>CM042220.1:12831172-13431172 GCA_023566465.1 Cottus gobio
CCATGACTTTGAATCTATCCATCTGGTGGTTCTCCTCCGCATCATTGGCACAGCCGACACACATGCAGTTTACCACAGCAAGGTGCCTGAGTGGCAAAGAAACATGTAATCACACGGTGAATGGCCGGTGCAGAGGCTGTGAAATAATCAGATCACAGCTCAACAATAAATGATATATGCTGCAACGAAACTGGAAGTTAGTTTAATAAGACGTGTATGTCATATGTATTCAGTTTCTGTGTTACAACACCAGGCTGGCGTTTTAGTAATAAGCTAACTGTATGTAGCTAGCTAGCTAGGTTAGCTAACCTTACGTTCAGTTAGCTATGTTAGCTGTGAGTGGTTGCTACACAACTATACAGTAGCAGTGTCCGTTTCAACAGTGGACAGTGAACCACAAAATACTCAACTAAAGGTGAAACCCAACAATAAACCACATATACGTGATTAAACATTAGCTAAGGGGTTAAAAATAAATCGAAAAAGAAACGCTCACTCGCGCTCACCTCCCAGCATGCACTGAGAGAGAGAGCGAGAGCTTCGTGACCTGCCGCCCGTCTGTCGGAAGAATTAACTAACTGAAGCTAAACAACCTTGAACAGAGAGAGAGAGACCAATTATTTGCAATTATTTTATACGTTGTGCAATAATGGTATACATATATTCTAGTGTGATCATTTATTAATGCTCACGCCAGAGAGCTTCGTGACCTGCCGCCCGGCTCCCTTACTGATGAAAACATAAAGATAAATATGTCAATTGACACATGTTCTAATGTCTAACGCGGTGGTTAATGGCTATGTCACCGCTCACGGTTGGGGGACCCGGGTTCGATACCATGCCGCACCAACAGTCGTTGGCTCATGGCGAGGACGAGGAGAAGAAGCAAAGGACTGCAGGCTGCGGTAGTGGTTACTGCGGTTCTCGCTGAGGCCCGGTTTGGGGTCATTTCCAAGCATCGGGTTAGACATCTTTTATTTAATAGTGACTGAAATGGTTCTCAATAATCAATTATACTTAATTCTATAACTTTTTACGTTTTAAAAATAGTTAATTATAGTCTCTTTCTTCAAACCATTTACTTCCTGCTGGCTGCCCAACACTCATTTCAACAAGGGGGAAACAGCGCCCTCAAAAATATCACTTGTGGCCAAAGAGTATATGACACTTGAACGATAACAACTACCGTAGAGAATGAATGGTAAAAGTTAACGAAGTTAAGTCTTACTATCCCGGTAACCACCTCCTGGGGCGTCTTAGCCTAGATGTACTCAGAAAGGCCTCTGTGTGGCTTTGTATTGTTTCCTCTCTTCGTCATGTTAAAGATTGTGTATTATATTATAATTGTGGATAATTACAACCCGTGGCAAAATGTGTATATTAGTTAGTGAAAAGGCATTTTTGGAAAGAGAAAACAAAACAAGGCATTTATTTAATATAATGCTCTAGTGTTTAAAAGAATTAAATACATTTTCTTGATTGTTTGACCATTTAACTTCATACATAAGTTGTATAGTGATCTAGAAAGAGTAAGTCATGCCACCCATACAAAAGTATGTTTATGTGGTAGTTTAAAACAGATGTACTATTATGTCTTTAGACCACAAGACCCATGGAGAACTTAAGCAACTCAATGATCTTAGTTCAGTATTTATAGCACATAAAGGCAGCGTAGTTATGAGTTTATACAAGTTGTTGTGAGGCATTTTTATTTAAGTACCTGACATAATTGTATTGTACATCAATATTGGTTGAACTTTATGTTTTTATTGATTGTGTTAAAGTGACTTTGTTATATTTAAGTGGATACATATTTGGTGGAACAGCTAAATTGGCCATATTTGGTGTTTAGCATGAATTCAGTGAAATATTAACATTTAGCTCAGTTAAAACATGTCAAGTTGTTCTCTGTACGATTACTTTTCAAATCATAATCTCATTGAAGAAACTGGGGAGGATTTAAAGTTTCAAACACAAACTAGGTTCTGATTCTGTTTCTAGAGTCTTAAAAGTAGTGGATGGGGGCCAGAGCCTTTAGTTATCAAGCTCCCTTTCTGTGGAACCAGCTTCCACTCTCAGTCCGGGGGGCAGACACAGTCCCCTCATTTAAGAGTAGACTTAAGACTTTTCTCTTTGACAGTACGTATGGTAGGATGGCTCAGGTCGGACCTAGGCCCAGCCCCTAGATATGCTGCCATAGGCCTAGACTGCTGGGAACACTCTAGGATACAATGAGCTCCTCTCTCCTGTCTTCTCTCTCTCTCCTTCTTCCCTTCCTCAGGTGCTCCTGTGGACTTATATTGCAAGGAGAACCTTGGGGAAAAACAGAGGGGATTTATATCTTCTTCTCCCTCTCATTTTCCTCCTCTATACTTCTAGATAAATTAATGTCTCTTTAATGCTCATTACTAACTCTACTTCCTCTCGGGAGCCTCTGTGCTTCCTCTCCTCAAGCGTCATGGATCGTGGCTGTCTGAAGCCGGTCCTGTCCCTTCCATGGCGGCTCTGCTGGATGCCCTTCATCCTCACCTCCGTCTGCTGTCGTGGATCATAGTCATCTGGGTCGTGGCCATGCCTACTACTAATGAATAATTTCTGTGACATCCATTGAATGTGCTGTAACTCTGTTATACTGATTCTGTACACATGACATCTATTGCTTCTGTCAAAAAGTACCAAAAGTACCAAAAGTGGCAGTTGCTAATGAAGCTTTGAGTGCTTTGGCAAATGTCCTCATAAGGTGAACGTCTCTAATCTTTCAATGACGGCTTTTATTGAGATTGTGAAAGGGACACTTGTATATCGAAAATCTTTTCTACATCCTGAGTCTTCATCCTCGCTTCCTTTCTGATCTGGGCTCTCAGCTACATGAGAGATGTAAGAGAGGAGCTGGTGGTCAACTGTTGGTTCTGGTTCACTGTGGTCCCTTTCCTCACAAGTAGGAGTCAACATGGAGTCTCAGTCTCCTGCTTCAAGCTCAAGCTGCTCTCCCTCCTGACTGGTTCCGAGTTCCTCCTGTTTCTCTTTAATCTGTGGGGCTCCAGACTGAGCTCCTCTCCTGAATACAGAGCTGCTGCTCCTCTTCCTTATAGACATGTTGCTGTGGGAGCTCTTGGAGGGACAGAGAACAAACGGCATTAGGTACTACTGTGATGGTAAAGAAGAAAATGCAACAGTGCATTCACTTGAAACCAGACATTCAGCACACACCTGCTATCCAGACAGTGGACGAGGACAGGATGGTACCATTGAGTGAACCCGGAGGAGAATACCAACATCAGTATTGGGATCAAATATTTTAACTTTTATAATCTTCTTTCCTCACACTTGAGAGAGTTGCTTATGTTTGCAATATAATATTAAGAGCAGGAACAATGTTCTGGCTACATAACGATAATATTTTGTGAATAATTAAATAAACCGTAAACCCGAAATAGAAAACTCAAATATATCTTAGTCCATCGTGGCATAAAAGTGGAACTATTTTGAATAGGTAAACAGCCATTTCAAAGACATTTTCGTTTGATAAATTGCACCTTTATTTTACACACGTCTTCCCAGAAAACCGGCTGAATTAACAGCCATTGTTGTTTTTCCTCCTTCATCAGTTAAACAATCAGAATGTAAGATGACCCTTAATATTACATTTATTTGTATATCCAGGCTCCTCCTCTGTGGCTCAAAGTTAAACTAAATGTTACTCCCCAAATGCCCATATCACTGTTAGTGTTTTCTATTTAGGCTATAATCATAACAAAAGGACGACATTTATTTAAGACAAGTTCTTATGACAAGTATTTGGCATTACTTTTGCTCACCTGCATATTCCACAGGCCGGACAGTGGTACTGCTTCTTATCCTTGTCGAATAAGTGGCAAATGTCACAGGAATACTCCCCAAACTGCACATGACATTGCTGACAGGTCTGCTGTGCCTACAAGAGTGACATCTTTAGTTTGTGCCATTCTTTTTTTCTTTGATGCGAGTTAACCAATGCATACACACAAACAACATAAAACCAAAGGGAAACAAGTGGAATTTAAGATAACTTAGCGGTACTGCTACAGCTGACATTGGATTTGAAACATATCAGCTGCAGGTGTTGTTCTCAGTTACCTGCTGCACTGTCTTACACTCGGAGCACTGCACCTCCATGACTTTGAATCTATCCATCTGGTGGTTCTCCTCCGCATCATGGCACAGCCGACACACATGCAGTTTACCACAGCAAGGTGCCTGAGGTGGCAAAGAACATGTAATCACACGGTGAATGGGCCGGTGCAGAGGCTGTGAAATAATCAGATCACAGCTCAACAATAAATGATATATGCTGCAACGGAAACTGGAAGTTAGTTTAATAGACGTGTATGTCATATGTATTCAGTTTCTGTGTTACAACACCGGCTGGCGTTTTAGGTAACTAAGCTAACTGTATGTAGGCTAGCTAGCTAGGTTAGCTAACCTAACGTTCAGTTAGCTATGTTAGCTGTGAGTGGTTGCTACCACAGCTATACAGTAGCAGTGTCCGTTTCAGCAGAGTGACAGTGAACCACAAAATACTCAACTAAAGGTGAAACCCAACCAATAAACCACATTACGTGATTAAACATTAGCTAAGGGGTTAAAAATAAATCGAAAAGAAACGCTCACTCGCGCTCACTCCCAGCATGCACTGAGAGAGAGAGCGAGAGCTTCGTGACCTGCCGCCCGTCTGTCGGAAGAATTAACTAACTGAAGCTAAACACCTTAACAGAGAGAGAGAGACCAATTATTGCAATTATTTTATACGTTGTGCAATAATGGTATACATATATTCTAGTGTGATCATTTATTAATGCTCACGCCCAGAGAGCTTCGTGACCTGCCGCCCGGCTCCCTGTACTGATGAAAACATAAAGATAAATATGTCAATTGACACATGTTCTAATGTCTAACGCGGTGGTTTAATGGCTATGTCACCCGCTCACGGTTGGGGGGACCCGGGTTCGATACCATGCCGCACCCTAACAGTCGTTGGCTCCATGGCGAGGACGAGGAGAAGAAGCAAAGACTGCAGGCTGCGGTAGTGGTTACTGCGGTTCCTCGCTGAGGCCGTTTGGGGTCATTTCCAAGCATCGGGTTAGACATCTTTTATTTAATAGTGACTGGAAAATGGTTCTCAATAATCAATTATACTTAATTCTATAACTTTTTACGTTTAAAAATAGTTAATTATAGTCTCTTTCTTCAAACCATTTACTTCCTGCTGGCTGCCCAACACTCATTTCAACAAGGGGGAAACAGCGCCCTCAAAATATCACTTGTGGCCAAAGAGTATATGACACTTGTAACGATAACAACTACCGTAGAGAATGAATGGTTAAAAGTTAACGAAGTTAAGTCTTACTATCCCGGTAACCACCTCCTGGGCGTCCTTAGCCTAGATGTACTCAGAAAGGCCTCTGTGTGGACTTTGTATTGTTTCCTCTCTTCCGTCATGTTAAAGATTGTGTATTATATTATAATTGTGGATAATTACAACCCGTGGCAAAATGTGTATATTAGTTAGTGAAAAAGCATTTTTGAAAGAGAAAACAAAACAAGGCATTTATTTAATATAATGCTCTAGTGTTTAAAGAATTAAATACATTTTCTTGATGTTTGACCATTTAACTTCATACATAAGTTGTATAGTGATCTAGAAAGAGTAAGTCATGCCACCCATACAAAGAGTATGTTTATGTGGTAGTTTAAAACAGATGTACTATTATGTCTTTAGACTCACAAGACCCATGGAGAACTTAAGCAACTCAATGATCTTAGTTCAGTATTTATAGCCACATAAGGCAGCGTAGTTATGAGTTTAAACAAGTTGTTGTGAGGCATTTTTATTTAAGTACTGACATAATTGTATTGTACATCAAATATTGTTTGAACTTTATGTTTTTATTGATTGTGTAAAGTGACTTTGTTATATTTAAGTGGATACATATTTGGTGGAGAACAGCTAAATTGGCCATATCTGGTGTTTAGCAATGAATTCAGTGAAATATTAACCATTTAGCTCAGTTAAAACATGTCAAGTTGTTCATCCTGTACGATTACTTTTCAAATCATAATCTCATTGAAGAAACTGGGGAGGATTTAAAGTTTCAAACACAAACTAGTTCTGATTCTGGTTCCTAGAGTCTTAAAAAGTAGGATGGGGGCCAGAGCCTTTAGTTATCAAGCTCCCTTTCTGTGGAACCAGCTTCCACTCTCAGTCCGGGGGGCAGACACAGTCCCCTCATTTAAGAGTAGACTTAAGACTTTTCTCTTTGACAGTACGTATGGTTAGGGATGGCTCAGGTCGGACCTAGGGCCCAGCCCCTAGATATGCTGCCATAGGCCTAGACTGCTGGGGAACACTCTAGGATACAATGAGCTCCTCTCTCCTGTTCTCTCTCTCCTCCTCTTCCCTTCCTCAGGTGCTCCTGTGGACTTATATTGCCAAGGAGAACCTTGGGGAAAAACCGAGGGATTTATATCTTCTTCTCCCTCTCATTTTCTCCTCTCTATACTTCTAGATAAATTAATGTCTCTTTAATGCTCATTACTAACTCTACTTCCTCTCGGGAGCCTCTGTGCTTCCTCTCCTCAAGCGTCCATGGATCGTGGCTGTCTGAAGCCGGTCCTGTTCCCTTCCATGGCGGCTCTGCTGATGCCCTTCATCCTCACCTCCGTCTGCTGTCGTGGATCATAGTCATCTGGGTCGTGGCCATGCCTACTACTAATGAATAATTTCTGTGACATCCATTGAATGTGCTGTAACTCTGTTATACTGATTCTGTACACATGACATCTATTGCTTCTGTCCAAAAAGTACCAAAAGTACCAAAAGTGGCAGTTGCTAATGAGCTTTGAGTGCTTTGGCAAATGTCCTCAATAAGGTGAACGTCTCTAATCTTTCAATGACGGCTTTTATTGAGATTGTGAAAGGTGACACTTGTATATCGAAAATCTTTTCTACATCCTGAGTCTTCATCCTCGCTTCCTTTCTGATCTGGGCTCTCAGCTACATGAGAGATGTAAGAGAGGAGCTGGTGGTCAACTGTTGGTTCTGGTTCACTGTGGTCCCTTTCCTCACAAGTAGGAGTCAACATGGAGGTCTCAGTCTCCTGCTTCAGCTCAAGCTGCTCTCCCTCCTGACTGGTGCCGAGTTCCTCCTGTTTCTCTTTAATCTGTGGAGGCTCTGGGTCCTTTTGGTCCAGACTGGAGCTCCTCTCCTGAATACAGAGCTGCTGCTCCTCTTCCTTATAGACATGTTGCTGTGGGAGCTCTGGAGGGACAGAGAACAAACGGCATTAGGTACTACTGTGATGGTAAAGAAGAAAATGCCAACAGTGCATTCACTTGAAACCAGACATTCAGCACACCTGCTATCCAGACAGTGGACGAGGACAGGATGGTACCATTGAGTGAACCCGGAGGAGAATACCAACATCAGTATTGGATCAAATATTTTAACTTTTATAATCTTCTTCCCTCACACTTGAGAGAGTTGCTTATGTTTGCAATATAATATTAAGAGCAGGAACAATGTTCTGGCTACATAACGATAATATTTTGTGAATAATTAAATAAAACCGTAAACCCGAAATAGAAAACTCAAATATATCTTAGTCCATCGTGGCATAAAGTGGAACTATTTTGAATAGGTAAACCAGCCATTTCAAAGACATTTTCGTTTGATAAATTGCACCTTTATTTTACACGTCTTCCAGAAAACCGGCTGAATTAACAGGCCATTGTTGTTTTTCCTCCTCATCAGTTAAACAATCAGAATGTAAGATGACCCTTAATATTACATTTATTTGTATATCCAGGCTCCCTCTTGTGGCTCAAAGTTAAACTAAATGTTACTCCCCAAATGCCCATATCACTGTTAGTGTTTTCTATTTAGGCTATAATCATAACAAAAGGACGACATTTATTTAAGACAAGTTCTTATGACAAGTATTTGGCATTACTTTTGCTCACCTGCATATTCCACAGGCCGGACAGTGGTACTGCTTCTTATCCTTGTCGAATAAGTGGCAAATGTCACAGGAATACTCCCCAAACTGCACATGACATTGCTGACAGGTCTGCTGTGCCTACAAGAGTGACATCTTTAGTTTGTGCCATTCTTTTTTTCTTGATGCGAGTTAACCAATGCATACACACAAACAACATAAAACCAAAGGGAAACAAGTGGAATTTAAGATAACTTAGCGGTACTGCTACAGCTGACATTGGATTTGAAACATATCAGCTGCAGGTGTTGTTCTCAGTTACCTGCTGCACTGTCTTACACTCGGAGCACTGCACCTCCATGACTTTGAATCTATCCATCTGGTGGTTCTCCTCCGCATCATGGCACAGCCGACACACATGCAGTTTACCACAGCAAGGTGCCTGAGTGGCAAAGAAACATGTAATCACACGGTGAATGGGCCGGTGCAGAGGCTGTGAAATAATCAGATCACAGCTCAACAATAAATGATATATGCTGCAACGAAACTGGAAGTTAGTTTAATAGACGTGTATGTCATATGTATTCAGTTTCTGTGTTACAACACCGGCTGGCGTTTTAGTAACTAAGCTAACTGTATGTAGCTAGCTAGCTAGGTTAGCTAACCTAACGTTCAGTTAGCTATGTTAGCTGTGAGTGGTTGCTACCACAACTATACAGTAGCAGTGTCCGTTTCAGCAGAGTGACAGTGAACCACAAAATACTCAACTAAAGGTGAAACCCAACCAATAAACCACATTACGTGATTAAACATTAGCTAAGGGGTTAAAAATAAATCGAAAAGAAACGCTCACTCGCGCTCACTCCCAGCATGCACTGAGAGAGAGAGCGAGAGCTTCGTGACCTGCCGCCCGTCTGTCGGAAGAATTAACTAACTGAAGCTAAACACCTTAACAGAGAGAGAGAGACCAATTATTGCAATTATTTTATACGTTGTGCAATAATGGTATACATATATTCTAGTGTGATCATTTATTAATGCTCACGCCCAGAGAGCTTCGTGACCTGCCGCCCGGCTCCCTGTACTGATGAAAACATAAAGATAAATATGTCAATTGACACATGTTCTAATGTCTAACGCGGTGGTTTAATGGCTATGTCACCCGCTCACGGTTGGGGGGACCCGGGTTCGATACCATGCCGCACCCTAACAGTCGTTGGCTCCATGGCGAGGACGAGGAGAAGAAGCAAAGACTGCAGGCTGCGGTAGTGGTTACTGCGGTTCCTCGCTGAGGCCGTTTGGGGTCATTTCCAAGCATCGGGTTAGACATCTTTTATTTAATAGTGACTGGAAAATGGTTCTCAATAATCAATTATACTTAATTCTATAACTTTTTACGTTTAAAAATAGTTAATTATAGTCTCTTTCTTCAAACCATTTACTTC
Organism: Cottus gobio; assembly: GCA_023566465.1. Classification (NCBI taxonomy): domain Eukaryota; kingdom Metazoa; phylum Chordata; class Actinopteri; order Perciformes; family Cottidae; genus Cottus; species Cottus gobio. Next base: position 12,840,591 of record CM042220.1, read on the forward strand.
CTGCTGGCTGCCCAACACTCATTTCAACAAGGGGGAAACAGCGCCCTCAAAATATCACTTGTGGCCAAAGAGTATATGACACTTGTAACGATAACAACTACCGTAGAGAATGAATGGTTAAAAGTTAACGAAGTTAAGTCTTACTATCCCGGTAACCACCTCCTGGGCGTCCTTAGCCTAGATGTACTCAGAAAGGCCTCTGTGTGGACTTTGTATTGTTTCCTCTCTTCCGTCATGTTAAAGATTGTGTATTATATTATAATTGTGGATAATTACAACCCGTGGCAAAATGTGTATATTAGTTAGTGAAAAAGCATTTTTGAAAGAGAAAACAAAACAAGGCATTTATTTAATATAATGCTCTAGTGTTTAAAGAATTAAATACATTTTCTTGATGTTTGACCATTTAACTTCATACATAAGTTGTATAGTGATCTAGAAAGAGTAAGTCATGCCACCCATACAAAGAGTATGTTTATGTGGTAGTTTAAAACAGATGTACTATTATGTCTTTAGACTCACAAGACCCATGGAGAACTTAAGCAACTCAATGATCTTAGTTCAGTATTTATAGCCACATAAGGCAGCGTAGTTATGAGTTTAAACAAGTTGTTGTGAGGCATTTTTATTTAAGTACTGACATAATTGTATTGTACATCAAATATTGTTTGAACTTTATGTTTTTATTGATTGTGTAAAGTGACTTTGTTATATTTAAGTGGATACATATTTGGTGGAGAACAGCTAAATTGGCCATATCTGGTGTTTAGCAATGAATTCAGTGAAATATTAACCATTTAGCTCAGTTAAAACATGTCAAGTTGTTCATCCTGTACGATTACTTTTCAAATCATAATCTCATTGAAGAAACTGGGGAGGATTTAAAGTTTCAAACACAAACTAGTTCTGATTCTGGTTCCTAGAGTCTTAAAAAGTAGGATGGGGGCCAGAGCCTTTAGTTATCAAGCTCCCTTTCTGTGGAACCAGCTTCCACTCTCAGTCCGGGGGGCAGACACAGTCCCCTCATTTAAGAGTAGACTTAAGACTTTTCTCTTTGACAGTACGTATGGTTAGGGATGGCTCAGGTCGGACCTAGGGCCCAGCCCCTAGATATGCTGCCATAGGCCTAGACTGCTGGGGAACACTCTAGGATACAATGAGCTCCTCTCTCCTGTTCTCTCTCTCCTCCTCTTCCCTTCCTCAGGTGCTCCTGTGGACTTATATTGCCAAGGAGAACCTTGGGGAAAAACCGAGGGATTTATATCTTCTTCTCCCTCTCATTTTCTCCTCTCTATACTTCTAGATAAATTAATGTCTCTTTAATGCTCATTACTAACTCTACTTCCTCTCGGGAGCCTCTGTGCTTCCTCTCCTCAAGCGTCCATGGATCGTGGCTGTCTGAAGCCGGTCCTGTTCCCTTCCATGGCGGCTCTGCTGATGCCCTTCATCCTCACCTCCGTCTGCTGTCGTGGATCATAGTCATCTGGGTCGTGGCCATGCCTACTACTAATGAATAATTTCTGTGACATCCATTGAATGTGCTGTAACTCTGTTATACTGATTCTGTACACATGACATCTATTGCTTCTGTCCAAAAAGTACCAAAAGTACCAAAAGTGGCAGTTGCTAATGAGCTTTGAGTGCTTTGGCAAATGTCCTCAATAAGGTGAACGTCTCTAATCTTTCAATGACGGCTTTTATTGAGATTGTGAAAGGTGACACTTGTATATCGAAAATCTTTTCTACATCCTGAGTCTTCATCCTCGCTTCCTTTCTGATCTGGGCTCTCAGCTACATGAGAGATGTAAGAGAGGAGCTGGTGGTCAACTGTTGGTTCTGGTTCACTGTGGTCCCTTTCCTCACAAGTAGGAGTCAACATGGAGGTCTCAGTCTCCTGCTTCAGCTCAAGCTGCTCTCCCTCCTGACTGGTGCCGAGTTCCTCCTGTTTCTCTTTAATCTGTGGAGGCTCTGGGTCCTTTTGGTCCAGACTGGAGCTCCTCTCCTGAATACAGAGCTGCTGCTCCTCTTCCTTATAGACATGTTGCTGTGGGAGCTCTGGAGGGACAGAGAACAAACGGCATTAGGTACTACTGTGATGGTAAAGAAGAAAATGCCAACAGTGCATTCACTTGAAACCAGACATTCAGCACACCTGCTATCCAGACAGTGGACGAGGACAGGATGGTACCATTGAGTGAACCCGGAGGAGAATACCAACATCAGTATTGGATCAAATATTTTAACTTTTATAATCTTCTTCCCTCACACTTGAGAGAGTTGCTTATGTTTGCAATATAATATTAAGAGCAGGAACAATGTTCTGGCTACATAACGATAATATTTTGTGAATAATTAAATAAAACCGTAAACCCGAAATAGAAAACTCAAATATATCTTAGTCCATCGTGGCATAAAGTGGAACTATTTTGAATAGGTAAACCAGCCATTTCAAAGACATTTTCGTTTGATAAATTGCACCTTTATTTTACACGTCTTCCAGAAAACCGGCTGAATTAACAGGCCATTGTTGTTTTTCCTCCTCATCAGTTAAACAATCAGAATGTAAGATGACCCTTAATATTACATTTATTTGTATATCCAGGCTCCCTCTTGTGGCTCAAAGTTAAACTAAATGTTACTCCCCAAATGCCCATATCACTGTTAGTGTTTTCTATTTAGGCTATAATCATAACAAAAGGACGACATTTATTTAAGACAAGTTCTTATGACAAGTATTTGGCATTACTTTTGCTCACCTGCATATTCCACAGGCCGGACAGTGGTACTGCTTCTTATCCTTGTCGAATAAGTGGCAAATGTCACAGGAATACTCCCCAAACTGCACATGACATTGCTGACAGGTCTGCTGTGCCTACAAGAGTGACATCTTTAGTTTGTGCCATTCTTTTTTTCTTGATGCGAGTTAACCAATGCATACACACAAACAACATAAAACCAAAGGGAAACAAGTGGAATTTAAGATAACTTAGCGGTACTGCTACAGCTGACATTGGATTTGAAACATATCAGCTGCAGGTGTTGTTCTCAGTTACCTGCTGCACTGTCTTACACTCGGAGCACTGCACCTCCATGACTTTGAATCTATCCATCTGGTGGTTCTCCTCCGCATCATGGCACAGCCGACACACATGCAGTTTACCACAGCAAGGTGCCTGAGTGGCAAAGAAACATGTAATCACACGGTGAATGGGCCGGTGCAGAGGCTGTGAAATAATCAGATCACAGCTCAACAATAAATGATATATGCTGCAACGAAACTGGAAGTTAGTTTAATAGACGTGTATGTCATATGTATTCAGTTTCTGTGTTACAACACCGGCTGGCGTTTTAGTAACTAAGCTAACTGTATGTAGCTAGCTAGCTAGGTTAGCTAACCTAACGTTCAGTTAGCTATGTTAGCTGTGAGTGGTTGCTACCACAACTATACAGTAGCAGTGTCCGTTTCAGCAGAGTGACAGTGAACCACAAAATACTCAACTAAAGGTGAAACCCAACCAATAAACCACATTACGTGATTAAACATTAGCTAAGGGGTTAAAAATAAATCGAAAAGAAACGCTCACTCGCGCTCACTCCCAGCATGCACTGAGAGAGAGAGCGAGAGCTTCGTGACCTGCCGCCCGTCTGTCGGAAGAATTAACTAACTGAAGCTAAACACCTTAACAGAGAGAGAGAGACCAATTATTGCAATTATTTTATACGTTGTGCAATAATGGTATACATATATTCTAGTGTGATCATTTATTAATGCTCACGCCCAGAGAGCTTCGTGACCTGCCGCCCGGCTCCCTGTACTGATGAAAACATAAAGATAAATATGTCAATTGACACATGTTCTAATGTCTAACGCGGTGGTTTAATGGCTATGTCACCCGCTCACGGTTGGGGGGACCCGGGTTCGATACCATGCCGCACCCTAACAGTCGTTGGCTCCATGGCGAGGACGAGGAGAAGAAGCAAAGACTGCAGGCTGCGGTAGTGGTTACTGCGGTTCCTCGCTGAGGCCGTTTGGGGTCATTTCCAAGCATCGGGTTAGACATCTTTTATTTAATAGTGACTGGAAAATGGTTCTCAATAATCAATTATACTTAATTCTATAACTTTTTACGTTTAAAAATAGTTAATTATAGTCTCTTTCTTCAAACCATTTACTTCCTGCTGGCTGCCCAACACTCATTTCAACAAGGGGGAAACAGCGCCCTCAAAATATCACTTGTGGCCAAAGAGTATATGACACTTGTAACGATAACAACTACCGTAGAGAATGAATGGTTAAAAGTTAACGAAGTTAAGTCTTACTATCCCGGTAACCACCTCCTGGGCGTCCTTAGCCTAGATGTACTCAGAAAGGCCTCTGTGTGGACTTTGTATTGTTTCCTCTCTTCCGTCATGTTAAAGATTGTGTATTATATTATAATTGTGGATAATTACAACCCGTGGCAAAATGTGTATATTAGTTAGTGAAAAAGCATTTTTGAAAGAGAAAACAAAACAAGGCATTTATTTAATATAATGCTCTAGTGTTTAAAGAATTAAATACATTTTCTTGATGTTTGACCATTTAACTTCATACATAAGTTGTATAGTGATCTAGAAAGAGTAAGTCATGCCACCCATACAAAGAGTATGTTTATGTGGTAGTTTAAAACAGATGTACTATTATGTCTTTAGACTCACAAGACCCATGGAGAACTTAAGCAACTCAATGATCTTAGTTCAGTATTTATAGCCACATAAGGCAGCGTAGTTATGAGTTTAAACAAGTTGTTGTGAGGCATTTTTATTTAAGTACTGACATAATTGTATTGTACATCAAATATTGTTTGAACTTTATGTTTTTATTGATTGTGTAAAGTGACTTTGTTATATTTAAGTGGATACATATTTGGTGGAGAACAGCTAAATTGGCCATATCTGGTGTTTAGCAATGAATTCAGTGAAATATTAACCATTTAGCTCAGTTAAAACATGTCAAGTTGTTCATCCTGTACGATTACTTTTCAAATCATAATCTCATTGAAGAAACTGGGGAGGATTTAAAGTTTCAAACACAAACTAGTTCTGATTCTGGTTCCTAGAGTCTTAAAAAGTAGGATGGGGGCCAGAGCCTTTAGTTATCAAGCTCCCTTTCTGTGGAACCAGCTTCCACTCTCAGTCCGGGGGGCAGACACAGTCCCCTCATTTAAGAGTAGACTTAAGACTTTTCTCTTTGACAGTACGTATGGTTAGGGATGGCTCAGGTCGGACCTAGGGCCCAGCCCCTAGATATGCTGCCATAGGCCTAGACTGCTGGGGAACACTCTAGGATACAATGAGCTCCTCTCTCCTGTTCTCTCTCTCCTCCTCTTCCCTTCCTCAGGTGCTCCTGTGGACTTATATTGCCAAGGAGAACCTTGGGGAAAAACCGAGGGATTTATATCTTCTTCTCCCTCTCATTTTCTCCTCTCTATACTTCTAGATAAATTAATGTCTCTTTAATGCTCATTACTAACTCTACTTCCTCTCGGGAGCCTCTGTGCTTCCTCTCCTCAAGCGTCCATGGATCGTGGCTGTCTGAAGCCGGTCCTGTTCCCTTCCATGGCGGCTCTGCTGATGCCCTTCATCCTCACCTCCGTCTGCTGTCGTGGATCATAGTCATCTGGGTCGTGGCCATGCCTACTACTAATGAATAATTTCTGTGACATCCATTGAATGTGCTGTAACTCTGTTATACTGATTCTGTACACATGACATCTATTGCTTCTGTCCAAAAAGTACCAAAAGTACCAAAAGTGGCAGTTGCTAATGAGCTTTGAGTGCTTTGGCAAATGTCCTCAATAAGGTGAACGTCTCTAATCTTTCAATGACGGCTTTTATTGAGATTGTGAAAGGTGACACTTGTATATCGAAAATCTTTTCTACATCCTGAGTCTTCATCCTCGCTTCCTTTCTGATCTGGGCTCTCAGCTACATGAGAGATGTAAGAGAGGAGCTGGTGGTCAACTGTTGGTTCTGGTTCACTGTGGTCCCTTTCCTCACAAGTAGGAGTCAACATGGAGGTCTCAGTCTCCTGCTTCAGCTCAAGCTGCTCTCCCTCCTGACTGGTGCCGAGTTCCTCCTGTTTCTCTTTAATCTGTGGAGGCTCTGGGTCCTTTTGGTCCAGACTGGAGCTCCTCTCCTGAATACAGAGCTGCTGCTCCTCTTCCTTATAGACATGTTGCTGTGGGAGCTCTGGAGGGACAGAGAACAAACGGCATTAGGTACTACTGTGATGGTAAAGAAGAAAATGCCAACAGTGCATTCACTTGAAACCAGACATTCAGCACACCTGCTATCCAGACAGTGGACGAGGACAGGATGGTACCATTGAGTGAACCCGGAGGAGAATACCAACATCAGTATTGGATCAAATATTTTAACTTTTATAATCTTCTTCCCTCACACTTGAGAGAGTTGCTTATGTTTGCAATATAATATTAAGAGCAGGAACAATGTTCTGGCTACATAACGATAATATTTTGTGAATAATTAAATAAAACCGTAAACCCGAAATAGAAAACTCAAATATATCTTAGTCCATCGTGGCATAAAGTGGAACTATTTTGAATAGGTAAACCAGCCATTTCAAAGACATTTTCGTTTGATAAATTGCACCTTTATTTTACACGTCTTCCAGAAAACCGGCTGAATTAACAGGCCATTGTTGTTTTTCCTCCTCATCAGTTAAACAATCAGAATGTAAGATGACCCTTAATATTACATTTATTTGTATATCCAGGCTCCCTCTTGTGGCTCAAAGTTAAACTAAATGTTACTCCCCAAATGCCCATATCACTGTTAGTGTTTTCTATTTAGGCTATAATCATAACAAAAGGACGACATTTATTTAAGACAAGTTCTTATGACAAGTATTTGGCATTACTTTTGCTCACCTGCATATTCCACAGGCCGGACAGTGGTACTGCTTCTTATCCTTGTCGAATAAGTGGCAAATGTCACAGGAATACTCCCCAAACTGCACATGACATTGCTGACAGGTCTGCTGTGCCTACAAGAGTGACATCTTTAGTTTGTGCCATTCTTTTTTTCTTGATGCGAGTTAACCAATGCATACACACAAACAACATAAAACCAAAGGGAAACAAGTGGAATTTAAGATAACTTAGCGGTACTGCTACAGCTGACATTGGATTTGAAACATATCAGCTGCAGGTGTTGTTCTCAGTTACCTGCTGCACTGTCTTACACTCGGAGCACTGCACCTCCATGACTTTGAATCTATCCATCTGGTGGTTCTCCTCCGCATCATGGCACAGCCGACACACATGCAGTTTACCACAGCAAGGTGCCTGAGTGGCAAAGAAACATGTAATCACACGGTGAATGGGCCGGTGCAGAGGCTGTGAAATAATCAGATCACAGCTCAACAATAAATGATATATGCTGCAACGAAACTGGAAGTTAGTTTAATAGACGTGTATGTCATATGTATTCAGTTTCTGTGTTACAACACCGGCTGGCGTTTTAGTAACTAAGCTAACTGTATGTAGCTAGCTAGCTAGGTTAGCTAACCTAACGTTCAGTTAGCTATGTTAGCTGTGAGTGGTTGCTACCACAACTATACAGTAGCCGTGTCCGTTTCAGCAGAGTGACAGTGAACCACAAAATACTCAACTAAAGGTGAAACCCAACCAATAAACCACATTACGTGATTAAACATTAGCTAAGGGGTTAAAAATAAATCGAAAAGAAACGCTCACTCGCGCTCACTCCCAGCATGCACTGAGAGAGAGAGCGAGAGCTTCGTGACCTGCCGCCCGTCTGTCGGAAGAATTAACTAACTGAAGCTAAACACCTTAACAGAGAGAGAGAGACCAATTATTGCAATTATTTTATACGTTGTGCAATAATGGTATACATATATTCTAGTGTGATCATTTATTAATGCTCACGCCCAGAGAGCTTCGTGACCTGCCGCCCGGCTCCCTGTACTGATGAAAACATAAAGATAAATATGTCAATTGACACATGTTCTAATGTCTAACGCGGTGGTTTAATGGCTATGTCACCCGCTCACGGTTGGGGGGACCCGGGTTCGATACCATGCCGCACCCTAACAGTCGTTGGCTCCATGGCGAGGACGAGGAGAAGAAGCAAAGACTGCAGGCTGCGGTAGTGGTTACTGCGGTTCCTCGCTGAGGCCGTTTGGGGTCATTTCCAAGCATCGGGTTAGACATCTTTTATTTAATAGTGACTGGAAAATGGTTCTCAATAATCAATTATACTTAATTCTATAACTTTTTACGTTTAAAAATAGTTAATTTTAGTCTCTTTCTTCAAACCATTTACTTCCTGCTGGCTGCCCAACACTCATTTCAACAAGGGGGAAACAGCGCCCTCAAAATCTCACTTGTGGCCAAAGAGTATATGACACTTGTAACGATAACAACTACCGTAGAGAATGAATGGTTAAAAGTTAACGAAGTTAAGTCTTACTATCCCGGTAACCACCTCCTGGGCGTCCTTAGCCTAGATGTACTCAGAAAGGCCTCTGTGTGGACTTTGTATTGTTTCCTCTCTTCCGTCATGTTAAAGATTGTGTATTATATTATAATTGTGGATAATTACAACCCGTGGCAAAATGTGTATATTAGTTAGTGAAAAAGCATTTTTGAAAGAGAAAACAAAACAAGGCATTTATTTAATATAATGCTCTAGTGTTTAAAGAATTAAATACATTTTCTTGATGTTTGACCATTTAACTTCATACATAAGTTGTATAGTGATCTAGAAAGAGTAAGTCATGCCACCCATACAAAGAGTATGTTTATGTGGTAGTTTAAAACAGATGTACTATTATGTCTTTAGACTCACAAGACCCATGGAGAACTTAAGCAACTCAATGATCTTAGTTCAGTATTTATAGCCACATAAGGCAGCGTAGTTATGAGTTTAAACAAGTTGTCGTGAGGCATTTTTATTTAAGTACTGACATAATTGTATTGTACATCAAATATTGTTTGAACTTTATGTTTTTATTGATTGTGTAAAGTGACTTTGTTATATTTAAGTGGATACATATTTGGTGGAGAACAGCTAAATTGGCCATATCTGGTGTTTAGCAATGAATTCAGTGAAATATTAACCATTTAGCTCAGTTAAAACATGTCAAGTTGTTCATCCTGTACGATGACTTTTCAAATCATAATCTCATTGAAGAAACTGGGGAGGATTTAAAGTTTCAAACACAAACTAGTTCTGATTGTGGTTCCTAGAGTCTTAAAAAGTAGGATGGGGGCCAGAGCCTTTAGTTATCAAGCTCCCTTTCTGTGGAACCAGCTTCCACTCTCAGTCCGGGGGGCAGACACAGTCCCCTCATTTAAGAGTAGACTTAAGACTTTTCTCTTTGACAGTACTTATGGTTAGGGCTGGCTCAGGTCGGACCTAGGGCCCAGCCCCTAGATATGCTGCCATAGGCCTAGACTGCTGGGGAACACTCTAGGATACAATGAGCTCCTCTCTCCTGTTCTCTCTCTCCTCCTCTTCCCTTCCTCAGGTGCTCCTGTGGACTTATATTGCCAAGGAGAACCTTGGGGAAAAACCGAGGGATTTATATCTTCTTCTCCCTCTCATTTTCTCCTCTCTATACTTCTAGATAAATTAATGTCTCTTTAATGCTCATTACTAACTCTACTTCCTCTCGGGAGCCTCTGTGCTTCCTCTCCTCAAGCGTCCATGGATCGTGGCTGTCTGAAGCCGGTCCTGTTCCCTTCCATGGCGGCTCTGCTGATGCCCTTCATCCTCACCTCCGTCTGCTGTCGTGGATCATAGTCATCTGGGTCGTGGCCATGCCTACTACTAATGAATAATTTCTGTGACATCCATTGAATGTGCTGTAACTCTGTTATACTGATTCTGTACACATGACATCTATTGCTTCTGTCCAAAAAGTACCAAAAGTGGCAGTTGCTAATGAGCTTTGAGTGCTTTGGCAAATGTCCTCAATAAGGTGAACGTCTCTAATCTTTCAATGACGGCTTTTATTGAGATTGTGAAAGGTGAAGGGAAGCAATGTGACTGAAAACAAAAATCCACTGAAACAGAAAATTGTTTTTTATTCATACTTAATTGCACAATAGGCCTGCAATTCCGTAATTTTGATTATTTCAGCAAAATACAAAATACATGTATTTTATAAAGCTAACAATAACTCCAAATGAAGAAGCAAATTAAACTCCTTCAGATTATTTTTTATAGTGAAATCATGCAAGTAAATTGTCTAACTTTTTAATAAAACATACATCCAGCATTCCATCCACTTATTTCGGGTTCAGGTTGCAGGCAGCAGGCTAAGTATTACAGGTGTTCCTCTACCAAAGAACATTTTCCAGCTTGGACTGGAGAACCTTGAGATGTTCCCAGCTCAGCTCCTTCTCCCCCACAACGGTCCAATACAACACACTCATCACTGCTGACTCGGCACCAAAACCCCAAACTGTCCATCAGGCCCCAAACATTAGATCACAAAAATGTATTGTGTGGCCCCGCCCCTTTGTGCACTGATCACTGCATCACTACTACTTATGCTGATTTATTGGCAACACTATGTAAAACATATTCTACAATTAGTGTTAGGGGGTCCCCTCTTAAAATCAAAACCAAAAAAAGAATATCTAGTTGATGCAATAAAAATATACAAAATGAAATGTTGCAATCAAAAAAGAACTGACTAATTGGCAGGATGACAACCTATCTGAACCCAAAACTCCAGAGTTTATCAGACTAAAGATCAGAGTTCACAAACAACTGAGGTGGTGCATAACCTTTGTAAAGCAAATATGAATCCAACAGGTGAATAATTGCATTTGATCAAGTTGATGCAATTACAAAATTCATGAAAATATGAAATGAGGTACATAATAAACTGATGTTGTCTAATTGTAAAGACAACATTACTGACTCAACAATACAGAGAGAGGGTTGATTAGCCTCAACAGTGTTCACATTCCACTCATGTTACTGAAGTGAACTTAACTTGAGAACTGAATTATCTTTTATGTATTTTGCAAGTACGAGGCTACTTGTCTGTATGCAATCTTTTATGCCTTGCCAATTGAGACGCCTCAAAGCATGTTTTCCCGCCGGTCTTGCAGAGGTACGGCTTCTCCCCAGTGTGGGCTCTTCTTATGTGAGCCAACAAGGCACAATTACGTCCAAAATCTTTTCCACATGTTTTACAAGGAAATGGCTTCTCGCCTGTGTGTGTCCTCATGTGGTACATCAAGTCACTTGTATATCGAAAATCTTTTCTACATCCTGAGTCTTCATCCTCGCTTCCTTTCTGATCTGGGCTCTCAGCTACATGAGAGATGTAAGAGAGGAGCTGGTGGTCAACTGTTGGTTCTGGTTCACTGTGGTCCCTTTCCTCACAAGTAGGAGTCAACATGGAGGTCTCAGTCTCCTGCTTCAGCTCAAGCTGCTCTCCCTCCTGACTGGTGCCGAGTTCCTCCTGTTTCTCTTTAATCTGTGGAGGCTCTGGGTCCTTTTGGTCCAGACTGGAGCTCCTCTCCTGAATACAGAGCTGCTGCTCCTCTTCCTTATAGACATGTTGCTGTGGGAGCTCTGGAGGGACAGAGAACAAACGGCATTAGGTACTACTGTGATGGTAAAGAAGAAAATGCCAACAGTGCATTCACTTGAAACCAGACATTCAGCACACCTGCTATCCAGACAGTGGACGAGGACAGGATGGTACCATTGAGTGAACCCGGAGGAGAATACCAACATCAGTATTGGATCAAATATTTTAACTTTTATAATCTTCTTCCCTCACACTTGAGAGAGTTGCTTATGTTTGCAATATAATATTAAGAGCAGGAACAATGTTCTGGCTACATAACGATAATATTTTGTGAATAATTAAATAAAACCGTAAACCCGAAATAGAAAACTCAAATATATCTTAGTCCATCGTGGCATAAAGTGGAACTATTTTGAATAGGTAAACCAGCCATTTCAAAGACATTTTCGTTTGATAAATTGCACCTTTATTTTACACATGTCTTCCAGAAAACCGGCTGAATTAACAGGCCATTGTTGTTTTTCCTCCTCATCAGTTAAACAATCAGAATGTAAGATGACCCTTAATATTACATTTATTTGTATATCCAGGCTCCCTCTTGTGGCTCAAAGTTAAACTAAATGTTACTCCCCAAATGCCCATATCACTGTTAGTGTTTTCTATTTAGGCTATAATCATAACAAAAGGACGACATTTATTTAAGACAAGTTCTTATGACAAGTATTTGGCATTACTTTTGCTCACCTGCATATTCCACAGGCCGGACAGTGGTACTGCTTCTTATCCTTGTCGAATAAGTGGCAAATGTCACAGGAATAGTCCCCAAACTGCACATGACATTGCTGACAGGTCTGCTGTGCCTACAAGAGTGACATCTTTAGTTTGTGCCATTCTTTTTTTCTTGATGCGAGTTAACCAATGCATACACACAAACAACATAAAACCAAAGGGAAACAAGTGGAATTTAAGATAACTTAGCGGTACTGCTACAGCTGACATTGGATTTGAAACATATCAGCTGCAGGTGTTGTTCTCAGTTACCTGCTGCACTGTCTTACACTCGGAGCACTGCACCTCCATGACTTTGAATCTATCCATCTGGTGGTTCTCCTCCGCATCATGGCACAGCCGACACACATGCAGTTTACCACAGCAAGGTGCCTGAGGGGCAAAGAAACATGTAATCACACGGTGAATGGGCCGGTGCAGAGGCTGTGAAATAATCAGATCACAGCTCAACAATAAATGATATATGCTGCAACGAAACTGGAAGTTAGTTTAATAGACGTGTATGTCATATGTATTCAGTTTCTGTGTTACAACACCGGCTGGCGTTTTAGTAACTAAGCTAACTGTATGTAGCTAGCTAGCTAGGTTAGCTAACCTAACGTTCAGTTAGCTATGTTAGCTGTGAGTGGTTGCTACCACAACTATACAGTAGCAGTGTCCGTTTCAGCAGAGTGACAGTGAACCACAAAATACTCAACTAAAGGTGAAACCCAACCAATAAACCACATTACGTGATTAAACATTAGCTAAGGGGTTAAAAATAAATCGAAAAGAAACGCTCACTCGCGCTCACTCCCAGCATGCACTGAGAGAGAGCGAGAGCTTCGTGACCTGCCGCCCGTCTGTCGGAAGAATTAACTAACTGAAGCTAAACACCTTAACAGAGAGAGAGAGACCAATTATTGCAATTATTTTATACGTTGTGCAATAATGGTATACATATATTCTAGTGTGATCATTTATTAATGCTCACGCCCAGAGAGCTTCGTGACCTGCCGCCCGGCTCCCTGTACTGATGAAAACATAAAGATAAATATATCAATTGACACATGTTCTAATGTCTAACGCGGTGGTTTAATGGCTATAGAGAATGAATGGTTAAAAGTTAACGAAGTTAAGTCTTACTATCCCGGTAACCACCTCCTGGGCGTCCTTAGCCTAGATGTACTCAGAAAGGCCTCTGTGTGGACTTTGTATGGTTTCCTCTCTTCCGTAATGTTAAAGATTGTGTATTATATTATAATTGTGGATAATTACAACCCGTTGCAAAATGTGTATATTAGTTAGTGAAAAAGCATTTTTGAAAGAGAAAACAAAACAAGGCATTTATTTAATATAATGCTCTAGTGTTTAAAGAATTAAATACATTTTCTTGATGTTTGACCATTTAACTTCATACATAAGTTGTATAGTGATCTAGAAAGAGTAAGTCATGCCACCCATACAAAGAGTATGTTTATGTGGTAGTTTAAAACAGATGTACTATTATGTCTTTAGACTCACAAGACCCATGGAGAACTTAAGCAACTCAATGATCTTAGTTCAGTATTTATAGCCACATAAGGCAGCGTAGTTATGAGTTTAAACAAGTTGTTGTGAGGCATTTTTATTTAAGTACTGACATAATTGTATTGTACATCAAATATTGTTTGAACTTTATGTTTTTATTGATTGTGTAAAGTGACTTTGTTATATTTAAGTGGATACATATTTGGTGGAGAACAGCTAAATTGGCCATATCTGGTGTTTAGCAATGAATTCAGTGAAATATTAACCATTTAGCTCAGTTAAAACATGTCAAGTTGTTCATCCTGTACGATGACTTTTCAAATCATAATCACATTGAAGAAACTGGCAAACAGCAACTGTTTTGGCAAACTATTAATAGTTCAGTAATTTGTAATGCCACATGTAATTAAGGGTTTCTCAGATGTGCAAGAAAAAAAAAAGGATTTCTGGTGAGAAGGAATTCTAATGAATTACTGTAAATTAAGTTGTATTAGGTTTGTTAGATTTGGGCTTGATGACATCACATTGGATATTGTGAAAGGCCTTTTTCACCACGCTCTGATGTTGTATGAACCAAACGATAAATAATAACAAACTTGGGCATTGAGACTCACTGTGTAGGTTAGTCCGGAGAGATCCTCATCATCATTTTCCTGCAGCCAGTCATAGAAGTCCTGGGCGTTATCTGTTGGATCTCCTTCACCATAGGTAGCCATGCAAAATATGGCGAGGGAGTTTTTAATTTCATGTCCCAGCTCCCCCTGGGACATGATAAGACACAATAATCAGAGGCTCTGAAGAACTACTCATAAAGAAGTTTGTCTTAAATATTTAACCGGCTGCTTCAAGAGCTGCCCTGTCAGCAAACATGCAAGTAAGTATTACATATGAATAACAAGCAGATCATTCATGCCTATCCAGGTTTTCAAAGGAGTGTTGTCACATAATCCTGGGTGAAGTGTGAGGTCATCTTTTTTGGCACATTGAATAATTGTGACTGAAATAACTTGCGCATTATGATCCGAGCACATGCTCCTGGCGTCTTTATGGACTCGCATGCCCAGACATGTTTTAGTAGAGCAGAGTGAATGCATAATTAGAAGATCATTTTACTCTGGCAATATCATAAACTGTTATTTGGCTCAGTTAGAATCTACCATGGTTTGTGTATGACATCATCATCACAATTACAGATTATAAACACAGAGTTGTAAACTGAATGATCTCTTTGCCAAAGTAACGCAGTGACTTCTTCAGTCTTCAGCTGATACCTTTTCCATGACACAAGTCACAAGTACTTAACTGGGAGCAGCTATCATAAGTAATATCCAACCAAATGAGAAAGACCTCTGTTCATTTTAACCCCGAAGGCTGGATGTTGTTCCACTGATGCAAATTACCATTTCGTACTCCTCTGGATCTGCAGACATTCCTTTCATGCCGTAGCGCTGAGCGTCTTTGGACAGCCGGTTAGCGAACTCCTCTCCGGTGCCCGTCTGGGAGCCGTAGAACACGATGATGTTCTTGCTCTGTGGACAAAATGACATGCTCGCTTTTACTTGGGGCGAATAAAAGCCTTCTCCTGCAACTACAATAAAAAGCTGACCCTTCTCTCTTGTCTGTCATGCTATGACCACAAAACAATGCACAAGCACAACAGATACAGAATATATTTTGTAGTTTACCTAAATATATTTGAAATGATCTAAGAGGATTTTAGCACAATCCAAACTGCATAAAAATACTAAATAACTTCACATGACTTGAACGTAATACACACAAACATGCACCTTATTTCTTCACAAACAAACAGCTCTATTTGTGCATGAAATGTAATGTAATGCATTTGTAAGATTCCATGATAATTCCTAACAAGGAAAAACAAAACAAAATGGCACTGTGGACCAACGTTCTTTTCCACCATCATCATGGGATCTGAACTATTTGCTGCAAAACCACATCATTCTTTTCTCAAGGCTGGCTTGTCAACTGTGACCATCAAAGTCAAAACTATGTTTCCAAATCTAGTACTGCATGGAGTATTATCACATAAGCAGAGGAGACCAGTCTAGTCCTCAAAGAAAGGAACTTAGCATTATATTCTTCATCCACCGAGCAGGAAGAAGTTTACTAAATTTACTAAAACACGACCAACAGTTTTTAAGAGGAAAAACAACCCTTTAATGCTGTTACTCCAAATATGAACATGTACTGAACGTCCATGGTGTCCGTAGCTGTACATGTTCATGTCTGAGGCTTCTTCTAGGTAGAAGGATCATGAGCAAACAATAAAGTAGAAGTGGTTGATAAGTGACAGACTTATAGGGAACTGTCAGGGGCCATGTGATCGTATTGATCCGGATTGTAAATAGATTCTAAGCAAACATGCATTTGTTGTGCGCATGTGAAGAGTTTTGCAGTGCATAACATTTCATTAAAGAATGGATTTGTATTATTTTATGTGATTTATTAATACGGTGTTCAGTGGTTAGCAGGTCTGACTTTCAATCAGAAGATCGGTGGTTCAAACCCCGGCTCAGCCAGACCGTGTTGTTGTGTCCTTGAGCAAGACACTTAACCCTAATTGCTCACCGTTGCTGTGCCTACGGTCTACTGTTTATCATGTAAGTCGCTTTGGATAAAAGCGTCAGCTAAATGAAACGTAATGTAATAATAATAATTTCTAATCATTATTATTATCATCATAAAAAATGCAAATGATTGATTTAAATAGTCAGCATTAAAATACATGTGTAGCACCAACTCTTGGGCAATGTGGACTTATTGCCTCGTCATCGTTGGTGCAACAGGGAGCAGCAGAGCGGTGACTCAGCAGCCCGACAAGCATGAGTCATACTGACCGCGTGTAAAGGATCATGTACTACACATACCCGTCAGCGTAGTACATCGGGCTTTTTTTCAATATCAAAAAAGTTAGAAACCTTGAATCATCCAGGGAGTAATTAATGGACGGCAACAGATCAAACCCACATGTGCAAACACAGTGTGGAGGAAAAAGAAACAGGGACACAGGAAGCAAAATCTATTAGCGAGCCTAATTAACGGCAACGCCGCCTCGATCAGCATCAAAAGGTCCAGCTGCTATTCTGTCTGCTGAATAATGAATAATAGGTCTTCACATAACTACAAGCAGAGGTTGAATATGTTTTTAGATTTCCCACATCTGAAAGCAACAAAGCAGTAGGATAGTTCATTATAGAGACAATGCATACATTTGCTATATTTGACCTTTGCACACGACTAAATGTGATTTAGAGGCAGACATGATGACCAACATGCCAAAAACATGGGCCCCAGTGGTTAATAGAGACTGCACTATGAAGCGAGGTGCAAATTCCTGATAAAAACAGGCCTTTGCCCCCAAGCTGAAGCATTCCTGACAGCTTTAGGAGGCTCTTTCTGAGGTCGTCAGCTGAGACCGTAAGCCGCACCCACAGACACTCAGGAGGGAGGATTGTCTGAGCATCATGAGAAAAAATAGCCAGCCAGGTAACGAGCGCTCACAATCTTTAGTATCTTAATAATGTGTCAACACATGTATCTTGAGCTAAACAAGAAGTGCATATGCAGCAAAATATATGCCTTTTGATTGATTTCTCCATCGCTGTAACTCTAAATAAAAACAAATATTTAATGATATTCTGGGACATCAAATCACTAACAACTGCCAATTCAGAAACTGCATTTTCATATTTTCCCCATTTTATAAATAGTTGGGTTACTTTCTTTGGTGTCATCATTTAATCTCAATAGCGTACAAAGTCTTAATATGAACCATAAACAGGACAAATATACGGACAAAAACAAAAAGGGAACAAATCATAGTTGACGCCATCATTAGTGGCGAGGGACATCATTATTAAAATAACACTATTTGAAGCAGACAAAGGTGCCTTTGCATATCATATGTTTTTAATGTCAGGGTTTCTAAAACAGAAGTAAATCTGCTGAGTCTGCCAGTTGGGCTCTGATAAGATGCACATGGCCTCATAATCTTGAACACCTTTTCCTTCAATGGCTGGAGTGCCACGTGAAAACAACTCGTGCTGGCGTTATTGTTTGAAAAATGTATGATGCTGCTCATCATCTGTATGGTGAGATTACATTTTCCATTCATCCACCCAGCCAGGAACTCCATCTTTAGAAACGAGCACAACGAGTAAATTCAGTCCCAATTTGCAAACACTCAAACATGGACTTACTACAACCAATGACGTGTTTTTCAATATGCAATCTGACCCTATTAAAATTAAACAAGCCTGAAAATGTGCAACACAATGTGGCTGCACAGTGTTTGAAGAGCTTAAGGAAAAGAGGGAAGAAAAAAAAAACAGAAGACCCCATAATCATATTATGTTTGTAGTAAAATCTCTCACGTAACCCTCTGGGAACATTGTGTGGTTTCTGAAAACACTACCATGCCAGTCTGTGCTAGAAACAAGAAAATTACACTGTGCAGAGCTTCCTCTGGAAACAAGCCACCAGTTGCACACTTAACAGATCACTTACAGGGTGTCATTTAAAAAACGTGCAGTGGCCTCGTGTGATCTGTGCTATCATACTAAATGGGTTAGAAGAATAAACAATAGCTGGTCGTAAATGTTTATGACATTTTAATTTCAAGCAGGTATTAATCATAAAAAATACTTTTTATTCTTTAGAAGGAGCAGTGAATCAAACACTTTACTGACCTCTCGGCAGCATCTCTCCTGTCCTCTGGCAGGGAGAAGACACAGCCCATGGCATGCAGCCCTTTAGCTCACCACTGCCTGTAGCACCACCGGCTAGGCCCCGCCGGGAACCGCCACGCTCAAAATCAAAAGCAGGACGTCAACGCTCCAAAACCACAGAAAGGCAGCTGAACCCTTGCAAGGTTTTGGAAGAGCTGCCTTGCCTTCACCCCTCGGAGGCTCAAACACAATCTGAACTCTGCCTCTTCCTGTGCTGCTCTCTGCTCTCTGAAACCAGCGGCGTCTGTTCTGCACGCACACAGCCTGCGAGCCCTGTCAGTGTCTGGCAACCGCTGAGGACACAATGGTGGGAAACTGACTTCCCCATAAAATGTAGCCGAGCTGCAGACCCACACAAACACACAATGAAACACTCTCGGGCTGAAAATGCCTTCCTCCTCATCCCCGCCCCTTTTCCTCTCCGGTCTGAAAGGTGTTTGGAACTAAAAAGTCCACAAGGTCCATTTTGAGCATTTGGCCGGTTATCAGAGCAACTCCTCGGTGGACCATTTAAGGGGTGGGGGGGGTGGAGGGGGGCTGTGGACGGGAGATTTTCTCTTGTATCCCCCGCCCCCATCTCACTGGAGGAGAGAGGGGAATGTCATTGCTATGGCAACCTCATTTATCATAAAAGGATTCTATTTGTGACATGGCCTTTCTCCAGTGGCAGAGCCACACACACACACACACACACACACACACACACACACACACACACACACACACACACACACACACACACACACACACACACACACACACACACACACACACACACACACACACACACACACACACACACACACACACACACACACACACACACACACACACACACACACACACACACACACACACACACACACACACACACACACACACACACACACACACACACACACACACACACACACACACACGGAGAGTGGGGAAAGAAGAAGAATGAAAAAAAAAAGCAACTCAGGGCAAAGAAAGGGTTGCTTGTCTTTTGCCTCAACTTTCCACCTTTGGAAAGAGGACTCACAAAGCAGCTTGGCTCGCCCTCCTCGTTTGCTCTCCAGGGAACTTTCAAAATGGTTTCAGGGCCAAAAACAAAAGCACAGAAAAGACATAGAAGACTACGCCCCCTTCATAACAGTTAGGTAATCACTGCTCCCTTTAAGGGGAGGGGAGACCAGCTCTATGTTTTCTTCCTGTATTCCCACCTTCAACAGATGCACACTTTTCCCAAAGTAAAACAAGCTCCACAGGGGTCTCCCCCCCATTCGAGCATACCTCCTGTTTTCACACAAATGGTCAGGATCTCCCCCCACTTGGCCTCCAACACTGTCTCCATTCACATAACCACACAAAAACTCAGCCACACAGCGAGTGAGGCTGCTGCTGGCCCGAGGCTTCACTCTGGTGACCAGAGAAATTGTGTTGGGTGTGGGGGAGGGACTTAGAAAGTGGCCAGTGGGAGGAGGGTCCGCTGAAACTAAGCCACGCCTCCATCCCGCCACTAAATGATGAGTAAGCCTGCTGCTATTTTTATATAAATCACCGTATTAATATAATTTGAGTTGCACATTGAGTGAAATACCAAGTACAAGTGCTCCCGCGTTATGGCGTTTTACAGACTCAATATGCGATATGCATGGTTTCATGGTTTCAAGCCAAGGCAGCGAGGCTATAGACGCTTTGCGCGCGCATCACCAAGGCTAATACTGTTATATACTACGCAACACAACAACTATACCCTGCAGCAATATCTACACAGCACCCTGGCCTCTCTCCACACACAGTCCGTGGCTCAGCTTTCATCCAGATCCAAAGTGGGTCCTTTATGTCCACAAACAGAAGTAAAATCTATTGAGCAACCTGTTGCGGCTCTCACTGTGTCACTGATGCCGTAAAGGCCTCTCTCGCATTCACTATTCATTTTGGGGAATACATGTTTTGCAATGTAGATGATGAATACTGCTGAGATTTGTTCGCTTTTTAAAAGAAATCTTTTGTGAAAAACTTAACCAATATCTAAGATTTTAGAGATCTGAGCCAATTTCTCTCAGTGGATGTCGGCACATCACCTGGAGCTAAATCTTGACAGAAATCTGAGCTGCTCTCCCGTCTTCCGGTCCAGTCTCTTGTCATCCTGCACCTACACTACTGTAACTCACTATTGGATAAGTTGTCTGCATGTGCAATCTGATCTCTGAAGCTCATCCAGGATGCAGCCGCCCGTCTCCCGGTGGCTGAATCTGATTCAAGACTCTGGTACTTGTCTATTGGGCTGTGAATAACTCAAGCCAACCCAACATCTAGAACATGATGAAACCATACACCCCCAGCCCGTCCACCACGCTCTGCTACCGCCCATCGGCTAGCTACTCCCTCACCACGAAGGGGGATTGGCTCTAAAAAATCACTACGTTTTGCAATCCTGGCTCCACATTAGTAGAACAAACTCCCCATTGACATCAGGATGGCAGAAAGGTAACACATCTTCCATCACAGGCCCATCATTCTTTTTTTTTTTAAATTGTTTTTAATACATTTGTCCCCCGCCTCCCAGTCGGCATATTAAACTTTGAAGATAAAATCATGTGTCCTTCTACATTACTTAATCACCTTGAACCACTTTTTTCGCTGCATAAGATCAGCCTACACAGCAGTTTTAGAACAAGCCATTTAAAATATATCAGTGCAGCAGAGTGAGGAGAAACATTATTACAGTAAACAATATAAAGTGGAATGATAACACAAACAATTAATCATTTCGCAAAGTAGCCACTGAAATTAATAACATGGATCGAGGTCTAGCCGCAAAGCCAAACTCAACAGCACCGCTATGAGACATAAAGTAAACTGTAGATCTCAATTATTTGTAGAATTAATCGTCAACTAATATGTCATGATTGTGACAGCTCTAGTTATGAGGGAAGAGAAAAGGCCCCCGCACGAGAGAGGGAGATCAGATAAGTAACAGAGACTTTGATAAAGAGCCATAAAGACAAGGAGAGTGAAACAAAGGTCGCTACTAGTGGAACATTTACAAGCTTTAAGCTGTGAACCCTCACACACTTGCTTCAGGGCTCATATAGTGTCAACTAGAGCCAGTCTGATTGAAGGATAATATATTATAAAAAGATATATCACACATGCAGATCACTGAAGATACACACAATCATTTTTCTTTATGCTGAACTATAAGCTACGTCCAATGACCAAAACCTGACTGAAAAAGTAGCCTCTCACTACACCAACATTGTATCGCTTTTACATAAAGAACAGTATGTGTGAGCTCAAATACAATGTGGCTATAGAAGGCAGCTTAGGGGTTTCAACATATTTCTTTAACTTGCAGAAACCTTTTTATTTTTATTCTCCTAAAGATGTAGAAAGATTTTATTTATTTATTTGTACGATAAAATCCAAGGTATACTGTGATGGCTACTCACGGTGTGTCGAGCTTCTTGAATTCAGGGATGGGCTCAGGCTTCTTGCGGGACATGAACCAGTAAACAACAAGGCCGACAATCAGGGAGAAGAGGAAGAGGTCCAGGTTGCTGAAAAGAGGCTCTTCTTCATCAGCCATGGGCTCGGTGTGGGCGGTGGTCTCAGCGTCCATGTCTGTCATGTTGACACTCTACAAAAAAGGGACAATTTTTTAATTTGGGGCTATACAAAATTAATTGAATAGAACAAAAAGTGTTAGACCACATTCTAAAACTACACACCATAATTATTAATAACAAAACACTTATTGTATGTTATAGCTGTAATTCCAATTCCACTTTTTAGTTCAACAGTCTTAGTTAAAACAATCTAACTGAACAAAACTGGGCACTCTGGCATAAAACTGGTTAAAATGCTGCACGGAGCAACACAATTGCTAACAGATGTGAACAGTATTCTACATGCCATAGGCTACAATGATGGCTTTTGTGCATGCATTGTTGGACAATGGGCTGGATGCATACTATAAGATCGGAATCCACTACTTTTTAATTTCTTGTCATGCATCAAAGTCTGTAACACGCCGGGCACAAACGCACATCATGTTCACAACTCTCAAGTTTCAACTTGGTTCAAGGAGTGAAAACAATGGGACTGGGGTTTCTCAAATTCCTGTATGCAGGCTGGTCCGCAACTAGAGAACAGTTTGAGCGACACAGCCATGAACTGGCACTGGCTTGCTCACTGCTTGACTTATGACTAATTACTTACATTTCAGGCAACCCTGTGAAGCACGAGGTGTCAGATAAAAACTTGAATGAACAAATAAGCGGAGTGCAATGGAATACGAATGAGGGATAGTCTCTTGTTTAATGTGTAACGTTTTTATGTATAACATAGTTACGAGAGAGCAAGTACTGTCTGTACCATTCAAATCAAACACGACTGTACTAAACTGCAGGTTTGTATGTTTAACTGCATGGTCTGCCAAATTTGTACTTGCTAGTTCTGTAATAGCATCTAAGTGTTACCCTTTACTATATCTATAGTATAACATGACCAATACTGGATTTTAAAGGTGAATACCAATAGATATTTTAGAATTTAAAAGTCTGATAACAATACATTGGCTAATGTTCATATGTGTTTGCATGGGCCCACATAATATAACACATTTGAATTAAGATCACTTAAATTTGGTTATCCAAGAATTGTGACCAAGATAAGTACTAAAGGGAACATTTCAGAGTTGTAAATTAAACTTGACAGGGCTCTCAGATTAGTCTCAGAGTCAGCGCTATCGCCACAGCACTGAAGAAAGGTCTAACATTCTTCTATAGGAGGACAAAAAAGTTGGTTGTTTTTGTTATTTTTCCCTTATTGGACAATGGCCGGGCCCAGTAAAGAGGCAGGAAAGAAGGAGGAGAGGCATACCACATGCAACAAGAACCCCCAGCTGGAATCAAATAGGGGCAGACACTTAACCATTTGTGGTGCATTTGAACTGCATTGTATTAAACTGAAAGAGTGTATTTTGTCCACCACAATTATATAAACGAGGATAGAATACATATTGGTGTAATATTAATGTTCGGTCTGATGATCAGGGAGTTGAAGTAATGGCCACAAACACATTCACAAAGCATATGCATACATCATTTATTAAATAGTATCTTTGTCTGTCGTGGTGGAGTATGTTGACTACTTTACACAGTGATCTCCCCACAAAGTCAATTAGCAGCTCAATCTGAGAACACAAGTCACACTTAGACAGATAAACCTAACATGACAACTTAACTAATGATTTAAACTAATAAGAACCTAGTTACTGATTATAATTGTTCTGGCTGGGTTCACACGGTGTGGCATTTAAAGGCACGAAGAAGAAAAACTACAAGTTCCCGGGTGGCATTTAAAAGCATGAAGAAGAAAAACGACAACTTCCCCCGGGGTATAGACACACACACCCATGACAAACACACTGTTTATACTGTTGCTCGACAACTGCAGGCTATCACAAAAACCATGTGAAACTTTAGTTCAGTGAATGAAGCGCCAATAGCTGTTGATGAATGAATGATCAATGAAATCAGACATGGACGAGGTTCACAGGAGTTCATCATAACAATTCACCTCGGTTCTTCTGCTCTAAGCAAATAATTATGTAACACACCAAAGTCACGAAAGTGGCACCGGTTTCCCATAGAGTGTATGACAGTATCACGTGCAAAGTAGACACCAGTTTCATTTATTTTAATGGTTTATAGCCGATTTTAACGATGAAGTAAAACGATGCATTATTAGAAGACAACCATCAGTAGACGGACATAAGGCCCTGACTACTGCCTGGACCGTGACAACACTGATTCAAAACACATACTGTGGAAAAAAAGACATCCCAACGTGGAGACTAAAAAAGTGTGGTCTAAAACATGACACGTGCAAAGCTTGTGTTATTTTAATCTAAGAGAAACGAAAGTTGTCCACCAGTTTTCGTATCAAAGAGTCAGCGCTTCTCTTTAGATAATGTTCAGCGGACAAACATGAGCTGTAGTTTAAGTTTCTAGATTTGGTGTAAATCTACAGTTGCTGGCGTGTAATTCCCATAGACTGCCACTGAGTAAAGCCGATGCAAAACCCCTAAAATGAGTGAGTGAGTTTGGTGTGGTGCTTACCTTCGCCTCCCCTCTTTGTGTCAGGCTCGCACTGTGTTCAACGCGGAAGAAAACTTTCCGCCATTTAGGATCAAACCAACTCCACCCCAGCAGCGGGGGTGGACTTCTGCACTTTCAACGGCAGATAACTCTAATCTAGAGACGGTTAAATGTATTGATACACGTCAGATGCTTATCTTTTGAAAATACGGTTATGTCAATAAAGTGTATTCATTTGTTAAATACATCAAACACGTATCTCAAGTTGGACCGGTCTGTATAGGAATAACTTAATATCACTGAGAGGACGTAACAGACTCTGTTGCATAACAGTTGAGACGCAACGTAAACATTCATGGGCGCAACAGGCCATGGGTCATGGTTGTGTAATTCAACCAGCAGACGTGTGTATCATTGAGAGACTGAATGGCAGCCCCGTCCAACGTGTCGTGCGCCACTCCAATTATGTAAAAAGGAGCAATGCCAAAAAAACAACTGCTCTGTTTTAAGCCAAACTTTGAAACCATTGACCCCTAAAAAGTACTTAAAGTATAAGAGGCATTCATTAGGGAGCATATTGACCCCTCTCTGCAGTCGTGTACTGTACTTAAGTACAATGTTAAAGCAATTTAACTTTACTTGAATCTTTTCATCTCGTTTGCATTTAGATGCGTTGTAGTTATTCACAATATGTTCCAAATTAATTACTTATCATATGACAAACTGATAAAGAAGGCCAGCAGCGTGCTGGGGTGTCCTCTGGATACTGTGGAGGTGGTGGGAGACAGGAGGATGATGGCCAAGCTCTCATCCCTGATGAACCACGTCTCCCACCCCATGCAGGACACCCTGGCAGCTCTGCACAGCTCCTTCAGCCACCGGCTGATTCACCCCCGGTGTGTGAAGGAGAGGTACCGCAAGTCCTTCCTCCCTGCTGCTGTCAGGCTGCACAACAAGCTGACCTCCCAGTAGCCCACAAACATTCTGGACTCTCAATACTTGAACACTTTTTATCACTCTGGTCACTTTAATCCATTCTGGTGCAATATTTTGTAATTTGTATATTCAATATTCTGGTCACTTTAATCCATCCTGGTGCAATATTTTGTAATATTTTGTAATTTGTATATTCAATATTCTACTGTACATTCAATTTCTTCTTTACTGTTTATTTTATTATATTTATTACTGTTTATTTATATTACTTGATTTATTTTATCTTTACGTACTGAGCAATGCTGCTGTAATCCTGTAATTTCCCCACTGCGGGACTAATAAAGGATTATCTTATCTTATCTTATCTTATCTTATCAATACAAGACAATATATTGTACACCTACTGGACTTGTACTAATCAAATCCATAAAATTACCAAGCACTATCTTCTTATTTACCTCCTTGTGTTTCTGTTAGAAAATAATGATTTTTAGTGCTCCTAGTGAGAGCTAGAGAGTTTACATTGGAGGGTCAAGACAAATAAATAACTCTGTATGGATTATCAAATATTGAATGGATGACACTGTATGTACTACACAAATGTATTAATTAGAATTATGAAATGTATTGAGTGATTGTGGAAGGAATCCTGAAAACATCAGGAGCCCACAAACAGTTACGCAGCCTGAAGATTGGAGCAGATAGATAAGGAGGACGTGCTCAGGAATGTGAGGGGGTTGATTGAAGTCCTGAGTACTGTTGTTTAAGCGAGAGGGGGTTTGGGTTGACCAACACCAAAAGGACGAGGTCTTGTCCAATCAATGGACTGGAAGAGAGGCTAGCCAGAGGAAGGGGGGCTGACCCCAAAACCTGGCAAAGCTGAGACATTGTGAGAACATCAGCAGATCTCTGGGTGCCTTCTGCCGGGCAGGTATGTATGGATCTGCTGCCCGGTGGGGGGGGGGGCACTGGATCTCTGTCTCGTGGGATTTCTCTCTCCCATGGGATATATTTGTATATATTGTGTAGTTATTAGTGTGATTTATTTTGAAATGCTGTTCATCATCTTTTTATTAAATCAATTTTTATTATAACTTTCTGCATCTGGGACTTCTCTTCACACAACCGCCCAAAGATTTTTGAACTTAACAATTTGGTGACCCCGACGTGATCTTTGTGGTGAGTTGTGGTTGAAGAATAGTGATTTGAACAAAGGACCAGACTTTTCTCTGGGACCCCTTGGATGATCCCTCCTCTCTGCTCACATGAGGCCTCACTAAAAAGGTAATGGCAAGGACCTGTTGATAACCGAACCTTGTTTAGGTAGAACTAGGACAATTTAGTTGTGAGCAGGGAAGGCTGGTCTGACGAGGTAATAAATTATTAGAGTAAAAATTACATAAGGATAATGTTCAAATGATGAAAGTGGTGCAGCATATAGATGTATGTTGAATGAAAGATGGCGTCAGTGCATGAGTGGAAGCTTTATGTTGAATGAGAGATTTTATGTGTTTGTGAAGCTCACAGAGGTTTCTTCCACCTGAAGAGGTGTGAATGTGTTCGCAGCGATGAGTAACTACTTAGTTTCTTTATGATAAATACATAACTGACGGCTTTGAGTTAGGTCGCAATCGTTATATACGCGACGGATTTAAAAAATAAATGGTAACTGTATTTTAACCAGTTTTGCACGGGTTACTAACAGAACTAAAGTCCCACTGTGGCCTGAGATATCGCCTTGTATCTCCAGTAAGGTTGGGGATTGGCATGCGCGAGGAGTTACGTTTAGTAAGTTGACGGACCCTAGATTGTCTCTGAGCTCCGAGAACCAATACTTAGGTTACTGTTAGAGCTGCATATCAAATATTTAATCTGGAAAGGACGACGGGTGTTTCTGAATAAGTTGGTGCCCCAGACAGAGTAGAGTGGTTGCATCAGAGGGCAACGTATGGTATGCCTCGGAAGAGATTCACCGCAAGATAACTAAATTTAATCGGGAAAGGTAGGATTGCATGAGTTCTGGCCAAGACGAGATGCTATCACAAAAATAACGAATTGGAAAAAACAAATCAGTGAGAAGCGAATCAGTTGAAAGTGTATTTGTTGTAAAAAATAAGAAAAGGGAGAGAAAGCGTTGTATCTGTTGTACAGGGTAATTGCCTGTTGTATGTTTTGAGTGTAAAAGATATTGAAAACTGCCATTTTATAGTTTAAATTGTAAAGTAAGAAACGTAGGCCTCAAGGAGAAGTAGAACAAAGAGTCATAAAAAGGAGACAAGGTGTTAAGGGGGAAGGGAACTTCAGAGAGACATGCTACAGGAAGTAAGAGTGTGAAATCAATAGGGAACCTTAAGACACTGAGAGAAATTAAGATAGAGGGAATTTGAGTAATTGGGACTCCGTTGGACGACAGAAGCGCAAATAATAGGTGATTCCTCCCAGAAGGTGAGAAGCTGTTCCTCAGACGGAGTTCAAGATTGCCAGTCCAAAGCTGGAACTAGAAAGAATTCCACCCGGTGAGAATTCTGTTCCATGAGAAAGTCCTTTGAGATGCAACAGATGTGTCCTAGTGAACTAATAATGATAAAGAACAATTAATTAGAAAAGATGTTGTAAAACAGTAATGGTGAAGTTTTAGAAGGAGAAATTGAAAGAATGGAAAGACAAGAAGGATTTTAGTGGAAGATTGACAGTCACATGATGTCAATATTTGGTTCATCAGATTGAACAAAGACTAAGAGGGAACCTTAAGAAGGGAGAATTAGAGAGAAGAGAAGGACATCACACACACACACACACACACACACACACACACACAGATAAGCTGAACAGACTGTTAATTCAGGATGTAAAGCTGTTTAGATCTTTAGAAGTAGAGGGATGTGAAGTGACTTTTTTGAGTGTTTCCGGAGCATGCAGATCTGTCATTCTAGCACCTGAAAGTAGAAAACTAAATTGATAGAGCAAAAAGATAGAGCCATTTGGTGAGAACAGCATTTGTAATCCTAAATCCTTAAACATGACTATAGACAAAAGAACAACAGTTGAAGTTATCTAAGAAACTGTCCAGTAAATCTTAAGCAGAGAGCATATTGGTGACAAAGTTTAGGATGTTTGTTGGCAGGATGAGTACAAGGGGAGAACAAAGCAGCATGATATCAGGAATGTAAGAAGAATTGAGATGCCTTCTTCTGTTATCCCCCGACCATTTGGACCACTTGGGTCGTAAAGAGAAAGACTTGGAATGCACCAAGGGGGGAAGGACCATTCAACTATCATTAGCACATCAACTGCTGTCCGCATAGAGAGAGCATCCTGGATTCATCACACCTACAGCAAGAAGGTGCATCGGTTGTCTGCAGAAAACTGCATTACTGAGGACTCCTAAGCGGGCACCCATCTCCTCTGTGGTGAAGTCTGGTTACAAAGGGAGGTGAAACCAATAGGGGCACTTGTCTCAACCCAGTGAAGAAATCATCAAACACCCAGAGGCCTAGGGAGTGTCTGTTTATCAAGGGGAGCTCAGTGTTGATTTAGAAGGAGAAACTGGTTAACAACTATGGACAATAGCCAAAAGGCATTGTTAATTTTACTGTGATGCTGAGAAAGGCGGAGTCTGTACAATGTTTGGATTTGCCTGTTTTACTTTCATCCTAAGCAACACAGCTCCTGATGGATCAGTGACCGAAGCGCTGACTGGTCTTACGGCATGGAGTCACCACCTTGCAGAGAATGCTGGGATTTATGATCCCATCACAAGCTGGTTGGACAGTATTGTTTGGAAGATGCATTTCTGTCCATAATAACCTCACTTTGTCTTGCCACCACAGTCGTGATCCCCTGAGGATGCTGCTGCATCCATGGACTTCTGCAGAGATTGATTGACGCTGCATTTAGTAAAAAACATTCAAGGGAATCAATTAAGAGTTGAAGATGAAGAAATAAGCTTTTGATTGATGCATTTGTTTATCAAGGGGGGACATGATTTAGTCTGTAAGTGAATGACGATTATGGGAATTGTAACAGCAAGTTAAGTTTACGATAATCAGAGAATGTCTTGCATGATTTTTGTATACTCACTATAAATAGTGAGTAAGGGGGGATTGTTAGAAAATAATGATTTTTAGTGCTCCTAGTGAGAGCTAGAGAGTTTACATTGGAGGGTCAAGACAAATAAATAACTCTGTATGGATTATCAAATATTGAATGGATGACACTGTATGTACTACACAAATGTATTAATTAGAATTATGAAATGTATTGAGTGATTGTGGAAGGAATCCTGAAAACATCAGGAGCCCACAAACAGTTACGCAGCCTGAAGATTGGAGCAGATAGATAAGGAGGACGTGCTCAGGAATGTGAGGGGGTTGATTGAAGTCCTGAGTACTGTTGTTTAAGCGAGAGGGGGTTTGGGTTGACCAACACCAAAAGGACGAGGTCTTGTCCAATCAATGGACTGGAAGAGAGGCTAGCCAGAGGAAGGGGGGCTGACCCCAAAACCTGGCAAAGCTGAGACATTGTGAGAACATCAGCAGATCTCTGGGTGCCTTCTGCCGGGCAGGTATGTATGGATCTGCTGCCCGGTGGGGGGGGGGCACTGGATCTCTGTCTCGTGGGATTTCTCTCTCCCATGGGATATATTTGTATATATTGTGTAGTTATTAGTGTGATTCATTTTGAAATGCTGTTCATCATCTTTTTATTAAATCAATTTTTATTATAACTTTCTGCATCTGGGACTTCTCTTCACACAACCGCCCAAAGATTTTTGAACTTAACAGTTTCCTTATTTTGCTTTTTGGTACATACAGGGAAATGTTGAACATGTTACTGCACTCCATTTATTTAAAAGCTCTAGTTACTTTTAAGATTCATAGTTTAAATAATAGATACATATATTAAATTAGTGCCACCTTTCAATTTCAACATTAAATTACTCCTTTCATAATAATACATCTATAATAATTATGCAATAATATACAGTAATACAACACTGACCATTATATTACATTTAGCTGATGTTTTTATCCAAAGTGACTTACATGCTATACAGTAGACCATAGTTCCAGCAACAGTGAGCAATTATTGTGTAAGTGTCTTGCTCAAGGACACAACAACACAGACTGGCTGAGCCGGGGTTTGAACCACCGATCCTCTGATTGAAAGTCAGAATTGCTAACCAGTGAGTCACAGCCGCCCCTTGGTATATATAAAATTAGTATGTGTATTTTTATATTTGAAGTACAGTTTGTTAGACTCCTGTACTAGGTATATTTATTGGGGTACATTTATAGCCAGGTATAGCAGATTTGACTAAAGTATATAACCTTCTAAATACTTTGTGAACTAACTGTCGACATTATGATCTTGTTTTTATTATTATCATTTCTTTGAACATTCTGGCAGTTAATACAATGAATCAAATGTTATCAGATCACAGATTTTGTACAATATGCAAAATAATTTGATGTTACTTTCAGATAAGTGTTGTAAAATATATCTATTTGTGATGTAGAGGAGTAAAGGTGTAAAGTAACACTAAATGGAAATACTCAAGTAATGTACAAGTACATAAGAAGATAGTTCTAGATAGATAATTCCTGCAGGTAAACTCAGAATGTACACGCCAAACTCAACCACATACAAAGCTTGAAAAAAAGAAATTAGAGGCAGCACTCTAACATATTCAACAAATGCACAAGCACATTTTGTAGTACACATGTAGACACATAAGCTAGTAACAGGTACTTTTATTTATAGTATATCTTTTCCTATGTGAGTCATTTTACTAATTATACAAAGATAAGAACATGGAAGTATTGTGGAGCATAATTCAACCTTTACGGTGATTAGACAGAATATGTTTTGTAATGATAGCCAAGACTTAAAATGAGTAAGTTGCATTATAGCACAGCAAAACCTGTATATCACATCAATAATGATAATATGAGCTCTAAATTTAGAGAGTAGCATTTGAGACAATTTTTTGTAGACATGTTGTTATTGATGTTTGTTATCACAATCGGCTATCACAGACTCTTTGGTTTTGTATTCCTGTTCTTGACCTTGTGACGGACCACAGCAACAGTGGTGAAAAAGTTTCCCATGAACAGAATAAGGAAGCAGAGACCACACATCAAGACCTGGCATCACAAGGAACATAGAGAGCAATGAGTCAGCAGAATAGCTTTCATTCATCATCATTTTCTTAATATATGCAGGGGATCAATGTACACGGTTCTAGCCATGCAGATAAGAAAATATGTGTTCATTCAGGGTAGATTATAAATGAATAGGTAGAGCAAGTCTTTAATAAAGCAGGTAAAGGGTGAAGTTGCATAACACTGACCTGCCATTCTTTACAGTCCGGGAGCTGAGACATTCTGCAGAGAGAGACGCAATTGAAGAGCTGCCAGAACTACAAGACAAAACAGGAGGACTTAAGTGTTTGTAAAAAAGTGAATGTATAAACGTTGTAGGTGTGCAAACACAGACCCGCAAAGGCGTATGATGTTCTTCAGATCACCAAAACACCTTAACATTGTCTCAAGTCATGCCTAACAGTGCAGAATAGTATCAAGTAGAGAATGACATTAGCATTTGTAAACATTTTTTCAGTCATCCAGTCTAAAACATGACAAAGCATGATTTTGTAAGCAGTACTTAGAGGAAATTTCTCAAGTTCAACTGTGAATCAGAATGTACTCACATGACCAAAAAACAGGAAGGTCAACAGAAAAGTCAGCCCTTTCCACATCCACGACTGAAATCCCTCTACAAACAGAACAGAATAGAGTTCAAATAGTTTTTGATGTTTTTTTACTTTAAACTTTTTTTAACCATATGTATTTATAACAACAGTGACAATGAGAAGCCACATGCCTGATGGGGCATCATTGTCCCTCAAAAAGTAAAAAAATCATCAGTAAAATATTTAATTATGACGTGCAGGCTGAGTGAGTCTGCATTGTGTGTCCTTGGTGTGTCGGTATATCTCACCCACGGTCAGATCCATGTTGTGTCTTTCTCCCAGGGCTCGTAGCCTGTACAAACATCCGCTCTGATAATAGCACTGCAGACACTGAACGAAACCTGTAAGTTGCAGATGAAAGAAACACGCATCAGGCTTTGATTTAAATCTTGAAAGGTTTGAACCATGAATGCGTTTGAAATATTTTATACTTTGATACAAGGAGTAGGCAAGGAACTGGTTCCTGAATGTCTTGTACAGGATCCCATCTGTCCTTATAGGTGTGAAAGGGAGGACATTTGTTATTATATAGTACAAATGCAAAAATATACGTGTAGATAAGGATCACAGCAAGCAGTGTATGAGTTACATTTTCTGAATGTGTTAATACAATGTTCAATGTTTCTTAATCTGTTTCTAATCTTCCTATACTCACCATGTCAACATTACACCGGACAAAAAAGCCGAGATGTAGTGATGGAAAACCCACCAGCCCTTGATTCTATGATGCAGAACACATTTTAATGAGATAACAAGATTTTACCTTTTACACTTTAAACCTACTTGCTCAAATCACATTTGCTTGAGCAAATAATGGCTAATTGATTTTAATAATGTAGAAATTGAAAGTTCAGAGAGCTACCAATGTGTTTATTAGTAGAAAGTTGTCATTATTTTAATAGCATGGTTGAAAGAGTTTACCTGGAGCCGTTGGCAATGAGGATACTTTCCCTGAGTGTTAATGTACAATAGTACCACACCAGCAGGAAATTGAGGATTGCATCAAGAAATCTAAAATCAGGCATATTAGACAAGGGTTGGACTGAGACAGACAGTAAACACAGGGTCCTTTTAATAAACTCATTGTCGCTGAAGAGGCTGGAGAAGCTGTGATGTGATGATTCTTACCTGTAGCTCACGAAGAAATAGAATATGAAGGAGAACAGCAGCAGGATAACTGTGAGGTACAGCTTGAACTTCTCATATTCATCTTTGTAGGCAAATCTGACATGATACATGTGGTTGTCAACAAACAGCACAAGGCTTTAATCAATCAGCCATGGAAATGTTTGATTGAGGGAAATACATAATTATTTTCAGTGTTAATTTAAAGTGCTTATTTCCGGTTGTGTGTTAGCGTTGATAGCCACTGCTTACTTTGACTGCTTACTGAGAAGAGTGACGTTCACATTTCCAAGAACCAAACTGAGGTACAACCTGAAATATGAAGCAATCATATTATATTTTCTTTTTTTATACAACATAATTAATGTTTGATCTGTTTTTATGACATAAACTATAATTTCAAAAATATAAATCATCACCCATTTTTATTGGGAAGGAAAGCTTCCATTTCAAAGAAAGCATTTGGTCGAGTCTTTATCTTCTCAGTTATTTCATCCAAGGTCTTGGCATCTTCCTCTGATGGTCCTTTGCTGCGTCTGATGGATGTTGTAAGTGCATATGACATTGGCACAACATGACATGTTTGTTTGTGTGTGGTTATTGAACTTAGAGGGGTCCACTTCAAAAGTAAGCATTTCCTTCATGAATATGTATGCATTTGTGTGCCTGTAAACATATTTTTTCACGAGCTGGGACACCTCCTTCAGTTTGCTGCGCTGACTTGAAATGGAGGAAGAGCAGTTTTTTTGTAGTTTGGAAATTTCCTCCAATTTCAGTAAGTACAGTCTGTGTGTTTCCTACATGAGAAGAACTTGGTGTCAGGATCCCTGTCTGACCCGGTGTGTGTAACCTGTTTTTCCCAAATCTCCTCCCCTCTTGTGTCTGTTTGTTGTGTTACCAGGTGTTCGTCGTTTGTTTTCTGTCCCGCCTCCACACACCTCCCACGGCCACATCCCTGATTGGCACGCAGCTGCGGCCAATCTTGATCAGGGGACTATATCTGCCCTGCGTCTGCAGGCCTCAGTGTCGGTCTGTTGTTTGTCTCTGTTGTTTGTCTTGTTCGTCTTCTGCTCGTCTTCTGCTCCCCGTCTTCTGCTCCCCTTCCCAGCCTCCAGTGTCGGACCACGGGCTCCACACCGGTCAGCCATCCTGCCAGCCTTCAGTGTCGGACCACGGGCTCACCGGTCTGCCATCCTGCCTCTCAGCCAGCCTTCAGTGTCGGACCACGGGCTCCACACCGGTCTGCCATCCTGCCTCTCAGCCAGCCTTCAGTGTCGGACCACGGGCTCCACAACGGTCTGCCATCCTGCCTCTTTGCCAGCCTCCAGTGTCGGGCCACGGGACCCACACACAGCTCAACCCACACGCTAATCTCACAATAAATTTCCTTTGTTGATCCCTGTTAACTCGTTGTGGTCTGCATTTGGGTCCTAAAATCCTGTACTCCCGTGACACTTGGGGTTACATCAAAAACCCAAAAAAGAAAATGTAGATTACAAGGAGCATTTAAACATTTTATAACTTTTTACAGAATATGGTATAATCCGGAGCACAAGTTATTCTACGTGCATTTACTTACGTTTCACAAGAGGGGTTTTAAGAACGTTTCATCATGTGAAATGAGTAATTAACACAACAGCAAGCAAACAGTATGTTGAGCATGATTTATACAACTGCTCTAAGTGCATAATCAGACACTGTCAGCAGATTTTGGTTCGATCCTTACCAGAAGTTGTTGATACTCTTCTTCCAGACATTTCCACTCCTCCAGAACAACTCTTAAATCTTGAGACATTTTGTCAACACTTTATCTTTCATACTACACTTACAGTAGACAAAGAAATAAAAAATAACCAAATTAAGCTTTAAAATAGTTTAGCAACCAAGTAATGGCTTGCACATACTGCCATGTTGAAAAGTGTTTCTTCAGGGTGTGTATCACATCCCCATGGACGTTTTATTGCATAAAATGAACTTTGACTGGTACATATGTGCAAGATTTTGACTTGGACCTTGTTCTGAGGAACTTATCTGGTTATCACATTGTTCAGTTATCACTCACAGAGCCATGTGCAATATGTTAATGTTAACTATATTACAACTATACACAATACAAATACTAACTGTCTGTATTTTTGCCATTGCAAGGGTTCACCCAGCTTTTGTGCATGTTTTATCTTTCAGCATTTTTAGTTTTTCACACACACAGCTGCACATTGGCAGCATCTGGTGGATGAAAATAATAAATCAGTGATAAACTCACTTTCCCGTGAGATTGGTGTGGAGGGGAAATGTTTGGGCTGTAATTTAATGGCACAAATGAGAAATTGGTGGAAACAATGTGTTTAGTTTAAAGCTACATATTTTTGTTTGGTATGAAAATACTGCAAATGTGTTTTTTTAAATAGTGAAATCTGCACATAATGAACCGACAGTGCTGTCTTTACATTGTTATATCTGTATTGTTTAATTAATTCACCTTTAATTAAACAATACAAATATTTATACACTAAATAAATACATTTGCGGTCGTGAACTCTGCCCTTAAATGGTTTAAAGGAAAGCTACAGGTCCAAATCAACATAGGTTTCACTGTATGTTCCATCCATCCATTTTCATCCGCTTATCCGGGGTCGGGTCGCGGAGGCAGCAGGTCCAGCAGGCTGACCCAGGCTTCTCTCTCACCCGCAACATCTACCAGCTCATTCTGGGGGATCCCGAGGGGATCCCGAGGCGTTCCCAGGCCGGCTGGGAGATATAACCCCTCCAGCGTGTCCTGGGTCTTCCCCGGGGCCTCCTACCAGTTGGACGTGCCTGGAAAACCTCTACAGGGAGGCGTGCTGGAGGCATCCTAATTAGATGCCCGAACCACCTCAGCTGACTCCTTTCGACACGAAGGAGTAGCGGCTCGACTTCAAGCTCCCTCCTGATGTCCGAGCTCCTTACCCTATCTCTAAGGCTGAGCCCGGCCACTCTACGGAGGAAACTCATTTCGGCCGCTTGTATCCAAGTCCTCGTTCTTTCGGACACGATCCAAAGCTCGTGACCATAAGTGAGGGTTGGAATGTAGACTGACCATTGAGAGCTTTGCCTTCCGGCTCAGCTCCTTCTTCACCAAGACGGCCCGGTGCAACGCCTGCTTTACTGCTGCAGCCGCACCGATACGCCTGTCGATCTCCCGCTCCATTTTACCCTCACTCGTGAACAAGACCCCGAGATACTTAAACTCCTTCGCTTGTGGTAGGCACTCTGTCCCCACCCGGAGGGAGCAATCCACTGGTTTCCGGCAGAGCACCATGGCCTCAGATTTCGTGGTGCTGACTCTCATCCCAGCCGCTTCACACTCGGCTGCAAAACGCCCCAGTGAATGCTGGAGGTCATGGTCCGAGGAGGCAAACAGGACCACATCATCTGCAAACAGCAGAGAGGCTATCCTGAGATCCCCGAACCTGACATTCTCCGCCCCACGGCTGCGCCTAGATATCCTGTCCATGAAGGTCACAAACAGGACCGGTGATAAAGGGCAGCCCTGGCGGAGGCCAACACCCACCGGGAAGGTATCTGACTTACTGCCGAGGATACGAACACAGCTCCTACTGCAGGCGTACAGAGACCGAATGGCCCGTTGCAACGGGTCCGGCACACCATACTCCCGCAGCACCCCCCACAAAAAGCCCCGAGGGACCCGGTCGAAGGCCTTCTCCAAGTCCACAAAGCACATGTAGACTGGTTGGGCAAACTCCCAGGACCCCTCCAGTATCCCTGCAAGGGTAAAGAGCTGGTCCACTGTTCCACGACCAGGACAAAACCCGCACTGTTCTTCTTGAATCCGAGGTTCGACAAACGGTCGGAGCCTCCGTTCCAGCACCCTGGCATAAGCTTTTCCCGGGAGGCTGAGTAGTGTGATACCCCGATAGTTCGAGCACACTCTCCGGTCCCACTTCTTGAAGATGGGAACCACCACCCCGGTCTGCCAGTCCATGGGCACTGTGCCCGACCCCCATGCGACATTGAAGAGGCGTGTCAGCCAAAACAGCCCAACAAAGTCCAGCGCCTTCAGCATCTCAGGGCGGATTTCATCCACCCCCGGCGCCTTGCCACCAAGGAGCTTTTTGACTACCTTAGTGGCCTCTGCCAGGGATATGGGTTCATCCAACCCCAAGTCTTCAGGCGCTGCCCCCTGTTCAGGATACACGTTGACCGGGTTTAGGAGTTCCTCAAAGTGCTCTTTCCACCGCCCGACGATATCCTCTGTCTGGGTCAGCAGCCCCCCTCCCCCGCTGATAACAGCCTGGGGAAGGCCCTGCTTTCCCTTCCTGAGTCGTCGGATGGTTTGCCAGAACCTCCTTGAGGCCAACCGAAAGTCCTTCTCCATGGCCTCCCCAAACTCCTCCCATGCCCGAGTTTTAGCATCCGTGACCACCGCAGCTGCAGCCCTTCTGGCCTGCCTGTACCTGTCAGCTGCTTCAGGAGACCCCTGGGCCAACCAAGCCCGAAAGGCCTCCTTCTTCAGCTTGACAGCTTCCCTCACCCCCGGTGTCCACCACCGGGTTCTCGGGTAGCCGCCACGACAGGCACCGATGACCTTCTGACCACAGCTCCTAGCGGCCGCGTCCACAATAGAGGCTTTGAACATGATCCACTCGGATTCCATGTCCCCAACCTCCCTCGGGATGTGTGAGAAGTCCTTCTGGAGGTGGGAGTTGAAGACCTCCCGGACAGGATCCTCCGCCAGACGTTCCCAGTTCACCCTCACTACACGTTTGGGCTTGCCAGGTCTCTCTGGCCGACTCCCCCGCCATCTGATCCAACTCACCACCAGGTGGTGATCAGTTGACAGCTCTGCTCCTCTCTTCACCCGAGCGTCCAAAACATACGGCCGCAGATCAGATGATACGATTACGAAGTCGATCATTGATCTCCGGCCTAAGGTGTTCTGGTACCAGCTACACTTATGAACCACCTTATGTTCAAACATGGTGTTTGTTATGGACAAACTATGGCTAGCACAGAAGTCCAACAACGAAACACCGCTTGGGTTCAGATCAGGCAAGCCGTTCTTCCCAATCACTCCCCGCCAGGTTTCTCTGTCGTTGCCCACGTGAGCATTGAAGTCTCCCAGGAGAACTATGGAGTCGGCAGGCGGCGCCCTTTCCAGGACCCCTCCCACCGACTCCAAGAAGGCCGGATACTCTGAAATGTCGTTTGGTGCATAAGCACAAACAACAGTCAGAGCCTTACTCCCCGCAACCCGTAGGCGCAGGGAGGCGACCCTCTCGTTCACCGGGGAGAACTCCAACACGGCGGCGCTCAGCCGGGGACTCGTGAGTATCCCCACTCCCGCCCGGCGCCTCTCACCCTGGGCAACTCCAGAAAAGAACAAAGTCCAACCCTTCTCCAGGAGTTTGGTTCCAGAGCCAGCGCTGTGCGTGGAGGTGAGCCCAACTATATCTAGCTGGTAATGCTCCACCTCCCTCACCAGCTCCGGCTCCTTCCCCGCTAGCGAGGTGACGTTCCACGTCCCTAGAGCTAGTCTATGTCGCCGGCGATCGGCTCATCCAGGCCCCCTGTCCGGCCCGCCGCCCGGTCTACATAGCACCCGACCCCGATGTCTGTCCCTGCGGGTGGTGGGTCCACAGGGTGGCTGCACCATGATGTTTCTTCGGGCTGAGCCCGACCGTGCCCCATGGGCGAAAGCCCGGCCACCAGACGCTCGCCGACGAGCTCGCCTCCCGGGTCTGGCTCCGGGAGGGTGCCCCGGTTTCCCTGGTCCGGGCGAGGTAGCTACATTCCGTGTGCTGCTATTCATCAGGGTTTTTTGAACCGCTCTTAGTCTGGGCTCTCCCCCGAGACCTGTTTGCCTTGGGAGACCCTACCAGGGGCAAATGCCCCGGACAACATAGCTCCCAGGATCATTGAGCCACTCAAACTCCTTCACCGCGTTAAGGTGGCGATTCGCGAAAGAGATTTTTTTTTTTTTAATGTGGGAGGAAACCTGAGTACCAGGAGGAAACCCACGCAGACACAGGGAGAACATTCAGTCTCCACACAGAGAGGAGGGTGTAAGTGTCTCTGTGAGGCTTTAGTGTTAAGTCACTTAACACTGCAGCCACTGTGTCGCCCTCGGTCTTAGGGGGAAGGGGAAACTAAAACTTCAAACTTCACACACAGAGACGGTGTCTCTTTGAGGGTTTAGTGTTAAGTCACTTAACACTGCAGCCACTGTGTCGCCCTCGGTCTTAGGGGGAAGGGGAAACTAAAACTTCAAACTTCACACACAGAGACGGTGTCTCTTTGAGGGTTTAGTGTTAAGTCACTTAACACTGCAGCCACTGTGTCGCCCTCGGTCTTAGGGGGAAGGGGAAACTAAAACTTCAAACTTCACACACAGAGACGGTGTCTCTGTGAGGCTGCAGTGTTAAGTCACTTAACACTGCAGCCACTGTGTCGCCCTCCGTCTTCCTGATGTCCACAGCCCCAAAGGTGGGCTGTGGCTGTTTGGCTTGCTGTCCTGGTCCTGCTTGGTCTTTGGGAACAGCAGTCTGGAAGCCCTCCGTCTTCCTGATGTCCACAGCCCCAAAGGTGGGCGGTGGCTGTTTGGCTTGCTGTCCTGGTCCTGCTTGGTCTTTGGGAACAGCAGTCTGGAAGCCCTCCGTCTTCCTGATGTCCACAGCCCCAAAGGTGGGCTGTGGCTGTTTGGCTTGCTGTCCTGGTCCTGCTTGGTCTTTGGGAACAGCAGTCCGGAAGCCCTCCGTCTTCCTGATGTCCACAGCCCCAAAGGTGGGCTGTGGCTGTTTGGCTTGCTGTCCTGGTCCTGCTTGGTCTTTGGGAACAGCAGTCCGGAAGCCCTCCGTCTTCCTGATGTCTACAGCCCCAAAGGTGGACTTTAGCTTGCCATTGACCTTCTGGTTTGTTGGTGCAGGTCCTTTACGGCTGTTAAACTGAGCCCTTCTGGCTATCATCTTAGCTACAGCTCCAGGCATGGTTTGTAGAACAATTTGATAATGCAGACAAGTCTTATAAACACTGTTTTTCTGATAAACACAGGTTGCTCGATAAACGCTGGTTCTCTGATAAACACTGGTTCTCTGCATGTGTACAGAATGAACAACGTAACAGAGTACAAAGAATTCAATGAAAATGACCAGTCTGAATCAAAGGCAGCCCCTACTCGCTGTCTCTGCAATATCACATTGCTAGAGCAGCCTCTCTCTCCTTTCTGCTGCCTTTGATACAGTGAAGCACCAGAACCCCGGTTGACACGCGACAGTCAACTCTCCCACACTGCCACCATTACAACAACATGACGTTCCTGTAGGTACATGCTGAACAACAACAGAATACGTCTCCTTCTCATTCAGAAGGCAGCATAATATATCCTTCTTGACCCTCACCAGTCTGGATGTAAGGCAGGCCACTCAAAAGATACTGCCTCCTCACAATCTCTGAGCAATATCACATTGCTAGAGCATCTGTGCTGCGAACAGAATCGTGTCCAATCTACATCCAGGACATGGTAAAACCTTACTACTCTACTAATTTATAATCGGGCGAAATCTGATAGATGGTCGTCGGCCCAGCAGAGGCTGGAGGCACTATGAAAGTGAGGTCGATCACCTTAAGATCTTCCTCCCCAGCTTTTGTAACTGGCACAAATCGAAGTTTATAATTGTGGGGGAAAAGAGGATGACTAAACCAAATTGCGGCCTGGTCCACCACCAGGCGCATTTTGTCCTCTTCTTTATGGCTTAAACGTATGCCATAAACCATTCCGCTTTCTTCGACTCCGACCAGTAGGGTACCACCTCCGTTGTTCATGAAGTCACACGCGAGCCTCATGAAGATTCCACGGAAAGTCTTGAAGGAAAAATTATCTTCACCTCTCAAAAATTTAAGGTTTGATGTTGTTGTTGTTATAGTGGCTGCATACCTAAATGTCTGATAGCTGGTGATGTCCAGACTTTGAGGACTGCAGTGGGAGGGAGAGCGGCTTCTCCTTGATGTTATAGCCTGGGGAATCCTGGCCCTACCTTCTGGTCGTCTCTGCCTTCGGTCTCCTGGGCCTTCCTGAGAAACGAGGACATCACGTCGCTCGTGACTCTTCCCAAACCTAAAAGCCCGCTTTTGCTTGCGTAATTCAACAATAGCAGAACCGTTTAAGGGCCCCCACACACTCGCATCCCGCCTTAAATATACTTGATCCTCGTTTACCTGATAGGTTGGCCCCGGGAAGGGTCGAGGTTCACTAAAGTGTAGATAAACTACTTTGAGGTCATATATTCCATTTCGGTTTACCGGCAAGAAGCGCAGTGTGTACATTTGGGGAGAGAGAGGAGGTATGAACTGATTTGCGCAGTCAATCACAGACTGCCGAATCTGGTCCTCCTGGCATGGGTTTAATGGGATTCCACAAACAAATCCATTATCCAACACGCCAAAGAGGAGTGTTCCCCCCTCGGTATTTAAAAAGGCAGAGCCATATTTCATCACTTTTACTGAGAAATGGTATAGGTTTTGTAATGATAAACCTTCCTTGAATTCCGTGAATCTGTCCTCAGTTCCCACATACTGTTCATAATTGAGTTCTGAGCAACTGTTGATGTCAAAAGTTGTCGACATTTTTAGGATGAAAGAAAGAAAATTTAAGAACAAACTTGATAACCTGGTCGGCCTGGATCCTATATATGTATAACCATGATGAAAATATGACAAAGGCAACCTACATTGACCTACAAGGCAATCAAAGGCAACCCGTGACGACATTACTGGTGACATGATGGACTCGGCATTACGACATAACGAACTCGGCTCGATGGCGCATGCGCAGTTGAACACTGAAGACGGCCACATTTAACCTAAGTGAAGGTAGGTTTCAACTTCATAATAACATGTTACCGTTCATTTATTTAGCAAACTTAGCCGTCACTTTGCCGTATTCTTCATCTGTTAGTGGTAAGAGGTTAACTTTATGTCTTCGATTTCTAAAGCTAACGTTAGCTAACGTTTAAGCTAGCTTGACCGTCAAGTAGACCGTGAAACCCCTCTAGAATAGCTAACGGTAAATATAACAACTTGCGTCAACCGCAGCGTGCTTATTAGCGAGGGCCACTCTGGAATTTTTTTATTATTATTGTTCGTGTACAACCGCTAACAGTGCAGTTAAATGGGGCTTTCACAGAAGCGACCTCATCGGGAAACGAGTCATAATTACCAAAGGGTTTATCCGTTTACCAATTTATTTAAGTAACTTACAGTGCACTTAACATGCAACGTCACGTTTTACTTGTTACTTTTGATGAAAACGAAGCATTTTTATTAATGGCAGACAGTATTACTAACCGTGGCCGTCTGATTCACGTGCACTAAAACCCACATCCTTATGGGAGTCACGTGACGTTACTACCATTGAATGAAGATGAAAACAACAACAACCGTATGATGGCGGAACTGCTGTTACTCTACGTTGTGTTTTTTTACGTAAACATAACGTCTCTCATTGTGATATTTACTGGTAATGACATACAATATAACCAATAGCAAGTAGGACACTTGAATGTCGCTGCCTGTCTCCCTCCAGTCAACTTGTGACATCAACTTGTGGATGAGTAATTGAGTCGTTATTTCAAAATTACAAAACAAAAACCTATAACTAAGAAAATAAATATAATGGCTAGTATTTCTAATCATATTTGCCTGTGAATATAGGGGCAGAAAAATGAGTGAAACTTGCTGTGCTCTAAAGTTTTTAAATCTTCCATTAAACTGAGTTAGCCGTAAACAAGACAAGGAGTAATTTGCAGT
Organism: Cottus gobio; assembly: GCA_023566465.1. Classification (NCBI taxonomy): domain Eukaryota; kingdom Metazoa; phylum Chordata; class Actinopteri; order Perciformes; family Cottidae; genus Cottus; species Cottus gobio. Next base: position 12,883,929 of record CM042220.1, read on the forward strand.
TTGACTAATTGCTTTTGTTTCTTTTGTAGGCTTTGCAGAAACCTGGCAATGCATCGGAAGTGTAAGTATTGCTCGTTTTCTTCCGAAAAGAGGACTCAACTATTCAAGCACTACCGCTTAAAACATGGATCCTATGCCAGATTGACTCCAATTCCATGCCTCCACACAGATTATCTGTGTTCATTCAATTCATGTAATGCCTTCAAAGTGCATTTGACAAGAATTCACTCCTGTAACGATCATAATGGGCAGATGAGTGGAGCTGATGATATCTCTGTGATATTCTATTGTCCTCTTTGCAATTTTGAAGAGCCCTGCACCGAACAATTTTTATCCCATTTGCGCCAACATTTGAAAAAACAGGAAACGATTCAGTGTCCATATAAAACTTGCACTTTTGAGAGCTTTGTCTACTCGACATTTAATGCTCATTAATTCTCAATAAACATGGCGTTAGTGACACAGATTCAGTTGTGAGAGAGATTGTGAATGCTGTCAAATAAATTAACCTGTTCTTGCAGATGACTGATGCTGGCAAGGCACTCTCTACGGCCAGTAAAAGAACATCATGTTTTCAGAAAGAATTTTAGTTGCTCATGCCAGTTGATTATAGGCTTAAAAAAGAATCACAGTCACTCACTTATGTGCCAATTCTGAAACAGCTACAAAAACTGTTAAACAGGGCTGATGTTCTAGATAACATTCTCACTCATCATGACAGCGTTGATGGATTTAACACTTATAGAGATTGCACTCTCTATCAAGGAAATTATTTTTGTAGCACCTTAAGGATTGTGCTCGGTCTTTACATTGATGGTTTTGAGAATGCAAATCCCCATGGCACTTCAAAAAAGAAACAAAATGTGTGGTGTTTATTGGGTTTGCCAATCTACTCACAAAACAGTATTGCTATACTATGCAAAGTGAGTCTATGTTGAGCAGTAAGGCGAGTGTGTGAAAGGAACTGTGCTCTGTCAGCTGATAAGCTAGGTGCTCATTCTTTGGCTGGTTTCCAGGAGTTTCCCGGTGCAGCATCCTTATCCAATCTGCATGGTAAAGAAGAGTGACATTCAGCAGAAAGAGGTCCAGTCAGGAGAATTTCAACGCAGAATCATTACAGGCAAGTTTCTAAAGTTTTACAGGATCTGAATTTGGTGAAAGTGTATGGTGTGAAACGTCCTTGTGTTTTAACAGAAGTTGGAACATTTCCACTCGGCCACTGGGTTTTCACCAGACATAATGCATGACCTCTTGGAGGATATAATCCCTGTTGAGATGTCCTTGTGCATTAATGATTTGATCTCCCTCGAGTCCTTAAATGAAGCAATAAAACTTGTTCTTTACAAATTCACAGACGGAACTGATCAGAAGAGACTATTTCTGGTAAAAACTGAAAGTCCCTCTATGAAATGAGATTAATAATGTTACTATATGTTATTAAATATAGTTGCTGCAGCAGTTTTACCATCAAATGCTCTATAAGGATTTATACCATTTTCCTTCAAACTTAATCACAATCTGTAAGTTTTGACGTTGCGACGGACAGGTGCAGAGTCTGTTGCTGTGGGAGGGTTGTCAGTTCCCAAGAGTGGGAGAGAGTAGGAGATAAAGAAGTGGTCGGAGACGTGAAGTGGAGTTACAGTGAGGTTCGATGTTGAGCAGTTTCTGGTGAAAATATAGTCAAGATGATTTCCAGCTTTGTGAGTCGGAGGTGAAGGACTGAGTGAGAGAGCAAAGGAAGACAGTAGGAGCACCAGGTCAGATGACTTCTCGGTCTGGATGTTGAAGTCACCTAGAAGAATGAGAGGGGGGCCGTTTTCAGGGAAACTTGATAGGAGGGCGTCTAATTCTTCCAAGAAATCTCCCAGGGAACCAGGTGGACGGTAGAGAACAACAATGTTCAGTTGAACCGGATGGGTAACCGTCACAGCATGAAGCTCAAAAGACAGTGGTGTAGACAATGGAAGCGGGTAGAGAGAAAAACTCCATTTGGGGGAGATGAGTAGACCTGTGCCACCACCCCGACCAGTGGGCCTAGGTGTGTGGCTGAAGGAGAAGGCAGACGAGAGAGCAGCAGGGGTAGATGTGTTGTCTGGTGTGATCCAGGTCTCAGTAAGAGCCAGGAAGTCCAGAGATTGCTTGATAGCAAAGCCAGAGATGAAGTCTGCCTTGCGGTTAGCTGACTGGCAGTTCCAGAGGCCTCCTGTGACGAGGTGTTGGGTTTGTGTGGAGCGGGTGGGATAAGTAAACGCGGAAGGATTTTGATGCAAGTCAGAACGAGTCCGAGGTCGGAAGTATCTACGAGGTGATATGTACACTGGTATGGGAGGGAAGCACATTTTCACAGAGAAGTGTTAATGCTCAGCCGCCCCGAAGACTCCAACGAAAGACTCCTTTGTCTTTATCCTCCGAGTCTTCATACGATGAGTCTTCGCTGACGCTTCAAACCCACACCTGCATCTATACCGGTGTTAGCGATAATTAGCTACAGCTGAGTTGACTACGCCCCAGGTCGTTAGTATGATGGCCACCAATCGATAGTGCTCTGGCTCAGGACAATAGCTGGGTTTCCCTTTAATCAGTGAGGTGAGAGTTTCCCAAGAACAGCTGCTTCTTGCCAAAAGTGAACAAGGACAGGATCTGTTTACCTCTAAAGTAGAAAGTAAAACTAGAGCCTAGTCCCAAGTACAGTTGGATTACAGAAGTAGACTTTAACCCTAGCTAGTTCAGTTGCGTTTAAGTCACTTGACCAAAGCAAAGTTTCGGCTCAAACGATTCAGATAGAAATGACAGTACAGATTAACAGTCTACTAGAAATAGTCTAGTAGAGATAGTTCCGCAAATAGAACAAATACAGCAAGTACAATAGGAATATAGCAGAGAAACCTCTTTAGAGAATGTACTCAGCCAAGATCCAAGAAGTCCAGTAGTCTTGAGGAGTCACCAGTAGAGAGATGCACACTTATTGTGCATGTAGTTATTGTGCATACTTGAATGTTACAATTCTAACGTCACTGGGATGTCCATATTAAATAATTTCAAGCCTTCTACGCACATGTAGCACAACATTAACCCTCTTGATCACTGTGTCAAAGATACTTCCGGTTAGCAACCAATCCGCCACGCCTTCTTTGGTATCCATGGGGCTGGTGACAACAAGCGCTGACTTCCTGTCCGCTAAACTAGCAAATTGACCGATTAAAGAGGCTGTGGCAGACCAGGGAGGAAGACGGAGCACAGGGGGAGGATCCCCAGGCTCCGGTTGGGGGAGGTAATCGACGACAGGTACTTCCCAGTGCAGGCACTACAGCCAATGGGAAACTGGCATTGGACGCACCTGCCAGCAATCCCCAATTAGGGAGGTATATCTGCAGCTGGGAAGCCGGGAGAAGGAGAAGCGCGACAGGAGGCGACAAGAGTACAAGGAACCCCAGAGAGGAGCCGCATCAGAAGGGAGGTAAAGCACCTACTCACCTCTCAGTTCTGCTCTGCTTATAGGAAAGAGGGATCAGCCTACTACGGAGAGAGCCGACGGACCCCGGACGGGAAGATATTTGAGTTGGATTTATCCCATTCCCCACGTTTTGCCATTAAATTACTCTTTTTGTTAAACTCATCTCTATCGTGTTGTCTCCTATTTTACTCTGAACTGTTTAGTGCTGGATCACAGTGCCCACATTCTCCACCAAATGTGGCAACCCGTGGTGAGGTGACAAGGTTCAGTAGTAAAATAGGAGACAACACGATAGAGATGAGTTTAACAAAAAGAGTAATTTAATGGCAAAACGTGGGGAATCGGGGAATGGGATAAATCCAACTCAAATATCTTCCCGTCCGGGGTCCGTCGGCTCTCTCCGTAGTAGGCTGATCCCTCTTTCCTATAAGCAGAGCAGAACTGAGAGGTGAGTAGGTGCTTTACCTCCCTTCTGATGCGGCTCCTCTCTGGGGTTCCTTGTACTCTTGTCGCCTCCTGTCGCGCTTCTCCTTCTCCCGGCTTCCCAGCTGCAGATATACCTCCCTAATTGGGGATTGCTGGCAGGTGCGTCCAGTGCCAGTTTCCCATTGGCTGTAGTGCCTGCACTGGGAAGTACCTGTCGTCGATTACCTCCCCCAACCGGAGCCTGGGGATCCTCCCCCTGTGCTCCGTCTTCCTCCCTGGTCTGCCACAAGGCGAACTAGCATATCTATCGAAAACGTGACTTCATCATTTGTAATTAGTTGTGTGCCATTATCACCAGCGGGCCGGGTAGAGTTTTTTGTAAAGGCGTATCTGCTTGTTAGTCAACGCCACAGAGCTAAGCTAGCTAGTTAGCTTTAGCCTCGGCTAATTCAGAAGCATAAGCAGGATTCGTGTATTTACCACGAGCACGTTTCGTATCGGTCAAGATGAGCGAACAGCTGAAATTCATCATCGAACAGCTCAACAAGGAGCCATTCAAGAAAATGTTTAACCTCATCACGTTTGACTCCCTCGAGCCGATGCAGCTGCTGCAGATTTTAAATGACGTGTTGGCTGAAATAGACCCAAAGGTGGGACACTGACTTTATTTACTACAGGTGTGTCAAGTGCAAACAGTGCACGCATGTTGTGTGATATCATCTCACGCTATTTTCTCCATCTCTTGTCTCTAGCAAGCTCTAGATATTTGTGAAGAAATGCCTGAACAAACCATAAAAAGAATGTGTGCCATACTGGGGATGCTGAAATACAAACCTCCTGGCAATATCTCTGATGTGTAAGTAATACCATTCAATGAGATTATAAATATCCACACAACTTTTTTTAAAAGCCTTGTCTGAGCCATTTATTTTTCTCATATTCTCTCATGCAGGAGCATCTTTAGACTGGGCTTGGTGGCTGGCAAAAAGCCTGTGGTCCACCCCATCCTCCTCTGGCTGCTACAGAGGGTCCCTGAACTCAAGAAAAGGGCTTACTTGGCTCGTTTTCTAGTCAAATTGGAGGTGCCCACAGAGTTTCTGCAGGATGATGTCATCAACGACACCTCTCACCAGGTTGCCAATTTATTGCCCAAACACATTTCATTTGCTAGTTTTTGAAATCGCTGGTACCTTTTTTTTAAAAAGCAAAAGAGGCAATGCATTAATGTTGTGTGTTCACAGTATGAAGAGCTGGTGGAAGGTTTTAAGACGTATCACAAGGAGTGTGAGCTGCTGAGGACTTCAGGCTTCTTCACAGCCGAAATTAGAAGGGTGAAAAACACTCTGACTCTTTACAATCACCGTTGATGCTTTTCTCTTCAGTATGAAAATATCACATGTTGAAATGAATTAGTTTTTCAGTTTTAACTTTCTGAAGCTTAGTTGATATAATGCACTAAAACCTTTTTAATACATCCTTTTTTCTCTTTCCAATAAACAGGACATTAGTGCAATGGAAGAAGAGAAAGACCAACTAATGAAACGTTTGGAGAGGCTGAAGAAGAGTGTAAGGCAAACTGTTCCGAGAGGCCACTCCAACGCTTGAAGTACTTGAGGATCCCCTGTGGAATAAAAACATGACCCCAGTCACATATTATCAGCTTCTCTAATAGGCCTGACAGGGCTCTGACAGGCTGCTTGGCTGTCCTAACAAGGCTGTGAAGTAACACGCTGTTGATTTAATGGGTCCTGCCAGAAGGTGAAACGTGACTCTGTTAGACGTGCTTTGGATTTTTCTGCTGATCATGTGATGGCTTGCAATCCTACAGCATCTTATCAACTTGTGGATCCACTAGGTGGAGTCGGTGTCCAACCATCAACGGATGCTGGAGCAGGCCAGACAGCTGCGAGTGGAGAAGGAGAGAGAGGAGTCGCTGACTCACCAGAAGCAAGAACAGAAGAACCAGGTAATTGCTTGTGACGGATTGTGGTTTATCATTACATTTGCTCACCTTGGTATAATTAATTGAGACATTGTAGGCCAGTTAAACCAAATTATGTCTGCTTTGCTTTAATAGACGGAAAAGAAAGATAACATGTAGTATCTCAGTATCTCAAATTATTGGCTTAATGTTTACTAGTGATTGGTCCGGCAACACCGATGCGTCGGCGCATGTGTCGAGCTCATAGAGCGAAACCCCGTGTCGGTGTGCGTATCGCTTTAAGAAAGTCACGTGACCGATACAGCTGCTGTTTCGCCTGTCACTGAGGCGCCAAACTGTGTTTATAAGGAAGCGCGTCTGTCAACGGGATGCATCTCTGCCAAAAGAATCACAGATCTTTTGAAGCCAAATTCTTCCCTTCAAGCCATTGAGCCCGAAAGAAAAAGAAAGGTTTCCGTCGTGTGTGTGACCATTTTGATCTTATATCGGCAAATACGGTATTTGTTTTTATTTCCTTGTTGTTTCATCCTGTTCCTCAGTTTCCGCTTGATCTATCAGAATTCAAATTCGTTTCAAAGTGACTCTTAGTCAAAGAAACGTAATCGCCTGAATGCCAAGACATTGGAACAACTTCTTTTTTTGAATAAAAATGTATTAAAAAAATCCCCTCCCTGCCTCAACGACAAGTACATATATAAAGATATCTTTATATTTTAAACTTAAATTAAGATATAAAATACAATAACTTAAATTATATTATTGTATATACTAGGTCATTAAATCAGTATGTCAGTTGAGCCTGTCAACTAGGTTGCCTGTAATGCTTTTTAAGATCCAGCAGGTGTCAGTATTGAGCGACACAGTACCGACACAGTATCGATACAGTTTGGGTAATGTGCCGCAACGCTTCATGAGGCCTCATTACCCATCACTAACGTTTACATTTTACCTTTTTTACATTTTACATTACCGAGCAGAGACTGCAGAGGTCGCAGCAGCAGTTGAAGGATTTGCGACAGGCAGCAGCTGATGCCAATCCAGAGAGTGAGTACCCATGCCCTGCTGGTGCCTCTGCAGGACTCCGCTGGGGGCGAGATCCAACAACACCGCAGAGCATCAGGAGGCCTCTCGGCTAATGGGTTTTCATCTGTTGAGACCCTCTAATTATACTGATCTTTGAAGTGCTGTGACGGAGTTTAACTAATACTGAAATTGTCTCCTTTTGTTCTCATCGAGAGATTTACACATTTACAGTTTCTAAAATGTCCCACGCAATGCAGACCAGGGTGGGCTGCACAATTAAAGTCACCACAATTACTCTACAGCATGTGTCCAAAGAAGTCCATTGTCGTTTACTAACTATTAATTAATTCAATTCTGAAAGTCAGCTTCAATTTCAGTACATTTTTTATATTAGTGGTGTGTTTTCCATATGTGTGTGTAAAATATATTCAGTTTTTCTTAGTAAGGAATTAGAGCTACAGAAAGCCTGACAGGATTACAAACAAAGCGATTCATTAAAACGCTCCGTCTCTTTCAGGCTTAATGAAGAGGCTCGAAGAGGAGATCAAGATCAACTCCTACATGGTCTCTGAGAAGCTCCCCAAAGAGCTGGAGGGCATGAGGCGCACCGTGCACTACCTACAGAAAATCGCGTCAGAGCCTGTCATGGGCCAGGCCGATCTCCAGGAGCTGGAGGACAAGGTCAGGACCAGGATCCGGTGTTGAGTCCGTCTACCGCCATGCACGGTAAAATCTGTTTGTCTCTGAGTGCTCTGCAATTGTCACTTTCACAGATTAAAGAAGTTGATTCTCGGATAAACCAGCTGATTGAGAAGAGGATGATGAGAAGTGACCCCATGGATGACAAACTGACCCTTTACAGACAACAGGTGTTACATTACAGGTGTAACAGATCTTTTTGTCTCTCGTGAACGGAGCCCTGTGGGCGCTGACTGTGATGCTGTGTGATGTTGATCTTTGCTGGCCTCGCGCCCGTGCACAAAATGAACAAAACAGGGACCCATTCCTTATTTCTTTTGAGAAAATTAATGCATTGATTATTGGATTATTTATTTGCGAACAAGGCAGAGATCGCAGTGCACAGGTTTTCTTTCTTTCCTCTCTTCTCGTGAAGGAGCGGTACCAAACTAATGCGTTAAAACACCAAAGTCACACAAACACAAACTACAATACCTGGTGGAGGCAGCGGCACATCAGCAACGCCTCTGTTCTGGGAGGTAAAATGACTGTTTTTGTCAATGGAGTCTTGTAGCTTTGTAGAGAGCATACATTACATTACAGTTCATTTAGCTGACCCTTTTATCCAAAGCGACTTACATGCTATACAGTAGACCGTAGACACAGCAATGGTGAGCAATGAGGGTTAAGTGTCTTGCTCAAGGACACAACGACTAGGACTGGCTGAGCCGGGGTTTGAACCTCTAACCCTCTGATTGAAAGACTGACTTGCTAACCACTGAGCCACAGTCGCCCCCGCATAGATAACAGCTTCAGTTCCTTGTTGAAAAGGGCAGTCTGACGACATGGTAAAGTGATTAAAATATTCCAAATATAGCCTACACTCTCCAAACGAATGAAAAAAATCAAGATGTGCTTTAAGTGCAGACTTTCAGCTTTAATTTGAGGGTATTTACATCCAAATCAGGTGAACGGTGTAGGAATTACAACAAATTAAAATGTGGCCACCCTCTTTTTAAGGGACCAAAAGTAATTGGACAAATTAATATAATCATAAATCTAATTGTCACTTTTAATACTTTGTTGAACATCCTTTGCAGTCAATGACAGCCTGAAGTCTGGATTCCATAGACATCACCAGACGCTGGGTTTCAGCAGAGCCGCCATGGAAGGGAACAGGACCGGCTTCAGACAGCCACGATCCATGGACGCTTGAGGAGAGGAAGCACAGAGGCTCCCGAGAGGAAGTAGAGTTAGTAATGAGCATTAAAGAGACATTAATTTATCTAGAAGTATAGAGAGGAGAAAATGAGAGGGAGAAGAAGATATAAATCCCTCGGTGTTTCCCCAAGGTGCTCCCTGGCAATATAAGTCCACAGGAGCACCTGAGGAAGGGAAGAGGAGGAGAGAGAGAACAGGAGAGAGGAGCTCATTGTATCCTAGAGTGTTCCCCAGCAGTCTTGGCCTATGGCAGCATATCTAGGGGCTGGACCCTAGGTCCGACCTGAGCCAGCCCTAACCATACGTACTGTCAAAGAGAAAAGTCTTAAGTCTACTCTTAAATGAGGGGACTGTGTCTGCCCCCCGGACTGAGAGTGGAAGCTGGTTCCACAGAAAGGGAGCTTGATAACTAAAGGCTCTGGCCCCCATCCTACTTTTTAAGACTCTAGGAACCACAATCAGAACTAGTTTGTGTTTGAAACTTTAAATCCTCCCCAGTTTCTTCAATGAGATTATGATTTGAAAAGTCATCGTACAGGATGAACAACTTGACATGTTTTAACTGAGCTAAATGGTTAATATTTCACTGAATTCATTGCTAAACACCAGATATGGCCAATTTAGCTGTTCTCCACCAAATATGTATCCACTTAAATATAACAAAGTCACTTTACACAATCAATAAAAACATAAAGTTCAAACAATATTTGATGTACAATACAATTATGTCAGTACTTCAATAAAAATGCCTCACGACAACTTGTTTAAACTCATAACTACGCTGCCTTATGTGGCTATAAATACTGAACTAAGATCATTGAGTTGCTTAAGTTCTCCATGGGTCTTGTGAGTCTAAAGACATAATAGTACATCTGTTTTAAACTACCACATAAACATACTCTTTGTATGGGTGGCATGACTTACTCTTTCTAGATCACCATACAACTTATGTATGAAGTTAAATGGTCAAACATCAAGAAAATGTATTTAATTCTTTAAACACTAGAGCATTATATTAAATAAATGCCTTGTTTTGTTTTCTCTTTCAAAAATGCTTTTTCACTAACTAATATACACATTTTGCAACGGGTTGTGATTATCCACAATTATAATATAATACACAATCTTTAACATTACGGAAGAGAGGAAACCATACAAAGTCCACACAGAGGCCTTTCTGAGTACATCTAGGCTAAGGACGCCCAGTAGGTGGTTACCGGGATAGTAAGACTTAACTTCCTTAACTTTTAACCATTCATTCTCTATGGTAGTTGTTATCGTTACAAGTGTCATATACTCTTTGGCCACAAGTGATATTTTGAGGGCGCTGTTTCCCCCTTGTTGAAATGAGTGTTGGGCAGCCAGCAGGAAGTAAATGGTTTGAAGAAAGAGACTATAATTAACTATTTTTAAACGTAAAAAGTTATAGAATTAAGTATAATTGATTATTGAGACCCATTTTCCAGTCACTATTAAATAAAAGATGTCTAACCCGATGCTTGGAAATGATCCCAAGAGACATCATGAGGAACCGCAGTAACCACTACCGCAGCCTGCAGTCTTTGCTCCCCCTCCTCCTCGCCATGGAGCCAACGACTGGTAGGGTGCGGCATATGGTATCGAACCCGGGGCCCTCCAGCCGCCGACGGGTGACATTGCCATTAAACCACCGCGTTAGACAATAGAACATGTGTCAATTGATATATTTATCTTTATGTTTTCATTAGTACAGGGAGCCGGGCGGCAGGTCACGAAACTCTCTGGGAGTGAGCATTAATAAATGATCACACTAGAATATATGTATACATATATATATGCACAACGTAAGCTCTCGCTCTCTCTCAGTGCATGCTGGGAGTGAGCGCGAGTGAGTCGAAGTGAGCGTTTCTTTTCGATTTATTTTTAACCCCTTAGCTAATGTTTAATCACGTAATGTGGTTTATTGGTTGGGTTTCACCTTTAGTTGAGTATTTTGTGGTTCACTGTCACTCTGCTGAAACCGACACGGCTACTGTATAGCTGTGGTAGCAACCACTCACAGCTAACATAGCTAACTGAACGTTAGGTTAGCTAACCTAGCTAGCTAGCTACATACAGTTAGCTTAGTTACTAAAACGCCAGCCGGTGTTGTAACACAGAAACTGAATACATATGACATACACGTCTATTAAACTAACTTCCAGTTTCGTTGCAGCATATATCATTTATTGTTGAGCTGTGATCTGATTATTCCACCTTGCTGTGGTAAACTGCATGTGTGTCTGCTGTGCCATGATGCGGAGGAGAACCACCAGATGGATAGATTCAAAGTCATGGAGGTGCAGTGCTCCGAGTGTAAGACAGTGCAGCAGGTAACTGAGAACAACACCTGCAGCTGATATGTTTCAAATCCAATGTCAGCTGTAGCAGTACCACTAAGTTATCTTAAATTCCACTTGTTTCCCTTTGGTTTTATGTTGTTTGTGTGTATGCATTGGTTAACTCGCATCAAGAAAAAAATAATGGTACAAACTAAAGATGTCACTCTTGTAGGCACAGCAGACCTGTCAGCAATGTCATGTGCAGTTTGGGGAGTATTCCTGTGACATTTGCCACTTATTCGACAAGGATAAGAAGCAGTACCACTGTCCGGCCTGTGGAATATGCAGGTGAGCAAAAGTAATGCCAAATACTTGTCATAAGAACTTGTCTTAAATAAATGTCGTCCTTTTGTTATGATTATAGCCTAAATAGAAAACACTAACAGTGATATGGGCATTAAAGATGTTCCCATACTTTCCTCCATTCCTCTTTTAAACCCCATGCAGTCTTCTATGAAGAAGGCAGGGGGGAGAAGCGTGATGCGTTGAGGACCTAGTGGGGGGTGGGAAAAAAGAATGAGGTCTGACTACTGTTTGTGCTTTGGCATAATAAGAAAAGTATGACTCAGCTGATGACTCATGCATATGAATGCCCTCCGAAATCCACTGTAGTGTTTTATTCAGTGAGCATTGAAGTTGAAAAGCTAATGTAGCTTGTTTTTTTTGTTGTTGTTTTTTTCCCTGAGTTATCTTGTTTGTGTGCTGTAACCTCACACACACCAACATTTTAATTTCAAAGACATTTTGCGAGCATTTCCCTTTAAAGAATGACAATCAGGATAAATGTATGAATCTTCTGCTCGAGTACATCATTTATGGAAATGCAATCCCACAGGTCCCATCCGCTGAATACCTTGGAGTGAATTAATAAAACGCTTAACTAGAAATATCATTTTCAATCGGCCTTTAGAAAACTGCCAAATTGTATCATCTGAGAAAAATCTGTCCAGCAGTTTATCAGTGCTGCATTTTTAACTTCATGCTACCGTTTTATTTATAATACTCTTATTCATATTAATCTTATTCATATTGATCTTGAAAAACATATTAATTTGTCGAGGCATCAAATACATTTCTCTTCAACTGAATATGCTCTCCATTTGTGGTAAAAAACACATAAAATGCTCTTTCATGTACTCAAATCACCCAGAATCACTTTGCCCAGATCTATTTGGCTTCATTCAATCACACACTGTAGCAGTAGTATAACTAGTAGTAGGAATGGACTGTACATGCTGATAAATCTCATCTCCTTTTGTTTCATTCTCCTCATTTTGATAAAAAAAGAAGTCATTTTAATAACATGTTCAACCCTCTGAAACTTCAAACGTACATTTTATAACACACCTCTGGCTGTTATTTAGTGTTCTCCATCTCATGTAAAGTATATCTTCCCTTCTTTATCCTGCCTCCTCTCATCTTTTCACCCATTAGAGCCACGGCCAAAAATGCATGCTCTCTTGAGCTCACACCTCCATGCACATGCAAACGTGCAGCACTTTTACGTCTACTTTTTTCAGTGTTAATTACTACTGTATCATTTGTCTTTCTTCAAGTCACTCTGTCCATTTTATCCATCATTTGATACGTCTGTACTGACCATACTGTCAGCATATTTCATGGAAAGGATGCATGTGAACATCCTCCACTGTAGGAGGTTTAAAAATAGCTTATCTTGCCTCCTCCACTACTGTAACAGAAGGCAACATACAGTACTGGTATGAACATTTGTTTCCGGGTCATGGGAGAGAAATGTAGAGGTCAGATGTGCAGGAAGGGGTATGCATAATTATGTTCAGTGGATATCAATGTGAACGAGAAAAACAAGGGAGCCATAATGACTGGCTAGTGTGGTTTGAGAAGACCCTCTCCCTCTCACTGAGTCTTCCAGTTTATATTTCATAATCAATTACTATTCAAATCAAGTGAAAAGAAAACCAAACAATAGCTCGCTGTGATGGTATTGCACATTGCAGGCTGGTAGGATGCAGCATTACGGCCTGGCAAGGCAGTTGATTTGAATCAAGCTCTATTGTATCTCCAACTTTCTCGTTTTGTCTTTGACGGTTTGGTGCATACTCTATTTCTTTTTCTTCTTTAAAAAAAATAAAATAAATAAAGACAGAATATTTCTGTAATTTCATTCAAAAAGCCATATTCAAACGTCACAAGTAGAGCGACACGTGTGAAAGCTATTGGCTCCTCTAATTCAATGTTCTTCCATCTAGATGAATGACTCGGTGACAAGCTTTGAGAAAGCTCGGAGCATGGCTCCATCATTCAATTATCACCTTTGGTGCAGAAAGACGAGTTCCCTATCATCTCCGGACTAAGGGGTGCATATCAGTGAGCTTGAGAGGGAGATGGTGTTGTCAGACAGGGGATTCATTGTCCTGAGAGTCTGTTCTGCAAGGCACACAGGGCTCCTTTGTAGACTGCAGATATTAATCTGCGTAGGCAGAGATCTGGAGGAGTCCGACTAAACTCACATACAACCACACACACATCAGCAGACACAAAGACACACAGACTCGACCATATGCTTATTCATTATGTAACAGCAAAAAGAGAGGAGGCAGAGTCCAATCCCGTACAGCTTCCCCACGTCATAAAGATTGTATTCTTTCGAGATGATTTACACAATACATTGAGACGGACGACTCTTCGTCACCGCTGCAGACGTAAGGTGTCATTGTAATGCTCCAACTAACATTCATCATCACCGAGCACAAAGAAGGCTCAGTTTGATTGCCAGGCCAGTGACAAGGGTTCACCTCTGCCTCATCAGCATAACCCAGAACGCGAGAAAAATGCACTGTGGCATCATAATGACACAGTCACACAAAGAACTCCACTGAATTTGGTGAAAATGTTCAATTTCGGACAGCGAGTCCCAGAGGGGAAACAGTTAATGTTGAAACTCCAAACACAATTTTAGGACTGAACTATAATTGTTGGATAGAATAATGCAACCAAATACAAGAACACTAACAACTGCAGAGTCACAAAATTGGGCTTGAACCAAGACCTTTGTCTCAACATAGTTAAACAATGTATGTTTAATACATCTACATATTATACTGCATTACACTGTACAAGTGATTGTTTTAATATGTAATATTTGAAAACTTCCGGCTTTCAAAGCTCTGTTTTAGTTGTAAATTAATGAAAGTGATGTATGGCAGTCAGTAAGCAGGGGGGAAACCAACTGAACGATGCAAACATAAAGATAAAGAAGTTATCTGCTGCCACCTAGGGATATAAGAGCATCACAGCATGGACTTGGAGTTTTAGCTGATCACGACACACCCGCACTTAAGGCTACATGTAATGTGGTCGTTCCGACAGGTGGGGGCAGCATTTCTCTACTTTAAATCGAATACTCTCAACAGATTTTCTTCTCACTGAATAATTAATGCATGGACACTGTACAAATGCAATTAAGAGTTAATGAGAACTAATGTTGATCGCTTTTCTACTGTAAAAGTGGTGTAATTTTGAAAATAGATTTTCATCATGCGCCCGTGGTGCTGGCCCCCAATCTGACCCAGCACTCCAGCTGGAGGCCAATGCAGCAGCAGTACTATTTATTAAATTTGGTGTGATTGGTGTTATGATGCTTTAAAATATATATATATATATATATATATATATATATATATATATATATATATATATACTTTTGACTAAATCTAAACACCGGTGGTACATGAGGCTGTTTGCATTCAAATAGAATTAGTACTTAATAAAATAAATAAATAAATTGTTCTTTTTTCATACATTTTGCAGCAGGTTGTCAGAATTTCCCAGTATTATATATTTATTTAAAACCTTTTCCAATCTAAAATATTTTATATTTGTTTTAAATGTAACCGATTCTAATAACAAAGGATAACTGTATCTGTGAATGAAAATGTATTCTATTTGTAGTACCTTATCAATGTAATATGCTACAGAAACAGCCTTCATCGTCATCATCATCAACACACACGGCAACACAATGCCTCATTCACTCGCCTAAATAACAGGCATATTATTGTAATAGATGATTTAACTATTACTCTGAACTATACATAAATAATAATCAGATAATGTCATAAATTGAGTTGAACACAGTTGGTACATGTGGCTAGCCTCCTCGCCAAATGCGCTTGTCGTTATTTTAAAGAGTATGGTATTAACAATAAGAGTAAGACTCCTTAAAGACTTTCACTGCAGACTACTCAAACATCCTGTAAAGCGAGCTTAGCATGCACCAGCGTCTGTAATGTGCAGTGACAGTTCACATCAGATCTTCGGTCTTTCAAGAAGCCTGTCACTTTGGATTTCACTCAAGATGTATGACAAGCCTCTAACATACTCAAACCCCATTTCAAACCCCAGGCTATGCAGAATGCGGCTCTCAGTCATCAAACTGCCTTCAAAATGCGCTCCGCAATACTGAAACACCAAAAAGAAAATAGTTCAAGTAAGAAGATGAGAGATGCATGAAATATGTGATTGATCAAAAGGATTATCTCTTACAGTACGAGATCAACAAAATGAATACAAACACTAATATGGTATATACTGTACAGACCTGTTATAGGAAATATAGCAGATGTCAGACTTGTAACTTAAATAGGTCATCGGTTTGCATCTATGTGCACCCTGCATATAAGTTCTACACTAACAAGCAATGTGTTATTTGTAATGTTTGTGTTAGTACCTGCTTTGTCGGGGTTAATATGGTGTTATTGGGTAGTAGGCCAACAAATAAGAGCTGGGCTCAGTGTGTTTTTGTTCATTCAGTCTCATTCATTCAGTCTCATTCATTCAGTCAGTTCATTCAGTCTTACTTTAACAGGTTTTTCAGTGTGCAGTGTTTATGTGGATAATATTATGGCCTCGACAGGCCTCTCGAGTCCAGCGGGGCTATTATCCTGCAAGGCAACCTGGAAGTTAACTCTGCCACGGTTCATTGGCTGCAGCTCCCGCTATAACTTCAGTGGGGGTTTGAATGGGCCTTCAGATTGATGCTGGAAATAAGGTGTGTGTGTGTTTACCACTGGCCGGCATCAGTTGATATACAACTGAGGTTACATTTGTGTCACCCACATTTATAGTATAAGCGAGTCTTAATATCATTAAACAAGATTTCAAAAAATACAAATTTGTAGGTGTACACCAGAAAATAAGTTTGAAATGATTGGAAAACCCTTTAAAATTATTACACAGCTATTCAATTGTAATATAAAGGTTCTGTAATAACAACATCTTGATTGAATTTCAATGACAGCTGTTTGTTTGCAACTTGCATTAATATTCAAAACTCCCACTGATTTAACTTAAAATAATTAGTTTGACACATATTTGTTTTCTGTTGGGTAAATATGAAGCTAGATCCAGCGGCCAGTTAGCTTAGCACAAAGACCAAACGCTAGCCTGGCTCTGTCCAACAGTAACATCATCCTGTACTCTAAAACTTGAGCCACTCCCCCTTTCACCAAGGCTGCGACGAACTGCAAACATGCATTTGAGCAAAAATAACATGTGTGTATAGCAGTGGTTCTCAAACTTTTCATTGAAATAACTTTTTGTGACCTCTCCATCCGTGCTTTTTCAAATAATAGAATAAAGAAGATTGCAATCAATTTGAAGTAAACCGGATTGCTCCATCAGACAAAAACAAATAAAATGCACAATCAATTTGTTAGTTAACAATGCAAAGAATATTTGTGGCTGAAATGATCCTGTTCTGCACTGAAGATATTTTCAAGATAATAATAACGTGCAACCTGTGCCAAACAAAACAACATGAGTGCAGATAAGTGATTCATCACGCTGTATCAGCATTAGTGGCTGCAATGAGCCTGCTTTCCTCTACAAATCTTTTTAAAACGGTTGCAGGCCACTCTCAATGTTGAGCTTAGATCTGTATTCTGTTTGTTAAGGAGGCAACAACAGAAAAGCCGACCTCACAAAGATCTCACGAAGATAGAATCTTGACTGTCGCGCATTCGTAAGTGTAACCTGTTAACCTGCAATCTGCATCCCCGCGCCCCACCTGTAATACCGCCCGATAGCAACAGATATTGTTATAACATATTGCAAAATTCATCATCTATGCGTCATTCCAAAATATTTTTTGCATACTATGTGTTTTCATTATCACTGCAAAAAATACAAAGCAATTATATTTGGACGCTGGACGAAGAACGCATTTGACACTGTTTGTTTTTCTTTATATTTCAAAAGCAAAATTATTTCACGAGCGAGTACAATATTGCATTACTCTAACTTCAAGTCCTACAGGAGCTAAGGGCAGAGTGCTCCCTCCGGCATTACTCTCATTTTGAAGTACAATATGGACTTCAAACAGAATAAGATGGACTTTGAAGGGGAGGTGTTCAATTTTTTCCCCCTTTTCACTTCTATCGATTGTGTGAGGAAGACAAGAACAAAGACATTTTGCCTGTTCGTTTCCTCTGACCCCACTCGCAATCCACAGCCTATCAATCATGTCTCGTCTTTGCTTTTCATCCCAAAGTAAACTGAGAATCTGAGAAACTTCGCTTTCGCATCTTAATGCGAGGTCAGACTTTTATACATTTTTGTTCAATATTCAAAGTACAACAGAGTGTTGCTTTTCAACTATACTCTTTAATAGCACTTTAATAGCACTGCGGAGGGAATGTGTCTACAACAACCAGCAAAAAAAGAGGAAAATCCGGTGTTTACAGAATAAAAAGAGTGAGGTCTTAAGAAGAACATTTGGCTTTGAGGTTGAGAGATAGCAATCCCATCAATTTTCAACCTATCTTAGAAACATTTGAAATCAAAGCATATGCTATATTTGAAGTGATTCCATACATTTTTCATGCCATTCTTCATTACATCCTCTATCAAGTGGCAAAAGGGAGATGGGCCTAGTCTTTACGGTATTATTTCTTTTGCACTTTTCAAGAGATCATCTTATATTTTCACACCAGTAAGACAGAGACAAAATCGTCAATTAATTTCTGAATTCCACATAAATCTCATTTCATGTAATTCTTTGTTATGCATTTAGTGTCAGTAATGAAGCCATAAGAAAGCAATATTTCCAAAGATAACAGTTAACAATTACCTTCAAATCAGTTTACAAATTATTATACAAACAGAACAAATGACAGTGGGGGATTTCTACCTAACAAGAATCAGACATGCTAAAAGAGCAACTAATATTTCATCACATGATTTGGTGTGTGTGTGATTCATAGTAAAGTGATAATTGCAGATGGAGCAAGAACTGGGACAATCTGTGAAATCATGAATATCATAAGTGGCAAATATTGTGCAAAGAAGGGCATAACCAACACATATGAATGCAGATAGAAGAAGATTGACTAAGTCAATCTCAGATAGGATGAAAAGTCTTCATACACCCGTAACAGCCTGACCTCAGTTAAGTGATACCGAAGAAGATCTTATATTGTATCAGCTCGTGTAGAGATGAAAAAGGACCCGACCCAATCCTCCTCTTCTATTTCGAGACATAAAACATCCTCCCTCTGTGTTTCAATATTTTGAAGCGATATGGGGTTTAATGAGTGCTTCAGACGACTCAAAACAGAGGTCATGCCCTTCATGGGCCCTGCAGTGGTCAATACTGGCAGCTGCTGTTCTATCTCACACTAGTAAGTACCTGAAGAAGTGATGTTTAGGAAAAACAAACTTCTTTGAAAGTTGTTCTTTGTCAACCCAGTCTCACAACAGTTTGTGAAATGTGTTGCTCAGCACAAAAACAATGCCAATAGAAAGTCAATAAGGGTCCTTTTTTCCATGCGGATCCATGCGATAATGCAACGGGCAAAACTAGTGATGTAGTATTCAATATTGAGAAAGACCACTTATGATGGGTGGGAGGGGAGGTGTATGTTAATATTAATAATGTTGGCTAATGTTGTCCCGACTCACAGAAAGAAAAACATGGTGCAGGCACAAAAGATACTTGTGTCCATGGACACAAATCAATAGATAACAAATGTGTGACCATTTCACAACCTGCTGTGAGACTGTGTAGCAATGATACCACAAACATGCCAAGAAGAAACATATTCCATTGATGGAATTTATTAACATTTTGGGAAATACGCTTATTTCCTCTCTTGCAGTTAAGCCTCATGTCTGTATGCCAAATATGAAGTAACAGCTACTAGCTGGCCAACTAAGCTTAGCACAAAGACTGGAAATGGAGGGAAAACAGCACGCCTGACTGTGTACAGAGGTACCAAACTCAACTTACCGGCACCTATAAAGCTCATTAATGAACATATTATCTACGGTATGGTATTGTGTAGAATCTCTTTTTTTAAATTGCATTTCCAATATAACTACAGCAGTCTGAGATCATGTTCTTTGGTGCTTTTGAGTGTCTATGACATAACACATTTGACTTTCTATTGTACTATTTTGTGACGAGATGATAATCAATAAAAGAGCACCAGTCGACACAAACGATGATATTCTGTAATCTTTGTTCTCATTTCACTGCGTAAAATGTCCTCATCACACCGTTTGCTCATTTCTGACGGAGAAGAAACAGGAAAGCAAATGCTGTGTGGTAATTAATTACACAGTGGGAAGGTTCGGCTGTCCGTACGTATCCACCTGGCCCATTAACTTTCAATTCAGGGAGTGGAATTCTCCACACCATCTTTTACAATTAAAAATGTCAGAATGTATACTTCTCAATTCAATCTGCTGACAATTCTTAAAATTGATTGTCCTCATTAAGCTGTTAAATTGCCTTTTGTTTTTAAATCAAAAAACTTTAATGACCCCTGCAATAGTTAGTCAATAAAGAGCTCTTTTATTAACCTTGTTTGATGATGCTAAAACTGTTCCACAACAATTTAATTATTGCCCCTAGTTTCAGTCTATCCAATTGGGTACTTTCTACCAGATACTCACATTTGAGTCATGGTCAATACACAACAGAGCAAAGAGTGACATGAGATATGTCAAGAAGAAAAATAGCCAAACTGACAAGCCTAAATTTAGACACTGCATAGTTCTGTGCTGCCCATCACTCAAATAAGTGTCTCCTGTTCATGAATGAAAAGGCCAACACTGATTGTACAGGCAACCTTTGCAAGGTTACATGAGCTGTCATGTAAAGGGCCACATCCAGTACAGCCAACCCAGTCCACTTACAGCATGTCCACTTTCTGACAATGTACTACCAACCTACAGTACATGCTTACACTGACCTCTGTTATAAATAGGAAAATAAGTAAAACAATTGGCCTGATTATTGCCCCCTCCCTAGGCAAATGTATATAGGTCATTTCTAGTCCCAGTTTACATTGAAGACTCTCATGTTTATTTTTGCAAAACAGAAAAGTGGAACAAAGGGATTTGCATTATTATTAACTCTGTCTGACAACAACACTGATGTGTATCACCACAGTGAGTTAGAAACCCACTAGCTTAGCCGCTGCCATAGCAGCCTACAATAATTGCTATTTTACAAGATATTGTGTCCTCTATTTATTTACATTTTGGCAAATGGGCACCATGAAATGTAGGCTGAATTGGCCATTAGCAGTTCTGTTTGAAATGTATCTATGGGTGCCCATATTAATCTAACTGGATTATTTTCATATTGATGAAAATTTAAAGAAGGTGATGATCCTCAGTCAAGTTTCTTAGTTGTAATGAGCGTTGTGTCTCCATGATTTGGGTGTTTATTCACGTTGGACATCAATGACATTTTCGGATCATACTGAATCTACAAATGTGTCTGTACCATAATTGCGTCCATGCCATGAGCCGTGTGTCACAGCCACTGCCTCCAACCTTACTCCAGCAGACGGTGTTGACCGGCGAGTGAATTCAGTGGGACAAACTACAATAAGTAACTTCCTGTTTCTAGAACGCCACACGCAAATCTTCCTTTCTCCTGAGTCTTGAGGTGAAAGCCAACCCCCAACCTTCCTGCCCTCCTCCCCTTAGGAAGATACATGGAAGGTTCAATCCACCACTGTTATGTAAATATATGCAAGACAGTGTGAGATCATTGCATAATACATTGAGCACCAGCATCGCATTCCATAGCTTCCCCTCTAAAATGATGTTATTTTAATTTATTAATGTGTGTCTTCCCCACCCATGCACAGTATGTGGCGTCATAACCAGCTGCATATATAAGCACTTGGACTAATATATAGCCTTGGTAGTAGGATGACAACGTGAGTTTGCACATTGTTAGTAGTAATGTGAGCGTCCCCTTAAGAATCATTATGGCTTTGTTGCACAGCATTGTGCTTGTGGTCGAGTCACATGATACTTTAAAGATAAACAGAATCACAGAGCTCTATTACATTACATTACATTTAGCTGACGCTTTTATCCAAAGCGACATACAATAAGTGCATTCCACCATGAGTACATACAGAACAACAAGAATCAAGAAGGTACAATTTCATCAATAAAGTTCAACTACAAAGTTCTATCAGGAAGAGCCATTCCAGTGCTACTAAAGTGCTACTTTCTATATTCAAGGTATAGTCGAAAAAGATGTGTTTTTAGTTTGCGACGGAAGATGTAGAGACTTTCTGCTGTTCTGATGTCAATGGGGAGCTCATTCCACCATCGAGGAGCCAGGACAGAGAACAGTCGAGACTTTGTTGAGTGTTTAGCTCGCAGTGACGGAGCTACAAGCCGATTGGCAGAAGCCGAGCGGAGCGCACGAGTTGGGGTGTAAGGTTTTACCATGTCCTGGATGTAGACTGGACCAGATCTGTTCGTAGCGCGGTACGCCAGTACCAGTGTTTTGAAGCGGATGCGGGCGGCCACTGGTAACCAGTGAATGTCGCGGAGGAGCGGAGTAGTGTGGGTGAATTTCGGGAGGTTAAAGACCAGTCGAGCTGCAGCATTCTGGATGAGCTGCAAAGGTCGGATGGCACCAGCAGGTAGACCCGCCAGGAGGGAGTTACAATAGTCTAGACGCGAGATGACCAGAGCCTGGACGAGAACCTGTGCTGCCTTCTGGGTGAGAAGTGGACGTATTCTCCTGATGTTGTGCAGCATGAATCTACAGGAACGAGTTGTTGCGGTAATGTTGGCAGTCAGGGAGAGTTGACTGTCCAGGGTCACACCGAGGTTCCTGGCAGTCGGGGTCGGGGCCAAGACTGAGTTGTTGAAAGTAATCGTCAGGTCGTGAGTGGGAGAGACTTTTCCTGGAAGTAAAAGTAATTCCGTCTTGTCAGGGTTGATTTTCAGGTGATGTGCGGACATCCATTGTGAAATGTCAGTCAGACAGGCAGAGATTCGTGCTGCTACCTGTGTTTCCGATTGGGGAAACGAGAGGATCAGTTGGGTGTCATCAGCATAGCTATGGTAGGAAAAGCCATGTGAGCGAATGACGGAGCCAAGAGAGTTGGTGTACAGGGAGAAGAGGAGAGGACCGAGGACTGAGCCTTGAGGGACCCCAGTAGTGAGAGGACAAGGTTCAGACACAGATCCTCTCCAGGTTACCCGGTAGGTGCGATTGCTGAGGTAGGATGAGAGGAGGGAGAGCGCAGTGCCTGAGATACCCAGGTCCTGGAGGGAGGAGATGAGGATCTGGTGGTTCACTGTGTCAAAGGCAGCAGAAAGGTCCAGAAGGATAAGGACAGAGGAGAGAGAGGCTTCTCTCACAGTGTGAAGCTGCTCTGAGACAGCAAGGAGGGCAGTCTCTGTTGAGTGGCTTGCCTTGAATCCAGACTGGTGAGGGTCCAGAAGGTTGTTCTGATGGAGGAAGGAGGAGACTTGGTTGAAGATAGCTCGCTCCAGGGTTTTGGAAAGAAAGGGAAGGAGAGAGACAGGTCTGTAGTTGTTGACTTCTGACGGGTTGAGAGTGGGTTTCTTCAGGAGAGGGTTAACTCTTGCCTCCTTCAGAGAGTTAGGGAAACAACCAGTTGAGAGGGAGGTGTTAATAAGATGGGTGAGAAAGGGAAGAAGGTCAGGAGCAATAGACTGGAGGATGTGAGATGGGATGGGGTCAAGGGGGCAGGTGGTTGGGTGGGCAGAGGTTACCAAGGTAAGAACTTGATTGGGGGACAGAGGGGTGAAAGAGGAAAGCGAAGGGGAGGCGGATAATGTTAATGGAGATGTAGTTATGGGAGAGGGATTAGTGAATGAGGCGCGTATGTTGTCTATCTTTTTTGTAAAGTAGTTTGTTGCCCAATATTTCTTTACCTTTAGCTAAGTGCAGTGAATCTTAATAAACAAACATCATGCAGAAATACGTTTTTGCCATCAGCCCCAAGACTCGAAGTGCTATGAGTCATTTTTATTAGGCTATTTATTGCTTAGAAAAAATACCACAATAAGTAGAACATAAACACACACTTCAACCCCTAATTGTCTTTGTTATGCTTGTGCATTATCAATGCCCAGAGCCAGACAAAATGACTGGCAGCGCTATGCAAGCACAGACTTCTTGTTCATACATTTTATGATTAATACAGACTGTGTTGTAATCTGGAAAAGCATCCTGGCATGAAGGATGAGGATTATATATTTTTTCATCTCAGAAACTAATTGAAAAGGCCCACGATGGTGCAGTTATCACTCATGTCCCCAGCTGAGTTATGGCCAGGGTGAGATATGACTGACAGAAAAAAGGGAGATTTAATGAACAGCATGTGACTGTTAAATAGGCAGGTGCTGGATTGTAGACCTGGACATGTTTTAATAAAGATATCTTTTATGAGTCAGTATTCAGCCATTCAGATTAAGTGATAATACCTTTGTAATGGATGAATGAGCAGGCAAAGTCATTATTTTCTATATTACATGAAATATAACTCCACTTACAAGTGCAGTACAAAGAAATGTGTCTATAATGTATATATACATATCTAAATAAAGCAATGAAGAATATACCTGTTGAAGTACAATTATTTGGTTAGTGTGACATTAATTTATTAATATGGTACAGCAGTATTATTTATATAAATATATATTGTTCATCACTTTATAGTTATAGATCATCACCAGATTCCCACCTGCAATCCCTGCACATTGTGTTTAAGGCAGACCTCAAGTAATTGGCATATCAATCATCCATAAACAAACTCAGTTGAGGAGACGATTCAGCAGAGATCAGGTGTTGGTTTCATCATTATTTCTCTGAGATATCTCACACAGAGGAAATATAAATAGCAGAATGCATCCCCAGCTGAACATTCATTGATGGCGTGTGAGCTTCAGTGATGTCTTTTATTAAGTTCCACTGAGGAGGGAAGAGCATATTTAATTCAATTTCATTTTCCCACTTAGTGTAGATTAGAGTGGATCTGCTCATTTCATCATTTTATGAGAAAGGGGCCTAAACCTTAAATGCCAATTGTTGTTAAATAAATTTAATATTTTCAATCAAAAGACCAAAAAGATGACAAGCGCTGTAGGTGTGACTCATAATACATATAATTTAGTTTGTCTGGTTGGTACACCTCTTTGGTCCAGGAAATATTTGACAACTATTTGATGTATTGCCATTACATTTTGTGAAGACATTGGATGTTCCAAGACGATGACTTCCTCTGACTATGGATATCCAGTCAAGAAGAAACAACATCTGTTTCTTTTTTAAGCAACTTTATTCACAACACATAAAAAGTGAATGCAGTGATGTACTCAATGTTGTGCAATTCAAAGTGAGGATTCCTGTCCAAAACAGAATCACACTTCCGATGAAGGATGTTTTCAATATATCCATACAATAATTAAACAGCGATGGCGGACTGATGGCTAAATGGTGGCTCGCTTTAGATGTTGCTATCAAGAGGAATTGTGGGACGGCATGATCTTCTTTCCTTTGGTGAGGTATGGTCCAGTGTATAAAGGAGATTTGAAAGGAAGCATTGAAACACCTTTTATTTGCATTCATTGAGTTCGACCAGCTCTTATCCTGGCGGACACAGAGATACTTCTGAGTCATTTCATTCAGTCAAAGACTATTCGACCGCATTCTTTGTCTTGTTTTGACATGATTGTATCATTTAACCAAATGTAAAACTATAGTCCATCCTACACTTCTTACAATGATGGAAACCAGACATAAAACAAAGGTCTGTACGTCAATTAGCCACCAAGATATATCAGCAGTTTTATTTTGAATTCAATGGCAGTCTTCATACATACTGTTGGAGTTCATGGGGACTTACCTTGAGCTTTGGCAAAACGGCATGGAGGACCTCATCAGTATGAATCTTCTGAAGCATTTGATCAAGCCCAGCCAAGTGAAAAGTACTATTGAATGGAATAATTGTACAAAACTCCATCATAGCATTGCAAGTAGGGCTTAAGAAGACCTAGTTTTCACAGGAAAAGTCAATTCATGTCCGCCAGCAGCGTCCACTACTTTATCTCGCCTCTGAAGCCTGCCACTGGCCATCCAGCTGGAAGACATCAAACCAAAGGTCAGGTCGTGGATGAGTACGGCAGAGTCTGGAGGCCAGTCAGAGGATGAGAGAGCGAGCAGAGGCTAGCGTGGCTCACCATGCCAATGCAGATGACCTCCCCTTATGCTTGCTTTTTTATTCATATTTGTATTCATTTTTATTCATGATAAAAAACAATCATTGGGTATTTAGTAGGTTAGTTTTTGAGACTTGTGCGGCATAATTTTTAGCAATAAAACAACAAATGGGATTTAAAGGATTAGGGTTGGGATGCTTTTAAAGCAGACTTTCATATGCCTTATGACTTTCTACATAAATTGTGATGCAGTGATTGTTTTCCTATTAACGTTTGATGAAAACATTTACTAAGGCACCAAATTTAGGGGTAATATCGATGTGCAAACTGATGAACAGGGAGTTTGTTGTCTGTAGTTAAAACCTAAAACTTTCTAGTGAGCTGCTGGCCGTAGGTAGAACTAAAATAATACATGTAAGATATATACATATATATTTATATAGTATATGGGAGAAGTTTAAATCTTGATGTTTATGATGTTAGATTAATTGACTCATACGCTCACATACACTCTACGTGACGTGTATCTGTGCTTGTCTGTGGGGTGGAAAGCCAGAGACAAAGGTCTTTGGAGCAAAAAAATAGGTTATTATTTATATCTTCGTTATAGCACCATAATGTCTGGAAACCAGGGAGATTATGACCAAACTGCGGAGGTTTTTGGAAAATATGTGAACGCAATTTTGAAATGCATAATTAGTCTGTGTTCAGTCAAACACTGCAGTATTATGTATGATGTTATTTAGCTAGGTCTCATAAGTGTTTATTTTCCAGACATGACACACAATGATGAGCTCTTGGCCAACATACCAGGACAGTGCATGTTGCTAATGAAGTATTTTGATAATTAGGGTCACGCATAAACACAAGCCATCATTCTCCCATGCTTGTTATTTGAGTAATTCCGTGTGCAAATTAGTTAATGAAACCAATTGCTTTGCCTCATCACACTGTACCTAATATGTGGCCTCTTTTAATTCACAAATTATTTCTTGTCCGGTTCATTTTCACTGTGATAGTGATTATGAGAAGGTAGCATTGCACTTTTTTGATGTTAGTTACTTGTTGTGGGTCATGATCCACTTCTTCACAAAAGCCAGAGAATAGTCACTCTGAACGGGGTATATCTGCTTATACATACACAGTAGTGGAAGAAAAAATACTCTGTTATGAGTAAAAGTTCTGAATAAAAAATGTTATGTTTTCAAAATGTACTTCCAGTGTCAAATGAGAAGTACTCAGTATGCAGAATAGCTACTTTCACTGTATTGTGTTATTATATTCTTCAGTTTGTATCACTAATGTTTACATGTAAGAGCATTTCATTGTTGTAGTTCATCAATGTAGAGACAATTTTAGATATTTATACTTCGAGGAAGAGTAATACTGCTCTTCTTCTTCTCCACTGTTATTGTTTGACTTCCTGTTTCAACCTCAGTGCCATGTGGAAGCAGCATCTCAGCTGCTACAGTCTCAATGATTTGAATGGCCTCACTAGCATAAACCGTGTTTCACACTGACAACTTGCATTTGGTAATTCTGTAAATGTTCAGAAGGAAATGGACATGTTCTTAATTGCATAAATATCACCTTTAGTTAAATATGTCTCAACTTGTGTAAAAGATGAAGACATAAAATGCTCAAGGAAATGATATTGTACTGATAATAGAAATCCAATAAAGGTCTGTCCTTAGTGGAAATGGAGATCATGAGAGTCATGCAATTAGGAAAACAATCATTCATGGTGCAACACTCCTGAGTTGTGAAAAGGTTCGCTTGGTAGTGCAGGGATGCTGTGCTTTGAGATTCTATAGAAATGAGCACAATTGAAAATAAGTAGTAGTTGCCGTTGTGGCCTCGAGATCTAAATCATGAAGTATATGGCATACTACAAGGCAAGGGACTTTCTACTTTCACTCACCCGATTTAACAAATTAAAGGGAAGTCTTTTGAAACAAACATCAATGTTAAACAAGGAAAAACATGAACATTGCTCTGCTGTAAATGTTTTGTTCACTTTCAGATTTACTGACATAAATAATAATGCCACTGACCTGTTGTTTGAGTTATATTGGGGCCTGTAAGCTGAAATCAAATCCTGCTCTTTAGTGATGAACATTAATAGTTTGTGACACATTATTGATGCAGTAAAAATCCTTTAGTAGGGCTTCATGTACACTTCTATACAGGCAGTCAAAACCAATATCATCAATCAATCAACCGATAAACTAAATGCACTGTTTATTGCACATTGTATCAATTTATTAAAAGCTTAGATTTATTACGTCAACAGCTTTGCAGTGTATATTATTATTTGATCTGATGATTAGTAACAGTATTGTTGAGAGATAGTTAACATTTCTTGAGAACAAATACACACAAATCAATGATGAGTAAATGTATGATATCGATATTAGCCTATGTTTAACACTGCTTTAGTTATGTCATGATAACGTGTACGTTACAGCAGCTCTACTGTCGATAGAGAGGAAAGAAAAAGACTGTGACCGTGGCTAGCATTGGAACATTCTGCAAAACTCTTTTGATTTCACATAACTTCGTGAAATGTACACTTTATACCAACGCAATGAAAGTGACAGAGAGGGGAAATAAAGCTATGAGAACCAATTAAACCTGGTACAACACTGTTTTTCACATCAGAAGAAAGCCTGTCTGTTGCCATAAAGAGCCCCATAGCGCAGTTCCTTTTTGTTCATTAAATAAGAGAACTTTTTAAACACAGGGGAGGAAAAGTGCTCTGATGCTGAGACTTTTGCTCGATGAGCTGTGTCCTACACACACAGCAACTGATTTTAACAGTGAATAACAGTGGCCTTACAGAATAGGGTGGATTGAAACTGGATTGTATATTGTTATTAATTTGTTAGTTTAGTTAACAAGGACAATACAGATAAGGGAGCACAAACAGGGAAAACTGTTTTACAGGGCATCTAATTGAAGCTAATTTATCACCCTAATGAGCTTTCGAAGGTTAGGTTAACAGAGTGTGTGAAAAAGCATGCGTGCTTATGTGTTGCATATGACTTTATATGCTTCGACATAGTAGATGTATTAAAATAAATGACCGAAAAAAATCAAAAAGTTCAATGAAAAAACAAATTCTCTGAAATCAAAGTATGTTACACAGGTTTTGACAAAAAAAAATCGAGCACAATAGAAGATGTTCCTGAACTTCCGGTTCCCTTAAAGGCCTGCTCAGCATAACAGAGATAGCACAATACATTATAGTGTAGTATTATCATAACAATGACAATTTACATACAAATTAGGACAAAGCCCACTTAACAGTTTACAGGCTACTGACTATCTAATTACACCATCAAATTAAAACTGAAATAAACTCGTATGAACTAATAGACTCCTGCTTCCATAAGGCCTACTCAGAAAATGTAAAATAGTCACACACAAAAAAAAAAGATTGGTAATTATGTCTTGTCAGACATGTTCTCTTCAGTTTAGGATTCTTGGGTGCAAATGCAGCATCACCCATGTCTTTCATAGACGAGGAGATAGTCCAGAGGGCTTTCTGGATCTGAGAGTTCAATTAAAGCTCTAATGTATTCTGGGGTCAAACAGTCACTACTTCAATAGCAGTCGATGATATCACTAAATCAACCAGTGGAGGAGATCAAATTATTTCTATAGTTTCTTTGTGTGTTCACCGGACAGAAAAACTGTGCTTTGTTCCCTCAATTGTTTCTTAGGAATATGTTTTCACTGAATAGTGGTTGAATTGACTCCCCGGGAGGTTTGACTCTGCTAGGAGCATCTGCTGTCTAATAAACAGCTTCTCTAAAGATATTAACCTTAGTGCTTTTTTCAAAACATTTGCAGTTAGAAAATATATCATGAGGTGATTGGATGTTCATAAGCCATATTATTGTCTCTTTGATTTCTGTAATTGAAAATTTAAATTATTTTGATCTGTGAAAGCATACTCTTAGAGACTAATTTGTGTATCCAATAGGATTACAGATGATTGCTACATGCACTGTCAAGGTTAAAGCATTTTTATTGGATTTTCTGAGGTTTGATTCTTGCTTGGTTGGTCTTTGGTGAGTATTTTTCAGCGTAATCATTGGAAATGAACTGCACATACCTGCGGTAAATATGGGCTTAGTCGGTTTTTGAAGGGTAAAAAACAGCATTTATAAACTAATAATGATTTTTGCTTTTTTGTGAAATGTGTCTGCAAGCTATTAATGCCCACACAAGCAGATCAGGACTTGTAACCCCGATCTTCAACTCAGGGCAGGTATAGTTCCTGAACAGCACCTCTGGGGCTTTGGGATTTACCTCTGGGTGACATGCCGACATGGGCTTGAATTTACATGTATAGGTCTTCAGAATGACGTGCCCTCTGTAAGACAAGCCAAATCGTTTGCCTGGTTTTTAGAGATACATGCTCAGTTTATGGGATCTTTCAGCCTAATTCATATGCAAATGTGTCTTAATCCACTTGAGATGTGATGCTATTTGGAGGAAGGACACTAATTTCTTCAAATTGATTGACTCTGGTACATTGTCAATATCTGCTTTTGTGCTTTATTGGAACGCCCTGCTGTCTTTTTTTAACATTACATCCCAATTTGATATTCCTTGGTTTTGCAGCAGGCTTTGATAGCAAAACATATATTGTTTTATGTGGCTTTTGTTGGCAAAAAGGGTTAAATATATGTGTATTTATGTGGCGTTAGTACTGGTATTATATTTTGTATTTCCCTTGTGATATATAAGCTTTTGGCCTAGTAATGTCACTATAGGCTCGTTCGAGATGAGCTGTGCTCGCCTGGAAAGTAAATGAGAGCAGGCAGCAGCAGCAGGGGGCGGAAAAAGTCAGATAGTTTTCAGCTGCCTTTAAAGAATACACAGGAAGTCATAGAAACAGTTGTTAGATCCGATATGAAAGGCTACTTGTAGTTTGCAGACCTCATATACGTTTGTAAATACATATTTTTGTGGAAATGTGCATGTATCTGGCATTGTATGTTATGCTTTGTTATTTTTACGTCTGCCTGTGTAACCCTTTGCTGCCCGTATTGATATGTGTTGTATAGATAAGCGTTATTATTATCAATCGTACAAGATATGTTTTTCGATTAAACCTTGCACAACTTGAGACTAATGGCCAACAATCTAGTGTTATGTATTACAATTACACAGAATAATAGGATTTTCTATTAAACGTGGTGTCCGTAGCAGTTTTAACTTCCCATCATGCCCTGGTTCCTGCAGTCGGTGAAGAACAACTGCCTTGCTCTAAAAACTGCGGCCACCTCGATCTCGTGAGGTAAAGACAGCAGGTAGCCACCAGCCGTTTGGCTCCCAGCAGAAATGGTCATGGGCAGTTTGATGCTAGTGTCTCTGGGCCTGCATTATGCTGTTTAGTCTACTGTAAAAAAAACAACAACATATTTTTAGCCAGGCGTTCCAGCTGTGCTAATAATTCCAGTAAAGCGTTGCTAGCAGTACATCCACCGCTTTTTTATAATCCCTGTTGAGATTCTTCTTCATATACATATATACAGTACATACATATATATATATATATATGTATATGTGTGTGTGTGTGTGTGTGTGTGTGTGTGTGTGTGTGTGTGTGTGTGAATAAAACTGCAAAACGAACAGAAAATAAGATGTCACCGGACTGAATGGTTGAGTTCACATTAATGTAAAAACCAGCCAGACTACCATCCAAACTCCATCCTCATTTGAACACCTGACAGTTAAACCCCCTGGTCCTCGACCTCTGGCCATTTCAATTATCTACCGCCCACCCTAACCCAACCCTGCCTTCCTCTCTGACTCCTTACCCTGCTCTGCTCCATCTCACCTTCCATCCTACTGCTCGGAGACTTCAACGCCCACATCGACTCCACAGACTGTAAAAACGACCCAGAATGTCTGGACATGCTTCGATGGTTCAACGCCACTCAACACATCAACTTCCCCACCCATAACGTCGGTCAGATCCTGGACCTGGTCTGTTCCACTGGAATCACCATCAACCTCCTCTCCGGCTCTGACCTCACCATCTCTGACCAACTAGCCATCAGCTCAGCTCAAAACCAGAACTGTCTCTTTACCCTACGCTGCCCCCTGGTTCACCCCTTAACTCCGCCTCATGAAATCCCGGAAACGCCAACTAGAGTGGCTCTCCAACAAAACTGGCCTCCCAAAATCCCGGCTTACAAGAAATAAAGTGCAGCCTTTGACACCATCAACCACTCCATCCTCCTCTTCTGTCTTGAGCCCTCTCCTAATGTCACTGGCACAGCCCTGACAGAGGCTGGTTCAAATCCGACCTGGAGGCAACCAACCTTCTCTTCAACAGCGACAAATCCCCCAAATCCCAAAACAAATCCCACCACAACTTCTCCCTCTGCAGCGACGACACCACCATTCCTGTTTCCACACATATCCGTAACCTCTGTATATCATTTTGAATAAAACCCTCTCCTTCGATTCCACGACAAAAAAAACCACTTCCTTTCATCTAAAAAACATTGCCTGTCTATGCTCCTCCCTCTCCCCCTCAGCTGCTGAAACACTCCTTTAACACCTCTCGACTGGACTACTGCAACAGCACATCCACCAAAATCATCAATAAACTACAGTACATCCAAAATCCAGCTGCTCGTCTGCTCTCCCGTTTTCTCCGTCACCCGCCACTTTCAAAACTGCATTTACAAGTCACAATTTAAAATGTGCTTTAAACCTGTGATGCTAGTTATGTATGTTTTTGTTTAGTTTTTTCCCTGTTATAATGTCATCTCTCAGCCTTGTTTTATTGTTTCTAGATTTACCATATAAAGTCCCTTTGAGCATTTAAAGCGCCAAAGAAATATATTTTTTATAATTGTATATGTATATTATAGTATTATTAATAATCATAATTAATGATAATAATGAATACTTATATAAATAATAATGATTCATCCAAACGATCACATTTGCGACATGACTAGTGTTGCTGAAGGTGTATTTGTTCATCTGACTGTATATGTGCTGAGGGGTACACCAGACAGAGATTATGCCCTATATGTTGACTAGATAGACGACTTGAAGCAGATAAAAAGGTGCAAGTGGGTCAATATCATCCTTTCAAGCTCCAAAGAGAGTTGAAGTGGCCAAAAAATGCAAAGAGCGAAGATCTTTCAGAGTTTGGACGGATACAAATTGGAGGACTGAAACAATATTTCTCTTCCACACATAGAGACAAGAATGGTACCCTCAGACAACTTGACATCCACTATACCCTGTTAAATTTATTACCATTAAGCTCCTGTAAGGTACCTTGTGACTCATGATTTATTACAATCACCTGTTGTGTGTCTGTGGGTTTGGTTGAATGTGAAACTGCCTGTGCGTGCATTGGCTGATAAAATGTGAAGCATGCGTCAAACAATTAAGTATTTACGCGTTGTCTGTTGGGGAAAAGACAGAGAATGATGAATGTCATTACTGTATTCCATTTGCATACATTTATTGATATTTGGAAAATCCTGTTGCTTCAAAGGAACAGATGCACAGAATACAATATGTATTTGTGCAGGCCTGTTTACTATCTTTAGCAAACACGTGATCTGCATTCACCACGGAACGATGATTTTAATGGCAACGTATCAATTTTGCTGAGAAAGTATTATAAGGCATAAAGATACAATTCTCTTTGACATTTACCAGACACAAATATAGGATTCCCTTCCTGGAAGACATACATAAATGTGATTTACAAGTGGGTCCTTACATGAATGTAAGTGTAACAAAAAAGAGGCAGGAAACCAATTGAGTGCACGTGTTTCATCCCTGGGAGGCATAAAGAATTGATGACCTGTGGTGATATATTTGGAATATCATTTCCTGTATTAATTTGCTATGCGAGGGGAAAGAAACGGAAATTTGCAGTAGTACTATTCTACTTTATAAATGCTGTTGTGCTAAATGAAGTTGACTGACTTAGGCCAGATATATGGACAGAGGCAGGGCAGAGGCGTGAACAAACATTTTCACATGATTACAGTCCTGCACTGTTAAACCTGTATGTTGCATATCATACACTTGTATATGTACGGTAATTCAAATTGTACATAACCCCTGCCTGTTCACTTATACGGTCTAAGCATGATAAAATCTACAATAAGCCTGGTTCTTGCTTAGCCATTGGGGGTCACTTACCAGGGTCTGATTCAATTATTCTTCCATTCACAACAGGAGGAAAACATTTTCATGGTGAATGGTTTGCCTAAATAGATTACCATCTCAAATAATTCAATTTCCGTTAATTTGATTGATTTCATACCAAGGGGGGAAAGAAATCTTAATTTAAAACCATTGCATTTCTAATCAAACATTAACTGAGAAAGAGGCCTGGGTGAAAATCTTTTATTACCACTTTCTCCACTAATTTAAATAGAACATGCTGATGGCTGCCTTATTAAATGGCGCCACCAGTTTTCAGTGTGCGACTATTTCATGTGAAAATCTTCAAAATAAACTACTCATCCGTTTGCAAGCTGCATGACCGTTCCTCGTATGATACACAGATTGAGCACACACAAACACCCACATATACAGAGAATCTATGCTTGGCCATTACTTCAGAGGATTCAAATGAAGCACTTCAGTCATCTGATCCGTTCCCATCCATTATTCATCCTGCTCGGGGAGACGGAGACGCTGGGCTTCTCTTCTCAGAGAGACCCAGGAACCCCATCTATTCTCATGAGCAAAGGCGATGCAATGCAGAAGTGGAGTGAATCACCAGAGAGTGAAAACAAAAGTTGGAAGTAGTGTGAAACATCCTGAGTGCACAAGAACTGAGATGAACCATCAGCCGTATAGTAATTCAAATCATTACAAATCCCACAAAAATACAAAATGTGGAAATATAACTTATTGAGCACATCTCCACCAGGTGCAGACCGATGCTGTCGGAAAGTAAAACAGCCTGGCCGGAGCTGTGAGGGGAAAACACCTTGTGGAGACATTGTGTGAGTGGCAGGCAGAACTGGCAAGCTGCCACAGATAATAACATCTGAAATAAATTTGATGTGTGGAATTCAATCTGTAGTGATAGGGACGGCTGCAGCATTAGAGTGAAGCTCTAAATGCTATCTACTCATCCATGGAATGAGGACTGACACGCAGTCTCAGAGAATAGATTGTGCAATTAGCAGCCTTTGTGCTGTTTTGACACAATGAAAAAGGGAAATGAGATTCAACGTTGTCATGCACGGCTCTCTGTAGCCCTGTGATTCCCATAAGATATTTCAAATGTACTGTTTCAGGTGAGAATAAGTTCGGGAGGGTTAAAACGTTACAAAATGTAATAAAGCACACACAGAGAGAGAGTGGAGAGAGTTGAATCGGTCACAGTTATTAATAATCTGCAGTGTTTCATTTCTATTCAAGCTGTCGGATTTTAAAATGTGAAATTCTAATGTGATCTTTGTTTCCCAATTTTACAGAGCATGCCACCTCTTCAGCACTAAGTGTCAGCTACAAGATGTAAGGCACCCCTCAAAGCAAGGCGAGTGCTCTTTGAGGAGGCATTCACCAAACTAGTTATCATTCTATTCATTGACCCTCATCCCACCAAGATATTCAGAAAATGTAGGGACTACTGACTGATAATTAACAAACACCATCATGGCAAAATGTTAACTTACTTCTTCTCAAAGCTGTATCAGTTATGTAATCAATGTTATTACATTATTATTGCTACTATTATTATTATGATTTGCACATCATGTCAAATTAAAATAGACAGAGCACAATGAGGAAATCTGTGTCTGCTGCATGTGTCCTTCAAAATGACTGACAGTGGGCCCCTGCCCCGCTGACAGCATGATACTTTAAATTAGGCACCATGACAAATGGGAACTCTTTCAATATTTCCATCTATTAAAACTGCACAGGCGGAATTGGTTGCTTTTGACCAGCGTATCCCTGGACCCCAATACATATTATACATATTTTTAAACAGCACTAATAAAAAGTGGAAACAAGTATATGAAGCCATGAGGAACACACAAATTGGAATGATATAATTATGATCATGCTATGAATAAAAGTCTACCTCTGGGGTCTGCGGGGACCCAGTTTATAGGATTATGGTTTAACAGGTTTGAATAAAGAGCACACAAAGATATGTTGCTTTTTGTGTTGTTTAAGCTTCACTGAATACATTTTTACTCAACATGTTGCAGTTTGATTTCAATGTTGTTGCTAACAATTAGCATACAAAGAAAGTGTTGTATAGACACAGCCTTTCTTTGTCTGCGGCCTTTAAAGTGTCCTAAGAGATGAGAATACACACTCCCTTTCACAGACAGAAGCTCACACTGCTATTGACCTGACTAGCTGTATAATAAACATAAACTAAATGCTGTTTTATCTCATTTGGGCTTCAGCTATAAAGCCAAAGCGCAGCCAGATGAGTATATGCTGGTGTCAGCCACATGAACTAACAGACTATAACCATAAAATAAAATTACTATAATATTCCTATAAAGTGTCTGTGGTTCTCGCTGGTGAGTTTATGGTTACCTCACCGCGCTCCATTGTATTTTACACTTCCCATGGCATCACTGTAATATCCCTTCAATATTCCTGTTGGGAATTGCAGTGTGACTTTGCTTTTAGTGGTAATCTATAAGGACAGTATCACTCTTTTGACATTATTTAAGATATCACTGTAATAGTCCTACATTATTTTATAGGCCTAGATGGCATCGCAACATAATGCAGCCCAATATGATAGCAGGCTCCCTGCTTGAGCCCTCCCTCCGCCTCTCATGTGTCTACATTTTCATCCCATGGCCGTCTCTAGGTGATTTAGCGCCGCCAGTCTCAAGCAGGTGTCCAACATGGCGATCACGGGGAGCGGATCTCTCGCTATTACTCTCTCTGTTTTCGTGATTTCTGCGGCGTTTCTTCCTAAAGGTAAGTTTGTGTGTGTGTGTGTGTGTGTGTGTGTGTGTCTGGGATGCAGAATTACCCGCTTGCTTCACGCAGCTAAAGCAAGAGGAGCACCGGGGAGAAGTTGTGGTGCGTTTGCGCGCTAGATGCGCACAAGCTTCCCCTCGAATCTCAGCCTCACTTTCTATTGCTGCGATGCCACTGTCGCCTCCAGAACATCCACGCTGCTTCTCGCGGACTGTTGGGCTACTTATCTGGTCATTTGAGCGCTGATTGGAAGGGTGTAGTCCTGTGCTGTAGCTGCAGAGCAGGAGTGCTACAAAAAGTAGTGTTAGTGCCGCACAATTGCATTTGGCGGAGAGAAAGTATCAGAGGCGGCGATCGAGTGAAATGGCCGTACAGTGTTTAGACCTATGGGGCAAGTTGAAGGCAAAGCAGAGTGAAACGTGGCTCTTTTATTTTGAAATAAGACCCGGTTCTCCGTTCACGAGAGATCACGCAGGCTCCACCATCGCACGTGAGCCGTTTCCATTCCTACCGCATAAACCCGCACAGTCCCAACTAATCCACGGTCTACACAAGTCTGCGCTTCAGGTGCGCTTTGGAGCAAAAACACGCATTGCAGCTCTGGTGCTCAGTGTCCTCTGGCCGCGCAACTGCAGCTTCGGATGCCGGTGTGTGCTCCGGTCCGCAGTCTCCACTTCTCCTCCTGTCATTGAGGCTGGAGATGTAAATCTGGCTTTCCTTATTTTTGTGTGTGTTTGTTTTTTACAGTGTGAAACTGCATGAACCAGAGGTGCCTAAACCATTAAAGCCCCATAGTCCGCTGGTCCCCCGTTATCCCGCCGCGGTTGCATCAGAGTTGCATGCGTCAGGTTTTTTTTTTTTTGTTCCTGGAAAACGTACGACAAGACTGACGCATGTAAAGCGGTTAAAATGTCAGCTTGCAGCCGCTTTAAATGCCTCCCAGCGGTGGGACGGACATGTTGTTGTGTTGCCAGTCCCTGGGTTGATACAATTGCAAGCAACAGTTGCGATGACAGCTTTACACCTGAAGTCGACTTGAGCGACTTCTTATTTATTTCATTTCTGTTTCTATTAGAGCCATTAGTGGCTACATATATTATATACATCTGCATCCTCCACCAACAAGTCTGCCCAAACTCAACAAAGTCTATTTGTGTGTGTGTGTGCATGTGTGTGTGTGTGTGTGGTGTAAGATTAGAAACCTCCCCCCAAACTGAGGTGTCTACTAGTTAAAGGACAGTTCTTTTTTTTTTACAGTGGGATTTTGCATTTTATTTCACAGCTCACTGCAATGCTTTCTTTTCACAGTTGCTGAATGGCATTTACAGCATTGGCTAGCGTCTCCATGTCACATTAAGTTAATTAACCTCTCAGTCAAACAAAATAATGCATCATGAATGCACAATAACCTCCAGCTCAATACGCCGAGGCTTACAGCAGCAGGGAAGTGATGCGGCCTCACTCTCAGTTCAGGTGAAGTCCCCATGCAAGCCAGAGAAAGTCTGAACTGACATCAGGCATTTCATTTGTTTCATTGTCTTCGTGCCAGCTGCTGGAAGCAGAAAAAAAGACCCAAGCGCTTGCTTTTTAAAGTACTGCTTTTTGACAGCCTTACAATTTGTCTTTGTTAATAATCCACAATCAATGGATTTGAACTTTCTCTG
Source organism: Cottus gobio (assembly GCA_023566465.1). NCBI lineage: Eukaryota > Metazoa > Chordata > Actinopteri > Perciformes > Cottidae > Cottus > Cottus gobio. The sequence continues at coordinate 12,922,158 of CM042220.1, forward strand.
TAAATATCTGGTGAGAGGAGAACAGCCCCACTAACTGGATTGTCACAATAGGTGTCCAGTTTGTTATAAAGATACCAAGGAAATAAAGTGGGTTAAAAAAAGACGTGACCCTGACCGCCACAAGAGAAAGTTGCTCCTACTTTACACACAGGAATGAGGCTGGGCATCCTGTTATGAAATGCTGACACTTAGCATTTTAACAAATAATCTGTTTAGCAGTATTTTCTCTCCCGGCGTCTCCTGGGGCTCGGCCTGCTGTAGCATATCAGATGGACTAATTTCAGAAGGTTGCATAATCCCACTCATTGCCAGCTTCAAGAAGTCATTCGTCAGAGCTGAGTGATGGTGAAGTGGATCAATACGAGCTGTCATGAAGCCTCAAGGCTCTCAGAGAAACAAAAGGAAGCACACAGTTGTTACGGTGCTCTTGGTTTGCCAGTTGGCACGTGACAGGGTGAGTAATTGAAGATGTCCGTCCTCTTGCTGCTTATGGTGGGGCTTGGCTTTGGAACGGACGCTGCTGAAATCAGCTAGCTCTGCCCTCAGTTTGTGTTTTCTTACAGCGAGTGTGTTCTGGTGGTTTAGTTGTTTTTATTTCCCCATGATACGAGCCATACGAGTGTTTTTCCACATGTACTTGTCAGTGGTGCATAGTGTGTCCTACACAGTCTGAGACATTCATGCCCTATATATTCATACTTATGTTCAGTATAGAGACAATCTCAGATCCTTGGCTTAAGTATAAGTAGAATTACAGCAGTGTTCAATATTTCATTACAAGTCCTCATTAAAAATGATACTCTTTACTTTCCTCTCTGAGTGTTATGCAGGATAATATCTTACTGCATTATTTTTACTGATGCCTTAACAGTATGTGTAAGCAGCATTTTAATGTTATAGGTGTTCAAGTTTAGGCTAAATTAAATTAAATGCATCAGATAAGGTAACATTCTGTTATTAGGTCCTCATTTGTGTTTAAAATGTTATTATGTAATGTCACTGCAGTCGTCAATTAACATAATAAAGTAAATACACGCCAGAGATTTGCCTCTCAAATGTAATGAAATAAAAGTATAATGTAAAACAAACATGTATTCAAGTGCAAGTACATCAGTAGTGTCCTTAAATACAGCACTTGAGTAAATGTACTTTATATTCTACCACTGACTAGGACTGTTACTAACGATTATTTTCATTATGGTTAAATCTGCGGATTATTTTTGTGATTCATTGATTAATAATCAGATTTATAGAATGTAAAAAAAATATAATTAGAGCAACTTCCCAAAGCCGGGGTGACACCATCACATTGCTTGTTGCAAATGTCTAATGTTTATACACAATGTTTGTCTCAATTCAGATAAGATAAATAAAAACAGCAGAACCTCACAAATGAAGAGGCTGAAACCAGAGAATGTTTGGCATTTTTCTGTTGAAAGACAAATCGATTAATAAAGTAGTACTTACTTCTGACATCTCAGAACCACACGATGAACCTTAGTGCTATCTCTGGAGCAAACTGAAGTGGCCTTCCCTCCACTATCTGTATAAAATAGCACTTACAGTACAGTGCCATGTTTCAGGATAAATTTAATGCCGCACTTAATAGCCCATTGATATGTGCCCTCTTGTGAAGTATTTCATCGCCGGTACGTTCGAGATCACCACAGTACATCATTTGTAACAATAATAAACTCTTCTATTTAAAGAAACTGAATTTATTGCTCATTAAATTTGCATTAAACTCTGCTTAATAAGCTTCACTCTAATTGCTAGATAATGCATGGCACTACTTTATGCAGTGGCAGCTAATCTTACTGTTGTAAAGGGAGAGGATGGCAGAGAATTGGCAGCTAATGCATGTTAGAAAAGAAGCCACTGGTATCCCATGGAACAAAGTAAGTCATGTCGGCTAAAGTACATCACACCTCCAGGATGTCTTCTTGCTGTATCTGCTTTCAACGTTGCAGCTGTGTATGTGTGAAGTTCTCGTCTCTAAGTGGAGTATTTTCAATCTATTACCAACCTTGCCAGAGCACGGCAAGAGTGGGAATGTGCGTCCACGATCGAACTTCACGCTCTCTTTTGAAAATGCTTTTTTTGTAAATGGTTTTGGGCGCAGAGGGTCCTTGCAGCTCCAAATTAATAGGCAGATTTCACTTTAGTACTTTCTTTTCCAAGTCAGAGGTTGGAGCAAGTCTGTCAGTTTATACAGAAACAAGTTGGTTATGGAGGTCCATGTTAGAGGATACAAAAATAAATAAAAATCATTCTATCTTTGATTCTTTTCAGTATCTGAAAGAGTCCAATCTCAAAAACCTCACCTTGGGTTCGGAGTACGAGGGTTTTTGTTCACTTGCTTAATAGTGGGACCTTGAAGTAAATACTGTATGAGGTTGTTCTGTCAAGGTCGCAGGAGTGGTGCTGGAGACATGCTATCACTTTGAGTCATGTAGTAAGTAGAAACTTGGGACATTTCTATCCAAGGGATTCGTACTGCGGTGTCAAACTGAATGACAAACTGAGGACGATGAAAAATGTGTGTGTCTGTCTGTCTCTGTGTGTGTGTGTGTGTGTGTGTGTGTGTGTGTGTGTGTGTGTGTGTGTGTGTGTGTGTGTGTTGAAATGTAGTAAACAGTCAATTAGGAGAAACAGACAGATGACAGATCCTTTCATGATTGTGGGGACAGAAGCTTCCATTCATGACTGTGCTGTGGTAATGAGGAGGAGAGCTGATGTCTCCGCTTATGAATATGACATTGTTTTCTCTGTTCCCTGGTTCTGAGGAACCTCACTCTATTGGCTGCGGTGCTCAGACAGTGACAATCAGGTCCACAATGGAGAAAAAAAAGGAAATGCAATGTTTTTGTTTTGAAAGGGGCACAGAGTGCACATTAGTATGGGTGATGGAGCAATTACAAGCTGCCATTAAGGCTGTGGAGCAGTCAAAGCACAGTATATTCTTTGGGCAGATATCCACCGTAAACCTGCACTGTAATGCAAATACAATTTGTAACAAATAAGAATCCAGTTCAGTAATATGACGATACATAAAAATGTCTGGAAGTGATCTGACCATTCATCTGTCTCACGGCAGATGCCAGTAATTGAGTTTTTACGAAGGCTGGATGAGATTCAAACTTTGATATCTTCAAACCATCCTACCTTTTAACTACAGCGTGCTATATTGCCAAATACTTTTTGAGATGCAGTTGTTCGGGGACCGCAGGGTGAATCCATCTGCTGGTAAATGCTGAATTTACTAAATGCAGTCAGTGCTTGATTGACTCTTTGCGATTCTAAAAAGTGCAAATAGGATAAACTCTCATGACTCAGGTGATTCTTGCGGACCATGCGGTTATAATGTTTGGTCTATCATGTGTCGACAATTATTGGATGGATTGCAAGGGAATTTGGTCGGCATGTTCATGGTCCCATCAGCATGAATTTAAATAACTTTGATAATCACTCAATTTTCCATGTAGCACCATTATGGGGTCACAAATACTTTGGTTTCTGACGAATCTATATATCTAAAAATATATCTAAAAATTACGTATATTATCAAAGCTCATCAAGCTCAGCTGTACTTTAGTTTAGTGCTGATGATCAAATATTAGCATGCTAACAAGATACACTAATGTGGTGATTGTGGTAAACATTGCAGTAAAACATCAGCTGGTCATTTGATGCTAATAAGGACCTATTTTCTTTTTCAAATAGCCTGCCATACGATATTTTATTGTTTTGCCCTTTTCAGACAAACACTGATTTACCTCAGGAAGGCACTGTGTAACCCTAACCCTGGTCACTGATCAGATTATCAGGATCTCATTGCTACATCATGGTATTTTTAAGACTCCACTGCCCTGCAATGTTTGTTCACTTGTTGGATTTTGTCAGAATTATAAAGAAATACTATACCCCAAAGGGGTGCCTTCCATAATTTGTTTACTCATTAATGTGTCGTATGATATCTGAGACGCCAATGATCTGATTCTCACAAACATTAGATGATATATTTCAGCATTCAAAATTACACTGTGCCTAAAGTGAAACCACAATTACAACTTAAATGTAGGCAACGCCTATTTCTTACTCATGGTGGTCAAGACAGTGATTTCATCTTGAACTTACTATTGCCTTTTTGTCTTTAACCCATTATGAACCACCCAAAACAGATACTAAGATAAGAAACTATCCCGTGTTTAGATCAGTCACAACAAAAGAGAAATTCAACACAAAGAGAGCCCCGAGAGTGGATGAGTCTCAGACCAGAAGTCACAGCATTAAGACTAAATAAGTGCTGGTCAAAGGAGAAAGGACTCTTTCTGAGAGAGAAGACTGAATCTCTAATCAATAAATTCAGCTATTGAGCTCCCACTAATCCACTGCTTGAATTGGAATGAAACATGGACAATTATAGAGATTGAGTTTGGGAGTTGGTCGGCCCACGCCGCCTTTGGACCCGTCCCATCTACGATGTCCACTGTGGATTGATGGCTAGCCGTTCACTTTTGTCGAAATCTGAAGGCAAGAGCTTTTCTCTATCTGGCAGAGCTCAGTTGCTGCACCTTGCCTCTCAGACAACAGCAGCGGAGCAGCACCTTCTGTCGCCTCTCTGGGCTTGTTTGGGCAGATATGACCCTGATAAAATAACCACTGTGTACCCAGAGTCCTCTGTAAGCAGCAGCAAGCAGGTGGAAGTAATGCAACGTTGCCAGAGAAAATCAGAAGTACGATGTACGAATTAGTGCCAACAGAACACTAATCAATAAAACTTGCATTAAAACAAAGTGCTGCTGATGGCATGCTTTACTCTGATACATGAATACATGAGTATACATGTATTAAATCTAATGTTTATACACAATGGGATACTGGGACGGGTGCCTTACTTTCTGAACAGCACCTAGAATCAGCCCCTCCCTTACTTGTTGGTGCCGTTTCCAAATTCAGTTATGCAGACTGAATGAAATATTATTCCCTTACACAGCAGGATGTAGCCAGATTGGGGACAACATTAGAATAGCTGGTCCTTCCAACTTTCTGTTTCTTTTCAGCAGTGCCTCCGTTGCACCCTAATGTTCCTCTAATCTATTTGAACAATACACTAGGGGATGCCAGCTGGAGAGAACAAACAAGTCTTAAAGAATCAACTAAATACACTAAAAATTGTAAACAAATATATATGTTTAAGCAATAGCCATGAAATACATTCTACCTCACTTTTTTTGTATTAAAAAAACTAAAATGCCCAACTGGGCAGTCCAAATCCCAAAGATATGAGACAACCCAACGAGATTTAAAATACAAAAACTAAACAAAAAGCAGCAAACTCTCACAACTGAGAAGCTATAACTAGAGACTGTATATTGTTTGACGAATCAATTAATAAACGAATCATTTCAGCACTACCACTTACGATGTTTGTGGGCTTTCTTGCCGAGAGTGAGATGAGAACATGAATATCAGTCTCATTTCTGTCCACTAAATATGTGACTGGAGCTGGTTAGGTTAGCTTAGACTGGAACCAGGAATCAGGTAGCCGGGCTTTGAATCTACGGCCGTCACTGATCAACACGCTACGTGTCGTTTGTTTAATCCACACTGAAATCAAGGTGGCCTGGACCAGTTCCCTGGCAAGTTACCGGTGCCGACCAAAACATGTTCTGGCACATAACCCCCCATACAATGGCAAATTGTTATTTTTACACTCAGGCGAGCTTCCAGTCTTTGTCCAGAGCTACAACAGCTGCTGGTTATAGGTTCATAGTGTCAAGACATTAGGGTGGTTATCAATTGTCTGTACTAACTCAGGCAAATAAAAAAGCAAATACATGTATTTCCCCAAATGTTAAACTATTTATGTCAGCCAGATGGGTTTACAAAATAAACCGTTGAATGGTTTCTGTCATTCAGTACAGTTTTAGAAAAATTGCAGGACTTTTAATTTCTTCTCAAGGTGCATCATAAGAATGTTTCGATGCTGATGTTTACACAGACGAGAGCTGTTGTCAGACAGGTTGGGGCTGCATGCCTCGGGGGCATCATGCTCTTGAGTTATCAGCGTGACGATAGACCCATCTTAATTACTCTCCGATACAGCGCTATAATCTGTCATTGTCTGGCTGATCAAGACTGTGCAAACCAAGCACTAAGACTCATTCATCCAAACCAGAAGCCCATCGATTATTTCTCATACTTGAGTCATTGCACTGCGAAGAGACATGTGAAGCAATAGAGCTAATGGAACAGGGAAACTCAAAGTCACATTGTTTACATCCGAGATGACAGGTAAATGTATTTGAAAGGAAATATGGGCTTGATCCACTGCCTCCAGAATAGCAGTCTGTCTGTAGCTAACAAGGAAAGTGAAGCTGCCAAATGATCTACCGGCCTGCAGTTCAGATGTGGAGCTCCTCTATCTCGAAATCAAATCCGTGTCTCATGCTTAGAGTAACTGAACATTGTGATTTAACTCGTCATATTTATTGATTAAAGGCACCTCCACAGCTCACAGACACGTCTCTATGTTTGCGTCTTCTTCCGATGCTGTTATCCAAGCCGACACATTTTGTCTTTTGTAGGCTGCTGTGCTTACGATTACCTGCATATTGGAGATAATAACATTATTGGTTTATCCCAATTCCATACTACTGCTAACTGTGATATAATGTTTGATATGAGGTTTTATTATCCTTTGAGAATTACACTGTGGGAGAATTGATTCCCTCGACCCTCTAAATTAAAATGTTTTTTTTCAATAGGAATATTGACTGTTTTAAATACACCTTTTCAGTGAGAACACACCACACAAACTCATTTAAAATAGTATGTAGTTTTGATTTGAGAAACAGACAGATTATTCCATATATCTTCATGTTAAACATACTGCAGCTGTAGAAGTGTGTGTCTTTGGCACAATTTTAACATTTGATTCATTCCATTTATGTTAATAATAATTAAGCCATTCAAATCCTTGACACTGTAGCAGCTCCAATGTTGCGTCCACACACTCAGACATTATTTAAACAGGTAGCCAAACAAGTCACAGACCGGCAGGTGTCTCTCCATAGGCAGATCCCAACAGCTTTGTGTGTCATGAGGCCTGTAGCGCACTGCAAAGAGGCAGGTGACACATATGTAAGAAAAGTGGATACCCACCAGTAACCAGCAGCACACTAGTGGAGCGTCAGTCCCCCAGCGTTCCTGTTGTAGGGGAGCACTGTTGTTTACACAAGTACTGTACTTCAGTACAGTTGTGACATACGTGTACGAGTACTTCCATTCTCTGCCACTTTATACTTCTACTCTGCTGCATTTAAGATGGGAAAGTACCGTTTCCTCCACGACATTTATTTGACAGCTGTAGTTACTGCTTACTTTATACATGAAGAGACATATGTTATGTTTATGTGACGTGATGCACTACGTGATTCAACCAAAGGCTCAAAACATTTAAAGCAAATTCATTCCAAACTTTGTGTTTTCTCATAAACCACTCTGTTTTCCTTTAACTAATATATTTGTATATATATGTTTTGTTTTTGGTCCCGCTTTGCTGGAAATTATGTATATTTTATTTTTCTCTCCGGTTTTCCCAACGGGGTCTAACAGGGGTGTTGAAGCTGGTTGAGTCTCCCTTAATGAGCTGTGGGCTTTAATGTTTTTTTATTTATCATTATGTGCTGATGTTTGTTTTCTCTTGGTTCTTTGTCTTTGCAGCACTTTATAACTTGTGTATTAAAAGTATTGTCCAACTTATATTGTACAAACAAGTTGTACTGCTGAATGTAGCCTGCTTCGTATAGATGGATGTGGCAGACCTTCATTAATGCTATTCATTTGTCAAGATAAGCCGATTCCACTTGTCAGATTTTCACTCAAAGTTAATTCTTTCATCTGTCTCTTATTCTTTGTTCCACCAGCATCAGGAAAAAAGAAAAGAAAAAGCAGAGCAGTTATATTTGCATGTATAAATATACCCAAAAGTGTACTATTTGTGATGCTGCTTTGTGAATCTGCTCTGAAGTTTGATGTTTTTTTGTGAGAGGCCACATCCATTGAGACTAGAAAACTTTAAATGGTGACAAATTATATTACCTTTTTTATGAACTCAAAAAACGTACATGGTGCAGTAGGCTTTGGGATATGGTCACAGATTAGAACCAACCAAAACCTCCCCAGTATGCCCAGTGTGTATGAGAACTAATTAGTCTGATGCAAAAACCTGAAAATGTGTATGGCCCCATCTAAAGGCAGTGTGGGTTTGGAGGAATACTGTAGAAACACATAAACATGGCGGCCGGATCTGTGAAAAAGACCAGCTCCATTTGTAGGTATAAATGACTCATTACTCATCACTTAACAAAAACACAGAGATTGTTGTTTTCAGGCAGTTATATTATTATTATATTCAATTTCTGCCAAAAGACCCCCCTAAATGCTTGTTACTGTTCCTTTAACAGGTTTAAACAGAAATATGACATTTATCCCCCACAATAATCACTATTTTATCAACTTCTAGAATGTTTCAGTGTTTGAGTACTTGTTGTTTAACATGTGTTTTTATATATGCACTCTTTTTTAGTTAATTTACATATTTGTATATGATACAGACGCAGCATATAATGACAAACTCCTAAGAATACTGTAAATAAGAGGGTCCTTTGCCTTTATGGATGGCGTTGCAGCTTATAAACCAAAATCCATTCTTTAGTGAGCATGCACGCTAAAGGAACCTAAGTTCACTCCTCACATAGAGCTAATTCTAGTGCTCCACACTCTTTCCTGCAATCAGGTCTCATTTAGCTTTGACAGTCCATGATGCTCTCATAAATTTAATTGGTCATTGTAAAGCCTGCTCCCTAAAACTGTTTCGATTGGTTTGCTGCTATCCTCCGAGGCAGAACACATGCCAGCACTCATTAGCACAGAGCTACAGTTTCACTTCTTTTAATGTGCCTTGATGTTGCAGCACAATAATGATGCAGTTTTGGGGCGGGGAGGTTCATAGACAGGAGCTGGTGAAACACACGGACACAGCAGCACAGACCTGGACCTTGATGCACTAGACGGAAATTTGCTCGGCCCGTCTTGTGGTTTGGATTTTATTTTATTTTTTAAGCTTCAGCGTTCACATAAAAAGAGCTCCTTCTCGTTGGAGAGCTGTCAGTCCATATAATGGAAGTAGAGTAGAGTATCTGAATCTTACCGCTGTTTACTTGCTGAAGTCGCAGAGCTCTATTTTCATGCGAGTGCAAGCCACAAAGCACAACTTTGCACTCTTATTTCCTTCAAGCGCAGCAAATCATAAACATTATAATTATCCTGAGTTGTAAACAGGATAATTACTGGAATTGTCAGTTTATGCAGCCATAAACTCATTCCCTGTGCGGCTGCAGTAGTTTACGTAGATTCAACCAAATCTAACAAGATGGTCCTCAAAGTAAAAAACGGAAAGAAAACTTAAAAAAAGGGACACCATTTTGTGTTTATTATTATTTAATGTGTTCAATGTTATTTAAAACCGCAAATCTGGTTAATGTGTGGATCATGGCTCGGAGTGACCTCCTGCCTGTCAAATTAAAGTTATGTACAAATTATGTTTGTACTTGCAGCGCCTCCACTTCCTGGGCGAGTTTCCTCTTGGGAGAAACTCCTGCGAACTCCCCATACATTACCCAGCTGTACGTCATGTTGGAGAGAGCTTTGCTTCTAAGAGAGATGATGTGATTGGCCCTGATTGTTTCTAGCTCCTAACACTCGCCCATAATGTATGATAATAGCTGCTGTCTGTATTTCCACCTGGTTTCCTGGACCACAGGCCTGCGGTCATCAGTATTTTATTCAACTGTTGCCAAATCCTGATGAGTGCATGCAAACATCTCCTTTTTCTAACTGAACCCTGCCCAAATATAAATCGCTCCTGTGAAATAACCAGAACTGTTCTAACTAGCAAGAAGCTGATTGGGATAATTTGTCTTCAGGGCATTTAAGAGTGTTATGGTGCGGAAACACCAACACAGTGGTACCCTGCTAAAACTGTGGCGTGGCTGATTAGATTGAAATGTATTTACACTTAGATCTTATGTTTATTCACCTCATGTGTTGACGTTTTAATGGATATATAAACACGTGGATGTAACTTGCCGCCTTCAACAAAACTAATAAAACAAAGCGGTAACGTGGTTCACTTTTGTCGTTTAGGAATTCCCAAATACAGTAGAAATGGCTCAGAAAAAGGCATCTTAGAGAAATATATGAGCAGAATATGTTTCGCAGCCTCAACCTGTGGTCCTAACTCACCAAATGAAAGGTTTTGTGCTGTCAGCATAAGTCAAACTTAGCTCTTGTATAGGACACCTCGGAGGAAGACAGAGCTGCTCTCGTCTAAAAACAGATATCAATAAATGTAAACAGCACTGGCCTAGGGATGTCATTAAAAAGAATAGCATGTCTAGACCTCATAAAACCAAAACATATTGTTATTTCGAAGCAGCAGGAGTTATTGCCTGTGAGCACTAAGATGACATCCATCAATTTAGGGTTTTATTGGAAAATGTAGATAGGCTGCTTGAGAGATGTAAATGATTTACTTAGCATAAAGTTTTGCTTGAACAGGCAGGGAGATAGTGTAGTTAGTGAGGGCAGGGAAGTATGCGTGTGACAAAGGCGGTAGTGAAGCAAAAGCTGATTTCCCAAGCCTGAGAGAACCGCGATCTGTGCATGAATAAATAGCCTGGACCTGCACAACGTGGATTATTCTGCTTCAAATATCAGTAGACTTAAGGGCTGTCAAATGGCATACATTTGTAATAGGGTTGTTTTACATGATTTCATTTTTGTCACTTGTACCCAAATGTCACATCTTCTAAGGTCTGCGTTGACGGTTTCTCACTGTGTACACAAATTGCTGATTTATTCCGTCTGCCTTTTTATATTGCGCGTTCAGGCCAATTTAACATAACCTCCTCACATTTAAAGCTGTTTTTTTAATGATATGACGGCAAATGAAAACTTTGTCTGTTGTAAAACCTGTTCGCACGGTAGATCTCAGACAAATCACTATTATCATCATTACCGCATGCCAGTGCAATATGACAATATGCAATATGGGGTGTGACAGCCACCGGGAAAATGAGAATTAACTCAGAAGAACTATTTATATGTGCTGCTCGGAAGTTTGTAAAATTCCACACCACAATTTTGGAAATGCTACGGCTTCAAAGTGCAGAGCATTTGCATGCAGTTGTGTATCACTTTGACACGTTGGCCTCATCTTTCAGTAAATCTCAAATCTACATTTATTCAAATGTCTTCAGTGCGGTGAAGGTTGACACTGCATAATCCATCAAAATGTTCCATTTGAAGAGAGGGGCTGGAATTATTTGAATCATCAGAAAGCAGCCTTGCTTGTGGTAAAGCGATAGAAGCGGTGGAAAGTTTTGACCCAGGGAACAAAAACAAAAAAACGATTGATTTACATATGGCATGGACGTATTTTCTCTCATTCTGAACTTGTTTCTCTCTTTTCTGCTGTCTGTTTGTAGAGAATACAGCAGATATTGTATTTTTCGTCAGTTGTAGTTGTAGGATTTAGATCAGTATAAGGCGTAAATAGTTTATTTTTTTAATACAGAATTGTAAAGAAGCGAAGATTGTGACACGAAGTAAAATGCAACAAAGATGTTATGTCTATCGACATCTATCAACTTTTTTTCACCTTTGGGATTCACAAACCCCGATATTTCACCTCTAGTTAATGTTATTTCATTTGCAAGTTGTTTCTGATTTTGTTCTTAGCTGGGAGCTTTTCTCTTGTTTATATTGATTTGTTTGCCTTAACGTACATCTTCGATTGTTGTTGTGGTTGTGTTGTTCAAGATATCTTTTCAAATCAATAATAATACATAGGTTTAAAATATGTGCAACACAGAAATGTAATAATATCTTGCATGCCGCAGACAGATTAAGTTAACCATTTCTATTAATTAACAAAGACGTACAAATCTGGACGTATAGGTCAAGCTGGCTACATTCTTACTTGTCTTGAGTTGAGAATTGCTTTCATATTGCATGTATATGAATATGTGTTCAATTTTAGAGGTGGTTTAAATTCCCTAGTTGTACCGCAAAGTTTAAAAACTGTACTTGTGGCCCCCTCCATTTGTTGCGGTGATAAAATGTGATGAATGTTGAAGGGAACAAAGACGAAGCGTTTCAATAGCTGTCTTTTCAGTGACTTCAGTCAAGGTTGCAGCTCAGTTCAACGTATTATGGGATGCTTTCATTTACACAGCTCTCCACTACATCTGTGTATGGGGGAGCTGGGAAGCAGTTTTTTCTCCCTTTTGTCCAATCTCAAGGTTGGAATGTGTGGTGAGGGACCCATGTGTAGAAAATGAATTAAGCAGAATTATACTGCGCCTCAGTTAAGGTCAGCTTAATGTCTGTCACACTTCTGATGTGCTTTCTAGATCAAAATATATATTTGTATTTATTTTAAAAATGACTTAATTATTTGAAGCAATTACCAATGTTAGATTTTTTGGATTTTTACCTCAGGAGGCAGATTTTGACCTCAGCAGGCGTCCTCACAGGAAATCCAACTGGACTTAATCAAGCACACAAAATCATCAATCAAAAGTGTATTCCTTGGCATCCAGCGTTCTGTCATGTCCTGTTCACTGATTAGGACAATAAAAAAAAACCTATGCTTACATGAAAAAGGTCAGCATTTTGCAATATACTCTTATTTTGCTTTCTTGTTGAAAGTTTAATCAGAAGATTGACACCACTCTCAATTCTGCCAAAACATGAAGAAAACAGCTACCCAGCTCTGCCCAGTACCTCTAAAGATCACTAATTAACATGTTATACTGTAAAATGCTTTAAATAAAATGTCACGTCAAGGCTTTCCTGGGGCCGGAGCCAGGCTAGCTGTGTCACTGCTTCCAGTCTTCCTGACTCTGCCGTGGAAAAACCACACGTTGTATGGACTAGGAGGGATTCTTCCAGGACGGACAGATATGAAGTTCATGTTTTATGGAATAGACATAAATGACAACTAACTTACAGTAGAAACTGAATGACAATATTAAAGTAGGGAAATGAGGTGCAATGAAGGAAACCAAACCTCTTTTATGTAATCGTTCTGCAGAAAGTGCAGTTTGGAGATACGGTTAGTTAAACACCTCTTTGTCAGTAACAGAAACAGCTTTATTTTGACACATGTATTTAGTCCATTGTACACAGTAAACATCCCTCCTGCTGAATAAAGAGATACTTGTTGTCTCTTTAACTTGTTGATTAGCTGCACAGCTAGATCAAAAGACAGCAAAGGGAACTTTCATGGTTCCTTGGATGACACATTGAGCCCATGGCTGACGGAGTGTTGAATGACAGTTGGCAGGGCCCTCGGGGAAGCAACTGTCAGCTGAAATATATTGTAAGTGTAAGTGACATTATTAGGAAAATGCTGTCACCTTGTGCACATGCAATGTCTAAAGTTTGAAAAAATATATTCATAGTAAACAAACTATTAGTGGGATCGGTGACATGCTTCGTCCAACGATTATGCATAGTTATGTTTAATAATTCGGCCGACACACAAGCGGACAAACCAAGCGCATGTTTGTTTTTGTCTCTGGCCATCGCTCTTTGTGTTGAGTAGGTCACCTCTGAATATTCATCACCTCTTATGTCATCAACGCTGACGCAATTTGCGGGAAAACATCGCACTCCTCAGTCCGCGCCCGTATATTGCCATCCCGAACCAGCTCAGCCATCAGGCATCCACAATGACATAATTATGGAGTATTAAACCGTCACAATGACATATCAGTCAGACAAGATATGCAAAAGGCCTACTTGGTTTACCCTTACTCTTGTCAGAACGGCCTGAAAAATATGGATTTGTTTGCGGCTGGATCACAATTACGATGGGTATTTATGAGACCCATCAAGCCTTCAAGAGGAGCTGCATTTGAAGGTGACTCGGGGATGCATCACATCAGACTGCGGACACAGTGAAACAAGGCTCTCAGACAAGCTGTCTCCTCTCACCGAGCCTTTTAAATCATCATCACTCTAGCCAGCTGTATGATAGTTCACATGATATATCATCTGTTGGAGCATAGGCTGCAGCATAGGCGCCACCAGCAGACAGTGACAATGAGTCTGGCAGCGAGCCGTTGCTTGCTGCTTCTGTTTCCCGTTATTAAGCTATCGCTTCCATGCTGTTGTGTTAAGCAGCACTTAAGCTGCCAGTTATGTTTAGGGGACGTTTCTTTAGGTTCTTTTTTTTTAATGTTCAGATTAACTTTTCTTTTTTCTGCATTCAGCTCAGAGAAGCTTGTTCGACTGAAGATTGTGACAGCAGTGGTTCTGCTGCAAATGTCTTTCAGCCAACGCTCAGCTGTCTACATTCATACAGGCGGAGTAAGTTGACTATCGGTCACAGTTGAGCTAAAGGGAAATAAAATCTAACCTATCTTTTTGATAGTCAACAGATACAGATGACAGGACATTAAATGAGAGATAAACAGTCGGGGACTTTTGTCCAAAGGCTAACTATGATATTGTACTGATATTTTAGTGGAAACATATTGTGAAGATCTTAGTATGTACATGTAAGTGTTCTACACATTTATGTTAAAAATGAATGATTTTGAGCTTGCTGTATAAAAAAGAAACAAAAGCAGGTTTTTATTTAGTTTGATTTTCTTTTATAAATGTATCATATTATTGCTCTAAATGGCAATATTATCAAATATAATGTCCTTAAATTAAATACAACCACAACCAGAGCCATTGCGGTTAAAAGACGAAAAAGTGCTCCACGACAACATGACGAGCAATCAATAATTTATATGAAAATGTTTCATCTTAACTCTGAGTATAACAGTACAAATGAAACCAATTAACAAAATACGAGTTTCTAACCGGGGTATTATATTCTGCAAATTAAAAGTAAAGTATAAAAGGTAGTGTTGCTTCTAACACAGGAAACATAACTGATTATCTCAGTGGTACCTATGGGCCTCAATAGTTACAGTAAAAAACTGTGAAATGACAGATTTGTCTTCTTGGTGAAAACAACACATTGTTCCTCCTCCATGGTGTGTGAATGTAAACAGGTTATTCTAAGCAAGTTATGACATCTACATGATAAACTACTATCAGGACAGCAGGGTCGCCAGCTCCTGTAGAAGTAACTGCTGTGTCTACGCGGGGATGTCCTTGTTTTTTTCCTCAACCCCATTCCTTTGTTTTCTTCCTCCCTCCTCTTCATGTGACACAGCCACTTATAACAGTTAGAGAGCAGGTGTGGGACTGGACTCAGCTGGGCTTTAGCCAGGCCCAGATTGTCCTTGGACCCCCATGTTTGTCTTATAACCTCGGCTGCAGACGCACCAGCTATTCTTAAAGCTCCCCTTAACCATTGATTAATCCACTCTCGTCTGATTCAGATATGATTAAAGGCAAAGCATCAAAGCATTTTATGGAGGTAATTACTCACTCATTAGCCATATGTTTGACAAGTATGCCCTCCTGGCATTGGAAACGTCTCTATTAATCATAAACACATCTGACAAAAGGCGATGATGAAGCGGTGAAATATATATCCTGACTTAGAATTGGTAAGATTATATTATTGATGAATTACAGAGCAAGCTGTCATAAAATAGCATAGTCTTTACTTGATGTATGACTGCCGAGAATATATTTTGGGTCATCTTGTGCTGCCACCATATTTCTTCACAGCCCATGTTGCTGACATCATTATCAGTCTGACCTGCTCGGGGGATTTTTCGCCCCTCATTCAAACACCTGGATGTCAACACATACAGCTTGTTATAGCCCAAACAATCTAAACAAATGATCTCACCGGCCACCTAAACATGTTTTCCTTCGACATGATATGAAGATGATACCCCACTCCCACCTCGGAACCAGCCACCCACTCTCCGTCTCCTGTCTTGCCGGGCGATCTCCCCAGGCTGTGAGGACAAGATAGGACAGGAGAGGATAAATTACATCCACAGAGCCGCGGCTATCTCTCATGCTTTCATTTGCACCAGCAATTAATCAGCCATCACTGGAGAGCTCTTGCATGTCAGGCTGAGGATTTTATTAGGGATGTCCTTTATGGGCCTTAATGAGACTTATGTCTTCCTTGAGTATTTAATTTGCTGCACATAGCCTGGCTGCTTGTAACCTTGAGGTGAGGAGCTTTTCTTTTTTTCCCCACAACAGAAAAGCTTGGCGTAGCTTTGTTACTCACCTCTCAATGATCTTGACTTGATGCGCTCTTTCATCCACTGCCTCACTCGCTGTTACACACTCTCCTGTCTTGCAGTTATCTAATTTTAGATACAATTAGGCCTGATTTGTTTTGTTTGTTCTGACATTCCTCCTCACTGCAGTTTTGGAATACATCTAAGTGAGTTATTGAAAAATGTGGCAAATCATATTCAGTTTTATGCACTGCGGAAATGGACAGTTATGCATCGCAATGACTGCGCAATCATAATTAAAAATGTGAAGGGCATAGCCAGTCAAATACATACTTATGGGCTGCCTGGCTGTTTGCTATTATTCGTATCGGCATTATGTAAGGCCCTGAAAATCTATTTGTTCACAAAGGTTTTCTCTTTAATTGGCATCTAAATAAACACATTTTTTGGTTTGGGGGTTAAATTCGAAAAAGGTGATGTTATGAATTTTCATGCACCAATCAGGATTTAGCAACATCAAGATCAACATTCACACAGACCTGATGAGTTTTTTCTTTTTTACTTTTAGTCCATATTTTTTTCAAAACGTCCACTGAAATAGTTGCTTCATCGATATTTGATGACTCTTTAAACCCCCATTTTTCTTAAATGCCAGAGGGGCATCAATTTATCAATGTTCTGAATGTGTTTCCAGTTGCCCAAAAAGCTTCTGATGTCTGGATTACAAATTATTTAGTTTCACTGTCAGAAAAAAATATTTTCAACTCAAGTTTGCCTCTTTCTCTTGATCTAAACAAAGATGGTAGCCATAAATGACGTATTTCCTAATTTGTATAATATGAACCACATTTTAGACTTTTGTCATCAGTTGTATTGATATTGATATCTCTTTCCAATACCCTGAAACCTGTTATTATTTTCTTGGAGTTCTACTAAAACAACAAGAACATATGTCGGGCTACATGGATTATTAAATTCAGTCGCAAAAATCCTATATTTTGTGCAACAGATGGATTTCTCCATATGGTTCAAAGAGTTTGAGGATTTTGGAATAGTCTTCAGAACAAAAACAAGTGTTTTTTAAATGGCCATCTGTTTTATTTTTTTCAAAGAACTCCAGGTATTTATTCTCAGAAGATTAGGCTCTTATATTTGACGTAAAGAGGCACAAACCAGGGCTAGCAGCAATGTAGCCAAAAATCTATGTTACAGTCGAAAATATTTCTCTGTGCAGCAAATTCAAATTTCAAATACATTATTTTTTCTCATTTAATTACAAACTAATGCTAACTTGCATAAGTGCCACTATAATACAACAATGCATTTACTGTTGGACTACTTTCTCCTTTTATTGTTTAGTCGTTGATTTAGAAGTGTGAACATATATGTGTATATGTATGTTGCCATATCTGTTTCAGTGTACTGGCTGTGAAAACAAATATATCCCTATGAGACATATACATCCAAAGCTAAAGCCAGCTACACTGTGTGCCCAAACAGCACCGGCTACAAGCACAGGGAACATACCCGGAGTGGGCGTTTCCCAGTTAGCCCATAACCACAGACAGCAATAGAATATGGAGGCCATCTGGTAGCATTTTTACAGTATGGTGTGGCAGTTTGCCCATGTGTGCTACAGGAAGGGTCGTATGACGGTCATGAAAGGAAGAGTCTCTGGAGGATGTGGACATGAATATTCTCAGTACATTTTCTGGGTCAGACGTACGCTTGACCAAAGCACACGACCTGATCACATCTGTCACCAGTTTGTGCAGCATGAACGATCAAACTATGTGACCTTTAAAAACTTAAATGATGTCTTAGCAGTTCTTCAAGCTGCATTTGCAATATGTGATGAAACCATTTGGGAGGAGACGTTTTGAAATTGACTGTCCTCTTTTTCTCCCAAAGACACCATATGGTAATAAGTAGGACCTTTGCATGTTACATAGTTTGCAAAGGGTTTGAATAAATGAGCTGAAACTAGGAAGTGACTATCATTATTAAGTAAATCAAAGACAAAACAATCATTACCAATGGTCCATACCATAAAGGTTATTTTGAAATTGGTTATATTTACTCAAGTACTGCCAATAAGTACAGTTTTCAGGCAATTGTACTGCAATTTTACTTGAGCATTTCAGAGGAAAATATTATTTGGCTTATTTTAAAATATAACATCAATACTGTAAATCCAAACAGAACTTGCCATTCCCACACAAACAGAACAGCAACAAGACAGGTCAACCAAAACTACAAAGTGGATTTTTTGAGAAATACAAAGGCAAAACAATAAAATAGAGACACTACAACTGGGAGAGACGGTACACAATAATTACTCCCACCTGGAAATCAATATTGTTGTTCTTCCGCCTCATCCTTTCACTTACATAAATGAAATATACATGCCCCGCTTGAAGAAATACTTGCTATACCTTGCTATTTCTTGTGTGCATTCTTTTATACGCAGCATCTTTTCTTAACTCGGTCGCCCGGTCCTTTAAATGATGCTCTCCAAACTTCTTCCAGTTCCTCAGAATAATTTTCCGCCCAATCATGATCGCCAGCTGGACCCCCTCAGTTATTGTGGAAAAAGCAGCGGACAATATTTTACTTTTGACTCACTACTCTCATTTTACTTCTAACTTTGCAGATTAAGATTTAATTGATTGTAGTTTTCTTAGATCCTGTACATGCTGAAGATGAGGAGATAAGTTGTAGCCCTTCAGGCCACACACATACAGATGTGCATTATTTTTATTTGTAATATTATAATAAGAAAGAGTTTCAGTTCAGCCAACCCCCTGCACACATACACACACACACACACACACACACACACACACACACACACACACACACCAGAGTCCATTTCTCGCTGACATCTCGCACATCGATCACCAGCTGTGTTCCCCATTTGACAGCCAGGTGGTTCAGACTTTGGAGCGCAGCAGCTTCGGTTAATTAAGGTTTCCCATTTGGATTTTGTCAATGGTTAATTTGCAGACAAAAAAGAGTCAAAAACGTTCTTTCTTCCTTCAGCAGCCGAAGCATTGTTTCTTTGTGTTGCCTAACGATTCGGGCCAGTGGAATAGGACTGAGCAGTGCAATCTGCCCAGTCTTCTGATACATACTGCACAAGGATAAAGTTTACTCTGAGAAATGCTCCAGCCCAAAATCAATATTGAACCTAAACAAGCTATTTACAGAGTACCTCAATAATGTTTGAAAGAGACTGATCCAGCTTTCAGTGTGTGGTTAGAGTATGAGGCGATCACTGGCCAAAGCATGTAACTTGGAGACTTGTAGAGCTGCGATGATTAGTGGATTGAGAATAAATTATACACTTTTTCTTAACTCTTGTTGATCTTTGTTGTCCTTGTTTATATTTATGTGTATGTACAATGACAGCAAAATAACCAGAGTCAAATCCCTGGGATGTGTACTCAAACCTGCCCAATAAAGTGGATTCTGAATCAAAAATGAATTGTCGAGAAAGGTTTTAAAATAGAAAATATCTTCTTGGACTATTGGAAATTAAACTTTTGTCATCCTGTGAGTCCTCTGTATCTCATATAACTAATGATTGACAATATGATGCAATCTAGTAATCTATAATATTTCAATATTACAAAGTTGTAATACTATATAGTATATCTTGATAAAACTGCTGCCATATTTTAATTAACAGTTAGAAATGACCTAATATGTGGTTACAACTACATTATATGTGTTATAAATCATTTATCACTGTATTGCTTAAAAATGGGATTTTTTTATAATGATGCTCCGTCGATTTTCTTTCTTGCCTAAGGGGGAATAATACTTAAAATAAGAAAATATGCAGCTTCTCAGATAGAAAACAATTGACATGGACAATTCCCTCCATAGGTCTGAAACCACAGAATATATTATAATCACATTATTAAATCTTTAATATTAAATCTGGAGCTGACACTGGAGTGACTTCGTGAACCCATAGAATAATTTATATTCCCACACAACCCTCATATTCTGTGATATTTATTATTATGAACCAGTTAAAATATACCCCTAGTGATTCTTCCCAGATGACCTCATACACACCGACTATATTTCACAATTAATTATCTTTGGCAAAGTGCCACATTTAACCGCCTGGCTTGAGGAGAATACAAATCATATACAGTAAATACATTAAACGGATCTGGGTCTAGTAAAAGTCTGTGAGGGGAACGAAATAAAGCAGATGAAAATCAAATTATGTTTTTTGTTTTACTTATTAGGAGTGAGCTTTTAGCCTGTGCCCAATCTGGCTAAAAATAAGGTGTATCTTTCTTTGTTTTTGTTTGCATTTTTTACTCAATTAATTTGTAGTTTGAGGTGTGACTGCGGCAAGAAGCACAAGTGGAGGAGCAGAATAATCAAATGACTCCCTCCCTGAGATTTAATAAACCAGAAAGTGCTAATTTCACCTTTGATCGCATCCATTATTTAATGCCTAAAGAAAGTATATCTAACTTCTCATCATGTGCCCGGCGTGCCTACTGTTTCGCACTGCATGCATTGTATTGCACAGTGTGCCCTTGGCAGTGGAGTACAAACAAGAGACTGAGGAGGAGAAAATGGTGAGCCACGATGTTTAGACATTGATATTTAATAAACATAGACAGTAATTATCTGATGATATTTCTCCCACACAAAAAAGAGCTCAATAGTTTAGTGATAAATGAGGGCAGCATTGATATTTTAGTCATACGGTATGTAGCTTGTAGCAAGTAGCTTGTAGTTTTTGTCTTCCTTGATAAAGTATTTCAAATAAACAAGAACAGTATAGATGCCAATGTTAGCATGAACCTCATTTTAGCAAATGTTAGCATGCATCTCCTTTTAGCAAATGTTAGCATCCATCTCCTTTTAGCAAATGTTAGCATGCACCTCCTTTTAGCAAATGTTAGCATGCATCTCTTTTTAGCAAATGTTATCATGCACCTCCTTTATCAAATGTTAGCATGCACCTCCTTTTAGCAAATGTTAGCATGCACTCATATGAAAATTCACCTTTCAAAATAAAGGATCAACATGACTCTTCTTTGAAAGGTCTCTTTCTGCGCCGTAAGACCTTTAAATGTCTGCAGTGATGGAAGCAGCTACACATCTTTATTTAACGTGTTAACATCCTCTTTGGGTGTTTTTAACAACCCAAAGGAAGTATCATGAAGTGGCTCATTAATGTCAGTCACACCTCGATGTCTCCCTACAGTTTGCTTATGGTATCTAACTCTACCTTTAACTTTCATTGTGATTGTCTCCTTAAAACATAGACTGTATTACAATATCTTCATATACGGTACAATCTATAGTTCAGACACCGCCGACCGTGTCGCTAGTTTATGCGACACTTCCACTGACATAGTAAGGTTAGCCAGCGCCGCCAGACTGTAGTTTGTGTTCATATCCTAGCAGACACGCAGATCATGAACTCTGTGTGATAGAACATGCGTCAATTCAATCATACATTTATATAGATATTATGCTTAGTAGTTGTTTCTTTCCAGACAAAGCTACCGGGGTGCTCGTGTCAGTTGGCTGTTAGGTGGCTCTCACACTAACCAGCGGTGGCCGTGCTCCGATTGGACTCGGGTGAGGGTTAGCGACTGTATCCGGGATAGCATGGCTACACTCTTGTACAGTGGGAGGAAGAAGAGATGCGTCGTCCATCTTTACATACAGTCTGAGGCTCAATCAAATGCGTTACGATATTACATTTACAATGTGATGAAGAAAAGCAGCAAACTCACACATTTGAGAAACTGTCACCTGTGGAAGATAGGGACTGGAATGATTGATTAACAAATAATAGTCAATTCTACACTAATCTATTTAAATCGAATCATGTCAGCTCCACTTTAAACTCTGTCCTTCCCATTAAGTTACAATAAGTAACTAGCCAAAAAGTAAGTAGCCAATAGTCTTATGGCTACATTAAACATTAAATGCACAGCTAGAATTGCAGTAAACAAACAAGCCGACATCAGGAAGTCATTGACAGGATTTGTTTCATTCAAACTTGGAGTCATCACTCAACTTGTAAAAGGAATTTATATCTTAACTAACAGGCATTCACATAAAACAGCTCCTTACAAGATTCAGGGTGCAAATGGAGGAGGCAGACTGAGTGACTTTTCAGCAGAGCCACCCACCAGCTGCTGGAACATAAATAGTAATGTATCATTATGGCTGCGCAGAGGGAAAACACCCTATGTTTTAGTTCTTTGCGGAGGTCATGTGGCAATCGGTGGGTGTGTTCATGCAGCTCTCGCTCAGAAAAACAGGCTAAATTAGACCTTTGTGATGCAGTCAAGTCAGCCCTCTGAATCTCACAATGGCAGTTACAGAGTTTTCAGTTTTTACTTTAAAGGGTCTTTTCACTGCCATTGATTGCACTGACACTGGAAGCTGACGAAACTGACCCTGAAATAAATTAGATTTGTCTACTTCTTATTTACGTCCCATAAATATCAGGCGCAGATATTTTTTCTTTTAGTTTAAATGAGGTGATGGTGGGAGTCAAAGAAAAAGAAAAAAGATCAATGAATCTTTCTGTTGCACATACTCGGCTGCAGGTTTGTCTGCAATGAGCTCCGTGGATGACTCGTGGTGTGCCCCCACATGATGCAATGCATCGCAAGTCCATATTTCTTTGAACTTTCATGGCTTTCATGGAAGTCTACCAAATATTTATTTATTTGTGTTATTGTTTTGATGCCGTTCTTTTGTTCTGAAGTTTAGCAGTTGCCACAAATATAGCCTATATATAGATAAAAGTTTGGAAAGCATCACTGTCACCGAATTGCTTTGCTAACTAGAATTTTTTTCTATTTTTCTTTATAAATATATAATTCAATCCTAAGGATCCCGATATAAGTGCAGTGAATTGTAATGCAGATAGAGACAACACAGTATATTCTCATGTTATCTCATTCGGCTTTAATCTTAAGATCTAGGCAGCAGAAAAGAGACTGATGAAAAACTTGACAGAGCAAAGAGAGGAAGTCATCTTAAAAAAAATGAGATTGCAAGTATGGTGGTAAGGGGATTACGGGGTGTTTGTTTCTTCTTTAAAACATAACTTATGGATGAGAAATCAGTTCCACAACATCTGGATGATTGCATGATATGACTGCTTTCTTTTCTAGGAATTGTTCTTTTTTAGTTCATCGTGTCTCACGCACAGTTGGTCATCAGTATGCCCTATTTCCTTTTTTTTCTTTGACCCGTGTATCTCTGACATAGAAAGATTTGGCTGCCATGTTCTTTGACAGAGTGCTGATGAATTCCTGGAATGAGTTCCATGAAGTGGCCTGTTTTCCCCCAAGTGAGAGCAACTGTTAAATATGCATGGCTGAAAAATAAATGAAGCCGCCTTCTGAGGAAATCTTGATGTTCGTGATGGACTTACGTATGATTTACAAGTCTGTTTTATTTGGTAGTTTCAATTTTGATGAGGCATTCAGCGAGCACTGTGTCTTAGGTGAGCCGTTCACAAAATGGAAGCTGCTTTACCTGTGTGGGCAGTGAGTTTTATCTCACTATTGGGCTGTGTTTAAGTATGGATTTATGTATTGATGAAGCAGTTTTGGGTGGTCAGAGGTGATGTGATGCAGACAGAGATTTGTCTTTGTTTCCCTGCAGGGTGTGTCATAAGGGATTTTTCTTTACACATTTTTTTCCAAGCAAGTTGGATCGAATTCAGTATTTGGTTCTTTAAATCTGACTCATTGTTGTGCACCACAGTTTTGCTTCTGCTGACCGATGCTATCAGCATATCAACAATGTGCATTACAGCACCAATCATTTAGGAGCTCCGAAGAGGTTTCTCAATTTGATAACACAACTGCTGGCTTTTTTGTTTATAACAGTGTAATTGTGTGTTAATGATCTGGATTAAATGATTAGAAAAAAAAACTAAACCTAATTAAAGATGGACCCAGAAGAACACCTACTCAGATCTGAAGTCCATAGATTAATTTTCAATCACAATAAACTTAATCCGACACAGACAGACAGTCAGAAGATAATTGGACCTGATCCAATATTTATAATATATAAAAAACTGTTGAATTTGACGGATGAATGTACAGATTAGTCATGGTCCCCTGAAGATGAAACCCACTGAATTTGGTGACCCTGACTTTTCCTCTGGTGCTAGACCAGCAGCTTGATATTTTGTTTTTTAGTGAAATCTCTTGACAGCTATTTCATTGACAGCCACACAACATTTGATTCAGACAATCATGTATGCCCAGATGATGAATGGTGTTCATGATCCTGTGACTTTAATCCCATACCATCATCAGTTTCACTTTGTCCGATACTTTGGTTTTTACCCAAACAATGACACAATTATTGGCAAAACCATCAGGCTCTGCTGTACTTTCTACAGTAAATGTTGGCATGCTAACACAATAAACTAAAATGGTGAACATAATACCACAAGCCTTTAAAACAATGTGAACACAATGATAGAGAAAAGTGCTGTCCACCAGCCCCGCCCCCATTATGCTTTACATGAATGTGTGTGTGCAGCTGATTGTCAATGCAGTGTTTGACAATTATGAACAAAATAATTAATGACAAAACACAGTAAGAATTGCACAGGCAGGGGAATTCCTGAAGGTGTTGATACATAATTTAAGAATAATGAATACATTCTAATGGTAACTAGACAAGGACCAGTAACAAGGACCACAGTGAAGGCAATTGGACAATCTCAGCATATTGCTAACAGGATGTCAGATTTCAAATTCAGTTTTTGTGGAAATGCTACAAAGCACCTGGGATTTGAAGAAGTTTAAGTACATTTTTCTTCCTCTGTTTTATTTTTGCAGTTGATTGCCCCTCTCATTGCATTCATTAAATGTTTTATTGATTTCCACCAACACTCTCAAAGGATAACTGTCAATTGATTGACGCTGTTGATGAAAAAAAGTAACACAACGTTTAACACATTTTCATTCACACTTAAAGTTGTAGTTCTCAGCTGTCAGAGATAAAGACATATTTCAAATAGGCATAGTTTTGGGCATATTCACTTTGAAAGAATACTGAGAAAAACTAAAGATCAACTCACACTCATCTCACACTTATTTTGTTATTTTTCTCAAGTGATATCCGGAGTGGTAAATGTAATTTGCAAGTGACCAGATTGATTTGTGGTTGTCTGGACAATATAATCATTTGCTGTCATAACAACAACATTGGATGTCACAGTAATGCCTTTCCATAAATGTGTGTGTATGTAGGCAAGCAACAATAATTCAACAATATAAATGCTTCATTCCAAACCACTTTTAAAGCATCCCAATTTATCTAAAATGTGGGCGTTTCTGACAGCACATGTTCTTTTTCATCTAGTCCATATATTAAATGTGGTGATGCATACATATATATATATATATATATATATATATATATATATTCATAAACCCATAATATTTATAGTCATGATATGTCTGTGGATTGCTTTTCTGATTGATATATTAATTGATTGTCTATGGTCAGAAAACTGTTCAAAACCCAAATATACTTTGTTTTGTCTTAAAAATAATGGTGAAAACCAGCAAATACTCGTGTTTGAGAAGCTATATGAATGATGAACCACTTATCGAAATTGTTGAAGCTTCAAATGACTATTTAATTAATTGGATAATCGTTTCAGATATCTTCTCCCTCATGCTTTGATAATGTTGCAATATAATATAAATATATATATATAATGTGTGTGTATGTATGTATATCAGCTGCATTTAAGCCCTGCTTAAGAATTAGTACTGAAAACTATATTCTGATGTAAGAGACATGCTAGTTTTAGTGATTCTTATTCCTAAATGTATGATGCTTCCCAGATGAAACTGTAGTACTAATGAGAAGTTTAATTCCAAAACATATAGATATGAATTAGGTGAATATTTGCAGATTCATCAGGAAATATTTGAAAAGTAAAGCAGTCTAAAGCTGAATCATAACTACACGACATACGGAAAGAAAATGATGTCAATGACGGCTGAATTCAATTTAGCTTACTATCACTGTGATGATTTACTAGGACACCGTCGTTAATGTTATTAGCAACACCTGGGGTACTACAACAAAACTGCCTCCCGTGAACGACTGTGGCTAAGTGGTCGGCCTTCAATCAGAGGATTGGCGGTTCGATCCCCGGCTCTGCTACTCCATGTCGATGGGTCCTTGGGCAAGACACCCTGCTCCCCCAGCTGTGCCTGCGGAGTGTGAATGTTAGTTGGAGTCCGGATGGGCAGGTGGCACCTTGCAATGAGGTTAGCGTTGGTGTGACTGATGACAAGTGTTAAAGAGCTCTGAGTGTGGAAGTATATAAAAGCTTGTTACAAGTGCAAGTCCATTTACCATACATACCCCCCTTCATGGCACTTATTTTGCAAACATTTTTAAGAAATTAATTTTTTTATGCTTCTGCATTTGGTGTGGAGTGAAACATCAGTAGAAAAAAAAACATATTTCTATATAAGGAGCTGCAGGGTGCTTTATGAGTCATCTTGGCAGTATATGTTTCAAGTAGTTGGCTTTACTTTCTCAAAATAAAAAAATGATATATACAATATGTTATCACACGTTAAGGACATATCACACTGTGACAATTTCTTTGTGAATGAATGATAAAGTATTATCATTCATTTACACATGAAAACTGTGAACAACAATATCCCCATATGAGAATTTCTTCACGTTATGCCAGCCAAATACGCAGAGACGATAAAGAGTGATATTGAAATATTGCCTATTTTCTTTCTTTACACTCATATTTCATCTTATTGACTGTAGGACACTACTTTTCTTATATATCTGGCGGTACAGGACACTAGTTGATGTTAACATGAACAGACTCTTCTGTAGCTTTCAGCTCACTCTCTTTCTGAATCATCTCATCTGCTATTCTCCCTACCTTTTCCCCTGGATTATGAATACAATTTCATTGTTTGCTCAATGAAATTTCTACCCCACTTCCCTTTGCTGATGATTATCTTGTTTAAATTATATCAGCTAGAAAATATACTCTGTAATTTGAATGCCAATGATCCCAACAAATATGTTTGGGGGAGAAACATAATATTGTGGGCTCTTATTGCTTTTTTATCTTTAGAAATGCCTTTGCAGTTTCCATTCAGAGGCTCAAGATTGTATGAAATGTGCAATTAGACAATCCTTGCACCGGTGCATATGACCTTTGTAGTGTGAGAATAGACTTTGACAGTGTGTGCATGTCTGCTCATTGTCTCCTGATAAACAAAAGTCTGTGTGTGTGTGTGTGTGTGTGTGTGTGAGAGAGAGAGAGAGATTGTGTGTTTGTATCACGTGTGGGAGATTGTTGGTTAGCCTTGCTCTACTCCAGCATTGGCCTATAGCTCTCTTTGCTCTCTCAGAGGCTTTAATGAAGATGGCAAATAAGTGTGGGTCAGTCACCTCTTTCCTCAAAGCTCACAAAAGCCTTTTCCGGCCATTATGCTTCTCAAGGGCTCTATTTTGTAAGCACATATCTGCGTGTGTATGTGTTTGTGGTGTGGGGAGGGCTTCGGTTGAGGTGGGCGGCCGGGTCAGTGGATGTGTGAATTGAATGACTGTCAGGTTTCAGACTCCAGCCTCTCCTGCTAATGCTCAGCCATCTGGCCGTGATGCAGGAGTGACGTATTGAACTCCTTTCAAATGGTTTTATAGAGTTTTCCAGATACTGTGTGTGTGTGTGTGTGTGAGAGAGAGAGTCAGAGAGAGAGAGATACTCTGTGAACACTCTCTAACTGTAAGTGCTCCTTTTTTCTTCCTCCTCGCCCATTAACGATGAGCTCTGCAAAATGCAAGTCTAGCGTTCCCATCAGCACTGTTTGAACGGATAGCTACCCTGAAGCGTAATGAAGCAATATTAATATTCAATTGTGATAACTTTATGTCTATTTAGTTTCTGCATCAGTGTGTTGCAAAGATGTGCCTCATCACTACAGTGCGGAGTCTACCATAGGAGTTCAAATGAATAATCTATCCCTGCTCCTGCTGGCTTGAATTTCTGGAGTGAGTTAGACAGATGGTTATAGCTGGGATTTCAAAGTGATGGAGTAAAACTAACGTTGCCTGCCTTCGCCAGCTCTAATTCTTTTTATCCCAGTGAGTTGCACTTAACGAAAGCAGTCCCTTGTTGCCTAAATGAAAGTGCACAACAAAGCGAATCTGCTGACTGTCACTACTCAGCACCTCAGCCTGCTTGGGTGCCACACCGTCCCGAGCAGTGGAAAGTGAAGCAGCTTTCTGCACTCGACTGCTTCTTCCTTCAGGCTGGTGGAGCCCAGAGTCCTGAGAGGTAAATGGATGAATGGAGGCTTTATGGAGATGAGGAAGTGTAATGGTACTCTCTCCTCAATCCGGGCGGCTGGAACAGTAGCTCTCTGTGTCTTTTATCAGAGACATGAAAGGAGGACAATAAGCCTCTCTGCTATCAACAATATGGTGTCATTTGAAGCAGATTATCCCTCTGTTGAAGTAGAGGAAAATAAAAGACTCGGAGACAATGGAGAGAGTTAGGAGCCAAGGTTTCTCCTCCCATGAGGAAATCCTCCGTTCTGCTTCGTCTCATTTCAAAAATCTAATCTGCCAAAGTGCCCCCTCATTGTCATGTGTGAAAACATTTCACACTTATTCTCCTTATATGAATGCCAAATTTAAAGTTTTCTCGGGGCACAGGAGAATTTAAGGCGTTCTCATTTGTCCTCAATCTGAATGAGTCTTAAATGGCCTTTTCATATCCAATTAATGTTATCCCTGTGCCCACTGATCCTACTGTCCTTTTGCTCATACATTATTGTGTTGCTCAGCTGCTGACAGAAGGAACAGAGTAACGCAGGGTAGATAATAACTTAACTGAATCGGAGCAGCAGCTGTCTGCTAACACTGAAACCATGAAACTCTAATAGATTCATACAGTTTTAGCATAAAAAGATAAACCCAACAAATACATTGACTTTAGTGCGTTGAATTATTTTAATTTAAATGTTTGTGTTATACAGTATGTCAACACAGCTTGTGTCAAATTGTATGTTTTTTTTCAGGCTCTGAAATTTCCAACCGCTCCATAATTAGGACAGTCCTGCTTCACTGCTTCCCCGAGGCGTGCTTCTGTTATAAAGAAACAAAAGTACCTTCTCATATAAATGGAGGATTACAGAGGGCACCTGCAGTACATGCCGAGGTAAAGAGCTTTCACACCGTTTGTTTCGGCTCACATGATGCGTTTTTAAGTCAGTTAGATTCTGGTGTAGACCTAAGAACCAGCCGAGACCACCTTAAAACGCATCTCAAGCGTCTGAAATCAACTGAACTATTAAGAAAGTCCAATCATTAAAGCCGAAAGCTCATTTATACTTTACACGCTATCGAGAATATTGTGATCCTTATTGTCCTTCTGCAATTTGATTATGTTGGTCTGCAGCTGCAAATAAACTATTAGCCGACTAATTGAGTGGAAGTATTTTAATCATCGATTAATTGTCAAAGTAGTTTTTAATGCAAAAATGGAAAAGGCTGTTTTCAGTCTCATACAGTTAGGTCCATAAATATTTGGACATTGACACATTTTTCATTATTTTGGCTCTGTACACCACAACAATGGAGTTGAAATGAAAAAATCAAGATGTGCTTTAAGTGCAGACTTTCAGCTTTAATTTGAGGGTATTTACATCCAAATCAGGTGAACGGTGTAGGAATTACAACAAATTAAAATGTGACCACCCTCTTTTTAAGGGACCAAAAGTAATTGGACAAATTAATATAATCATAAATCTAATTGTCACTTTTAATACTTTGTTGAAAATCCTTTGCAGTCAATGACAGCCTGAAGTCTGGATTCCATAGACATCACCAGACGCTGGGTTTCGTCCCTGGTGATGCTCTGCCAGGCCTCTACTGCAACCGTCTTCAGTTCCTGCTGGTTCTTGGGGCATTTTCCCTTCAGTTTTGTCTTCAGCAAGTGAAATGCATGCTCAATTGGATTCAGGTCAGGTGATTGACTTGGCCATTGCAGAACATTCCACTTCTTTGCCTTAAAAAACTCCTTGGTTGCTTTCGCAGTATGCTTCGGGTCATTGTCCATCTGCACTGTGAAGCGCCGTCCAATGAGTTCTGAAGCATTTGGCTGAATATGAGCAGATAATATTGCCCGAAACACTTCCGAATTCATCCTGCTACTTTTGTCAGCAGTCACATCATTAATAAATACGAGGGAACCAGTTCCATTGGCAGCCATACATGCCCACGCCATAACACTACCTCCACCATGCTTCACTGATGAGGTGGTATGCTTTGGATCATGAGCAGTTCCTTTCCTTCTCCATACTCTTCTCTTCCCATCATTCTGGTACAAGTTTATCTTCGTCTCATCTGTCCATAGGATGTTCTTCCAGAACTGTACAGGCTCTTTTAGATGTTTTTTGGCAAACTCTAATCTGGTCTTCCTGTTTTTGAGGCTCACCAATGGTTTACATCTTGTGGTGAACCCTCTGTATTTACTCTGGTGAAGTCTTCTCTTGATTGTCGACTTTGACACAGATACACCTACCTCCTGGAGAGTGTTCTTGATCTGGCCAACTGTTGTGAAGGGGTTTTTCTTCACCGGGGAAATGATTCTTCTGTCATCCACCACAGTTGTCTTCTGTGGTCTTCCAGGTCTTTTGGTGCTGCTGAGCTCACCAGTGCGTTCTTTCTTCTTAAGAATGTACCAAACAGTTGATTTGGCCACACCTAATGTGTCTGCTATCTCTCTGATGGTTTTGTTTTGATTTTTCAGCCTAATGATGGCTTGCTTCACTGATAGTGACAGCTCTTTGGACTTAATATTGAAAGTTGACCGCAACAGATTCCAAACACAAATACCACACCTGAAATGAACCCAAGACCCTTTTATCTACTCCTTGTAAATGAAATAACGAGGGAATTACACACACCTGACCTTGAAACAGCTGATCAGCCAATTGTCCAATTACTTTTGGTCCCTTAAAAAGAGGGTGGCCACATTTTAATTTGTTGTAATTCCTACACCGTTCACCTGATTTGGATGTAAATACCCTCAAATTAAAGCTGAAAGTCTGCACTTAAAGCACATCTTGATTTTTTCATTACAACTCCATTGTTGTGGTGTACAGAGCCAAAATAATGAAAAATGTGTCAATGTCCAAATATTTATTACATTACATTACATTACATTTCATTTAGCTGACGCTTTTATCCAAAGCGACTTACATGCTATACAGTAGACCGTAGACACAGCAACGGTGAGCAATGAGGGTTAAGTGTCTTGCTCAAGGACACAACGACGCAGACTGCCGGAGCCGGGGCTCGAACCACCGACCTTCTGATTGAAAGACCGACTTGCTAACCACTGAGCCACAGTCGCCCCTATTTATGGACCTAACTGTATATAGGAACTTCCTGCGTTTGTCTATTTTATATCATATCAAAGTATCATAGTTTGCATTGACAAAACAAGACATTTAATGAAATCATCTTGGACTTTGGGGGACTGGGATGGACCTTTTTTCACCATGTTGACATTTTATAAACCAAACGATCAATCCATTAATCTAGAAAATAATTGGCAGATTAATGGATAGTGAAGAATGTTATTAGTCTTTCCGTCCTAGGTGAAGATATCTCCTTTCATGCTCTCCCTGAGGTTTCCTCCATTTCTTCCCCATTAAAGGCAATTTGTGGAGCTTTTCAATCACATCGAGGGTCCAAGGATAGATGTATGTTGTTCAGACTATAAAGCCCCTCAAAGCAAATTTTTGATTTATTATATTTGACTATAAATAAAATTGACTTGACTAGTTTTGCGAGACGTTTGGTCACTATGGTACACGTGCTGTATGTATGTCACTACAGAAGTGTGGGGATTTTTAATCATTCAGAAAGAGAAAAGCAGCGTTTGTGTATTTCATTTGGACATTTGGAACCTCTTAAAATGTGAGCGACCACACAGTAACTACCCTCCTGTAATATTATGGCATTAAATGCTTTTTCCACGTCTGGTTTCTACCTGTTCGTCTCCAAGCTCCAGTTAATGCTCATGATGATCAGAATCAGTTATTTCTTGGGGAGCAGTTTGTGACAATCTGAAAAGATGAGTAAAAATACAAGGAAGTAACCTGCTGTCAGATACCGCAGTTTGATGCAGGAGGATGTATAAGATATGAGTTACCTGTCAGGCCATACATGATGTCATGCTTACAGATCTCGGATCATTTGTAAAAAGTCAGTGTGAACACAAGCTTGACCGGGACTATTCTCTTCATGATCCAGAGCAAAATAACCCAAAACCAAAGGTATAAAAGGCCCTTTGCATATTTTTATGTAATAAAATTGACAATGACACTATTTTAGTGCAGTTTTAGTCAACCACCACTTCAACTGGGAAGTCAGCAGGACATGTTTAGACGAAATGCCTTTTGAGAAACAGGCTTTTTTAAGGAGAAGAGTGTTGCTCATAAATTTCAATCCCTATAATATTAATTTGTGCTGCAGGAGAGGACATATTTGCCAACAACTCAATATCATGATTTAACACCATTCTAGTTGGAAACATCATAGCAGATAACTCTTCCCCCAAACACCACTCACACACTCATAAGCATCTCAACATGCCCGGTGCATCAAATGAAAGTAGAGCTTCAAGTTTATGAGTGAACTTTAATCTCGCCTCATATGAAAGTCAGGACAGCGGCCTCCACACAGTTTACACTGTGTTCTGTTTTCCTTTGGGTCAAATATATAAAGTTCACCCATCCATCATCCCCCTCTTCTTCCTCCCTAAAATCAGCTGTAGAGAGGCTGTTACCACCTCTTCCATCACTGTTTTGAAACAAGCCTCAGGCTTTAAAAGATGTTGCTTCTTCACTCCCCAAATTGAGACTAAAATCTGTTGAGTGGCTGAGTTTAGCACTTCATGCCATTAGTTATCCTGCTGTACACTTTGTCGCTTGAAATGCCAGTTTCTGTGAACTACATGTTAGAAAAAGTATGTGGCGAAGGTTTTGCAGTTGTAATTACCTTTCTCTCTGCTGAGTTTGGCTGCTGTTCGCTTGTTTGATAGCAAACAGTAAACAGAGCCGGCTCCCACGCCTCTGCTGAATAAAGTATCAGTCAACTGTCCAGTCTGTCAAGCAGAGGTGTCAAGTAACGAAGTACAAATACTTCGTTACTTTACTTAAGTAGAAATTTTGGGTATCTATACTTTACTGGAGTATTTATTTTTCAGACGACTTTATACTTCTACTCCTTACATTTTCACGCAAATATCTGTACTTTCTACTCCCTACATTTTAAAAATAGCCTCGTTACTATTTCATTTTGGTTAGTTTTCATTCCGCGTTGTGTCGCGCGATTATTACGCCACTCAATAAGTCACGGAGATGTTTGAGTATGAACAAAAAAGTTGAGTTGAGCGCGGAGCAGAGCGGAGGTCGAGGAGAGACCAGCTGAGACCGTAACGTTGACTGAAACACATCGCGGAGGTAAGGCCGTTCAACAGGCAGCTAGTAGAGGCACTTCCGGTTGAGGCTCCGGTGCTGCGGCTAGTCGGCAGGTTGTGTTTGTTTTGAAGTGAAGACGTAACGTCCCTCCAGCAGCTTTCTGCTGTTTACTCGTTATTAGCTTGACAAGTTAGCGTTAGCTCGTAAGAACAATGTGTCTGAACAAAGGGAGTGAGAGAGAGAGTGTGTGCGCGCGCGTCTGAGTGTGTGCGTCTGTGCGTGTTTGAGTGTGTGTGTGCGCGTCTGTTAGTGTGAGTGTGTGCGTGTGTTTGTATGCGTGTGCGTCTGTGAGTGTGTGCGTCTATGAGAGTTTGAGTGTGTATCTGAATGTAGTGTAGAGAACCAGTTCTGACGTTCAAACAAATCCTGTTAAGTTTTCTGATTAGTATTTTTCTTTATTGTTTATAAGTTATTTATTGTTCTGACAGCTCAGGTTCCTTTAAACAAAATGTTGTGCAAAATGTTTTGTGCACTTTATTTAATAAAAGCCTATATATTTGGCAGATATAAAGCATACATGTGTATGTTTGTGTTAGTCTATTATTTTTTTATTATTATTATTACTTTAACAGCTCAGGGATGTTCAAGGAGCAACCTGTTTGTGCACTTTCTGAAGATTATTGCACTGTCAGTTCTGTTTTTGAATAAAGGGTTGGAAAGTAATGCTTTTTTGTTTTTTATCCGATTCATCGATTAATCGAAACAATAATCGACAGATTAATCGATTATTAAAATAATCGTTAGTTGCAGCCCTAAAATCAACCGTTACAAATTACGTCACTCTCCAGCAAGGACAGCAGAAAAGCCTATTACAAAGATGTCTGTGTCAGAGAACTCGAGCGAAATATCCCACTCCCAACCAAGTATCAGCGAGGAGGTTGATAGCCAACAAGACCAGCCAACCCTTGTACATCCCTGGCCGTACCTGGAAGAATCTTTCGAGATGGTTGGGTGCAAAAACAATTCATTTCGAATGCGCTGCAAGCTCTGCGCACCCAAGTACCACGAACTAATGGCTTTCATGAAACGCATGTTAATGCTCAGTAGTACACATATGGTACTTTAATGTATTTGCATTGTAATAAAATGTGATCATTTTCAATGGGCATATATGCAGCTGAAACGGGTAGTCTAGTGCATCCCACATTTTTCAACATAACATTTTAATAAAACATTATAGTCATTATGGCCTTTAGAAAATTTATTTTTGGGGGGGGAGGTGGGGTAATGCACTATAGGCCCCTGAGACACGGCTTAAGAGTTTGTCCTTAATGGGAAAAAAATTCCCCTTACATTACTTTTACTTTTATACTTTTAAGTAGTTTTGAAACCAGTACTTTTACACTTTTACTTAAGTAAAAAGCTTGAGTTGATACTTCAACTTTTACAGAAGTATTTTTAAACCCTAGTATCTATACTTCTACTTGAGTAATGAATGTGAATACTTTTGACACCTCTGCTGTCAAGTTATGATATTATTAGTTGGTTTTTCCATGTATCAAAACAGAAATACATGTTATCACAGACAGTGTTCATTTGCAATTTTGTTTTTTTATTATGCAAAATGTTCATTAATGAACATTTTCTTTGTGTTAAACTTGTGCGTTTAGTTGATTTGTGTCCCACAGACTCCACTGGTGTGTATGGAAAAAATAATAACTGATAAATTAAGTAATTATTTTTTCTTAAACTACAGAGAGAGATAACAGTTGCTCTGTGGACTCATGCGTAGATCGACAACGTGCTGGGTGCTCTTGGAAAAAATGGGGACAATGGAAATATTAAAAAGCTTTTATTACAGATGCTAAATCATTAAACAAGCCAACGTGTTTTGGCCACAGCAGGTCTTTGTCCGAGCGTTTAACAAACAGACAAAACGGGCGTGTCCTCAAGCATGAACAACCAATGGGAGGCAATCACATGACCCGGATCATATCATGACAGGTGACACAAATTGAAAATAATGAAAACACGAGACATCGTGAGATAAGACAGCACAGGAAAAAAAAGTTTGCTATCATACATGGAAGATAGACACCCACAGGTTTGAACATTGCTTGTCAGAAAAGGGAACCCTATACAGAGAAAACATGTGAGTAACTACAGGGAAGGTTTCTGAATCCAACCATGTGTGTCCTGGTCTCAATGAAGATATAGACGTTACACCTTTTTAATGAAATGTAATAAAGACTTTTCAATATACTTCCTGCCGCATTGTTACTGGATTGCCTTCCTGTTTAAAACAGTATACTAATATACCAAACGCGTCGCAAATTATTCGTGCGAGTAGATTACATGTAAAGTCAATGCACAGATGCGAATGGTTGCGAATGACGCAAATTTGAGATTTGTGAGGCAAAATGCTGGGTAAAACATGCTGTTCAAAGATGCTAAGCAAATGGACATCCAATGATTTTAACTCTCTTAAAGCTGACGGTCTTTGAATGCCAAAGTCACAACGTATGGGACGATAAAACGATGCTAAGTGCCTTATTTCAGCTGTTAAAGAGGGCACAGCATATCCAGGACAGAGCGCCAAGGTTAAAGGACGCTTTTAGGAAGATTTTGCCGCGATGAAACACTGTGATGTTTGAAGAGTGACAACAATTATAATCAACCGTATACGTTCTGTGCCACAGAGGTGGGGAAACCGGAGTTTGAGTGCGTAAAGCCAGAGAGAAAGAGTGAAAGACGATGACAGCAGAGAACAAATTATTGGGATCAAGCCAGATGCTTCGGGTCTCCATAGAAACTCCCCACACTTCACACTCTTGTCTATTTTTCCTCCATTTCTTTATTTATTTTGTTGTCAGTTCCAGAATAACTTAATTAAAGCCAAGGCAGGCTAGCATGCTGTGTGAGATGACAGGAGGCCTGAGATGATTTGTGATGGATTACTGCATTTTATCATCCCTTTATTTACTCAGTAGAAACGCACTGAAGCTTGCTAAAATGCCAAATGAATGTGTGATAAACAGTGTTTTTGTGTTTGCTCAGAACGATTTAACAAACAAGTCTTTGCAAATATGGAGACTTTTTTCTTTCTTTACTTTATATATAATCCATGTTTTTGTTTTGAACTGGTGTCCTGCTGTCTGTGCAGATAAAAGTGGTGGCAGCAGCAGCAGCGGGTACCTGTAAAAAAAACTCTGCTGCAGAGCTCCAGTGATAAACACAACTCTTAATTGGACATCATGGCGGGAGTAAAAGCACATCAGCCTTACTTGAACTGATTAACTAGCAAAGTTTGTTTTTCTGTTGCACCAATAATGCCACACGGCACAAGGTCACTGAGATTTCTAGGTGCACAAATTAGCTTGAGGGAGGAATGAATAAATTCAAAGTTGGGCAAGATTTAACACTTGCAGGGTTTTAAAACAGATACAGATATTGTGGTAAACATCTTAAACCCTTCAAGGTTGGGTCCTCCAGGCAGAAAATTTGATTTTTTTTAACCACCTACACATCTTTCTGAAATCCAGAATATACAGCTAGTTTCAGTCTTCATGGGGAAGAAAAGAAAAAAAACTTTTGACTGATATCAAATGCTGACTGAGCTGTCACACACTGTCAATCAACATACTGTATCAAGAGCTCCGTCACAGTTGAGATGTTTTTATTTAGCTATTTCGGGGCTAAACTATTGAACATGTCTTGGATTGAAGCTTCAAAATGAAGTTTAAAGTGGATGCACTTTAGTCGTCTGTTATTCTGTGATAGTTGCCCAATGTCAGAATAATACTCCCACTGTTGAGTTACTTTTCTGTAATGGTTGCCGAGCTATGTGGCAGTCGAGGGAAAACTCTCTGCAGCCTTGGACTTCAATAATTTGAACCTATGATAGCTACTGGGACGGTTAACTGGCGTGGACATTTTCCCCAAAATATAGTTTTTTTTCCTTCAGCAATACACTAAACAGAGCTGCCGCTACCTTCACATTGCACTTAAGACTGTGCAACTGGGCTTTGTGGTTTTCTCTTCCTACTAATGGACTGTCCTCAGCCAGGGGTGCTATCCATCACATGCACTACCTGAAGTCTGGAGCCTCTATAAAGATTAGGACTGTTAAGAGAAGATGGATGGCCCTTGTCTCCGCCAAGCCTCATCCCCAAATGCCTAAATTAAATCTAGAAATTCTCATGGGGAGTTTAGATTAGCCTAGTAATAGCAGACACAAGGTAGGGCTAGCCTCGTCCCGGCTATCATTACAGTGGCATATCTTGAAATATTTATGAATATTACCTTAAAGAGACGTTTTAAGGTTAGTTGAAGAGATGGGGGAAAAAATCTAAAAGAATCTAAATTCCCAGTGGGATTGTTGTGGCATAAGACGTATTCTCAATGAGAAAGGAAGTGACTAGCTAACTGGCTTTCCTCACGCCCTTCCATCTTTTTTTTTTTGGCCTCTGGGAATTAGTCAAAGAGCGAAACAATCGTTAAAGGAGTCCATATTAGATTGACCTTTGTTTCTCAGCTTACAACTCTTTTGGTCTTTTAAAAGGTTTGTTGGTCCTTTGGCCTTTTAAAGCCAGTGTTATGGATTTGTTTCCTCTCATTGAGATGGTTGACTGAGGTGGCGTGATTTTAATTCGCCGTCGGAAGCCCATTGAAAAAAGAAAAAAAGGCACACCCTGTTTCACACACAAAGCTTCCTCCACTTTGAGCAGTATTGGAGGAAAGTCATCTGTTGACATCTGTATGCCTTTTCACCACCACAAGGAAAGACGCTGTAAATGAATGAATGTTTTTGAATGCTAATTAGTGAATGTCATTTTTTGTGAATACATTTTTTCTTTTCTCGTTTGTGGGGGACGCAGCAAATATAACAGGATATTCTAAAGAATGTATCTAAATCATTAGCTGATGCAAACATACATGGACAATAATGAACATAAACTGCTCTCACATAAACACAATAGCATGCTGTTCTTCTTTGATTTCTCTCTTCAATTTCCAAATTGAATGGTAAAAATATCCTCGTAAAACAAATGGAGTTAAAAGTAGTTGTCTATATTTTATAGAAAGTTCAAGCACAGGCCTGTAGTGAAAGTCCATATTTGTTGAAAATGAGGAGTCAACATATGTGCTTTTCCACCTGATTCCTGCACAGCCGGTGTTGCTGAGTCTGACCACATACTGCACACGCTTCCCATTCAGGTGGATTTGTTTCTCTTTGACCCAGTCACAGTGTTTCCCCTGCATTCTTGATTATTATTTTTGACTGCCAGCATGTCCGATAGTCCGTCTTCTGTAAAACACAGTGCTTCAGCACTTGTTCCTTATTCAGCCCGGGGGAGAGTCTCTGCCAGTCATTTTCAGAGTGAAGTGTAATGAACTGCCACCAATCGTCCCTCCGCAGTTTCTACTCTAACATTCAAATCTAGCATCAACAATCTCATGCTGCTGCTGCAGTTGGCGGTAAGTGTCTTGCTTCCCTTTATGTCAATGTGTCATGACAGGTTTTTGTAATTTTCCCCTCCTTTTGCTAGAAGTGTAAAGCCCCATGTGTATCATGTCTAAGTGCTGCGAGGGTGGTAAAGAGTAGCGTTTCTCATCTCCTCTGACTGTTTTGGAACTGAATCACATTAGCACAGTGACAGGGAGTATGCCTAGACCATAAAACATCCCGCTTTTCCTTTGTCCAAATGAGAGATGTGTCTGCTCAACTCTGCAGGTGCTCGCAGGAGCTGAATGATGCAACGAGAATATTGAAAATGACTCTCTCTGGCGTTTTCTTTTTAGGCCTCCCTCGCCGCTGCATCTCACTCTCGGATGGCTCACATTTACCAGCTTTATCAGATTTAAAACCATCATTACCGCACCGAGCGCTCGCTGTTTTATGGTGCTGGGACCATGAGGCTGTTGTGCATCAACTCTTTGGGATAGCAGACACTGTGCAGGGCTAGCAGACCTGGGCAGTGCCAGTTGTGGGTAACAGGCCAAGATGTGTCAGGGGAGCAGACTGTTATTATCTGCGATGAAAATCCATGCTATCCTGACGGCTACAATTAGTGTCAGCTGGGGTATTGAGTCTTTAAAAAAGGACTCCTGGCCTTTTGGCTCCCAGCCTGTCTGGCTATAGATGTCTCTAATGAGTCATTAGCCGCATGGCCTCTCCTCTCATGAGTCCACCCCATAATGGCACACCTTTCATCTATTTTACAGAGAGGCTGTCGTCGGTCATTAGTACTGCTCTGAAGTCCTATTACCTTTACGTCAATGATGAATGAA
This sequence comes from Cottus gobio, assembly GCA_023566465.1. Taxonomy (NCBI): domain Eukaryota; kingdom Metazoa; phylum Chordata; class Actinopteri; order Perciformes; family Cottidae; genus Cottus; species Cottus gobio. Next base: position 12,962,218 of record CM042220.1, read on the forward strand.
TAGAATGCGCCTGCCAAGAACAATATCTCTTCGTATCCGATGGTCAAGCCATGACTCTTTTTTAATTTAATTTCTCCTCCACCATTAAGTGTAATTGATAATTGATGTGATCTAACTTCATTGTCGGAAGATGTTACATTTTTCAACTAAAAGCATAGGGCGGCTGGTCATTGCTGTGCAGTTACCGGAGGGGGATTTTGGTGTCTGAAGCAGCAACAGTTGGCTGTTACACATGATGACTTGACACTGATGTGATCCACAGGGAGCTGCGGCTCTTGGGAAGAAAACCCAAAATAACGTAACCCTAGCTGCTTCTGGTGGTTTAAAATGCTGCACAGTGGCCCAGGCACAGTGCTATCTGGCCCGTGCCACTCAGTATTGCCTCTGCGCCCATGCCTCTCTGAAATTATGCAGCTCCGGATTGTTATTTTCTTTTCATGTCTTTGTTTTTGACACAAGAGCAAATTGTAAGGCGGTGCTGTGGATTGACAACACGGCGCCAGCTCAAAGTCTTCAGTTCAAAACTGAGGGCAGTATCGATAGGGTTCAGAGGCATGTGCTTTCATTTTCATTTCAGGCATGTGCTTTGCATAACTGCGCCTGAGGAAAAATCCAAACAAGCACTTTTGTGTTGTCAGTGCAGACTTCAGGTCTGCTTGTGTGGTTTCACTCGCACAGCTACTATTGTATTGATTAAATAATACATGTGCACTTTTAAAGACAGCATAAACATAACAGAGCCAGAGGTAGCACCTGAAGCAATTGCTTTCGGTTTTGAGTTAATTACTCAATAAGTCGATTTATTGTTAATCACTGGTCTTAGTTGACAAACCTGGCTTTTTAATTAAATAGTCAATTAGCGTTTTGCATTCATTATCTGGAGATTAAATTATTTACTCACTTTTCAAATTGATCTTTGGGCGTCAGTACAATTAATAAATATACACATCTTCATTAATTTGCTAAGAATATGTTGATTTGCTGAACGTTTTTCTCTATTCTGGTATTGATAGAAAAATGTAAGAAAAAGTTTAGTCCTCAATAATGAAGAACTTCAAACAGCAGTATCTTAAAAATATAAACTATTAGGTGTGAATCATTTTCTAAAATAGTCTGCAGCGCTATACATCATTTTATATAAATCTTTTTTATGTATGGATAAAATAACCACCAGGAAAAGTACAAACATGTATTGCACAATAAAACCAATAATAAATCGGATTTACTGCTTACTAGGGCAAAGGTATAAGTCAATAACAAACATTTTATGCATATTAAGTTTACTTAGAAAGTTAGAATCTTTCCATCATAATTATAACAAACACATCATTTTGATTTACCATGAGCATGTTTGTATTTCTTATCATGCCTAACTTGTTTTATCTACTATTATAATCACTTTTTATGTCTAAACAGTAAATGAAAAATAAATAAGGGCATTACATTATGGTGATGCAACCAATCATAAAAATAACCATGGTCATGCTTTGCTGCATTACCCACAATGGTCCAATACAACTACTAAAGTGAAAGCATACCATGATTTAAATCTCTGTGGTAGACACATTCATACTGTTTAACTTGATACGTGTTCATATGATAAATGCATTATCCTTAGTATACTGTATTTGGCCCAGAGTCTGCAGATAACATCTGTCTATCTGCACTTGTGTAACTTTGTGTAAAGTTGTGACCTTGGTCCTCAGTTCAGTTCCTGGTCGCAATGGCTCAGAGCTCTTTGTGAAGCTGGAAACTTCTTTGCACAGCTCAAGGCTGGAAATTAAGAGTGTCCTTCTTTTTCTTTTTTTTTCAGCAAGGCCACAAAACAGCAGTGACAGAGCTGCTATGTGAAGTGTTGAAATCAGTAAAACAATGGTTGGAAACACAGGAATGAACATTGAGATATGGAGATAACATATGGAGATGTACAGGCAGGTTGCTATCTCATTATTCCGGTAAATACAATGAAAAGCTGGCTCGCTGTGCGACGTAGACTGTGTCTTCTCAGAGCTCACAGAAAGCCAATGCTAATTCTATTGAACTGAACGGGCAGTTGTCAGCTCCCACTGAGGGAGGCCCACTCAGGTGGACAACCTTGAACTCCTCCTAACCATTGACCCACCGATGCATTTTGACTGATTATCAGTCGCAGTCTAGACAGTGTGCTTTGGCCTCATGTCTCCCAGGCTTTGTGTGTGTGCTGGTCTGTCTGTGAGTCGATCTTTGTCCTTTCACAGCTCAGCCAATTTAACAAAAGAAGAAAAAAAAGAAAATCAACAATATCGCCAAAGCACCTGGGGTCCACTGTTTAATAGAAAGAAGGGTGGATGTTTTTTAATGATGATCTCAGATCAGCCAACTGGGCAGCAGGCTAACTTGACTCTGCTCTCATAGTGCAAAGCTAACAGCAATGTTTTACTCTGACGCTTTATCTTTCTATTCTTACTCTGTGTTGATGGATATTTTATTCACCTGTAGTTTTTCACTGTGGAAACCTCACGCTGTAATATGTTGATTTTAATTCTCTCTATTTTGTATTAATGAGCAATAACTAATAAATGGTAACCGAGTAATTAAATCAATTTACTCAAGTGCTGTTTAGATTAAAATGTTTACCCGAGGATTTCCATTTCATGTTACTTTATACTTCCTCGCCACAACATTTCATAGGGACATATTGTATTTTTATACTAATAATATCAGTCAATTTAGTACAGCATATTTTCAACAAAAATGGTATTGAACCAGGGATAAATTCAGAAGATACCCAGCAGCATAATTCAAAGTAGCCCCACTTCTGCCAGCTGCAACATTTAAGTGAATAACAAATTAGCACACATTAATAATAGCCATTACTCTTAGATGAACTCAGAAGATTCTGCAGTATTGATTTGAAATTTTACTTTTAGTATGTAATATCATATTTTGATAATACTGAAGTAAAATGGTGAAGGCAAGAAAAGTAGGTTTTACTATAATGTGGTATTACTATTTCAATAAAATTGCTTTTAAGCACATATTGGGACATTTTTGTGATGCAACTGATGATTCACAATATAAAACAATATAACAGTACTGCATTACAGTGTGTTGTAATTAATGGCTTAAGTGTCTGTATACTGTTTAAAAATCCTAATTAGGCTATAAAGTTAAATATCATCCCTTATGTCAATGGTTTGCATAATGTATGGCTCCAGATGGTATTTCATTGTTATCTCGTCCAGTAATACTTGACCCAAAAAATAAAAATAGTTTTTATTTCAATTAGTCTCTCACTGTTACCTTAAATTATTCACAGAAAAACTTTTTTACAGGGTGTGCAGGGAATCGGAAACAAAAAACGGACCCATTGATATAGTTTTGCCATTGTTAAACGCAGCCCCAACTTACTTTAATTCATCAAAAATCTTCCCTATGTTTTGATCCTTAGTTCACCGTGTAGCATGCTAGCTCAAGGTATTCCTTGTTTTCCTCAAGATAACACGGGGTGAGTAATGCACAGACAAGCGGTCATTTTGTAGGTGAAGTATTCCTTTAAGCACAATAACCACTGCTTTCCTAATGTTTGTTTCCCTCTTCTTCAGTATGTCAACAGCAGGTACTTGATTGATCAAGATCCCATTCACTGAAGTATTCCGCACACACAGATGCATCTCCTTTTATTTTCTCTCAGTAGTCGTGCAGCATCCTTCCTCCTATTGTTCATTAAGCCTTGTTTGTTTGGCTGCTTGGCTTGGTGGAGGGGTTGTGAGGTCCTTAGACTTAAATGGCTACAAATAAGCAGAGAAATGGATAAGAGAGTGTGAAGAATCAAGCTGTGTGATGTAACATCCTGCATTGGAAGACATCCTTGTCTTTTGATCGAGCCGAGTGAAAAACACTTCACAGGGCTGTGGACTAAATGCAGGGATCAGTTTCTCCCATGCTAAAGCAATCTGCTTTTTCCTTTCATTTCCACCCCCCTCCTTTGGTTTAGTGCAGTAGTTTCTTCTCTGTGAATATTCAGAAAAATAAGCAGCCATTTGCCATTATGTTCGTGATACATTTTTGTTACATTTACAGTGTTTTAATTGTTCCCCGAGAGTCACACACACACACACACACAAACAAATGTATTGACCACCGCCGCTGCCTGTATTTAGCTCACATTAGAAAATGCAGAGCATCGGAGTACATCCCTCTCTCCAGAGAGGGTTAAAACTCTGTGGCACGACACTGTGCAGAGGAGAGATTGGCTAATCTGTGAAAGCGAGTCCTCTGCTCACTAGAATATTATGCTCACTGATTTAATGTCCTCTCTGTCTTTTTCTCCTAGGTAAGCACTTTCTCGCTGCAGTGTTGGGGATGGGGGTCGGGTCGCTCGTCGTGGTGGCTGTCTGCGAGGGCTGGGATGGCTGAATGAGGTGATGTACTGCAGTGTGTCCGTTCTCAACAGAATAGCTGGTAGCGTTGATTCCTCAACACACTGACAAGCAGGTACTCGGGGCCCTGGAAATGTAAAGCTCTGGGAGGAACGACACGGCTCACACCCAACAAAATAGTCTTTCAAATCTGGTTTCTTAAACAGAAATTATACTTGAATACAACCTGGTGCTTATTTTTGCTGTTTTGGAAATAATATCCATAATATAATTGGTAATAATAATTTACCAGGGCAATTGTTGAGATCTGGGAATGCAACACTAAACAGAAGTCGAACAGTGGAACAAACATTTCATTTAGCTGACGCTTTTATCCAAAGCGACTTGCATGCTATACAGTAGACACATCAACGGTGAGCAATTAGGGTTAAGTGTCTTGCTCAAGGACACATCGACGTGGACTAGCGGAGCCGGGGATCGAACGACCGATCCTCTGATTGAAAGACTGACCTGCTAACCACTGATCCACAGTTGCCATAAACATCCGCTGTCAGCTAATCAGAAAGGTTTCAAACAAACCCCTGGATAGACAAAGCAGAAATCGAAGATGTTAATTATTATCCAAGCTGTCTGTTGTCGAGGTCCATCGCAGTTGCAGGACAAACTCACTTGAAAATAAAGTGAGTAAAAATAAACTCCACATGAATAAGTAAAACCTCTTCAGCAACAAACAGCTGACGAAAAAAGTTAGCAATTCGCTGGCGGACATAGTGGAGCATTTAGCAGCTAAAGAGACAGATATTTCCCTCAGGAGTTGGTGGAGATGAAAAGCAGAGCGAAAAAGAGAGCAAATATTGGACTTATCAAGTGGACACAAACACAACTCCCAATAAATCTTCTTGTTGCTATGTATCTGCTGGATGTGTAAATATGCAACTGTTTGCTAACACATCAACTTGTCAACTTAAAAGGTTATTTTCACGTATCCCAGTAACCCTAACTGGTAAATACAAAAAAGGTTTAACATAAATATGTGGTTTAGATAAGCAGGATCAACTGTTGGCTTGTTTATACAACCTGCTGTTATCTGAAATGATGATAAAAGCTATAAAAATGACACAGTCAATCAAGTATCAATTGACATTTTGAACCAAATGCTTTGTTGGCTTTTCCAAAATGTTTAAGTCAGTCATATGAAATGCTTCTGGTCGCGGGGTGTCCTTAAACAGCAGTTCATATTCCAGTAACCCTGCAGTATTGACACTGTGATGGAACTACTTCCACATCAGTGTGGCAGTCAGGTTGTGGTGTGGTGAGCCTCCATTATGCATGAGACCCGACCACCCTTCACCAGCTGTCACCGAGCTGACCACTGAATCCCATCTGGACCCTGGGGGACGTCACAGTGGTCCATCAGGGAGGCTGTAAGATGAGCCCACTGACACGGAAACTCCCACCCGGATCCCACTTACTGCCGCCCCGCCTCTCCCTTCGGTTAATGCTCCCCCTCCCTCTGAGGCTGGGTTTCTGTCGTTCATAGGTTCAAAGGTTGGACTGCGGCTCTGATCAAGTAGCCCGGAAGCCTTTTTTCCCATCTCCAGGCACCAGTTGTTTTTGCTTGAGTTAATATGAGCCTGAGGCTTTAAACACCCCCTGTGTATTCAAGGCTACAATGTATATTAATATAGAAACAATGGTTTGGACTTTCATCTTTCTATATGTAATGATAATAAACTTAGAGCTTTCCATCAAATTGTTTAAACACATCAAAAAAAATGTAACATCAATATTTTTAAAATGTGGCAAACTAAAACATCAAAATACAATAAAGAATACAATAAAATAAAATATTTTTTTATGTAAAGAAAAGACGAGAGAATTTTTACAGAATCTAAAATCTAGTTTAACGTTGGCTGTTGATTCTTTGGGAATAATCTAGTTAAAAAGAGCATTGCAGTAGTCCAGAGAATGGAAAAACAAAGCAGGAATACATTTATTTTGAAAAAGTAATTGTTTGACTTTCTTGAGTTTGCTCAATCAGACGCTAGTTCATACGTCAAACATATTTATACTTGTTCCAAACGGCCACATGGGATATCATGTAAATATGGGGATACATTTTCAGGCATGTGCTCACTAATACTTAACATAATGTCTCAGTTTTAATTAGGTATGGTTTAACACATGTGGAAGCATTGCAGACATTTGTACTTTGTCTGAGGTCTTTAAGACGTTTACTGACACATTTTCTGCACTATGAGTTTTTCAGAATTCAGAATAACAATTCCCATGTATATTAAATTGCTATATTATTTAATACTGCTTTTACTCAGAGTTTTGTTTTCACAGGGTCAAGAGATGTGTGTTTTTCTTAACAAAAGGACTGTCTGCATATCAGGTGATAGGATACACTGATACATGTAATCATGTTGGCTCAGGGTCAGTTACCTCTAAAACTGTTAATAGTCCCTCTGCCACGTCTGTATTGAAGATGTCATGGATGTGATAATCACCGACTGTGTTTGCGAGTACAGTAATGTCTATTCAGCATGTCTAAAAGTGGCCCTTTAGAGCAGATGGCGCTGGAGGCAGGAGACCAACCCCTCTCTCACCTCAATCTGGATAACAGGTCTCATCTCTCTCAGCCTCGATGGGATGCAAAAGAGTTTGCTCAAGGCATAACAAGAGATAGCAACCTTGTGAGATGAGCAATTGTGAAACCATGATTTATTTGAGGAGATTTAAAACAGAAAATGAACACTTTACGTAACTGTCAGCTGTGGATTCAGGGTGGTTCTTGTTTGAGTGGAAGTAAAGTGCTTCCCCCATGAATCTTTTTCCAGGCTGCCATATGCCATATGAGACACCCATCTAATGTCCTCAGGAAGTCCATAGATTAGTGTTAATAAGCACATACCATACTGTGAATACACATTACACACACATCCTGTCATCATTGAAACATCTCATAATAATCCTTATCAGACATCCTTTGTGTTCTAACATCTGATTAAGGGTAATTGAAGGGACTCCTTTATTTCTGCTGCACTGCAGCTGTGTAGCTAATTAGAAATGTGACCGGTTGCTTCCAAAAAATGTCTCACTTAGATTTTGAACGCTAGGCACCATACAAGTCTATTGTTGAGAATGCATGCATGTGTGTCACTGTTTCTGTGTACAGTGTGTGTATCCTGGAAGTTAGTCACGGATAAGGAATTTTAATAGAAGACATGGCATACTTTTTAGGATTGCAGCATATTTCTGATTTACTTGCAACATCATTTCTGATTTAAGATACTACATATTTAAAAAAACGTTATATTTGGCTTCACTGCATCTCAGAGGTATTGTACACTGTACAATATCTGAAGGCTGTGATGTCCTGCCAGTAGATTCGAAGAATACGATTTTACATGGAGAACGTTTGATGAGCTCATAAAATGTGATGCATTGTTTGAGTTTTTACCGGCCAGCAGGAGATGGAGTGGTGATGCTATCTGTAAGTGATCTGAGCTTCTCTCTCCCCTGTGTTGGATACAGAGAGAGTGAAGTGTTCAGCTCAATGTGGGCACAGTATGTCAGGAGGTGGGAGAAAGGAGGGTTTTAGCCAAGGAGATGTCATTCATAGAAAACAACCGTCACCCCTGCAGGAGACTGTTGGGGCCTAAAAGGATAAGAAAATGTACTTTTCATCAAACAGAGGGTGGATGCAGGTATATTCAGACTTTTTTTCTGTCATCTATCTTTCTAAAGTAAAATAATGTCTCTGACAGTGATCATACAGACATGTATGCTTGTATGCAGACATGGTCTGAACTACTGTATAGTATATATAGATTTCAGAATGTGAGTCATCTCTAATGAACCCTGTCATTGTTAAAATGTTTAGATATACCTGCCTATATAGGGAATGGTAGCTCTTTCAGGCTGTTCCTTTTCAGTTAAATTAGAAATTAACTGAAAGCAGTCGGTGTACTTTGCAATGAAGTGAACTATGTGAGCATGAGCTTGAATCCCCATCTCATCTCCTCAGTTCATGTTGCTCAAATGCACTAACTTCCATTAACCAGAGAGCCGAATGAGTTAATATGTTTCATGCCTGCCAGCTATTGAATTTGAATCTCATTCATAATTTTGTTTCTAATAATAAAGGTCACATTAGCATTTGTGTTGATAAGCAGTTGGCATGCGAGGCCTATAGCACCCGTGCCTCTGCTGTTGTTGTCGGGTAGATCAAAGTTTGGTTAGTTGCTGAGGTTTCATAAGAGGAAAATGCACATTACATTGCGGATTATAGGAACATATGTTTGTGTTGGTTAATGGTTTGATTATAAAAACTCTGAAAAGAGGCCTGCATGATTCATTTAACATTCAGCTCACACCCATTATGTCACATGTCTTGGATCAGCCCATTAATGGACATGCAGGTCTATACTGGATGTCCATTAAAGTTTAGTCTGAAAACCTGTCATTCCTTTTTAATAACTGCTGCTTAATCATGCATGTATTCAACACAGTGAGGCATTATGTAAATAATCAACATTTTCAAATGTACAGGCATATTTAAATAACGTATGAACTTAAATACCTTTTACAAGCTTTCCCTGGTACATGCCAGTCTTTTTGAAAACCTGTTTTTTAGAGGAATGTATCAAACCTTTTCCTGGTATCTGACGGTGAGGTGAGTAAATGCATGGAGATGAAAAATCCATCCATCTATTTTCTATACCGTTTATCCTGTCCAGGGTTGCAGGGAGCTGGCGCATATCCCAGCATACTGAAGGCAATGCACACACGGGTCACCAGTCCATCCCAGAGCTAAAACATGAAACAGACAATTATTTGTTTTTTAGCATTTAAATTACGACCAACTACAATATTAAACAAAGATGATACCATTTGATCCACATTAGCAGAGTCAGCTGAAAGCAATTGTTTACTGCACACGCTGGGAACTAATACATAATGCCTACAGTACAGTAGGGCAGCCCCCTAAACGTTGATCATTCAAATCAATAGTTGAGAAGCCACAATCACTGGATTTATTTTGTGGCTCCGTACACAGAGCAACGCAGGATAACATCTAGCGGTTTAGAGCTGCTTATTGTTATATAAAGGCATAATTCCAATGGCTAGGCTAGTCACAATCATCAGGTAGTGAGGAACTTGTTTTTCAATGTTAGCGAATGTTTCCTCGGATGCAGTGACACAAAATGTATAAAATGTTAAAAAGAATTATGTTTTAATGAAAAAGTGATGTAGGAGACAACTCTGCATCAGGAAAAGCTTGTTGTGAAGAAATATGAACCTGAATACATAACATTTGGATGCATAATGGCAGGCAGTAATGTGTGAGGGTAAGCAGAATATTTATTTTGGTCATTACAGCTGACAGTGGCAAAACACATATTTACAGCCCAGTTTATTTTTTATTGTCATGGTATGTTTTTTTTTGAGAAGGTGGTACTCATAATTTGTGTAACAATCAGAAGTGGACATAAGAACCCCTCGGCTGAACTACTTTTAAACCTTTACGCACAACCTTTACGACCAGAATGCACACTTTTTATTCCTCTGTGTAGAATTTCCCAAATGACACATGAGACTCATGTTGGGTCTTGCAAGAGTTCATTTGTTTTAAATTGTATTTCATTTCATGTTTTTTTTCACTCATTTTAAGATTTAAGATCTTATTTCCAAGGGAGTCCTGGCCAAGACGGTTTCACATAAAAGCACAAATATCAGACTTAATGGCAAAATACATTTCATAAAAAAGACAAGTAACAAAGTTAGAAGAAACAATTAATTGCATAAACCAATTAATTAGCAGTGTTCAGTAATGTGCATTCAGTGTTCACGTAGTCCTTAACCACACACAATCATCCATGCTTTCAAAAGGAACTAGTTTAAAGTGTCTGTAGCTCACACCAAGATGCAAACACCTGAAGAAGAACTAACATAATCTGTCCACATGACCGAAGGTTGCAGCAACTGATGGTTTTGGAGTCAGTAGAGAACGTAAATAAGGAGGAAGGTCGTATAATAAGGCCTTAGAAATGAAGATTCAGACCAGTTTTGCATTCTATGGTCGCATAAGGAAAACAAACAATTATATGTTGAATTCTTTGAAAATGTTGTATTCAGTCACCATGAATTCTACAGCGGTGCTTTACTAGTCTATAACTGAGGGAAAAGGTTAATAACATATTTATCATAATAGTAGGTAAGGAACTAATATTCCTAAGTATACTGAATATAAAATAAAATATATTGATTTAAACATAAAACGTATCTATGCATAAGAACAATTTGGCTGTTCATACTGTTCATACAATATATAAAATAAAGACAAATGTAATATAATCAGTTGTGGAAAATGAAATCTGGAAGTGTTTGTCAGACAAATTAATAACAAAGACACATACGAGCAATTTCAAGTCTCCACCTGCATTCCTTTGAATTGTCAGAGGAAACCTTTATGTGAGGCGACGGTAAACACTGCCCACAAAGAAATAATAACTAATACATTAACTAACATAACACTACACTGCAGGCACTCATGAATGATGTGCCTGCAGTATATGCACGTGTGTGTGTGTGTGTGTGTGTGTGTGTGTGTGTGTGTGTGTGTGTGTGTGTGTGTGTGTGTGTGTGTGTGTGTGTTCTCTCACTATTTTGTGTCAGTGCATTGAGAATCTGTGTTTTCTTTAATAAACCCATTTCGGTTGGTTGTCAGCACTAACGCTACTGTCAGCCGCTGTTGATGGAGCTCCACTCTGCTGTAAGACCATCTGATCTATCAGCTGTGACGCAATGCTCTCCTCAATCACCAGCCATGGGAACAGTAAATCAGAGTGCCGCTGCTCTGCATGGCGCTAATGTTGCCTCCCTGCTCCAGCCCCGAGCTCATGTACAGCCCAAACAGCAGTGAGCGGTAAGGTTGGACTCAAAGCAGAGACGATGAAGCAGATGAAGCCAAAACTCCAATCCTGAAACATAGCTAAGATTAACTAAACATAGCTAAGATAAAGTTAACTGGTCAAGGTTAATGACCTCCATCATAATGGTTAAAACAATAATCACCTGGTCACGTATAAACTGTCCACTGCTGTCTCCCATTTCAATGGACCATCAATGAGACATAGTGGAGGATGCAACTTATTTTAGATGGAGGTTTGGTGGATACAGCCAAAGGAAGTGTGGCGGTGAAACTATCAATTGAATAATGGATGAGGAGGCGAAACCTGGAGAACTGGTAACTGACATGTTTGTGCACCGATTGCATGCCGACCCCCCTCTTTGTCATACTGTTACACCTTTGTTTGGCGGGTTCATTTTAGAGGATACACAGGGATAGAATGAAACTACCACTCAGGTACCACCAGTGGTTTTCCTATTGGGAGGGGACAAACAGGTAACACACCCTGCAGAGATGGGTGAATATGGGCACTGACACACAGGCAGAGACCAGCAGATGGAGCTTGGCAGGGCATTAAGCTGCACCCTTTCCTTCAGGAAGGGAAGCATCAGCACAAGAAGTGGACAAAAGACAATAGATGTGATTTGAAGAGTGTCCCCACGAGAGGAAGAATGCACGAATTGGGAGGATTGTCGCCAGGGTCAGGATTACAAATGATTTTTTTTCCACCAAAGGCACTTTGGATCTTCTAAGTGTGACAGCGATCACAGTGACGAGGCAGGGAGGGCGACGTCAAGCTGCTGGTCACGAAGCAGAACTGCCAAGACAGAGGCTCAGTATTCTGGGACCCAGGATGATAAGAGAACTGCATGAAGAAGAAGAAGAAGAATAGCCATCTGGCTTGACAAGTTTCCAATTAAGTATGCTGGAAGCTTTTATGATCCATCCACGTTCGTCAGTTTATTTATTTTTTCATCGTCTCCCATGCAGTGTCTCCACTCCAAGCAGCTCTCGTTTGCCATTGGCATAGCTCCTCCTTGCTGGTGGCCAGCCAGTGGTCGAACTTGGGACTGGGCTGGAGTTTTTCATACACGGGTTAACGCTCAGCTTCAGCAGTAATAGAAAGTGAGGGGCTGGAGAGGATTTGTATAGGCAGCGGCACTGAGGGATATCAATGCTTGAGCTCAAGTAACACTCTGCCCTAGAAATCCATGTGAATGATGTGGGGCAGGAATCGAATTTCTGCTAATAAACCTTTAAAGAAATGTGAAAATAACACCACAAATACTGCAGTAACCTGAACAGGATCCATCTAAAATGGTGTGTCAGGTATGCTTTCACACAAAGTGCTCTTCACATTGTCTAAAACCCCCTTCTTCCAAAAATAGAGATGTGCATTGCCAACTAGCTTAGGCTGTTATGCTGTTATATTTGGAATTGGTTTATGCTCCATACACATACTAAATAAACATTCTTAAAAGTCTGATTACTACTTCAATCACTTTAGAGTGTGATTGGATGTCGTTGGACGTCACTTTGTATGCACTATTTTGTTTCAAGCTTCCCTTACACATGGCATTTGGAAATAATAAAGCGTGATAAGTACAGCATGAGTGTGCCAGGAATGGCTGCAGAGGCATTGAATGAGAAGTGTCTGCAGAGACTTCCATTGGGCTAAAGGGCCACAGCTGGAGCAGGTGAGAGCTAGATGTATAGGTGCATTTGACTTGGTCCCTTAATGATATAGCACAGGGAGAAATGTGGGACCTACAGGAGATAGGAGGCAGAGAAAGGTGGAGCAGCAGCCACATCCTTGACACTTTATTCATCATGTTGCTTTTCTTTTGTCAGGTATGACGTGTGTCGCAAATGTGAATTTCAATGCTGATAGCAGCTGGAGTGTACTGTGCTGGTAGTGTAACAACAAATGTACTGTATCGGGCTGTGAAACCAGAGCAACAGTTGTACAATTCAGCAGCACTGCACAGGGTTTTTATTGTCTTTTAAATATTTAAACAGTTCATTTAAGGACTCTCTCAAGACATTACATTGCCAGGAAACACAACAAAGAAATGTCCAATTTCAAACCACCTCATATTGTACCAATACCATCCCACACGCCACGCTCTGCACATGCGAGCTGGTCTGTTACACAGAGGATCCAGAGCAAAAGTTAATGCGATCAAGCATGATTTCGAGGTAAAAAGCTTTATCAGGGCAGCAAGGTCAGCTGCATCTTCACAATCCAAAAGATAAATGGATCAGGCTTCCACCCCACATGTAGTTCATGCCCAGTCTGCCAGCAGCCACATAAACATAGGCTTTCGGCCTTAAACACAGGTTGCTCGGTCTAGTGAGGCTTGTCAAAACACAAAATGTCCCCGGGCTAAAGGAGAGGTTTGACGTGATCGATGGACGCTGAAGGGGACATTACTGTGGACTCACTCGAGTGACCTGCAGATGTTCTCTGTCCCTGCTATAAATGCAACGTGTTTACTTTGAGATTTGAGAATCAGTGATTGTGGGATTAGATTAAATTGCAGCCTGTGGTAGTTCTGGTTTTGAAGGAGCCAGCAGGTCCACGTAGGTGTTTACAGAGAGGGAAAGACTGTTTATCTGTGACTTTGCACAAATTTGCACATCAGAGTGTGATTTTAAATGGGATACCGTACATACAGTGTGGCTGCATTTGCCTGCTCTGGATCTAAAAGGATATTGGCAAGTGAATACCCCTCATGTGTCTGTATCCATTTGACTTGTTGTTATTGCAACAGGTGTTATCCACAGATAAAATGTGGAGTGAGAAATATGATTTTCGGTTGAAGGATAGACATTTCTTATCTCAGATAACCACTTTACTTCTGTTATAACCTGTCTCTTCCTCTGAGTTCAGTTCAGCTGTTGGAAAAAAAATTGTGTGTGTGTGTGTAAAGCGTGGAATTATGTATTCTGTATTTACTCCAAGATGTACATGTACACACATATACTGTAAAATGAGTGAGGGATTTGGAGTTTTGAATTAAATATCTGATTTAAATCCAATTAAAGACAAACTAAATTGTAATTTCCTTCACATTTTGTGTAAGGGCATATCATCTTTAATGATATTGCAGCTATTTACATAATATTACATTTTTTTAAACAGTTTTGAGGCATAGTTTTGACAACGATTGATGGTTTTTCAACTATTAAGGTGCACTACTGACTGGAGCATGTCATAGTCTGTCCAGCTTATGATGTTGAAGTTTCCTTTCTCGCTTTTTCTAGAAACATACATAATGTTGGTTATGCACCATCAGTGATTTAAGAAGTCTGGCTTATGAAACGTGGAAAAGCTAGTTAGCCCAGCTTGCTAATATTATCACTGATCCCACCAGACACTTCTGTTTGTTTGTTTGTTTGTTTGTCATGAGCAGCTCTTGAACACTCTGTGCTTGTTCCATATTTTGTAAAGGAAATATATATACATATCCGGTTTCTTTCATCAACGACTGGTGATTTCCTCTCTTCTTATTGCATTGTTGCTTTTGTCTCTTTCTACTCAGTTCTCCGCTGGTTGAACCATTGGACAGTGTTTTGTTCTCCATGTACAAAACAGTATTGTTTTAGCAAATGTTTCAGCCACCTGATTGTACCCAGTCAAGCTTTTGTGGCAGGTGATGATTAACAGTAGTGTATATACAAATAACATAAGAAAACCTCAAGGACTTAACTAAAAACGGAAAGACCACAATGATATAAACACACTCAAGAATTAATATTTTGCAGACATAAGTTTGGATAATATTTTTGGTGTTATATATTTACTCATTTACATGTATTTGAATACTTGCCGTGTTTTTAACACCAGTTGTTTGGATTAACAACTTTTTACGTAAACAGGTTAGCCTTCCAATCTCTTAGTGTTCAAAGCCATGAGGCCTGGAAGAGATTTGCTCCAGAAATCTCAAAATCAAGCGAGGAGCAAAACCGAACATGAAGACAAAGTAACCTCTCAGCAAGATATTTGGAGAGGCATGATCCTACAGGCTGGTCTGTTGGTGCTACTTATAGAAATGTTGGCACCGGCTCCTCTCTGTTTATAAAGCTGGCGGGCCCAGAGCATGGGGTGGAGACTGTGGAGATCTCTGATATTTGGCAAAGTCAACAGAAGTAACAGGAGGATACTTCATCATAGTCACAGTCACTGTCAGGTACCTGAGATATTGCCAGCTTTTTCAATTTCTCCTGGACTCACAGCAATTTGCCAAGCGGAGGAAAAGCAGTTGAATGGCAATCTGTGCATAATTTTGTTTGCATAACACAGCGAGGCTGAGGGACACCATAGAGATATCACCAATAATACAGTCCGAAGCGCTATTTTGCTCGGCTGCCGATGGAGAAATGTCTCAAAGTTGCTTCGAGGAGGTCAGCAGATGGCATGAAAGTCACAAGCCTTCAGTCCTGACAAACTTAGGGTGGACTGTTGTTTATTTTTTAAGTGTGAAAGGGTTGAAACCGTTATTCGTAGAATGACGTTGGAACAGACATTGAATTGTTCACTGGGGTCATGTGGTTAGAAAATAAATGACCTATGTTGTTGGTTGTTGTGGTGGCAACACACGTCAACACACATTTTTGATCCTTCACAAAGCCGGTAGTGAAGCTAGACACAGGGTGAAATCGTCTGCGTGCCGGGACTACACACAAGACGACAACAACAGTGTTGTGTTAAAAGTTGCGTCCGCAAATTGCCACAAGTCAGTTTACACCAGTGGCTCTCAAACAACAAAATTGTAACAACATGTTCCATGCTGAATTTTTATTGTGACTGCATCCGTGCTTTTTTAAATAACAGAATAAAGAAAATTACAATAAATTTCAAGGAAACGAGATTGCTCCATCAGACTTTGTTAGAACAATGAAAATAAAGTTATTTCTGTGCTAAAAAGAACAAATATTTTGCAAAAAAATAGCGTACACTAGCTGCAATGAACCTGTTTTGCACTGAATATATTTTCAAGATAACAATAACTTGTGCCAAACAAAACAGAATTAGTGCAGCTAAGTGATTAATCGCGTTTAAACAGTATTATTACTTATCCGTATGAGCCTGCTTTCCTCTACAAATCTTTTTAAAACGAGGTTGCAGGCCACTCTCAATAATAAGCTTAGCTCTGTATTCAGGTTTGAGAGACGTAAGAGCAGAAAAGCCGACATCACGAAGATCTCACGGAGATCGGTTCTTGGCAAACCGCCAAGAATCAGCGAGTCACGCATGCGCAAGCATAACCTCTTATCGGTGTAACGTAAACATTTCCACGAAAGTACAGGTATTTCGCCACGTATTTATTATTGGCATGTTATGTCTGTGTACTTTTGTAATATGTGAAGTTCTCAATAAAGGTCTTGAAATAAAGAAATTCTGCATTTCCCCCTCGCGACCCCACTTGTAATACCTCCATGCCCCACTAGAGGGGCGCGCCCCACAGTTTGAGAACCACTGGTTTACACAGACGTTAGCCTGCACCAACGAGTTATGTCTAAATGGTAATGCTCAATTTGCTTTTTGCATGTTTTCGCAAATCTAGGTTAATAGCAATGATACATATTAAAAAATCCACTGCTCTGATCATCCCACTACCTTAAATTGAATTAGACTGTCATTCTGTTTCTATGTGTTGGCAAGTGTACGTATGCACAACCGAAAGCCGAAACTGTCCGCATGGCTATACCACCAGAGGTAATGAAGAAATTTGCCTTGTTTATTTGGCTGAACAAACACCTTTAAAACAGTTTCCTGATGTGGTTTTCACGTGTTCCCCGATTTGGTTGTCACCTCAGATGCGGTGCACTAATTCCGCTACGGGACAGCGTCAGCTGGCAGCAGCATGTCGGGATAAGTACAGTTCACTCGGAGCATGTCAAACAGCAGTACTGGGCTAATGGATTTCCTGTGTGTCCCTGTGGGTTGTTTCACTATCGACAGGAGAGTGGCTCAAGTCCTGCCATTCACAAACCTCGGAGCTGATAACACAGGGAAGAAAAGCAGAGCGGGCCACAGTTCACCTGTCACTCCGGCTCCCGTTCCAAATGGCTGCTGTTGATTTAACTGATTGGAGACGGGCCCACTTAAACAAAACAGAGTGCGTCCATCCCGCTGAGAGTGTTACAGAGACGAAACACGTTGGTATAACCGGCCTCTTGTTTACTCTAACACGGCAGACGTGACCTTTCCTGAGCATTTCAAATAAGCAGTGGGACCTGACAGAGACAAAGTTGGGTTGGGAGGGGAAGGTCCTGCTAGCGCTGACATTACCGGCCATCTGCTTTAACGGGCCGGCTGGGAGAGCAGCATAGAAGCAGGTACTTATAACTGTGCAAGCAGCTTTTCAATTTATTTTTAGTCATAAGGCTTGGCTGAAAGAATATAGAAATTATTCAAGTTAGTGCTTTGTCAGATTTCTTCCCCCAGCATTTTTAGTTTCTATTGAACAGGTCTAAAGTGTCCTTCTGCAGATTTCTTTCTCAATTAATATATGAGTTGTTTGGTCAATTAAATTGTTTGTTAGTCTGTGGCTCAAAAACACAATATGAAATGAAAGATTATTAAAAGTATATCGGCAACGCTGGTTTAAGGTTTGGTTCATCGTAACTACAAAAGGCTTCACTTCCCTGGACAGCATAGTTGCTTAAAGTGTAGCCTGCTGGCCTCAGAGATGTTTTTTGCAACCCCTGAACGTGACATGAAATGCATGTGTTATATTTTAACAATCCCTTTTAATACTTTCACTTACAATAATTTCATTCAAAACTGTATTCAAAGTGAGGAATGACAACTTGTAGAAAGCTTCTGTTGCTTGGAAACTAGTGGCACCTCATCATGGCAATTACGTACCGCCATCAATGCTAATGCTGTTAGCTAAAGTTAGCGATTTTGGTGGACATCTCAAGACTGCATTTTTTATGCGCAGTCCTCAATCCAATGCTGGCTCCCTAAAGTGGCACTCTGTCAATCGATTACTGTGCTAAATATGTTCTCAATAAATAAACGTTTTTGTTCATTAAATGTCAGATAAAAGTGAAAACACCTCATCACAACATCCCACAGCCGATATGACATCTTCATATTATTTGCTCTCTGACTAACGGCCCAAAGAACCCAGAACCAGGCAATTAATTACTTAATAGACTTATTGTTGCAGCTCTATCTCCAGGCAATTATGTTATTTTAAGATTATTTTTGCTTATGCTTTTCTTTGTTTAATAGCAAACATACAAGGAAACAAGGAAGTGATACTTCCTTGTTTTCTTGATGCATGACTTGATGCATAAGTCATTATCACATTTCTTTTATGAGAATATTACATTAAAAACACCAAACAGCATTTAGTGTACTTGGAAACACTCTCCACCGTCATAAACCAGCTTTGTCAGGTTTCACTTGATATCATTGTCGTCTAATTTTACAATCTTAGTCAATTATGTGTTCACAATTCACTGCTCACTAACAACAATAAAAACACAGTTTTGTAACAGGTTGTAGCTTTAAGACGTGTTTTTATGACTGTGTTGGATTTCCTGGAAATGTAATTGCACACATTTCAGCGCTGTGCTAAGCTTTTCTTTATAGATGGGCATGGCTAACTCAGTGTTTTGTGACTCTGTCTTTTATGATTGCGTGTAATCAGACTGCTGTCCTTCTCTAGATTAATAATAGCTGTGATTTCACGAGGTGCTACTGTATCAGCGTGGCTCTGTTCCAAGATGTCATTTGGCCAGAGAGCATGAACCAGCAGCAGAATGAATGACTGCATATCCCATTACCCCCAGTGCTGGGTTTGCATTTTGTCCTCTCTCTTGGAGCTAAACTGAGGGGGGGAAAAAAGAAAAGAAAAGCTGGAGTATCTTTAGAGCAGAAGGAAAAAGTGTGAGATTTCTCTCCCTCAGCACCCTGCTGATTTACGCCTTATCCTTAAATGAGAATGAAAGCTTGTGAAATACTGGTTATTGCTTGTTGCATAGCTGGCAGCAGGAATAATGTAACATGTTAAGATTCAGAGTGAAGAGTTCGGACCAGCAGGATAGCAAACTGACCTCTGCCCAGCTAAGTGATGGTTTCAGCTCGGCTCCATCTGAAGAATCAACTTTGTGTTGTGTTTTTACACAATCACATGGAATTTATTCTCTGCATTTAACCCATCCTTAGTATTAAGGAGCAGTGGGCAGCTTACGTGGAGCGCCCGGGGAGCAACTACGGGTTAAGTGTCTCGCTCAAGGACACAACGACGCAGACTGCCGGAGCCGGGGATCAAACCACCGACCTTCTGATTGAAAGACCGACCCACTAACCACTGAGCCACAGTCGCCCCTAAATCTGCCCATTGTGTTTGCCCTTGGCAACCCAACATAGTTGCTGGTGTTGGTGAGTTAATGAGGACTGTGGAAAGGTTAAGTAAACAGGAGGGGCCAGCCTAACAGGGAAATTACTACTGCCATCATCACAGACCGTAGCTGAGCGGAGCTCAGGCTGCTCTCATCATTATGTCATTTATCAGCTCTGATTTTAATGATGCGTGGGTGATATTGAACTGTAGATTACAGCAGCATGGCAGTAGTACGCATTGGCACCGCTGGCAGCAAAAATGCTATAGATTCTAATTGAAGTCCCCATTGGCAAAGAAGGTGTAGAAGTACAACCCTACGATTTGGTTCTCTTTTGAAGAATAGTTCTCTGTGAAGCTGGGTGAGGGGGAATGTGGCCGTTTTTCCCTCATGGTCGGAATCTGCTCCGTGTAGCTTCTCCTCGGGACGAACACAGCCTGCCGACTCCCTACATACCATGATGGATGACGGGATTGTTATTCAGCATTCCTAGGCTCCGCTCGGCTGCCAAGCTGCTGTCTCCTCCGATGGCCATTGTTCTCCGCTCGGCTGGAAGAGTCACCTTTATCCGATTGAAATAAATGAGATATACTCAAACTGAGACATTAATTACAAAGTTTATCTCCCGGCTAAAGTACACTAATAAAGGTCTCTAATAAGGCATCCATCATAGCTACACTCTGTGGATGTGGCTAAGGGCACCGGCCAGAGGTCATCCGATTTGATGAATGGCAGTCACGTATGATGCAACAAAAGATATTACAGATTAAAAACTAAAATTATAAAAACATGCAAACTTAACTAATTTAACAAAAGGGTATTTGTACACGGACTCCCTCCATGAATATTAGCAAATAATCATTATTAGAAATATGTTGGCTGTTCTCAACAAGTATGTACATGTCCATGCTCCCTCCCTCCCTCCCCCCACCCACCCCTCCTCCTCTCCAACACACACACACACACACACACACACACACGCACACGCACACGCACACGCACACGCACACGCACACACGCACACACACACTGTCCCAGTGTTCCTGGTTCAGAGCCCCAGTTCTGAAGTCATGATGATTCACAACTTAATGCTCGCAGTGAATCGTCAATCTTAGCGGTTCACCCCAGCATGTTTACTTGTCAAAGCAGAAAACCTGCACAACAAGTGTAAGTACTATTTTTGTGTGCTTGCCTGCAGACAATTATGACAAATGTGCAGTCTGGACTGTCTGCTGCAGGCCAGAAATCGGTCCTGCTGGCTCAAAGATAAACCCAAAGAAACAACCAATGGAACCACTTAATTGAGCTTTTCTATAGGCTAACCCTGTAAAGATCATTCCTTATATATAAAGCGAAGGTAATGATATTTTTTTTTACAACAGGGCAATGGAAGGAACTCTTTTTATGCTCCACTAAGTCTTCAAGAGCCCTTTTTCTTGTACAGAGAAGCAAATTGTCCATGCAGTGCAATTTTAGTGACCATATTGTGGCTTTTGGCAGCGACTCAGAATGACTGTCTGACATCTCCACTGCTGCTCCGCTCTGCTCTGCTAAGATTGCACCAGCTGTCTCCCGTTTGCTTTCTAATGTCTTCTTTGTTAGCATTTTATCAGCCGTCTGATAACGGCGTAACTGGAGGGCAGGCTCCCTCCAGCACTGGACTACAATGGCACGGAGGATGCATGGCAAATATCTTCTGTGGCCATGAGTCAAAGTGGAGCAGTTAGGAAACAAGGAAATGTAAATTCTGCTGGCGATCAGTGTATTAATAAATAACTGATGATAGTGGAATAGTTAAACCTAATTAGCTTTACATGCTAAGAGTCTGTCAACATAAGTAGATACATTCGCATCTGTGTGTTTTGTGTTTAATACAATAACTTGAGACCACATGTTGTGACACAGTTGCAGAAAGAAAAAGATGGGGCATGAACTGTTAGTAAGAAACAGAAGGCAATCCTTTCCACAGGGATTACAGCTAAATGTGTGTGTGTCTTTTTAATTATGAAACAGGTGCCCCATGTCATACATCATACAAACATAAAAGCACATTCATCAGTGAAAGAAAATGACCAGCATCCTCAAGTGTACTACTTACAATATGCAAAATAGCAGCTTCCCCTCACATGCAAAACAGCCCTTTTACTCATTAAGATCTATTATTCACTTTCTTGCTTGCATATCTAATTACTAAATGAGCTTTGCCTCATTCCAACAACTCCAAAAAGGGAAGAAACAACTCTATGGTAGCAATTAGTAACACCAGAGGGTAACATGGCTTGTTTTTGTGTTGCTCTCATATTGTCTCCCTTTGGTGTCATTAATCACTGGATCTGTGGACTGATCATCCAGTTAAATGTAAACGTGTATCCATCCACGTGCAGAACAAGCCACATACACACACATTTCATGAACAGGTGACTACTTCTTGCACAAGGAATCGTGTCCAGTGCTTCCTGTGATAAACGGTTGCCAGTTAGGGTTTATTCGAGCTGAGAATCAGAGAAGACAAACTGCCTGTAGCATAATGATCTCCTACTGTTTAGTGGCACATAATGCATGCTGTGGCTGGTGGTGGGTGTGAAAGGATCGCGCTATATTGTAGAAAGAAAATAATGTTACAGGAGCTTGTTCCTTCCCCTCACTGCAGCAGAAGTTCACCCCTGCAGGCTGACCAAAGCTCCGTGGTTTTCCCAGGGCAAGCTGTCTTGCTCCTGCCTCGGCGACTCATCTGTCATTGGCCAGACCTAAAGCTGCTGGATTTTTGCCTGAAGACTTTTAAAACTCTCTGGCGAGAGGTCATACATTGAATTAGAAAGCCAGTGGGAGGAAATATTGTCGTGCTGGAGCAAAAGCAAGTATTAAACTGCATTATTTGTGGCAGCAGTGCCTTAAGCGTTGCTCGCCCTGTCAGTCTGAACCTGGCCTGTCATGTGAAGTTCCAGGAAAATACATTTAAATATCAGGGTTGAGTTCACTGTGCAGTTGACCTCTCAAATGTTGTTGCCGTGTCACCAAGTCTTCTCATTCTTTTTATATATGAACATATATATATATAGATATAGATATATCTATATATCTATATAGATAGATATATAGATATATATCAGTGGCGGACCGTGCATTTTCTCCCTGGGTCTTCTGTGCCGATGCAATCGTATACATATCAGACGTACCGGGTAACGGGCTGCGGCTGCGTACCGGCACTACCGGCACGGCACGGTACGGTACGGTACGGTGCGGTACGGTACGGTACGGTGCGGTACGGTGCGGCACGGTACGGTGCGGCACGGTGCGGCGCGGCACGGTGCGGCACGGCACGGCACGGTGCGGCACGGCGCGGCACGGTACGGTACGGTACGGTGCGGCGGCAACCGGCAGGAGGCTACAGCCTCGCAGCTTCGCCAGCGTATCATACAGCGGTGTATGATTAAATACACTGCAGATGTAAAAACACAAACAGCAGTTCACTCACAAGAAGGCAGAAGCTGTTCACTTGATAAAGAAAAAGTCCATCCGCCTCTTTGTTAACAAACGCCTCAGTAAGGCAAGGCAAGGCAAGGCAAGTTTATTTGTATAGCACATTTCAACACAAGGTGATTCAAAGTGCTTCACATACAGCCATTAAAAGCATAAAAACACAATGCAGAATAAAAGATTTAAAAACAATTAAAAACAATTACACAATCCAAAATAAAAGATTTAAAAACAATTAAGAACAATCATTAAAACAATAAAAAACAGTTAGAAGGCAAAAAGCAGAAATAGATAGATACAGAATTGAATAAAAGTTGCAGTGCAGTTTAAGATATAAAATGCAGTAGTGAAATGTAGAATCTGGTTTAATTAAAGGCAACAGCAAACAGAAAGGTCTTCAGTCTGGATTTAAAGAGGCTGAGGGTCTCAGCAGACCTGCAGCTTTCAGGGACCTTGTTCCAGATGTGTGGAGCAGAAAAGCTGAACGCTGCCTCGTCGTGTTTAGTTCTGACTCTTGGAACAGAAAGTAGACCCGTCCCAGACGACCTGAGGGGTCGGGATGGTTCATAAGGCAGCAGCAGATCACTAATGTATTTAGGCCCTAAACCATTCAGGGCTTTATAAACCAGCAGCAGGATTTTAAAGTCAATTCTTTGTTGGACAGGAAGCCAGTGCAAAGACCTCAGAACCGGAGTGATGTGATCCACTCTCCTGGTCTTAGTGAGGACTCGAGCTGCAGCGTTCTGAATCAGCTGCAGCTTTCTGATTGACTTTTTACTGAGACCTGTGAACACACCGTTACAGTAGTCAAGTCTACTGAAGATAAATGCATGGACAAGTTTCTCCAAATCCTGTTGAGACATAAGTCCTCTAACCCTTGATATATTCTTCAGGTGATAGTAGGCTGATTTTGTAACTGTCTTGATATGACTGTTCAGGTTGAGATCTGAATCCATAACTACTCCTAGATTTCTGGCTTGGTTTGAGGTTTTTAACATCAGTGATTGTAGCTCAGCGCTCACTTTCAATCGTTCGTCCTTGGAACCAAAAACAAGTACTTCTGTTTTATCTTTATTTAATTGAAGAAAATTCTGGCACATCCAGTTGTTGATTTCTTCAATACATTTAGCCAGCACTGGTATGGGATTATAGTCCCCTGGTGATATAGTTATGTAGATTTGTGTGTCGTCTGCATAGTTATGATAACACACTTTGTTGTTTTTCATAATCTGAGCCAGTGGAAGCATGTAGATATTGAACAGAAGAGGCCCCAGTATTGAACCTTGGGGAACACCACATGTCATACCAGTCAGCTCTGACCTGTAATTAGCTACTGACACAAAGTATTGTCGGTCCTTCAAGTAAGAGTCAAACCAGTTAAGTGCTGCGCCAGAGAGTCCTACCCAGACTTTCAGTCTGTCTAGTAGTATGTTGTGATCGACTGTGTCGAATGCAGCACTGAGATCCAGTAATACTAAGACTGAAGTTCTGCCTCTGTCTGTGTTTAAGTGGATGTCGTTGAAAACCTTAACAAGCGCAGTTTCAGTACTGTGATGCTGACGAAAGCCAGACTGGAAGATATCAAAACAATTATTTTCGGCCAAGAAGCTATTTAGCTGATGATAAACCACTTTTTCCATTATTTTACTTAAAAAGGGGAGGTTTGATATTGGCCTATAATTTTTCATTATTTCGGGGTCTAAACTAGCCTTCTTTAGGAGTGGTTTAATAACTGCAGTTTTTAGGGCTTGTGGGAAGACACCTGAGAGAAGGGATGTGTTTACAATTTGTAAAAGGTCAGTGATCATGCAGTGCGAAATATTTTTGAAAAAGTGTGTTGGTAGAATATCTAAGCAGCATGAGGATGTTTTCAGATGTTGTATAATATCTTCTAAGCTTCTTTGGTTAATTGAATGAAATTGTGTCAAGATATTTGGATGGATGTTATTTAAAGATGGGGACAACACACATCCTGTGGTTGGTGTGGAGCCACCAACTGCTTGTCTAATTTGCTGAATTTTGTCAGCAAAAAAGGATGCAAATTGATTGCATGCCCAGGTGGATTGGAGCGTAGCAGTTACTGACACCGGAGGGTTTGTTAGCCTGTCCACGGTAGCAAATAAGGCGCGTGCATTGTTATTGTTTTTGATTATGATGTCAGAGAAGAAGGCCTGCCTTGCATTTCTAAGTTCCAAATTGTAGTTGCGAAGTCTCTCTTTATAGATACCACAGTGAACCTGGAGATTAGTCTTTCGCCACCTGCGCTCAGCTTTCCGACACTCTCTTTTCTCTATTCGGACCAGCGTGGCATTTCTCCAAGGGGATCTTTTCTTACCTGAGACAACCTTCACCTTAGTGGGTGCAATGGCATCAATAACATTTTTAACTTTAGAATTGAAGTCATCCACAAGCTCATTTACTGAGATGCAAGAGAGGGCTGGTGTGGAGGAGAACTTCTGAATAAATAGTTCACCCGTGTTTTCAGTGATGTAACGCTTTGTCACAACCTTGGTTTGGACATTTGTGTGCAGGGAGATTGCACTCTCAAAGAAAACACAGAAATGATCAGAGAGTGCAACATCAGTCACAGCAACCTTGGAAATGTCCAGACCTTTGGTGATGATTAGATCCAAAGTGTGCCCCTTGTTGTGGGTGGGACCTGTTACATGCTGAGTCAGCTCATAGTTATCAAGGACACCACATAGCTGTATAGACCCTCTGTCCTGGGGATTATCAACATGGATATTAAAATCACCAACAATGGCAACACAATCAAAATCAACACAGATTATAGACAGCAGTTCAGTAAACTCATCGAAGAAGGATGCACAGTATTTAGGTGGTCTGTAAATGTTAAGGAATAAAACTCGAGTGGAATTCAGAGCCACATATTCAAAAGAAGTAAAATGACCAAAAGACATCTGCTTGCATTGCAAAGACTCATTAAATAAAATAGCAACTCCTCCTCCTTTCTTATGCGCTCTTGAAACACTCATGAAACTGAAGTTGGGAGGTGTTGATTCAATAAGAACAGCTGCACTGTTATCTTGGTCTAACCAAGTTTCGGTTAAAAACAAAAAATCCAGCTTGTGCCTAACAATGAAATCATTGATTAAAAATGTTTTTCCTGACAGAGATCTGACATTTAATAAAGCTAAGTTTAATGTGTTTAAAGCTCTATTTGTCCTATGTGTCTGGACAGGCTGACGGGAAATTATCAATAAGTTTGATAAATTTGCAGATTTACTAAGGTCCTTCTCTTGGCTTTGAACGCCAGTGACAGCCCAAGTTTCCATGCGTTTCAGGGGCTCAAAATATCCGCGTTGTCAGTAAATCCACCACCAAGTCCGTTTCTCCTCCTCCTTCAGCCATTGAGTGTTAAAAAAACTACACCAAGTCATAACTTCTCTTGTGTTTCAGCCTGAACTGTTCTTATTCTTACTAGCTAGCAGCTACGTAAGTCACGCTGGTCCACTGACCAATCACAGCACATGTTAAAGTCAAAGGCCACATCGAAGACGGCCCTGGACGTCAAAGAATACACCCAGCATGTCAAACTAAACCGTCTTCTTCCATAGAGACATAAAGGTGAAATCTGATTGGATGAGAGCTCTCCTTAACAGAAACTGCAAGCAGAGCAACAGACGAAGACAGGAGCTGTGCAATGAGAAAATAAGCTAATAGGGAAATATTTTTATAATACATGTAGTGTATTTGTGAAAAACTATTAAATTATAAAATAGCTATAACTTTGTGATTCTGTTTTAGCCAGCAGAGAAGGCTTAGCTATATATATACATATAATGTGCATGTGTGACAGTGCATGCGTTCAATTTGTCAGTGTTAAGTGTTGAAGTATTTAGAGTTCTCTAACCAACAAAAGGTATGTTCACCTTTAATGCAACAAATATTTGCAAAGCTTATTTCTTAAGTACATATAAATGATTCATACTTTTGCATTAAAGTGTAAGTATTATTATTATTTACCTTTTTAACATTGTAATACTAATAATGTAGTGAAGTAAAATTTACAATATCAACTTTTGAATTGTTATAGAGTAGAAGAATAAAGTAGCTTGTGTAACATTATCTGAAATGTATCTATCAGTGCTCGTAAAGTAAATGTCAGCAAATGTACTGGATGGTGGTTATTTTCCACTAACAGCCAATAGTCTGTAAAGTTGGTGATGTTTGAAATGGCACAACAGAATAATAAAGTAGCTTGGAAAACTAACAAGCAACTGAAATGTGGGGAAGCACACGGGCCTCCTCCCCAGCAGCATCTCTCCACTTCAAGTGTTCAAGTGTTTGTCATTCAGCCTAATAAGGTGGCCTCGACGGGGAACAGCACAGCAGCCACCTTAGGGATGGAGAGCCCGGGTCGGGTTCAGGAGGGTTTCTGACTTCATTTAGCACATCGGCCGTAAATGGATTTGCATAGGACGCCACATGAGTGGAGTTGTGGGAATCAGCTCTCTGCAGAAGTTACATCACTTCCTCTGTGTGGTTCTAAAGAGCAAGCAGAAGCTTTTAACAGATTTGGAGCATCGTAGAGAACCCCTGTGTTCACTTGTTCATGCATCCTCTAGGAGTGAACAGAGATGCAATTCAGAGAATATCTTTACAACACTGACAACATCGAGATGAGCTGTACAAGTAGATAAGCCACGTAAACTAAAAGACATTAAATGCAGTGTGAGAAGAAACACATAGATGGAAAATCATATGTGATGAAAATAAACATACTCAAGGTCGTTAAATATATGAGATGGAGTCAAAAGTATTTCATTTAGATAGGGATCTCAATATTACTTATTAAGTTTACTGAATGTGATGCTATGTTAAATGTAACATCATGTGTAATGTGTCAAATTATGATATTACATCATAATGTTAACATAGATGTATACATTTTGGCTTTGGCTAAATCAAACAGATTAGCCTAAAAGAAATCTACATGAATATAATGATAAATAAAATTATTGTGGTTACACTTCTGCGGCAGAGGAAAATTACGTTATATGGAGCCTTTATATGGAGTTTTAATTATTAATCTTAATCACTGAATTGTAAATATCCTTGAATAAATCATTAAATTATGCCTGACAATTAATACATACAACTACAATAAGGTCATCAATTATTAAAACAGCTCCCCACTTATTATTAAGACCACATCGTTGCGGCCAGAAGAGTTCATGGTTCAAGCGTCAGCTCGGTTGACTGAACCTGAAGTTCACCTTCTGTGTTATCGCCTGCAGGAAAACTTTAAACTTTAGAAATTAATTTCTCTCACTGAGTTCAAAGCCTGAGTATACGATGAATCCTGAGGGACATATTGTTTTGCATAAGTTGTTATCTCCCAGGCTGTGGCACTGCTCTCTGATCTCTCCCTCTGTCTGTTTCTGTGTTTTTAGGGCTATGAGATTGTTTACGTAATATGATAATGCATTGTTTGTCTGAAGCTTCATATGCGATGCCCTCTCACCCACATCTGGCCCACAAAATAATTTTTGATCTGATAAAAGAATAAATTAAAGGATGTAAAAAGAAATATCCCTCCTTGTGATAGTCCAGTGAGGCTCTCAGTGCCAAACTCCACCAAATGGCCGTCTAGCAGCGAACACTGGCAGCCATTTGTTTCATGCGGCACCAGACTTCACAGGCTACAATCTGCACAAATCATACAGGCATTAAGATTCAGTTCACTGCAGAGGAAAGGAAGATAGCGAGGTGATGTTGATAAGCCCTGAGGAAGGGCCTTTTCATAAACATGACACACCATAGCTGGCCAAAAGTATGTGGACAGCATGTGAGGCACAAGTGAGTGAACTATAATAATAATAATGCATTTAATTTATAGAGCGCTTTTCATGATAGTCAAAGACACTTTACACAACTTTTTTTTTTAAATCATTCTAAAAGCTATACAATAAAACAAATAAAATACATAAAAACAATAATAACATAGAGCACACAGTCACACATTAAAAGCAGTTCTGAAGAGGTGGGTTTTGATTTGTGATTTGAAAATGGAAAGATCAGTGCAGTCTCGGATGAGTTTGGGGAGAGAGTTCCAGAGGGAGGGGGCAGCTATGGAGAAGGCTCTGTCACCCCATGTCCGGTGCTTGGTCCTATGGGGGATGCAGATGGATAGGAGGTTGGCATCAGAGGAGCGGAGCCGACGCAATGGAGTGTGGTGGTGGAGCAGGTCGGTGAGGTAGGAGGGGGCCTGATTATGGAGGGCTTTGTGAGTGAGGAGAAGGATTTTGTATTGGATCCGTTGTGGGGCGGGGAGCCAGTGGAGGTTCTGGAGAACAGGGGTGATGTGGTCACGGGAGCTGGAGTGAGGAGGCAAGCAGCAGAGTTCTGGATGTATTGGAGTTTATTTAGGATTCTCTGGGCATTAATGCGCTGCTATCACAGCCTCTGCAGGGATCAGTGCTCTATACACAACCGGCAGACCAGACAATGCACCCAAATGCTCTGTACAGGCCAGTCAAGCCACAAAGAGCCATATCTGTATGGAGCTTGTTGTGTGCACGGGGCATTGCCATGTTGCCATGTTGCAACTTGAAGTGGCCTTCCCCAAACTGTCACTGCACCGTAGAAATCTAATTATTGTCTAGAATATGAATTTATGCTGTAGCATTAAAAGAATACTTAACTTGTATTACTTATAGCACTTCTCTTCTGTAACATTGTCTGAGTTGTTAAAAAAAAGTGTTGCAGCAGGTAGGGTGTTTTTATTCCATTGGGATTTGGATGTGTTGAGCGAATATCAGCTGATGGAGCCTTGAGCTGTGATGAGGAGAGGGCAGAGATGAGCCCTAACCATAGTGTAGCTTTAATATCCAAATATGTATGTTGCATTTCACTTAACATGGCATATGTGCTTCTTGGCATACTTTTATTTTATTCAACATCAAAATGGTGTATGTAAACATCAGATGTCACTACAGTCTGCCATAGTATTGCAGTACCACAGAGACAATGGCATGTTCTTTGTTTATTTAGGAAGCTGCTGTAGCTGCCATCTCTGTTGTGTACTTCTTGTTTGTTTATTTGTCATAGATGATTTATTTGTATTTAATAATAATAATAACTTTAAATAAATTAATGAGACTTGTATTTACACCCAATTGTAAACAAGAACAAGTAAGAGCCCATAACGTAGTAGAATAAGTAGACTAATAATATGTCTCAGTACAGAAGTTACATGTTGTGGCTGCAGCATCCTTATCAGTTTCATTTGTTGTACTCTGTCATAGAATGCAAGTTATGTTAAATTACATTTTTTTTCAAATGTGTCAGTGAACAGTGGGAAGTGGAGGATGACAAGACAAATGTGGGAAGAAAAAGAGGGGGGGGGGCACTGCGACCAGCAGGATGCCCAGTGAGCAGCTTTTCTCACTTTTGATGAGTAATACATGAGTGACTTTTTGACATGAAAAATAGGATGCACTGAAATTCAAATAGCATCACAATCACGAGGAAGTAGTTCATACTAGAGATGTTGACAAGACAAATGTTTGTTCATTGGGTTGTAATAATCTGTAATCAGAGCACAGCAAATGCATTTTCCATCAGACGGTTTTGTAGTGCAGATAGATTTGAAAAATTGCCTTAGGACTGTGATCAAACACTGGATCCACATCATCTCAAACAGCCAGTATTAGAACATTTTGTAAACAGTGTTTATCTGTAATTGCTGTCTTTTTTTCTGCCATAGTAAAAAGGAAAAGACATCATCCCCTTTTTTTCCCTCGAGTTGAAGTTGGCATTTAAAGTGTAGATGAGTCAGTGCTTTGTTTTATACAAATACTGTTGATTTTAGAAATCAGACCTTTGGGAGTGAGTCGTTCCTCAAATAGCCGTAGAGATGGGCAGGTTTTCCCCAGAGTGAAGGTGTGTCCTACTTTGCACAAGAGTCAGAGAAGCAATTTGAATGCTTCGATGTGCAATGAAGACTCTGCTTTTCAGAGTTGGAGTGAGACGAGTCAAGAGTGGAATCTAGGAATTTGTTCGTGATAGCAGAAACAAATGTTTTCTAAAAACTTTGCAAAAAAAATGATGTGTTGTACTTTTGTGTCGTACATTATTCATTTTTATTAATTCAAATTGTTTAGTGCCAGAATATAAACTCAATAGATTGACTCCGATTATCCATAAATGGCTTTAGTTATCAACAAAACAGAAACATGCATTGGCAGCATTAATTTTACTTGTAGTGTGTGTCTGTGTGTGTGTGTGTGTGTGTGTGTGTGTGTGTGTGTGTGTGTGTTTAAATTGTAATATGCAGCAGTACCTGTTTGAAAAATTGTTCCCTGTGATGCAAAGTAAAAGGCGTAAATTGGCACAACAAAAAAGCAAAAACAGTGGTATAGTATACGAGGATCCTCATGGAATGTGTTTTTGTACAACAAAAGTAAGGTGGCCTGTGACCTGTCACCGGATGACAGGTCAGGGGACCAGAGACACAAGATAAGACGGTTCAAAGCTGTTGTTAAACTATAGCTATTAAAACTATTTATGTTGATAACATGTAAACCAGGATGCAGACAGCTTTGTTTTCCAAAAGGTATTTCAAATCTGTCTATTATTTGAATACAAATGTATTTTTTAGGAGCCAACATTGATACACTGCATTAAAAATACAGAAAATGACTGACATGTCGAAGTAAAATAAAATATGTATATATATGTAGTAAATTATAAAATGATAAGCCCTCACCCACAGTTTGTCTGAACACTTCTGTGGCTTTGAGTTGCTGCTGCGTGAAACTAAGCGACTGTTTCAGAGGAAGGTCTGTGCACAGCTGCTGCACAGCCTGACAATGAACATGAACTTTTACAGGTTTTTTATTTCTGTGCATACACATTTGAAAGTGTAACCCAGACTCCTACACACGACAATATGTGCAGTTTTCAACTTCTAACTTCAGACAAAGATATTTTGAATGGTGGTCAAATTGCTTCCAAAGTATAGCTGCTCTTTCCATCCATCTCTTCTGTCATCCATTAAACACAGCAGCTTAAGAGATGCTCCTGCTGGGCTCAAACATTAATCACTGATTTCGATATAAGTTATTAATCACCGGTGTGTACACTGAACCGTTGTTTGTAAAATCTCAAATGGAAAGGTTTCCTTGGTGCCTATATATATATTAGTCATTTAATTTCAACAAGTTTCTTTTTCCACTTAATTCAAGTTCACCCTTCCAGGGTAATAATAACACTCCACTCCCTGTGATAATTGAGGTGATACATAATATATTCACAGTGGCATTGTGATCAGAGTAATAGTTGGTATGTGTATTTAAATAAATAATCCTCCTAGGCAAAGTGGTATAATGCCTTTGAATGACATTGTCTGTTATAATTGTATTTTGCAAAAGACAGGATAAAGGTACAAGAAAGTTTCTCTTTTTTTATTGAAAGTAAATATATGTATAATGAAACAATAATCAACATGGCAGAGTTGGATGTTTGAAGCTGGTATCAAAAGGCCGGACCCTGCAGAGTTTGGTGAGCCCCTGATGTTTCCTCAAGTGCCGCCATGATGCTGATAGTAAAAAGCGCTGACACAAGATCGATTGCAGCGATATGAGCTAAAAGCATCCATGCTCATCTGATGATGAATTACATAACATAATACGTAATAGCATTGGTGATCGCCTGACCTTTCATCGACCGCCGTTATCATGTAAAAACTTTACCTTTAGTAAATATCTGCCATTCCCATCAGCCTCAGTTGCATTTTGTGTGTATTGATAATACATTGTAAAATGTTAGTATTTATAATTAGTAACACTAAATTGTGATTCTTACCTTTAAGTAAGTCCACCTCAGTGACATCATTAAAATGCTGCTTACCTTTCATATTTCGTCTGTACAAGTTAAATTTAGCATCTCCCCTACTTAAAAATAGATGCATAATGACAGTCAGTGTTTTGGCAAAAAGCAGAAGACTTGAACTTTACCGCGTGTCATGTATTTATACGGAGAGAGACGGACCTTCTTTGCAGGCAAACCATTTCTAGTGAGAAGAGAGTGCATTACATTAATCTGACTAATGAGCTATCACGTTGAATAAATAAATCTACAAGAACAATAATGTATTTTAATAAGAAATGCTAAAGGGCACTCAGATGAAAAATTACCTCTCAAAAGTCTTAGCCTAAAGAATAAATCTGACTTCCCCATTGTGTTGACACGTACGGGCCATGTGAAGCTGATTTTAATAATTGATCACCTGAAAGTGCTCGGCGAGAGATTTGCTGATAAGCAAAAGAATGGGATTGTGTTTTTGAATCACAACATCCAATCGATCCCCTTTGAATAACGCTTAGTGGAAGAGCCGCAGATTTAGGGATTATTTATGTATCCTCTTGACCTTAGCATTTTACAGGGAGATTGTGTTTAAGGCTATGGAATTGACTGCCAAATCTGCACACATTCAATGGATAAATCTAAAGTGACAGCAATAATCAGAGTGGAGAGATTAGCAGTTTTCAGCTTTATGTTTTTTACCCTATAAAGGCATACATCTCCATCAGCCTCACCTGCAGTGTGGTCGCCTTTAGCCTGTGTCGTTTTTGAGACACCATTCTCATTTGTCCCTTTTGATCCATCACCAATTTGCAGAGAAAACTGGAATATTTTTAGAAGTTGCATCATTATTCCTTTCAAATCAAAGTTTAAAGTGACGTCATCTCTACATCCTAAATGTCTATGTTTAAAATAGCAATCAGTTTGCAGCAGAGACTTTGTATAAAACTAAATTAATTAGAAAGGACTTTTTTAGTGGCCTGACATATTCTTCCTCTGCACCTGATCCGCTGAGCACAATCTGCTGATGTTTGGGTTGAACTGAAGATGCCCAGAAACAAAATGGTTTGAAGATTTGTTTTGTAGCGTGGACTCTATCTTCATCCTATGCAAAACTAATACGCAGCAGTTTGAGAGAGCAATCAACTGGAAATGGAAATTTGAACAGCTTTAAGATGAAGCTCATTTTTCCCTTCGGAGCATGAGTGTTCTTGCCAGAATGTGTGATTCTCTCTTTCACTGCGACTGTACCGAGGGTGCACTGATGTTCACAGCCTCCGTCTGTTATACATTGTTGACACTTTTACTGTCTCATGGCTGAGATTACTTTACAGCGCTAGTGTTTCTTTGGTGTTTATTCAAAATGACACACACATCATGTAATACCACTTTATAATTAATAAGTCATCCACATAAAAAAGGTTTCCACCTTTTAACACATAGCTTTATTTCCATTTAATTACAGATTACACGGGTTACACCTCGCCCCGAACCACAATTATTCAATTATATATGAGGACTGATTGAAAAGCAGTTTAATAATAACAAATAACATTTATGACTGCATAATTGATGTTTCATTAGAAAGGGAGAATACAATCAGAGTTCAAAGAGTCATTTTGAATGGTAATATTACAAAATAGAAAGGATCAACCCAAAGAAATGTATTTTTGACAACCCGGCAACCCATAATTTGTTCTTATTATTGGTTAACTGATCTATAAAACTGGACTTATTACACGTGTATGACATTATTTAAGCTTATTACCCTGTTATAAAGAATGTGATACAAATATTTTGGTAAATTATGTGATAATATGCCACATAACGTCTATTTAACGCGTGTTTGTGCTGCATCAAAGATTCAGTGATGTTCTCTTAAACTTTAAAAAAACTTTTGATTCTTCTTTTGTAGTAAAAAAAACAAAAAGTAACAACAACAAAAAAAACAACCTTTGAAGATACAGTTTCTTTCTTGGTT
This sequence comes from Cottus gobio, assembly GCA_023566465.1. NCBI lineage: Eukaryota > Metazoa > Chordata > Actinopteri > Perciformes > Cottidae > Cottus > Cottus gobio. The sequence continues at coordinate 12,997,151 of CM042220.1, forward strand.
TGTTTAGAAGTGAGGTAGTTCCTCTTTTTAAAGCTACACCTCTCACACAACTGACTGAGGCAACACATTCAAAGACTGTGGAGGAGGAGACAAAGAGCTGTGATGTGATGAAAGAACGAGACACCGAGAAGAAAAGGCACGCAGGATATAGTTGTCACTATGAAACAGCCGCTGATCTGTAATGGCAGTGATATATTCACGATATAATCCGTGTATGAGTCTAGATTCTTCTTCTCGGCATGCTGAATCAATACAGACAAAGCATCTACAACTACAACATATCTACGCAAGACAGCTGAATATTAATGAGTCACTCATTGCTGGTGTGTGTCTGTATGTTCAACAATATAGCGGTGTGAAGGTTTATGCAGTTTCGGGGACCAAGTATTAGCAGTGGATTACAGGTGACTAGCAGGCGTTTGAATCTCGTTTCTGTGATACCCTTTGAATGTGTTCACTCCCTTTGAAGTGATGTCACTTTTAAAATATCTCTGCCCTTTTATGTTAAACCAGGGATGTTTGCGTTCAAGGATTATTTCTTTCTTTCTTTTTTTTTTTGAAGGAGGAGATGAAAGCATCACATTGTGTCAGCATCCATCAATGAGGGAGAAAGTCTGGGAAAAGTCCGGCACATAACGATGCATGACTTGTTAAAACACACCATGAGGCGGTTGTTGTGTCTGCACCGGGTGATTAGGGTGCAGCGGCGGGTTAAAGAGTTGAATGGCAGGTGGATCCTCACAGAGCTCGCTCGCTGCTCTGTCACTGAATTTGATGGACTGATTGTGTGTTTTGCAGCAGTAATGAGCTTTACAGTATGTATGTAATGTGCCAGGAGCTGATTCGTATGCTGGATGAGCTAGCTAATTGTTCACAGTGCACATTCCCCCAGTCCCATGGCTCCTCTGATTTGGATTCATTTAGCCTTTATTTTACCTCATTATGCAGGGCTGTGTTATTGCCAGGTTGTATATGGAGTATTTTGCAGTGTTAAAATTGACTGGTAATTTAATTTAAAAAATCAACGGGAGAACCTTGCACCTCTTAAATACAAAACAGAGTGGGAAGGAGCAAAACTGAACTTATCGGTTTTGCGACAGAAAAAAAGAAATGCTCTTGTCACTTTATTTTATTGCTCTCAACAACAAGCTGCAACAGCTTTATTAATTTCCACATATTGCAACAAAAAGCAAAAATCCCAAGCTGAAGTTGCCAATGAACTGTGCTTCCTACAACCTTGCACACAAATCAAATATGAGGAGCAATCGTGGGGGCATTTATTTTGTATTTCAAGGAGTACAGCTGGCTCACAGCTAAGAGCAGTAAGGCTAGGAAGAGCATGCAGGGCTACAGTTCAGTAGGTCTGAATGAAAGGGATGAAAATGTTCTCTGATGCTGATCCTGCGGTTGCTGTGGATCCCAAACAGCTGCACAGAGAACTGACAAACCCGGGTATTTACTCTGGCATTCCAGTGGTAGTCTCTTCGCTGTCCAAAACAAACAATACCCTATGCATCGACCTGATCTTCCTGGAAAAACACACTCTCAACACAGCGAAAAAAGAAAAAAAATCCCTCAAATGCGATTTTTCTGGTCACCAAAGCGCCATCAGTCAGTGCGGCTGTATTAGCAGTATGGTTGAGATATAATAGTTTGCATTTAAGGCAACAACACATCTTTTGTTTTATTTTTACCTTGAAAGACATAAATAAGTCTTCTGTATGACCATAAAAGAAAATGTTGTCCAAGTCACATAGTGTGTATAGAATAACTGGTATACTGCATTTCAAAGTTCTGAAGCAGTAAAACCAACCGAAGGAGAAATAAACGTCAGACTGTGGGTTTCCTGTTTTATTAGAAAGAAAAGGAACTCCTGCTGGGGTGTTGAGACTCTTTCTGTACAGATTTCCTTGAATTTTCCTTGGTATCATCATATTTGAATCATCTCTATCCCTCTCAGTGTGACACTTGCATGTGTGTGTGTGTGTGTGTGCGTGTGTGTGTGTGTCCGTGCTGTGCTGTGCTCTTGGCACTACACCATTGTGTGGGCAATACCCCCCTGAGGGTAGTTCCCCACAAAGCAAGTAATGGCACTAAGCATGCAGATAGAAGACTGATTTAGACTGAGAGGCGTCTCTAATCGTACGAGTTGTCAGAAGTGTTGTGCCGTAGATTAGCCGACTTCTTTTCATTTCCTCTACGATCATCATCTCCTCTGTGTTCATCACCTCCTCCGGCAAGGACCGCTGTGCACCACCCTACATTCACATTGTATTATTGTTATTAGTAGTAGTAATAGCAGCTGGGTTATTGTTGTTGTTTGCAGCAGTCACATTGTTTTTTATTAGAAGCCTGGTTTTAGTATTATTTCTCTGGAAAGTGGTGGGATACAGTATGCAACAAAGAGTGCACAGCTTACAGTGCTTGGTTACAAACAATATGTTTTGGACTCAAACGAAATGTGTCTGTGGCACAGAGTTGAAAGCTGCCGAGTGAACTGAAAGCATCTAAAGCCTCTAATCCTTTGTTCTGAGAGTTCCTGAATTTTAAGTTAATTCTAAAGACTTTTTTTTTTCAAATAATACACAGCCCTAGCACACATTATTCACGTTAAATAAAGTTTTACCTTCTGCACATACTCGTCATTTTGTAAGTTTTACTCCAATACATTTACAATTTCTACAATAAGCTCGTCAAAATGCAACAGGATCTGAAAATGACCACGACCTCTTAGCAGCTGGCGGTGAAATGTAATGTGTTAAAATGATGTGCCACCACCTCAGAAACTATTTAGGATCAAGCAACAAAACAATTTGATTAGGTATAACAAAGAATAGATCATGGTTTTGGGTTAGATAAGTATGTTTGTTACGTAACTTAGCATACAGCTTTAAAGTAAGTCAAAGTGAACGTTTGGTTTCATACAGGACACAAACAGCGGTCTCCTAGGTGAAAGTCCTGTGTCTGACCACACCATCCACTCTTACCTCCTCCCCATGTTTAACCTGGGAATGTGTGTATCCAGCACGACAAGGGATCCATTGATTCCATTGGTAATGTTTCCCCGGTGCCAGCGTGCCGTTTTAACACATTACATTACGACTCCATGTGCTGCCTAAAAGGTCCGGGCCATTTCATGTGTTTCTATTAGCTCAGGCTGAACATATTATAAATTGTTATACATTAAATAGAATTAAAGAAAATGTAAAAATGAACTTCACCTCAACCAACTATAACATTAAATTGCTGTTTACACAAAAATGTACACAAGCCACTCTGACAACAATCCCACTGCATCCTGCAGCGCATGAATCACTGCATTATTTATTCAGCATGATTGCTGTGAAATAACATTGTTTGGGTTAAACGATGTTCTACCCAAGCAGCTGAAGCAATGCCATATATGTATATATAAATATATATTCTTCACCTGAGGTGAGAAGTGCAGGGAGAGATAAGAAAAAGTTGTGTGATGGATCTCATCTCATTAGTATGTGTAGTATATAACTTAAGGTACAGAAGCATTGTCCTGCGGCCGAACATAGGACGCAATTAGCTCCTGTGAATATGTGTGAGTCTGTCAGTCGGTCGGACTCTGGTATGCTCGGCATGTGGCGTCTTTGATGCTGTGCTGCAAGATCTGGCGCTCTGATCTGGAGCAATATATACAATATAATGTTTCTCAACACAACATTATAGCCGCATGTTTCGTCTGTCCTCATATTCTCATCCTGCCCTCACAAACAAATTGACCCATTCCCATTAGAATTAACTGCAAACATTGGCAGTAAAATGTACGCTAATGGTGTCGGATCTGCGGTCGCGCAGCGTTTCCCCAAAGTAGTTACCGAGGTGTCTTTGCTGTTTCTGAGAAATATGTGGAAGAGTCATTACAACTTAAACTGTGTAAACTGCTGCAACCAAATGTGACCACCCTAAGTCATGTGGGTGGTACACGAACAACAAAGTCTAACTCGCCTGAAATAGAAGCACAGCCACATGAGGCTCGGCAGATACATTTGCGTGCATTTCCTGCTGCATCCTACTGCTCATTTGTTTACAGCCAGTGCCAGTTGGAGGTAGGTGAAGATTAAAGAGGTAACTTTAACCTTAGGAAGCAGGAAACAGCGGTGACAGAAAAATCAAGAGAACATGAGCAACAGGGATCGTGGTGAAAGCGTCAAAGGCAGCAACGGGAATGAGGGGTTAGAAAGTGTTTGATTGATCAAGAAGGAGCTAACAAGCTTAGCAAACGGGTCCTGCGGAGGCTTCTTTTTGAAAAAGTGTTGACCAACAGATGCAAAACAGACGGTGCGGACAGCACTTTGGGATACTTTTACGTCTTACATCGGGAGTTTGCACTAAGTTTTAGTTAAAGCCAGCAGGTCTCCGCACATAATGGAGGCAGATGCCCGCTGTCCCGCTGTGTCTTTGCAGAAGAACAGCCTTGAAGGGTCAGGTCACCCAAATTGATTTTATTTTCTCATTTACCCCAAATGGATTTGTGGCGTTGTATTTCAGTATTGTTTACCAACGTTTTGAGATATCTGACTTTTTCTGCTTCCACCTCAAAACAATGAAAGTGAATGGAAATTGAGTCCATTGTATTAAAACAGTTTTTATTGGAACTATTCACACAGAAAACAACTACTTTTAAAAACTTTTAAAAACAAATCAAATCTGTGTGACTCCAAAGCTCACAATTTATGTTCAGTGCCAACATTCAGTGTCGGAGCGAGGCTCTTGAATGAAGGCTGAGACCTGGTCTTGAGATACGGGGTCTGACACAGCGTAACTGGAGCTGCTATCTTGGAGGGTTATGGTGGACGAAGAAAGATAAAAATAAAATAAAAAGTGAAAAGGTAATTCTGGATTTCGCAGATTCGTCCAATATTGACTTGAGGTTTTCATAACCGACGACTACAAATGAAATTCCACGAGTAAGAAGAATCTTCACTACTGGTGTCTGACTATTTTTGTGTGTGATTCTTCTGTGACAACACTGTTCTTTCAAAACGTGAGAGCTAGAACCGAAAAAGGCCTAAATCAACATCCAATGCTTTCAATCCAGCTTTTCATAAAAAGTAAATTATGTAAAATGTACAGAAAAGGACACTGCATTTCAGATACACATGTTTTTAGGTTCTCTGTGATGGAAGGAGTGGCGTTCACCTCCCATTGCTGTCTGTCCACATGCAGTTTCCATGTCTTCCTGTTTGTCTCCACGTTTACTCAGCAGGTTGTAGGATCTCTACTGTAGAAGCAGTGAGTCAAACAAATGCACTTTAGAAATCTTGTTTGCTTTTGACTCACTTCTTCGAGACTTGTTTCCTCTTTTGATCATACGGCTCTCTGCTTGTTTTCTCCCGAACTCAACAAACATACAATCACGGCGAGTGGAGACTAAATTGCCCGTTGGTGCAAATGTGAATGTGGACCCCGGCAGGCCTTTCAGTCGCTGAGGCTAATTGGAATCTAAATATGGAATAATAAACCTCTGCTTTGTCCACACCACTGGTCGTCATTGTTATACTTCCTCTGGGACGAGTCTGAATTCTGGCACCAGTCAGGCTCGTAGCAGTGCTGCTTTTTTTTGACTCCATGCGTTTGAGTTTGTGTGTGTGTTTCTGGCCTGTCAGTGCGGCACATCAGCAGTCGTAACAGGCGGTCCCTGTGGAGGGCAGACTGACAGGTAGGTAATGATCAAAGAGGCTGTTTCCTGTGTTTCATGTTGGGCTCAGAGAGAGACACATCTGTACTGCGGGTGCCTCTTCTCTTTCATGGGCTCTGGTTGCAGATAGCAACTCATCTCACACACGTGCATGCATACGCATGCGAGCACAAACTCGAGTCATTTCGAGACTCCTCACATTAACAGCTACTAACACATTTCTCAGATTCAGCCTCACTCTCCCCGTGCCATACTCCCTCCCTTCAAATAAATCGCTGAACTTTTACCGCCTCCTCTCAGCCATCTCAAACTGTCATCTGAACTGCATCCAACATCCATAAAATATTCACCTGAAGGGGAAACACAGGCAAAGCCACCCAGTCTGTCTCCAATTCGACCCCCCTCACCTCCCTCCCCAAGTAAGCAGGACTATCTCTCTGACTCAGGTGCCAGGCCACTCACAGATATCTTACCCTCAATCTTGTGTCCACACTTGCCAGTGGCTGTGTGGACGGGTTTGTACTCCGCTCTGCTCTGTTCAGCCGGCCGGTTTCTGTTTAATCAATTGAAGCAATTCAGATTGTATTTGAGAAAGGCCAAATCTCATCACAGGTTGGATGTTGTTGGAAATGAAGTGCATCCTTGAGGATGGGTGTAAAAACAGCTCCACTTTATCTGGAAGATTAAAACTTCAGGGTCACGGTAATCTGTCTTAATGAAACTGTCAAGTAATCCGAGAATCTGTAAACTGTGTGTGTGTGTGTGTGTGTGTGTGTGTGCCACGTCAGCTTTTCCGGGCACTCACTTGTGTGCATGTGTGTGTTTTATCTGACTGGATTTATACATGATTTTTAAATTACTGATTGGCAGACTAGAGGGTTAGGTGATTGCAATGAGAGGTAAATTAGCTGGCAATTAACCAATGTTAAGGTAATTGCGTAACCAATCAAATATCCTCAAAGCAGGTAGTGGAAGCATGAAGAGCTCATTTAATTAAACACCTATAAGAACTACTTCTATATACTCTCAGGTTTTATCTCACATTTCATTTGTAGAGAAAGCTAGATTCACACCTTCTATCACCGTCCAATAGCCCTTTTCTAAATATTGATTTCAGACACAACCTGAACCCTTCCCTTGAGCCTGATTGTATAAATGTACTGTTTTAGACGAGGAGATTTTGCTTCAACAATGGGATTTACGGTGGATGAGCATCTTCAAAGAAAATGTAAATAGGTACACATAGTAGCACATCCCAGAATCTTCTTAATTGCACATAAAATAATTGCCCAAATGTGTCACCTTTTAATGTCTCTTCAGGTTGAAAGGTTATTACTCCCCACTGTCTGACAGTAGCTTACATATCACATCCTTTATCAGCTTGTTATTGGAGCTTTAGGTTGTTTGCACTGAGTGATCAGCTATAATGGTTCTATAAGGTGTTTGTTACACTGTGTCTTACAAAGGCTTAGTTGTAATAATTTACTGCGGTTTTATATAAACTGAGTCATTGTGACGTTTGGTCAAAATTAGACTTTTAATAAGGTCACCTTTGAGAGAATAAAATCTTAAAACAGTTTTAGAAAATAATAATCACATTAATTAATTGATTATGTAAATCATTTTAAATTGCACCCCTACTAGACGCAAATCTCATAGTGAAAACGGACAAAATGTAGCTTATTAGATGCTATTTATCTGCCATTTAGTAAGACAATCTCTTGCCTCAAGTTGGTTATTATGACCGGTAATATAAAATACAATAAGATTGGATAAGATGAGCCTTCATTAATCCCCACAGGGGGAATTTGGTTGTTGGGAATTTGATTGTTGCAGCATTAAGTACATAATAAGAGGTATATGAAACTAAAATGAGAAAGTGAAAAATAAAAACTACATTGAAGAAGACAAATGACAAATGAAGACAAAATGAAAAAAGCAGGAAAAACAATGGTATGACGTGATCATTAGCAGCAAAGTCATTAAGTCTTGTACATGTAACCAGTGTGCACCCGACTAATAAACTGTGATGACTAGCTGAGCTTGTAAACAGTATTAAAGCTGGAGAAGTGAAAACATTTAAGTATTTGTATTTACATTTACCCAAAGCTGCGGTAGACTGTTGCTTACTGTAACATATCCGTCGTCCTCTTCCACTGAGGGCTCGTCAATAAGCACAGTGAACTCAAGGCTGACTCTTTTTTACACACCAAGGCTGGCAGCTGATCCCTCTGAAAACCCACCGAGTCTCTGTGAGGGGGAAGGGATGTGTAGCTGGCAAGCATGGAAAGCTTCAAATGATTGATAGCCATTTGTTTTGCCTGCTTAATACAACATAAACTCTCCCGCGATTCATCACCAGAGAGGGTTTTCCACGGTGCCTCTGCAAAGCCCACTAAAAATAATTCATTTTCTGCAAGCTACGAGACAGGCACTAATGTTAAATATTCATGCGGGTCCAGTCTAAATGATGTGGCCATTGGCACACAGTTAGAGCACACTCTGTGGATGGGAGGAAATGTCAAGCTGTGAATAAATGAAAGCAGTGAAGCCGTATATTACTCTGCCATTGTGAATTTACTATACTGTAGTTGCCATTTTGTATGGCCACTTCAAATAGATCTCTTTTATAATCAATACACTCGAACATATTGCCACGTTGGCAATAATCTGGACTTGTTGCGTGAGCTCATTCTTTACTCACTATTGTATTTGTTGCCTAATTTGTGGATCATGAATGTTAACAGAGGGGCTATTTCTGTTGTGAGAGTTGACGTGTTCGGTGACACAGACAATCAAAGAAACTAAGTCGGCTCTCTTCGAGGATGTCGATGGACTGCGAGCGCCTCTCGTCACATGAGATCAATATGGCTTGAGCCTATGCAGCTGTTACGGTTTGATTTGTATTGACTGCCACATCACTCAACCGCATTCGTTTCTGAGGCGTTTTTACAGCGTGGGCACGCTGATACGAAGAAGATGCTGTCATCGTTGCACAGGAATTGTTTTTGCGATGTTGTATGTCATCTTTTGCCATGATATCAGTAAGCACAGTGGAAGAAACGGACAGAATGTAATAGAACGTACTGGGTTGAGTATCCTTTTAGGGGAGAACTCAAATACAGAGCATAATGTCTGCTGTGTATCATTTGGATGGAATGGGGAACATTAAATGGCCTCATATTGACACTCTCCCAGTATTCATTTTTATTACACACATATGCCGCTCACATTCACACACACATTTCCTCCCGCAGTCTCTGACTAATGAGGCCTAGGGCTAGAGATGGTTCCATCACACACTCGCTCTTCCCTCTCTCAAACATGCCCCTGATTGATAGCAGTGATTTGACTGAGAAAAGGGGAAATTGAAAAATGGTGGAAGAAGATTGGAAACAACGCACTGATTATAAACTCTGCGAGGAAACAAAGGGCCTTCCCTCTGCCTTTTTTCTTAGCAAAGAGGTAGCAGGTGTGTGTCTGACAGGTGCCTGATTGAGGCGCACAAAAGACATTACAACTGCAAACAAATGGACGTGTTTAGCGTCCCCGGATGCAGTTAACGTTTTGGGCTGATAGATGTGATTATGAGTATATGAGCAGTGGCAGCCGGAGAATGGGTGCAGGTGTTAAGGAAAGTGGAGCAGAAAAGGAGGCATGTTATTGTTGTGATGATGATAATCCATCCATACAATTAATGGTATGTCGTCACCAAGGTCAACAGCCTCGGGGATGTATTTAATGTCTCATATTGTAGAAATAAAGCATCTCTCTGCTGGAGACAGATACGCAGCAGGCGCAAGACCACACAGATTCATCATCATGAGAAAAATAAATAATTAAAGAGCCATTGCGTTCTAAATTCACTGATTTACAAAAATAACCTCAATTACCTCAAAGCCATCGCCACTTATTTGGATCTTTTGATGTTTGTGTTCTCATGTTTCAGGAAAATAAACAAGAGCACTTTTATAACAGTGAGAATAAATTAGACGCTACCTCCTTGTGAAACAGCTTTGTGTATTCCATAAATGAGGGAGCGTCTTGGCCGAGGCTCCGGTGGTTTAATATTCTCTGAGAGCTTCCAGACAGTGAGTGGTGGTGCAGCAGCTGTCTCTTGACCCTGCTGGACCCCCACTTACCCCTCTGACCACCTTCTTTTCACTGGGCAGGCTGTGGCGATGACAAGCCTGTCAGAAGCGCCTCCTAATGTCCTAATTACCCCTCACACACACACACACACACACACACACACACACACACACACACACACACACACACACACACACACACACACACACATATACACAGACAGACAAAAATACAGGCTTGTGCAGATGTATGCACATTCATAGTGAGTAAGCACATCTGCTGGCAGACAGGAAAGCACACCCATATTGCTTCTGTGAGCATTGCTCATGTGAGCTTTCCTGACAAGAGACCAGAATATATAGGTGAGGCATTATCACGTCTGCAGAAAAGCAAGAAATATCCCTCCCTCAAGACTCTTTGGAGGCTTTGATTTGAATCGTTCTGTATGCGTTTTGATCCGGGCTGGGCTGCGTGTTGAATCAGAGCTACGGTTTCTCTCCTGTGGTAACAAACGCAGCACTCCTGCTTGCAAGTTTCCTTTTAAAAGAAACTAAAACCGGGGCTGAAAGGAGGCTTCGCAGCAGTGTTGCTGACTCCGAAGAGGACATAAACACAAAAAGATGCAGCGTCACCCGAAATAGACAATCCGAATGAGATGTGATGTGTCACTTTGCCAGAGGTTAAGCTTGCCTTGGCTTTAAGCGAGCATCCCGCTCTGCTGCATTGGTTTTTGGGTGACACTGCCGCTGCTGCACTTAAGTCCATGCTCAGTCAACCAGACTTGTTAACATAACAGAGTGAATGATTGTGCCTCGTAGGAAAAAGGAAATCATTGTGCAACCTCCCAGCGAATGCAGTTTGTTGGTGATTCACAGACCTCTGAGGTTACTGCATTTGTCTCAATCAGCATGACTTAATAGTTTGCTACTATAATGCTCTTCCTGCTTCATACTATGTTGATTTGAGACATCCTCTTGTAGAATAGTAGTCTTGTTTCATTATGGCAAATTACCTTTTGTGACCCTGTGATATTATCACAGTGATGCTGTTTTATTTGTGTACCGGGGAGAGCTCAGTGTCTGTCGTGTGACGAGGCAGAGAGGAACAGCAGCCTGGCATCTACAGTCGTCAGAAATGTTAGTGTTCTCATTTTTCTTGACACAAATGTGTGAGCCGAAACGATACTTGAGTTATCATTAAAGGAGCTGGCTGCAAACACTTTTTGTGTGCGTGTCAGCAGCAGAGTCTTTTTTGTGTGTGTTCTGAGTGACAGAACACAGTCACACGAGATAACACCGTTTTTGTTTTTAAAGGAATTACTGAAGCTGAAATGTCTTGATTTTAGCCTTTTATTCATAAGAACAGCCATCTACCGTTGTTTATTATGTACAATTGTAGATTCCATTAGCACTTTACTGACAGCATGCAGGGTACCACATTTAATATATCTGCTTTCTGAGGGATTATCCCTTAATCTCTCAAAGTAAAGGTTATCTTCAACTACATGTGTCTTCCTGGCGTTTCATGAGTACAGCCCACACATGCAAGCCATAGATCGGATATTTACAAATCAAATCTCATTAACACAGAGCAATTAACCACTTCTGTGGGGATACTGGCAAAATATCCTTGTTATTATAGTTTATCGTGCAAGAACATGCCTTGCATCTCCTGTAAACCAACCTGATTAATGTTTCAGTCGACTCTGGGGAGAATTAATCTGAGTATTCCCAGTAGTGTTTGCAGGTGAGTGTTTTTGAAATCTCACTGACATGTTGGGCTGGATTAAGCTGTACCTGAGTGCTGATAATAATAAAAGTCAAGTCTGTAAATACAATGCAACTATATTACCTAATAATGTACGAAACTTCATCAACCAGCCATTGCAGGCACACATGCAGCATCTGTAATAATCATTACATTATTGAACATGGAAATTGTATGATGAAATTGTATGATGATATCTGTCCCGGCATATGGAGTTGGGCTACAACAAATAATAATTTGTATTATCAATTAATCTAACAAATATTTTCTCAATTATTTGTTAGGTGTATACAAGCTCAGAAATCAGTGAGAAGTTCCAATCAAATCACATTTTCTTACAGTAAACTGCTTGTTAAGATGGATATGTCAAAAGCATTGCATTTGCTGATCTGAAGTCATGTGGTTGAAAGCTCTGGGAAATGCTTTTTATTAGATCTTTGGATTGTTTTGTCAAATTTCCAATTCATACAGAAAATCGGTAGATAATATTTTAATTATTTAATGTGAACCTGAAACGATTATACTTGACAACAAAGACTTACATGAGGTGTTGGGCACTGGTTTTTCTTCCTATTTTTTTGCGAGAACAGCCGAAACTCTTTGATCAGTTTCTTTTGTGAAAATCCTGACCTCAAAAGTCGTCTGTGTTTATTGGGTCCACTCTGCAGGAGCTCGCGTCTCCATTCGACTTCTTGAAGAGAAAAAGTTTGAAGCCCACCTCTGATCCCTCTAATTAAATGAAAACACTATGGGCTATACACAATAAGAACACATCGCTCCACATACACACACAAAGGTACCAATGTGGATCTCTATGGGGAACTACACAGAGTGCCAGCATCCAACTCTGTTGTGTCCTCTTATGCAGTGCGATCACACACTAGGTTGACATGCAACACGCAGCAGATTATGAGCATAAATAAGCAAGGGAATGTTTTACCTGAAAGGAAGAACATTAATTCAAAGGCATCGCACTGGTACTGTGAAGAAACGTTGCCTCATTACTAGTGTTACCCCACTGCTTTTACTGAGCAGCAGCATTATATATATATATATATATACACACACATATATATATATATATATATATATATATACACATATACAGACAGCCAGTCTCCTGAGATCTTTGTTTGTCATTGTGATTTAAAAATGTAATGCAGATTATTATGGATTTTTCGAGGGACATTGGGTTGAACACAGGTGCCTGAATGCCACAGCACTTGGAGCCTCACGTTGTATAGAAAACATAATGGAGTGCTAAAAACATGCCCTTTCAAATGTTCACAACAAGCGTGTTTCCAGTAGGAAATGTAGCAATAATGTAGGTGGAAAGCGGGGAAATGTTCCACCTTCGCTGTTTCTGCTTTGGATGAAAAGAAGAAGAGGTGAGGAGACAAGGACAGACACTATTTGGAAGATGGTTGGCCTGCCTGCTCTCATCCGCCGTGATTGACAGATTGGTGCAACGGCTGCACTCACACGAATGCCATCACACGCAATTCCCCAGAAATCTGTCTATCAGCACTGTCTAAGCAGAGCGACAGCCATGACATCTAATCACAGGCGAGCTGGCACCTCATAACTTCTACCTAATGTGCTGCAGGTACAGAGAAGAGAAGGGGAGCACGGCAGACAAGCCACAACGCTATTTATAGCCCCTTCAGAGGCCACCAGCAGGAAGTGGATCATGCTGAAGGGTTAGGGAAGGTGTCACCGCACTATAGCACAAGTCTCTCTGTTTACGGTAGATATATGTAGGTCTCTGTTGACAAGATTAAACTGAGATGCCCCGTGTCTCTTTTTTACACTCCTGTCACATAAAACGAGGGCAGATATACCCTACACATTCAAGATGATAATGAGTAATTTACATAATGTTGCTACAACATAATAATTACCTAGCAATTAAAGGAGCTCAAAAGCCTCATTATGGGCTGTCCTCAGGGCTGGTTGGACCGGGATGCATACGCTGTGTTCATTCAAGCTCGAGTTTGAGTCTGGCTATCAACCTCGCAGCCTCGTTTGGTTCAAATCTCTTTCAGCTGAAGCAGAATTGCCCCAGAAGCCTCATTATGTTGAATTAACGCTTAATAAAGACCCTGTTTTGACTGACACCTGGCGCTTTTAAAGAAGCAGAGGCCTTAGCCATGTGAGATATTGAAACAGGCGCCTGGACAATGTTCAAAATTTGTTTCCCATCGTGTGTGATTTGTCACTCACACGTCTTTTGTCCTGAGGGAATTGCTGACACATTGAAAATGCACAAAGGAGTTTAACAAGGACATGTGTCATACCTTACACCCTTATTACGCCGGCAATGACAAGTGAGACAAGCAGTCACTTCGACATACTGTACGCTCGCCACTGAAGCCCACATTGCTCACAGTAAAGGAGCTCCGAAGTGTGTGAAATGTCAAGATGTAGATATAGGTGTGCAGCAGAGGGCAGGGGGGGAAGTGTGAGTGTGTGTGAGAGAGAAGTGAAAAGAGAGAGAGTGAAAGGGATTGGGGCGGGGATGGCAGGGGGGGGGGTTGTTTATGAATAGCAGACAATGAATGATGGAAGCTCTCCCGAGGGTACAGGCCCTGAGCACTGCTGCGGGGACTTGGGAACACGCCAGTCTCCCATGCCCTGTGAGATGCCAGTTTGGGTGGGCACCGTTCCGAATGGGTGCTCTCTTCTCCAGGATCCACCGCAGGGTCCCAGGGGAGCGCCTCCAGGCAGTGGCTGCTCGAGAGCGGGGCTGGCTGGAATCTCAATCAGGGACATGAGGGGGGGGAGAAAACAAAGTCCACATATCCACTCTGTTCCTCCATATTAATATAACGCTGGATGAAGAGAGAAAATGGCCCATTATGTGGGGGATCGTACACACCTGTGGAAGAATAGAATGATTACTCATTATGATGCTTTTTCTATTTGTCTTAATTGGTGGGAAATTACACGAATAGCATACGGAGATTGAATTTAATGAATTTCAACAGCTTTATTTATCACTTATGAATACGTTTTTTGCCAGTGGAATATGACTCTGCTTGCATTCTGTCTGCTCACAACCTGTCTGTTTTCTTCTCTTCTGCTCTCATCCTTGTCCTGCGCTGCAACAGGAGCTGCTGAAACCGTGACAGGTACTCTTTCTTTTTTGCTACCTGCTGTTCATTTGGAAGTGCTTGCTTTCCGTCTGTCGGTTGATTGGCTGTCCATCGCAGTCTGTTCATCTGTGCATATTTACATTAATGGTTGGTTATGTTGGTGTTTCCTTTTCAGGAGAGGAGGAGAGAGCCACTCTCTCACAAAGCCAATCCACTCTTTTTATTTCTAATTCTCAAATCAACATTTCGCCACATGTAATGGCAGATTTTAATTTGTCTTTAGACCACTTGGATGCCACTTAAGTTTTTCCTGTTTTTAATTAGCTTTACTGAGCTTTACATAGCGCTATGATGCCAGAAAGTGCACTTTAGAAGGTACAGTACCAATAGCAATTATACCAACAGTATACAATATACACAACTGGCTATGAGTGAGTGGTGTGGCTGACTTTCTCTGAATGTCCAGCTGCAAACTAACTCTTCAACAGAGGAGGTGAACATACCCTTTAGCTCTTTATGTAAATAACATATTTAATAAATAACATCCCCAAAACATGGGATGTTGCTATGAATCATCTCTGGTTTTAGCTGGTATTAGTACAACCAAATTAGGGCAAAAACGTATTGTCCAGGTGCTACAGCATGTCTAACGATTTCTGCATTACAAAGTGGTACACTGGGTACACTTATCATTGCAGAGCATTGGTCATTTCATTTACTTCACAAAAATGACACACCTTTTAATTAGGGATGCACCGATACCGATACCGGTATCGGGTATCGGGGCCGATACTGCGTTAAAATACTCGTACTCGTATCGATTTCAATTGCCGATACCAAGAACCGATACCACTCAACAGTATTTCGCTACAACAAACTGGTCGCGCTTTGTGGAGAAAAAGATTTGTTGTCCTACCTGACTTCAACGTCTAGGGCAGGGGTCGGCAACCCGTGATCCAGAGCCGCATACGGCTCTTTCGTCGCTCTCTTGCAGCAAGGTGTGTAGAGTTATGGTGCGTTCACACCGAACGTGACGGAAAATTACTGCCGTCCTGCCGGTTTGAATCAAACTGTTGCTGGTCCACCAGAAGTAGCGCTGGCAGCGGCCTCATTCAGACGCTGTTGTGCGGCTACGGATGATATTATTGTAGCCGAGTGTCTGTTGTGTGTCTATATTTGTAATTCTAATAAAATGAAAACACGCTCCAGGGTAACTTGAACCACTTTTTTATCTCCTTCACACACGTATATCCCACAATTCCACTCTTTTCCTTTCCGTTTCTCCCTCCACAATAAAAGCACCGGAAACATAACTTGGAACACAGCTTCCTATATAATTGCTCGATCCCTAATATTATCGCTTACATTATGAACCCGGACACGGGGCGTTTTATGGTCCGACATTAGAGGGACTTCCACAAGAAGTTTAAAGCTTGGGATAGCCTTCTGTTAATTTTGTACTATAGGCTTGACATAATCTGCAGAGGATAAAATAAAATCTGCCTCCAAATTAATTGCACTTTCATGGAGACCAAATCTAAGAAGTATCGGTATCGGTACTCGGTATCGGCAAGTACACAAATAAAAATACTCGTATCGGTTTGTAAAAAGTGGTATCGTTGCATCCCTACTTTTAATATTTGGTGACCTTTTCATAGAATGGTGTGGAATAGCCTTATTTCCAAGTCTTGCTGTAGCATCATTATACAATCGGTTCCTTGAGGTTCAAAGGGAGCTCGTCTTTGCCAGAAAGAAAATGGTCAAATTAGTGGGTATGAAAATTGTGAAACCTTCCCATGCAAAGCATCTAGGAGAAATGATATGGCACTAATTATACCCTGAGACAGATGCTTTCTTACTTGTGAACATCCTTAAAACAGTATTTCATCATGAGGATCAGGGTTTAATGACTGAGCTGGATAAAGACATGTAGCGGTAAAAAGGAAGCATCAGAGAAGGGTAGGGAGAAACTTTGATTGTTAATGACTGCTATAGTCCTGGCTGCTCCTTGAAAGGACACGACTGCTGCAGACAGCCATGACTCAAGGGAGAGGAATTGGGGGCTGGCTGTCCTGCTTTTTGCTCCCCCTTTCATGTCTTTTGATGTGAAAACAAGAGAGAAAAGTTCAAAGAGGGAGCAGCTTTATTCAAAGGTGCCTGTCTCCGAACTTCTGGAGGAGCCGGTCTGCTAATATTTCCTGATTTCATCAACTTTTCTTAAAATTGGTCAGCGGCAGCGGGGTGGGACTGGGTGGGGGTGGGTTGCGGGGCAGTTGCTCTCCGGCTGATGAGGCGAGCCTCCATGCCAGACACTTGACGCCAGATTGTACATCCCCTCAGAGAGCGCACAGACTTTTGAAGGTCTGTATTTCCCTCTGACTGTTTCATTCAGTATGTTGTGATGCGGGAACAGGAGGGCAGCCATGTGTAGAGATACAGGCACTTTACTCTTCCAGACAGCTGCTGGAATGAGTGTGAATTTATCAGCCAGTCATCTGTGCCATGCCTCTGCCCACTCCCGCTCCATCCCCACCCACCACCCAGAATTAATGACTGCCTCTCCTCATTTGCACCCAATCATGACCAGGATGCCGAGGCAATTGAAAATGTTTACTCCAATTGCAAAAACCCTCCATGTTCCACAAAGTGGCCTGTTTTCCCTTTGATGGGATTGCTAATCACAGCGACGTTATTTATGTGTGTTTTGAATTGGAGATGAGCCTAGGCTAGGATATTGGAGGGGGACCAATGTTGCTTGGGGCTGCTAAACCTTATGGAGAAATTATCTATTGCATTCCCTTTTCTCAGTCCAACAGATTGGGAGCAGAATAACCTTGCTTTTAAGCTGTTTTGACTGGCAAATGTATATTACTTTAACAGCTATGAAATGCAATAGACATCAAAACACTTCACATTGCTTTCGCCTCATCTTCTGCAACACTTAGTACATGTGCAGAGGAGCTCCGGCACACTTGATATCATTGCAAACTTACACACTTCAGTTCTCCACATAAAGATTATTTTGACTTGATGCCCATGATTATCACTCTTTATTTATCTTTTTAGCAAGGAAGCCATTAATCACTCACTCTTCTCATTTTTCAACTAAAGTAGATCATCAAACTAAACCACACTTCCATATTGGATGATTCACCACCCTAAGATTCAAGTCCAATGCCAATGAAGGAAATATTTTGCCCCGTATGTAAAAAAAACTGTAACATTTTGGTGATGGATGGAGGTGGAAGTTCATGTTACTGGGACAGATGTGCAATTCATGTTTACTTAACCACAATCTTTCCCAAACCTTAAACATACTAGTGTATTGTATATTGTATCGTTGATATCAAGCGATCATGTTGACGTATGATATTAGCGTGAATCAAGCTATTTCCACAATATCAAAAGCTTGAGGTTAACTTCAAATGAGAAGTTCCCTGACCGGGAATTGAACCGGGCGGTCAGAGTGCCGAATCCTAGCCACTAGACCATCAAGGACACACTATGTAAATAGTTGGACAAATGCACAAAATATAATTCTAGCTGAGAATTAAATAAGAAGAACAATATAACTGAAGTCTGTAAGATAAGTAGCTAGAGTATGAAGACCAGACGTCCTGGTTTGTCCAGGTATCAAGCTGGAAAATATGGCAACCCTAAATAGAGTAGAGCAGATGGTTAGCTTAGCGTAGGAGGGGGAACCAACTAGCATGGCTCTGTCCAAAAGTAATTTAACAAGTTATACCTGAGTTATTCAGTTTCAACAAAAAACAAGTATAAAACAGTAATAGCCTGCTGGTAAATAAGGTGAACCCAAGTCTGCTTTGCCTTCTTATAGGGGCCACAGCTGTTAGCTTAGCCAGTTAAGTTAGCCAACCAGCTAAGCCAACTGGTTTAACCTGTGACAGGAGACTTTGGCCTATCACATGTCATTTCAGAGAGAAAGGCATTCTTATTGGCTGTTCAACAAATGTAGATGTGTGTCATACACGTCCCGTCAGATGGCAAAAATCAATGATCTGAATAAAAAGATGTTCTTCCATCACTTAAAACAACTTACACTGCAAAGCAACCCACAGAAGGAAGACAGAATTATCAAAAGTGTCTAAAAGCCGAGTCTCACAATAAACATGACAAAACACGTTTCAATATCGGAGAAGCGTGATGGAAAGAAAGTGTTGTCGATAGTTTATAGCCAAAGGCTAAACGCAGCCTCACAGCTGCTGCTAAGCTGCTGGCTAGAGCCTCGAATCACAGTATGTTATCTTAAAGAGCTTTATGGGCTCATAAGTCTGCAAAGAAAGCAGGTAATTCTAACAGGATTAATGCTGCACAACGGCATCGGCATTACTATCACAATAGGGATGTTTGAAATAAATTACCAGTACCCGTACAGGTATGTGAAGGTACAGATATATGAAGCGTTTGCATGTGCCCATCCACGTCTGGTGGGAGGGGCTTAGGACAGATAAGGGATGAGGTCTGTACCTTTCCAAAAAACGTCCTTCTCCAGCTTTAAGCATACTGTAGATGCCAAGCACAGAGAGGGCAAGAAAATAATGTTGACATTGGATATATATTGGGGTTTTGCTGAATCATTTATGTTCTTGTTCGGCAATAGTTTTTCATTTGTCAACATTAATAAAAACAGTATCATGGGGAATTACAATTTAAGTATGCAAAAGCGGTAAGGTAAGAAAAAGGGGCTTTTGTGTGTTATATTATCTAAATGTTTGACATTTATTTAGGAAATTATATGCAGTGGTATATGCGCTGGTCCATTTCAACTTTGCCGATATAAAAAATGTGAAAAAGAGTTTGGAGAACCTCTCCATTTATTTATATTCTCCCTCATCCATTTATTCACTGCTGGCCTCTCTGCTCTCAGTCACTTGCCTAGGATAAACACTGAACCAGGATCAGAAAACCTTCTGTTGTGGTTCATGTCTGTGAACCTTTTCACTGTTTAACATAAATTATGTCAATGCCCATTAGCGAATAGTAAATATAAACAGCATTAAAAACCTTTAATGGGCTGCAATGTGTACTTTTTGGACATAATATGTGTCTGTTTATACATTCCTTATATCCTAAACCTGATCGCTGGCAGCAGAGTGAAATGAAATGGGTAGTTCATTGCATTAGACAGGTCTGAGGAGCTTTTCCTCCACAGGAGGTTAATTTTGTATTGCACCGCCACATTCATAGAGTTTATTTTGAATCATGTTAGTTTGCTTGTCTATTCCCATTATCCCTATCTGAAAATGCAGGTGTTTTTTCTCCTCCACTTTGTAAATGTTAGAATGCAATAGAGGTGTCTGACAACTTGGGCATGCAAATGTGCTTCTTATCCCTGGGGCTGTGGTTGGTTGGTGTGAATCTGAGGCATTAAAACGTACTCACCATTCTCCTTACGCTTTTTTTGGCTCCTGCCAGATAAATATAGCACAAGGTGACTTCTCATTGCCTTCCTCATTCCCTCTTTTGAAAGTCTGGGGGAAACGTAGCCAACGTTGTGTGGGGATTTGGTGTGAGGTATAAGTTACGATGACAAGGTCCGGGTCCTGTCTGTGGCAACAATGCCAATATACAGGCAGAGTGACTCAGATGCTCGCAGCACTTTTATTCCCTGAGATCCTGAGCAGCTGAGCACACGGAGCGCACATTGGTCGCATGGAACCTCAGATGGAGGGCTCTGATAAAGCTCAACCATAAACAGCATCCAGCCCGGCTCATCTCTCTCTTCCCTCTCTGTTTAACTCCCCCTCTCTTCCTCCACCCAGCCCATATCTACTACTTGCCATTTTCTTACACTCTTTCTTTGTCTCTTGTTTCTTCCTACCCTCTCCTCTCTCCTTACCTTCGTGGGCAGCAGAGCTTACAGCCCATCTGGCACTGACTCACAGGGCCCACTCTGAGCCGGGGAGATCAATAGTGACAAACATTGCACATGGCTCTCATATTAGAAGGATTAGGTATGGCTGCAACCAAACAATCGGCGTGGCCTATTCAAGCATCTTTACATTGTGCATGTGTTTACATGCAGTCCCTGTAGAAAAAGAAATATTTGATAACATGTAAATATCCAGACAGGTATGAATGCCTCCCATCTGATATTTAATATTTCCCATCTGTATTCTTTGTCTGTATTAAGTCGAAAGTCAGAACCTGGCGACCGACAACGTGTCGGTGATCGAGGGGGAAATGGCCACCATCAGCTGCAGAGTGAAGGACAACGACGACTCCGTCATCCAGCTGCTCAATCCCAACAGGCAGACCATCTACTTCAGAGATGTTAGACGTAAGTGCTCGTGCCTCAGACACAATTTCAACCATGTTTCTTGAAATCTTGAAAAAAGTAGGCATGAAAAATGCAAATGCTTTGGGAATACTCGAAAAGAAAAGTGTTTGCCTCTAATTCTAATTCTGATTTATTACCAAAAGAATACCTCCAACATTTACTAACAGCTCCATGATAATCAAGTTTAGTGAAGATATCGAGACACAATGATGTGGAATGTGAATGAACAAGATTTCATAATGATAATGAAGTTATTGCCTTAATATGTTGTGACGTCCATTTGGCCTTAAAAAGCCACTTCGTCATTAAAGTGAATCTAGTAATGCATTAGGGCTGTCACTTTTTTCAATAATCATGTGCAAATGAATTACAAGAAAGTTGGAATTTGCAAAATGTGCCGGCTCTTTTATTTGAGCTTTACTTACTAAATCATGGACAAAACCTTCCACCACAACTTCATCACATCATTCAAATTGTTTAAATCAAATCCAAACGTGTTTGTTAATTTACAGTGTTAAACTTCCAGTTGAAAATATGTAACTACCCGACCGTGTTAGCTCTTAAAAATCAAAAGTATGGCTGAAGTATTCCTCACATCCTTGTGCTAACTTAACTATTCGTGTAGTTTGAGAATGTATTTCACAAGAAGAGCTGCCAGAAGGTTTTTTATTCCCAAGAGGAGTGTGTTTTTGTGTCAGTTTCACATTTCAGGGCATCCTGCAGTAAAGGGATCACTCTGCTTTTGACATTTACAGTAACGGTATCAGATATCACGACAAGATCAGCTCCAGCTTTAGGTTAAACGGGATTCCATCTGTCCTTGACTTTTTGGCTCTTTTACACAAGTCATTACGCTCAGAATGTGGCAAGATTAATATGAGATAATACAGAGTGCTAACATAATGAGAATACTTCTGTGTCCTTGTCACTGTTCGATTTTCCGATAATCTCTTAGATTAGGATATTGAACATTATGATTATGCATGAGCATATGGGCTACTTCCACCAAGTTTTTGTATCTGCTTTTTTACTTTTTGTATCTGGGATCTTAGCCAAGATTCAAGGTGAACTAGAAACACCCTTCATGTCTGTCTATATTGCATCCCAGCTGTTATTTCACAAGTCGAGGTAGTGAGAAGTGTGTTTCACTTCCTCTCGTAGTTTACACATCTTCTTCTTAATTGTACAAAATACCCAAAGCTACCTGATAATATGACAGAGAAGAAGGCATTTATATAAAGCATAGGTCATGTCATGCTCTACATCTTAGAAATGTTTATATATTTATTATATATGGAGTAGATGGAAACTGGGATCATGTCAGTTTAGGAAAGCAACAATGAATAATTGGCTCTTGGTAACAATCAATATTACCTCTGTGCTGTTTAGGAAATCAAGACAACCTATTTCCTATTTGCTCTTTATTTAAGCTGCTCCTCTCAGCATATAATTGTATCTGCCTCAGTCCATGCAATTCCATTGACAATTACAAAATGCAAACGTTTTTTTGGCAATTAGTTCTGAATATATGTCAGATTTCGGACAGGCGTCTAAAATGTTATCGGTCACTGCTGTGCGTTTGTGTCCCTCGTGATGGGGTCTGGTGAACCCCACGGCAGCGCTATTCTAGACTTTGTTGCTGAAGGACTGAAGGTTCTTTGGGGACCCCCCTCAGCCAGTGGCATTGTTACCTGTCAACAGGGCCGCTCGACACAGTGGCGGATCTTTGTATACAGGGAAGTAAACAGCAGCGACATAGAGGCACACCAGGAGCTACAAGAACAGCAGCTACAAGTGAAGCGGCAGCCACAGAAACAGATACCTACACACAAACAGCATACAAAATGATAACAGCTTTACAGTACCAGTGAAAGCCAGATAAACAAATTTCTATTGCAGCAAATAAAGATGAATTGTGTCATAGGTATAGAGGCTGAGCGAGTGTTGCTGGAATGAGGTATTTATTCTGCTAGATATATGCGAAATGACGTGCAATTTGGCGAGTTGTCATCTGAAATGGAAGGAATGAGCTTTTATCAGCGTTGGTGAACCTCTATGGATGGTGATGCAATATCACACCATTATTCATTCACTGCATCTTTCCACAGGAGTTGTCTGACTTTGTATTGCAAAGATTTAATGTTTAAAGTGATACTCTGCCGAAAGACTGTCCTGTTAAACTACTAAAGATTCACCAGCTTCGGCTTCTCGAATGTGAATATTTTCCTCCTTTGTTGGAGTGTAAACTGATTTATTGTACCAAAATTATTATAAAAATGTAAATATAGTTGCCGCCGAAATATGCATGTATTTATGTTGAAAAAGATATGCCTAAACACTAATAAATACTATGAGGTTCCCCGTCCATGCTTAAATGCAGTCAGCCGCTTATAAAACTGCCTCGTATAAACTTCATTGAGTGTCTCCGAAGTGAAGGGTTTCCCTCCCTAGCAGGTGCTTCGGCTCTCAAAATGCATCAGTGTCATTGTTTCCCTTTGAGGAGAGACTTCCAAAGAGCTCTCAAATTATATTGGGGGGATGAGGTTTCATGTTGACACTGCCCCGAGACCTTGGGTAATGATCACGATGCTAAGTGTAAAGCCTGAAGGGAATAACAAACTCCCCATGCTTTTAACGGGGGCTGAATAGTTGTTAGCTCGACAGATGCAGAGAGGACTTGATAAAGAAGTCAGGTCAAAAACATCAAAAGGGCTCCCAATCAAATCAACCAAAGCTGATGTTTAAGAGCGCTGTGTGGGGAGGAGAGCTGACCCAAATGAAAAGCAGGGTAAAAACTCTGAGAGGGATGGCTAACCCAGTTTGACGACATTAAAAGAAAATCCAGCCAATCTTACTGGCATTAGTATACTTCTGATTTGGAGTTTCAGGCATCCGATCTCCTCTACCTCCGCACTGTGATTTCATTCATTATGTATGTTTGAATGCCTCTCCCTTTTCCTGGAATATGTGAGTTCGACGCATCCATCCATGACCAGCAGCAGCCCATTTCTAAGAGTTCCTAGCTTGTTAGGAGTCCTCATGAGCACTCTTCACACTTTCCTGTCTGTGCCAGTGCTCCGTGGACTGTAAAGCTACTTTATAAATCAACTTGTATGAATCATTTTGAAACTCACTTTTCTTTTACTCAATTAAGGAGAAAGCCCACAAAGGGCAGCACTCATCCCACTCTCCCCCTCCTACTCTCTATCTCATTTTCTCCTTGCGTCTCCTTTGTCTTCCTTCATCCCCTCTTCCTTTCTCACCCCATGTCTCACGTTTGTGTCCCTGTTCCCTGTATCCTCACTGTCTCTGTCTCACATGTATCCCCACAGCTCTGAAGGACAGCCGGTTCCAGCTGGTGAATTTCTCTGACAACGAACTGCGGGTGTCTCTGTCCAATGTGTCACTCTCCGATGAGGGACGCTATGTGTGCCAGCTCTACACAGATCCTCCTCAGGAAGCCTACGCTGACATCACTGTACTGGGTAGGTGCGAGGGTGCGTGTGTGAACCGCACACACACACACATCCCACCTCTCCTCGCACACATTTTGATTGTATCTCGCTCGGTTATAGATGGTGAATATGAAATAATAGTAATCTTTGATCCTGTTATCTTAGCAACTGAAACAAAATGTCAGCCAATTAGGCTCTCGCGGTGCTCAACAGCATATCGGAAAGGAGCAGATGCCGAAACTGATGGCTCAGACCACGTTGGTTTTGGCAGCTGTGAGTCTGTGAATCCTGGTGAATGTTGACTTGGCTGCTCCAAACGATTCCCTATTGAGAGTCAGCTGTGCCACACTTTGATGCTTTGGAGTGAAATGACTCCGGTTAAGCTTTATTATACATGCAGACATCCTGGGGGATTGAAAGGAATTAAAAGCACTTTAAAGTAATTACTCTAGTTGTACAATTGAAGCCTAGCTGCAGTATTTTCTGAACCAAGGGTTGAAGAGTCCTTGAAATGAACACCCCGCTGACTTTTTGCTTTCAAGTAACTTCAGTTCAGCAAGTTTGTGCGATGATTTATGCAAGGAAGGATTGTGCCTAATCCTATTCTGTGTACGTGTTATACCAATAGGATCACATGTACTTGCATAACTCTGGCATAGAATGTTGAGTAACGGTTTATAATAATGAAATGAATATGAAATGAAACACATGCATCAGTAATGCACAACTGATGCATGACTCATGCTGCTTCCTGCTTTTTGTCAGTGAAAAGATGCTACAACTCTTTAAGTCTTGCTTGCCACCTCCTTAAAGGGAAGAGGGTTAGCCAGTGCCATCTGACCTTTAAGGTGGACCAGCTGAGTTTTGCTCAGTTTTATTTTCTAATTGTAATATACTGTATATTTTAGCTGATTAATCAGTCACAATGTTGTACTGTTGATTAAATGGTTTATTATAAACAATCAGACTGCAAACTCTGCTCTGTGTGGATCGGTAAAAGACAAAGTTTATTAATAAAATGTCAGCAACAGTCAGAAAGTGAGGAACATCTGGTGAAAATAAATTGTGTTTTCAAAGTTGTTGCTAGCCTTTTAACTACTCATATCGGCAGTCGGTATCGGCAAGTACTCAAATGTAAGTATTTGTACTTTGTACTGTATCATGAATCCCTTTTATCCCTATAAAAAAGTAACAGTGAGTTTATGTGATTTGTGGTCTATTGGTCCACCACGTTGATCCAAAATATTATATTTAACTGTTTGATAGATTTCCATGAACTTTTCATTCATGGTTTTCAGATGACGAATCACCAGACTTTTCACTAGACCAGCTGTAATTCGAACTAAATGTTAAAAGTGGTCACTTTAGTATAGTATGAATTGATCCTGGCCCTATAGAAAATGACACTTCAGAACCATGCATCTGAAAGCAGAACTATTCTCAGGGAAACAGGAAGTTGCTGGTGGTCAGATGCAAACATCTACATGTTGTTCCATGAGCCAGCGGCCCTTGTTCATGCCTCATTCCCCTGCATGTTATGTTTTCCAGCCAATTCAACAACTTGAACAACATCCAGAAGGTGCTGTTGTCAGGCCCGGGGAAAATGAACAGACGTGTTAGAGTTAACAGAAGGGACAAATGCCCACTCAATAAATGTGATATTTAGTATACAAAAGATATATGAAGTGTTAACCATCATTTCACACATGAGATCACCATTTGTAACAATTTAACTGGACTTGTGTCCCCTCAAGCAAAGTCCTGTTGTGATATTAATTTGAAAGTAATTACTTATTGTAAATTCAATTGAGATGTATGAAGTAACTGCTGGTTAACATTAATTTATTGATGATGATCCAGTAAGTGTGAACTATTGACACAAACTCACTGATCTTTATTGTAAGAAACACAAATTCACATATTATAAATGTTACCTAAGAGTGCGTGCGTACAAATGTTGTCGCGCCGGTGTGTTTCTGACGCTTCCCGTTGCTCAGTCCCGCCAGGCAACCCAATCATCGAGAGCCGTGAGGATGTGGTCAGCGAGGGGAACGAGACGGAGCTCACCTGCACAGCCATGGGCAGCAAGCCGGCCGCCTCCATCAGATGGATGAAAGGGGAGGAAGAACTGACAGGTCAGTAGAATAACAGCCTCCCCCAGTTTACTTCACAAGCTCCAGGCCTGTCCGCTCCCCTCCATGTCCCGGTCTCTGCAGGGGCTTCCTCTGAACAAAATGTAGTTCTCCTCCAAAACATTAATGTGTGTTGTACTGATTATGTCTTTGGCATGTATAGGGAGTACCAGAGGAAGTAATCATGCCCGGCGTATACTGCTTTCGCTCTCTTTTCTTTGACCATGTGTAACATCCACTGTCCATTCTCCTGGGCTGCTGCTCTGCTATATTGTGACATTTTGAAACTATATGGATTCAAAACTGCAAGTCTATCGAGTCTCATGTAAAGTTACACATACATTTGACAAAATGTTTGTTTTAATAGAAATTATTTTCATTTCAGAGAGCTTGAATATTTAGTGTAGCCACACCTCAACTTTTGATTAAATTTTTTTTTTAAGACAACCCTGAATCTTCTCTATTTACCTTAATACTGGTAAAGGTTATGAACTCATATCTGCACATTTCATCTTCATTCCTGTGCCTGCGGTCCGCTGTAGGCTGTTGCAGAGAGGGGTATATGATCTGGGGTGGTGAAAAATCCTCATTACCTCTCAGTTATGATTAGGGGTCATCAATAATTCATTACATACTTATTGTACAGCGATGGAGGATATTCATTTTAGTCATATTGTATTTACACAGAGTGCATATCTCTGGGCTTGTTGTCAAATTATATATGTATTAGAATGGAGAGGATTCATTTGGCTTGTTGAGAGATGAAATATTTAGACAAGAGCGAATCTGAAGCTAAATGCCATCTGTGCCTCCAGTGTTCCCTACAGGAGTCGAAGTCAATTTCTGTTTATGAGTTGTTGAGTGTTGTGCAGGGGGAGGGACAGACAACAGCATGGTTAGATCAGTGGAATGCCACTGACATGCCGAGCCGGGCTAATCCATAGTGGCAGTGGATACATAAAGAGAGCTTGCGAGTCATGTCCTCCTGTAGCCACCAAACTAAATCACTACTCATTAGGGATGTGCTAAACAATTCATTAGCTGGAGCACGCATTGAGATTAAAAAACATATCACACTGGTTTTAAAGAATCTCTGTGATCATGTTTGTCTTCCGTCCGTGTGCAGACAAGACAGCTGTAATGGCAAGAGAGAAATATACTGGCTGATTTAAACACACTTTCAAATTAGCCGAATTGGTTTTGCAACCATTTATCATGCTGGCAGGTGGGGGACTGATGGGCTTCGGCCGGAGAGAGACTCGACACACAAGGTGGCTAAATGCTTGTTAGCATAAATGACAGATGCAATATTATTTAAATGTAGTGGAGCCCGGTGCTCGGCTGCTACTGCTGCTCAAGTACAAGAGGAGATTCAATGTTGTGAAGAAGAAGACCTTCTAGTTTTTTAAATTTAAGTCAAGCTTACTTGGTAGAAAACAGTTTAAAATGTCATGGTTTGCACATTTCTTTAAAAATAAATATGCAACATGAAAGCCGCCATTTCAAGTTTAGCTTTGAGTGATTTTAATTATGACAACAATATGTAGACAGTAGAAAATACATTAATAAAATACATGTATATAGTATATATAGTGTTTGTCTGTAACTCACACTCTTTTTCAGGAAATAAAACTACGATCAAGTTAGTTTCAGTGAATATGGCTCTGGGATGTTGCCAAGTTATGGAAAATCCTCCTCCAGCATGACACACTCACTCTTAAATTCATCAACATGTTCCACAACCTGCACAGGTGGTCATATTGATTAATGGTTTATAAACAGTATTTAAATGATTAATACATTTAATATCTTTTAAAAAAAACACCATTTTTATAAACCCTCATGGTACTGTATTATTCATATTTAACCACACAAATTCAATACGGATAATTGTTGTCCTGTACTGGAGCGAGTTAGCATCTATATCATCTTAATGTCGAAGCCAGTTGGAAAAAGCTTGATCAGTGGCTGCTTTTCAGTGTGTTGGCAGGCAGAAGACTCGGGTTAGAAACTGACGGAAAGAAAATGTCACCCTGAGAAGAGGCTACGCTTGATTGCACTGGGAGTGATCAGTAGTTGATGCTCACAAGAGCGTTTGATTTGACATCTCTGCTGCAACACTCAAATCTCCTCTGCATTCAGATTTGAGTCCTTCCACGACCTGATCTGCAGTTGTTTTCCTCATCAGGGCTTGGATGACACTGATAATTGACAAGCGTTGGTTGGCCTGTACAGTGATAATGTCTGTATGAGTCTGATCTTCAAAACGTAACTCAAGACTCTCAGAAGTCTTTTTTTTTGTATTGAAATTGTTTAGATATCATGACGAAAAGTAATTGATACTAAAGTCAAATTAAGAACTCTTTTCCATGACAGGGCCTCAGCATAAACAACGCTATTTTTCTGACCTTGAAATGCGTTTTGCCCATCCCTTTGGTATTTTTCAATATAATTTAGATGCAAGCTGTCAAATATTTAAATGAAACAAAACAGAACCTTCAAACTCGACGATTTTGTAAAACTGACAATAATCATAATAATGCGGTACTGACTGGCTTAATGGATACAAGCCAAGGAAGGCAAACACCATAAAAGTGTTGCATCGTTAATAATGAAGCCACTTTCACAACTACACGGTCATGTAACAACTCTGCCTTGAATCCACACAGTACACTCGCCTTTCTCTCTCGTGAAGCCAGCAAACTCACACACGTGTATTGCCGTGCAACCTTTCACCTTATGTCCAGCAGACTCACAATATAATAATAATATCTTACCTTGAAAAACAGAATGAACCACAGGAAAATATTCTTTTTGACATATTTTCCAGACTTATTATTGATTGAGAGATTTAACAGTGTAACCATGAAAAAAGTCTACTGGTTTTCAGGTTGTACACGATAATGTTAGATTATATATATATGTGAGGTATTGGAAAGTATCCAATTTAGTATAGTGATAAGGATTTTAACATTTGCCCAATCCTACCACATTTGCTCTGCACTAATCTTTTCCGGAGCCATTTTAGTAATGCAGCGCTGTGATATGTATGAGACAATTATTGTGACTGTCTGAGAGGATAATGCCTCATCAACACACCCCTGCAATTCATACTCCACCAAACTCTTTGGCGCAGGTGCACTTGGAGACGCCCTCATTGACCTTACAAATGTGACCTGGTCCTGCGCTTTAGTCTTTGTGATTGCATGATGAGCTCTTAATGTGAAATGTGTGTTGTCATTTAGCGAGGAACAAGATGGCATTGTTCTGGGAGCGTAACCGCTGATCACCACAAGAACTAAAGATGGTTGGGATTAAATAATTTGCTGTGTGTCACGTTTATGCTTGCAGAGCTTTTTAGAGTGAGTCAAATCAAATAATTTACTAGTAGGCTATAGTTAACGGCTAACAGTGGGCAAACTATTAAATATTGTTTTTTTGATTTTTTACGTCCTACAATGTCTTCAGTCATTTGTGTTTTTTAAGTGTTTAAAAATGGATTGTCAGACAGTGCTATTCACCATCTGATTTATTCTGCAGCAAAATAGTAAGATAGGAACAGTTTCTGAATAAAAGACATTTATTTTGAATGCATTCTCATCACACTGTCACCCTTTCTGTTACTATCTTTATGCTGCTTGCTCTTCTCTGACAGTCAGCGTGCTTTTCAAACAGCCTGTTCGCTCACCGCAGTCGCTAGAGTGGTCAAATGTAACGCCCGCGTGCACATTGGCCAGTTACCTTTCCTAGTACTTCAATTTTTATGTCGGCAGGTTTTGGGTGGGTGGGTGTGTGTTACACGGGGTTAATGTCCATCAAGAGGCCACATATGTGTGTATTGGTGATCATCAACTGTGGAACAACCGTGTTTTGCTCTCCCTGAGTCCAGCCAGGCTCCCCTGTGACAAGGCTGAAATGGAAGTGTGCTGCAGGTCAGAGTGGGGCTGTAATTATTTCCTCACTTCATTAAGTGCGAGTAAACCATCACACTCAGCACTGCAGCTAATGCGATGCCCCTGTGGCATTGTAATGCTCTCTAAATGAATGCCCCTCTGACAGCCTAGGGCCTAGTGGGCAGCAGATTACTGCAGGGTTAGCCCCAACAATGCTCAGCCCTCAAGCTACAGAGGCATTCATTATCAGGCTTATATGACCTAGCCCCTCCTCGCAGCTCTCGTCAGAATCGAAGGCCATGTGCCTTCCCGAATCCTCCTAAGTCTTGTTTGGGCGCCGCATCACTGAATCATAAATTAAATGTAAATGCCGTTTGAAAGCACTCAACTTTGACAGGTAATTTGCTTTTGATAGCTATAACTATTTGGTCATTATGGTCACTGCGGGTCGATGCACCTGCAGGATTTGAGATTAGTGTTAACTTTTCCCCCCTGCTTGTGCTGTTTTTCTAGGTGAGACAACAGTTGAAGAGACGTATGACAGGATGTTCACTGTCTCCAGCCGTGTACGGATTTCTGTCACCAAAGAGGATGATGGAGTGCCAGTGGACTGCATCATTGACCACCCAGCTGTAAAGGACCTGCTGGCTCAAAGACACTTGGAAGTGCTATGTGAGTGACCTAAAACTGTAGTACTTTTTCAAGTCAAGACCAATGCCAAGGCCCCATAGGGAGCGCTATCGCTCTCTTCCTTGAGCTAGTTAGGGGCCTAACAAGTTATTTGTGGGTATTATATGCCCATGACATACACTTCTGATAATTTGAAAGGTACTGCACCCACAAATAATAACAAAAGTTTCTAACAACATACTTGAAAAGCTGCCAAAAAATTACTGTTGGCATGATAAGCAGCTAACATCTCAACAAGTAAGCAACACAGACAGGGTCCACAAGCATATTTGTGTTCTTGAAGAGAGTTGTAATATATATATTAATATAACCGGCCTTTCAACTCTTAGGAGACACATACAAGCAAGTTTGGGACTTTTAGTCTGTTGGCTAATCATCTAAGTTTGTCTTGAGGACAAACAACGTTTGTGATTGAAATTAATCAATTCAAACTCTTGTTTCAGAGTCCGACCAAAAGTAAACTTGGGGCGTATTCCACCTGGAGTGGATCTTACAGCTAAATGCATGGGGAGCTACATCCTCTCTACAATAAAGATGGCAAGTGCAAATATAGCATGACCCCGAGAGTCACTATGGCCAGATTTATAGAAAATACGCCAAGTTAAAATAAACCAGGATTTTCCTTTTTAAAGAGTAACGCTAAGCTAGAATTAGTGGTACTGGCTTTCATGAGTTAAAGGATATCAGTGTCTCAAAGCCAACACCATGTGTGCAAGAAGCATTAGTCCAGGTGTAGGAACAGATGTCTAGGTAGACTCTTTGTGTATCCTCCAATCTTAAAATCACAGATGAACAGGACTGCACTGATACTCGACCTGCTTTGTTCAGGGTCCACTGATGCAACATTGCAGGAGACCATGGTCCAATTAATACAAATTTAAATTAAACTGCCGGGGGTCCGAGGAATCCGCCCCAAGCTCTATTTATCTATTTTGATGCTTTATAATGCTCTCTTATTTACAATAAAAGTACAAAACAATTCAACTGTGAATCAATTTATTTTCATTGCATATTAGGAAATGATCAGCGGGCCACCCGGCTCCCCAGAAGGTGGTAATTTGAGTATCACTGGTGTACTGTGAGCTTCTCACTGCCTGCCTTCTTGCAGTCCTGGCACTCTGGTCTTAACGCCTACTGGTGCCTTGGCCCATGCAATACAGTCACCACAAGGGGTAAAAAATAAGATGCTCTTTAAATGGTGCATTGATTGAAAAGGTAATAGAGGCTGCCTTACATTGCTAAGCATCAAAGAAAGGTTAAGGCACCCTTTTGTTGTCTGTGTAGAATCTAAATTTTTATTTTCGGGTAGACTACTGTTTTGTCTGACCTTTCAAGGAAGAGAAAAGCTTGACTGAAACCGCTTGACATTTTGGTAATCTTTGCCTAGCGTTGATAAGAGGGAAAAAAAACTAAGTTTGTTGTAAGGTACTGTGGCTTGCTGGATGTCTACTGAGCTCATAGGATAATTATTTCATCATCCTCTCTGACTGCAACTTTTGCTTTGGGTGAAGAAAAAGCCAGTTTTGTTTGAACTCATGACACTGGAGTATGGCAAATTCTTTCTTTTCAGATAAACCAGAAGTGAAGATTGTGGTGACATATCCTGACGGTTTAACCAGAGAGGGGGATAATCTAGATTTGACATGTATTGCAGAAGGAAAACCACAGTGAGTATTCACACAGATGGACGCAAATCAACACGTCAAGTTCCATACTTTCGACCAATCCGAGCACCCCCTTTAACCTTTATATCTCATTGTACCATTTAAATGTTACCCGTTGTTTGCATGCTGTGTAAAGCACATCATTAGACAGGGCCTGCCGATGGCCCTTCTCAGACCATCTCATATTTGACCTTTATTTATTTTTAGCGTGGATAGACAGCGCCTGAGTGATGTGTGTTGTATTTGTGCTCTTCAGTCCCCATCAGATCAACTGGCTGAGAGTAGACGAGGATGTGCCGCCTCACGCCGTGGTCACTGGCTCCGATCTGTACATCGAGAACCTCAACAAGTCTTACAATGGCACCTATCGCTGCGTGGCATTCAATACTGTGGGAGAGGCCTACGACGACTACATACTCTATGTATATGGTAAGTAATAAGCTTCATTGTACTTGATGTTACAATGCCATAAACTCCAGGATTCAGTTTGTAGTGCTGATACAGAATCTGTATGATCACATAGCAGAGCCAGAAGAGGCCTCAAAAAACAGATTAAACAAACAGGATATAAACTTGTGTGTTAGAGGTGCTGGTCGGCTGTTTGTTGTCTTACTGTTACGCAGTTTGTTATATTTATACAAAGCCAGGCTAGCGGTTTTCCCCTGTTTCCAGTCTTCATGCTAAGCTAAGCTAATTGCCTGCTGTCTGCAGCTTTATTTATATTTACCGTACAAACATGAGAGTAGTGCCAATCTTCTCATCTTATTAATTGCAAGAATGCCCCAAATCTCCAACTATTCCTTAATAAAGCAAAACAAACAACATTTTAATTTCATATTGCTACCTTAAAGATGGGCTTTGGTTCTGTTGACTTATATTGAAGCTGATGGGATTTCAATGTGTTCTTCAGCCGACCAGTAAAGGGCAATAAAGGGACCATCTCTCCCAGGACTTGACTTTAAATACAATTAATTCCCTTTCTGTGTGAGGCACAAATGCAGCGACCTAGGACACTACTCACTGCAGCTTCTTGTTCTTTTTATCGTTAACACCTCTTTTCAACACATCACAATCCTCAATACAACAAATAACACAAAAAAAACACAAAATAAGGGAGTAAATTTACTGGGTTGCAATCACACATAATCTGAAATATTTTAAACTTTTTTGCAAACAACTTGACTATTTAAGGGAGCCAGGCATGGTTGCTCTTGAGTCCCCAAGACAGAACAGCAGGAGGTAACTGTTTGAAGTTTTTAAATCATTTACAAATCATTTAACGTGACATCAGTGGGGCACACACTCCTCGGACCTTAATTTCCTATTTTTGGCAGGGGTGATGGGGATGAGGGGGAAATACATTTGCAGCAGGTGCAGCCATTGTTGGTGTGTTTAGCTGTCTCTCCTTGGAGCGCTTGCTCCCTGCTGTTTCGAGGAGCATTTTGAATTTCACTCCCAAGTTTCAATTTGTTTCTGCCTGTGTGCCAAGAACATTGCCTGGCAGTGACCATACCCAAACCAGGAAGGGTACAACTGTTGTACTGTCTAGACCAGGGGTGTCAAACTCATTTTCACCGCGGGCCACTTCAGCATCATGGTCGCCCTCAAAGGGCCGGTTGTAACACTGTATACATTTAACTACTACCGAACATATTGTTAAATAACTGTCTTTGTATTGTTTATGCAAGTGTAAAAATATTGCACATGCATTTATATATATATATATATATATATATATATATAAACCCACATAATTCTATCAAAGATCAAACTTAAAACAGAAGAAAATAACAAAGACAAAGATCAAACAATCGTTGTTATATTAACTTTGTTCAAAGCTTTTTTTGTCACAGTTGAGAAGGACATAACTAGCCAATAAGAACATGCATGTGGTCTGGGGCAGTGGTTCAACTGGTCTGGCTGCACCATCACCCCTGAATGAACCGAGATCCAAAGCAAGGAACATGTTCATCTTCTCAAATGGATTTAATGAAAAGATGGAGCAGTTTGAGCCTGAAATGGTACAGAATCTCACATGCCAACACAAAAAAACTAGTTTGAAATATTCCCTTTTACACTCAATTAAAAACCCCAAAGTGCATCTTAAGGACACAAAGTAATACAATACACATAATCATTTTATAACTTCAGCCTTTTTTAACAGACTCAGCAGTGCTTTCATGCACAAACATAATAAAAAGGTCGGGAATGAAGTGAACTATCACAAATAGTGCGTGTGTAAACTCATGCAAGTAAAGTGTGTTGTGAACACAGCACTGTGTGAATAGACGCACTCTGCTGCATTCAAAATTCCCTTCAAAATAAAATCACAGGATTTTTATATTGCCCATGCAAAGGTCCGCAACCCACTGAAAACGAGTCCGCGACGAACCGAAAACGGGTCCGCAACCCACTGAAAACGGGTCCGCGACCGACTGAAAACGAGTCCGCGACGAACCGAAAACGGGTCTGCGACGAACCGAAAACGGGTCCGCAACCCACTGAAAACGGGTCCGCAACCCACTGAAAACGAGTCCGCGACGAACCGAAAACGGGTCCGCAACCCACCGAAAACGGGTCCGCAACCCACCGAAAACGGGTCCGCAACCCACTGAAAACGGGTCCGCGACGAACCGAAAACGGATCCGCGACAGACTGAAACGGGTCCACGGTGGTGATCATGCCTTCCAAGCCGTCGCGGGCCACATAAAATGACGTGGCGGGCCACATCTGGCCCGCGGGCCTTGAGTTTGACACATGTGGTCTAGACTCTCAAGTAATATGTACAAATATTTCTATGTTAAATGGCATTTGTTTTTATCCTGAAATCTAAACTTAGAGCAGGTTTATTCTCGGTTACTTGTAGCTAAGCATTTTTTGTTTTGTGATCACATTCAATCTGAGTTTTAGATGTGTCCGTATGCAAGCATGCTAACCATCGCAATTAGTCTTGATTAGTGTTGATGTGAATTATTTTAATTTTTTTCTGTAATCAAACCTTTAGTATAATTACGTTTTTAATGTCTATAAATATGTTTGGAGGCGATCCTTTGGAATCAGAATCAGAATCAGAACCATTTATTGCCATGTTTGTGTACACATTCAAGGAATTTGTCCTAGCGGAAGGTGCATACATTTAACATTTAACAATACACATTTAACAGTAAACTCAGTGCAATACATGAGAATGAATGAATATTTACAATTGAACAGTAGAATATCAAAATATCAAAAATAGAGTGCATAGAATGCATAATGAATATGATGTATTCAGCATTACCCAAATACTGACTACTGTAAAATGTTCCTGATGGGCATCAGAAACGTAGAATAGAATAAATATTTAATCAATTATTATTATTACTATAATTCTTCCTAGTTATATGTTTCACATGTTATCCGTGGGGATATATTTGGCTGGCAAGTAGCTGATTGTTCTGAGTTCAGTCTGATTTCATACCCATAATTGTTTTCAGTTACCTTTCTATTTTTGCTGGTAGTTTCATTCAGGGTTTGAGGATTTGTGCTGTTTAGAGAACAAAGTCAACAGCTAAATGTTATTTAAATTAAATAGCCTGATCTATGTGTACACCTAGCATTGTCTTATTAGAAAGAAACAGGACGACTCTGTCTTTGTTTGACACATCCAGCCTATGCTATGGTGCGAAAGACCCTGTGTCACCTGATTTACCACACATCGATGCAGATTGTCAAATTTGGCCTCTGAAACAATCCCGTTTCAGCCGAACATGTGCCCAAAGCAAAGCTGCTGCTCATTTAGGTCACTCTGTTTGCAGGTTTCAGAAGTGTAATACTGTTTTGATCGATTCTCAGTCTGCTTGTTTAGGACTTGACAGCCATGTGTGTCAGAAAACGTTTTTTTTTTGTGTTGTTTGTTTACTGCAATTACTGAAAAATTTAAATAACTGAATTTGTAATTGTTTCCCCATGTCACCACCAGCAGTAAATGGGATTTTAATGGAGGGGCAAGGTTTTGGGCAGTTGTAGTGTGTTTTCTGTTTTGTTTTACTTTGTCAGAGAAACCTACTACTCAATGTCCACTCCTGGGAACTCTAAAAGCCCGCCTCCTGAGTGGTTTAGTTGAAAGGTATTGTTGATGTTTCAAATTTGAAGGCAGAATAACCATGTATGGATGTCTTATGGGACCACACTCATCAAAATCTCTCATGTACAAAGCATTCAGAGAATCACTGGGAAACCAGCTTTCCATTGCGGAAATATTCTAAATCGCATGGCACAAAGTAACACACAGTAATGGAACATATACTGATATTCACACCATCACATGTCTGATGTTAATATGTTTATTTCACCAGCTGACATGTGGGACTTTGTCACTGTGACATAGGTTTCCTGTGACTCTCACAACTCACAACTCGGCCGCCCCATGGTTATTCATCATCGTGCTCTGCCAGGCAGATGATGGCATCTGCTTGTTCCCAATGGGCCCATAATGATCACGAACAAACAAAAGGACAGCATATGCCGGCAAATAGCTCACTCAAGGCAGACTCACTCAAGCTACCACAACTAAATTCCTAATTGTTGTGTCAAGATTCCTTTCACACTGAGATTTACTGTCCTTCCTTAGGTTTTTTTAGATGAATGTTAGGTTATTCTCAAACACAGAAGTTATATAATATTCTGATGTTTTTCACCAAAGTGCCTGTCGGTATTTAAGAGCTCCTGAATGATGCCTGTCTATTGCTGTAAAATTTATGTATCATTTGCTTCATACTGCACCCTTTAAACATGCATGAAGGAATGAAAAGCAATGGGAGGCAATTGCACTCTAGGCCAGAATAAAAAACAATTATCTTTTCTATCTACATTATATGTGCTATCAGCATTTGTGCCCCTGGCTATGGCGTCTTCAATTAGTAACTTGCTATCCACATATTTTACCAATTTCCATTAAACACCATTCCTCTGGTGAACAAGCATTGGAAGCGCTATGACTCCAGCTCGCTGTAATGAGACACGGGAGATTGGTAAAAGATGCTCATAACCGCATATAATTATGTCTGCGACTCCCACTCCTCTTTTCTGGAGGATTTAATGCCAGACAAAATCATGTTGTGGTCCATGTGAGGGTTTGTTGCCCCAGACTAATCATGCTTGCTACATTGGTGTGTGTTTCTGCAGCACAGATTGGTCTTAGCATGAGAATCATTCTATTTTTGTCCAACTTCCCAGCAGCAATCAACAACTTCAAACCATCCACCACTGTTATCCCGCCCACTATCTTCACATGTATCTAACAAAATTACCATTTTCTTGTGTTATCTTTCTACTGTTTTGTTTTGTAATGCATGAGCTCTTGTTCCTGTTAAAGCCATCACACACCTGTCAAAAAAAGTATTTCGTCTAACCAACTGCATGCAACAAATAGCTTTATTTTAATGAGTTTTGTTGTTTTGTTCTTGATAAATTTGCTTCAAGCATTATTGATAGAGCCGAGCTGAATTGTCCATCAATTTTCTTTCATCCTGCTGCCACCTTCTACCGCTGCTAGTCCTTTGAGCTCTTCCTATTTCAAAATGACTAATGACCTTTCACTGTGTGACAGCCCGGACAGGTGTGAGGCCGATGTAAATCCACGTCAAATCGAGTCCTATTGTAGCGCCTGTATTGTATATGGCCGGTCGAAAGGTTGAGAAAGAGGCCTGTCATGCGGTTTTCCACGTGGGTGTGTCTGCAGTAGGCTGTGAATTGTGCCCCCCGGCTG
This sequence comes from Cottus gobio, assembly GCA_023566465.1. NCBI lineage: Eukaryota > Metazoa > Chordata > Actinopteri > Perciformes > Cottidae > Cottus > Cottus gobio. Next base: position 13,035,660 of record CM042220.1, read on the forward strand.
GTGTGTGGTGTGGGAGAGAGCTGACCAGAGAGAGGCCTGTCTCTCTCAGAGGTGATCTGGTGCTATAACTCACACATATTGCCTGTTGGCAGGACAACAATGCTGCTTTTACCACCGCGGTTTAGCCCACTGTTGACTTTCTGACCTATTCATCTTCCATGGACAAGAAGTCAAAGATTCACAAGCCACTGGAAATTCAAGGTTTGTCTGGGTTTTGACATAACATGAGCAGGCAGGGCTCATGGGTCTCCTTGTTCTTATGAAAGGCTGTTGTGAAACTGTCCTTGTGAATCACACTGGTTTCATCAAATGTGCAAGGAAGTGAGGAACAACTTCCAACACATTAGCTTGTAGATTGATTTTCCTCAAATAAATTAAAAAAATAAAGTTACAACAACCCTCTTACAGACATCTCCCCCTGGTTTTTTTTAGAAAACCTCTATTAAACTTCATGGAAAAGAAACTTTCTATACCCTGCACAATCTATACCCTGCTGTTTGTGTTGGCAGGCAGGTTTAAGCAAGCATAGATAAACAATTTCTCCTACATTGTTTCACTTTATGGTTCAATTTTCTCATATCAAATTCCTCACTGATACAAATGCTCCCTGAAAATATGGCCTCTGCAAAATACTCTCATATTTCAGCCCTCATAATGCTGAGCCCAGAGTCAGCCAGCCTGGAAATTGCCCATGGAGAATTCTTGTTCGCCTGGATATTATATGTGCCACATCCTATCCCGGCCTTTGTGAAGACCCTCATCCCTGAATGGCCAATTTCCCTCTTCCAGACACTGACATTTCAGCTATCAGACTGCCTTCGGTCACAGGGAAAGAAATCTAACCCACCCCCCTCTTCAAATACTGTCAGAGCAGAATCTCTGCCTGATACCCCAATGCCCCCCTACCACCATCAACACCACCTCCGCCATACACTCCATCCCCAGCGGCAACATTATGCTGTCCTTGATGTTTTATCATTAGCTTGGGAGTGTGTGGTCCCCCACTGCTGTCTTTTGATGGAGTGCAGACAGTAAAGGCATGAAGACAGCCAGCCAATTTCCCCTGCTGCGACTCTCCCACAGCAAGATCCAGGCATATATTCCCCTGATGAGGCAGCTTTCAGCCCTCCTTAGTACCGTAGAATACCTGAATTGCCCTCCATTTTGTCTTTCTGATTATTTTGTTTGGGGGTTCTTGACAGGCCTAATCAGTACAGTGCGGGGCGGAGGATGCTGCTCGGGCCTCTGCTGTGCTGCAGCGGGAGACCACCAGAGTAGTTTAATTTGCAGTTTGACTTAAATATTGCAGGCGACCGTGGAAAATAGCAAAACCTTTCCATGATTGCCTGGTATTATTATTCATAATTAATAAAAACATGTATCAAAAAGAAAAATACAATAGCTTAGCATAATATAACACAATATAATACAACCCCAGCACCGTGAAATATGAGTGTCTTTTTGTTTTAGTTTTTAATCAGGCAATAATGTCCGTGGTCCTGTTCCTGGCTATGACGGTATAGGTCGACCGATCCACCACTTGTATCCAAACTGAAATATTATAACAACTGTTGCATGAATGGCTAGAACATTTTTATACAGACAATAATTCCTAGAGGATATAGGCTAATGGTTTTGGTGAGCCCCCTCAGTTGTCCTCTTACCCCACCTAGGGTTGTGTTTTAGAGAAATATCTTAACGACTATCGGATGGACCGGCACAAAATCTTGTGACCATATAAATAGAATAGATACAGATAGAGCGGATATTGAACGGTTTTCACTGTCATTTACAGAAGAAAATGGCTATTGTTGTTAGTTATTATGGTGACAATCAGTTCAGTGAGGCTGTAAAGTGCTCGCCCTAAAGAGAGTGGACGCAGGCCAGACGGCTGGCTAGTTAGCTAGTTAACCAGCTTGTCCTTCTCCTGAGCCCCCTAGCTCATTTTCCTTATAACGTGCTACTCTTGTTTCAGTTGTTACTTCAAAACCCCATCTCGGCGAAGTTAGCCCGCTGTAACACATGCAACAGTACAAATGAAAATGGCCGCCACTCTGACCATCCTGCTACGTTGATTTTAATGATCCTTCTGTTGCTTTTTTAGTTCTATGGTAGAGACATTCATGGTTCCTCATGACCTTGGTGGTCCCCTGATTACTGTAACACAATCAAGGGGTTGACATATTTAAATTAGAAATCTTGCCAACTGATAATTTATTGACATACAATTTGAGACTCAGATTCATATCAAATGTAATTCAGATCCCCTGACTTTTTGTTGGTGGCATCATGAAGTCAAAACCTTCGTCCAAGCCTTTAGTTCTGACCAAATACCTACAAAACTAATGACATTCCTAACGCCCTCAGCTGTACTTTGTGTTCGCACTAATTCGCTAATGTTAGCAGGCTAAAATACTCAGCTAACATAGTGTCAACGATAAACACTTTACCTGCTAAACATCAGCATGTTAGCATGCTTGTATTCTTCTTATGTTTGTGAGCATGTTAGCATGCTAACATTAGCATTTAGCTCAAAGCACCGCTGTGCAAGGTTCCCTGTCTCTTATAACTCACCACAGAGGCTAAACGTGTGCATGTTATAGCTTTTTTTAATAGTACAGCTTCTCATCTTCAATGACCTTTGTCTATTTCTTTACTCTTGTCTTCCTTTATTTCTTATACATGTTCTTTATTTTTTTTACTCTTTTCATCTAGATGCTCCCACTACTATCCCCACACCCACCACCAACCCAGTCAACACGCAAGGTACTGTATGCCCCCACTACTGTCCCTCTCAGCAATCATGTGTGTGTGTCTGTGTGTGTGTGTGTGTGTGTGGGGGGGAGCTTCAATACACGTGTGATCAGATGACCAAGGAGAGAAAGAACGAGGGCTTGTACCTAAGGCTAAGAGAAACTGCGGATGGCCAGTTTTAATCAGATAGTGCTGCTGATAGGTGACATTGAGGACGGGCAGCACGGGGCTGTCAAAGACACCTGTCATAGCCCTTTCCAGTCCCATGTTTGATCTGAGAAAACGTAGAGACTCTGCTTTGCTGTTCTGCTATCTTATCAGCATCTGCAGTTATATCTCAACCGGCCCATCCATCATATTATAATGCCCTTTACATCTCCCCTACAAATGCCAGTCACATCTTGTCTTTGCAAGGCCGAAAAACATCAATAACTATTTTCTCAAAGACGTATGAAATGAATGAAAGGCAGTTCATTTAGGTTGTTATTAGCAGAGCAACCTTTTGGCATCTTCCATACACACCTTTATATACTTTGATTATTTTCTTTTGTAAAAATGTATTTTAACATTGCCCATTTAAAAAGAAAAACTCTATTATTTCAAAAGCACCACTAAGGCTAGACAGATGGCGAGGCAACCATGGGAGTTGACATTTGGATATGCCAGCATGTGACATTTCAATACAAAAAAACTATCCTTAAAGAATAGATCTGTTTATCAATAGCTGCTTTAGAGATACGGAAATGTTGGTCCTTTTGTCATGACCACTCTGCATTTAATTTAGGCTTAAAATTTAGTGGCAATACACACATAATAAGTTTGATACTCAGTGTGAGACTGCATCAAAAGCTTCACTATTCTAAAGTGGCAGATTTCAGATATCATTCATTTATACATTTATTTGATCAAATCTGGGTTGTTTTTAAAATCTCTGTTCACTTTGACAGAGCTCTTCTCCATTGTAAATTAAAAAAAAAAATACTAAAATTACTTCCTCATGTTTCAAATTCCTACTTGAAACCTGCCTTTTTATTTTAATGTTGTATCATATCTCAAATGAAGTGCAGTATGTAAGGGATCAAGCTGCTTACAACCCCATTTCAGTCCCCTGGCTTTCTCTGGGCGTGGCTCAGGAAGTTGCTTTTGCAGAAGTGTGCATTACTCTGCATTTTTCTCCCCAAAGCTCCTTTGAGTTACACTCGTGCAGCCGTCTCTGTGTTTTCTTCCGCAACATTCCAGTAATTTCCGAAAGACAGGCTTGAAAGAGGATTTACGGTGATGTATGCAGTACATGCTGGAAGGATGTAATTGAGCTTTCTTGCAGTTCACTACTCTTCTAAATACCCTGTCACAGGGGCAATGGTAAACTGGCTCGCGGTGAATTGCTCAGCACTACCTTAAACAGCATAACAGCACAGTATAGCATTTTCCTCTATAAGGAAGTAGACAGCATGATTTCATATTCATTCATTATTACCAGAGTGTGAACTGGCACGGCCACCTCCACCACCAGCTTGATTTTCTGTTGTAATCAGGGCCCATTGAACTACTATTGTATCCTGATTTGAAAGCTCCAATCAGTAAATTTTTGGACGCATACATTTAATCATCGACACATAATGATTGAAGAAAAAATGTATACCAAAAATAGAATCTTAATTGTATGTGTTTGTTAACTGATCGTAACTAACAACCCCTCACACATTACAGTTGTAAGCAATACAAACATGAATGATCACGTAATAGACGTTGGGTCGTCTTGTGTTTTCTATCTATGGTTGTGTTCTTGTACACGGTGGCTGTATTGTTTACATTTTTTACTTTAGCCCTGTATCCATTCTTGTTTGGAACATTTTTTTTGATTTTATTGATATTGTATGTAGTCATTTGAACCATTCATTTGTATCATTGATATAAGGATCAATTGCTTTTGTTTTATATATTAACATTTAGTTCTATTATAGTTTTTTTACATCTACATTTGTGGCAGCCGGCAGGATTAGTAACTTCTATGGCAGAAGCTGATGGGGGTTGTATAAAATGAACAAATAAACACAAAGTAAATTTAGTTGTTTTCTAGTGTTGATGGTTGTATAAAAATAGCTATTTTGAATCTGGATTGTACCATTGAAATATAGCTGTTTAGTGCTGTACTTTGATAGATCCACATAGATTTGAGAATTGGTTACTTAGACTGGGAACTGACTCAATGAATACATTACGCTTTCAAGTTGCTGTCATTCACTAATCCACATAAGAAGCAGGTGGACACCATTTTTGCTGAAAGTAAACATGAAAGGGAGTTTCTGAATATTGTTAGCCCACTGCCTCCCCGTTTTGTTGTTCATAATAGATGGATTTAATTTCCAAAATGCTATGATTTCCCTTGCTGGATTTTCTTCTCTCTGTTAAGTTGTTTTCCTCTTGCTGTTGCCTTGCAAACCCAAGCATCAGTTCAAGGCCTTAATATGGTTTTGTGCAGTGGGGGATGTTAAAGCACAGAATCTCACAGCTGTTTGTGTCTATGCTGTTTCATGTTCAGAAGGTTTCACAAGAGTTCACATTGTCAGGTCTTTCAGTGTCTCTAAACATGGAGCGAGTGTGTGTGTGTGTGTGTGTGTGTGTGTGGACCTTATGGGAGAGATAAGTCACTCTTCCAGAAAAATATTCATTTCATGTGTTTGAAATGTTTTAGACCTCTTTTCTCTCAATATGTTTATCATTGCAGATTTACACTAAAACAAAAAGCTTTTTGTTGACAGATGTGTGTGACCTTTTTTCTCACTCATCAAAATACTTTTTACTCCATCACATGTACTGAAGTATTTTTTTGGAGTAAACTGTATTCATCATAGTATTTTTAAATTCAGCAAACTTCTTATTCTTACTTCATTCATTATTCTACCACAGCGATTTGGTTTACCGTTTTCCACATGATTTGTAGACCCAACATGTGAACGGCTCTCACGTTAAAAGAGCCTTAGCAGCAGCAGATGAATTGAACGCTGGTCTGAAGTTAGTTAGTTAGTACAACAGATAATACTTTAATACTCTCAGTTATTGTCTTGCAAAGTAACAGTACCTTTCCTTGAGTAAATTTGTTGGGTATTAGACATCCCTGCTAGATTCAAATATCACACTAAACACGGTCGTATCCAGCCGCTTCAGAAAAATGAACCATGAATTTAGCATAAAGCAGAATATTGTCTCCAAGATGGGCAGTCGATGGTTCCAGCGTCACAGACGTTTTTATACGCCACAAGTTCTTTGTCAGTGGCTGTGTTTATTTCTGGGGAAGAGGGTTGAATTTACCCAGAATCCCTAGCTCTGAAGGAATAAAGAGAGTCTGTGGCGATAATGCTCCAGCTCGTCAGATGCTCAGAGATGATCCAAGGCAGGGACATGATATCCCGGCTAAGCCTTTAGTAACCCCCCTCTCACCCAGCTAGTCGAGAGGAGCCAGAGGAAAGACACGGAACAAGGAATTATGTTGAAGACTTGATTAAAAAGACCCTATGTTTCTGCAGATCTGCAGTCCAGGGTACGTTGTTTTTAGCATGCTGCAGTATAAGGCCTAAAACTAAAAGGAAATTAAAAACCTAAACATCACACAGCCTTGTGGTGTGATGCGTTAAAGGGGGTTTTCTGAGGTCAACAGTCTTAACAGTCTCTGCTTTAAGGATTGTAAATTAAATGCCAATACGAGCTTTGTAAGCAAATATTACTCGACACATGCACCTGAGTTTGGCCTTTATATACTGCATCCTTCAGACTTAATAATACTGCAAACCTTAAGGTAGTTTTGTATTGCTTGCTTGGCTAAGCCGTCAGGGATTTGAAAATGCGGTGCACAGAATATATACATGGATCATTCCATTTTCTTTGTTCTGACAAACAAATGGATTTTTTTTTTTTTTCATAGCGAGTAGATCATGTCATTTTGCACCAGATGGTATTTCAGGAATTCATATCTGGCAAGTTTTCATATCAGTTTCTTCCCTTAGCAATGCTACATGTGAGGTGTTGGCAGGTTTCCACTGCTGTTGAGTCCTGGGATTCATGCCTTAAACTCCATATAAGATTTTGACATCAACAAAAACTGTTATGAGTGGATTTAGTATTCAACATAATGAGCCATTAAACATTTACTAGCGTTGATTTAACTCTCACATGTACCATTTCTCTTTGAAGTATTTCATTGGAAAAATTAAAGAATAATTTAGAAATGCTAATTGCTTTTTTCCCCTCACATTTGTTTACTCTGATTCCCAGTTGAAATTGTGTTTTTTCTGACCTGAGGTTTTTCTTTATTTCCTTTAAACAGTTATTAAACTAAGAAAATATTGTAATAGTCCATTTTAATTGGTCTCCAGGGAATAGGTTAGTAATGCCAGCCCACCCTGAAGTTAAATGAGTGTTTCACTGCAGTAATATTGTTTTTTTCATGGACCACTAGTAAATGATGATGAGAGCTCTACTTGCACTTTAGGGTTTGGAGATTGAATGTTATGTGCCAATAAACTCGCTTCGTGTCCTCATTTTTAGGCTGACAAGATGAACTTTTGTGGCACGTTACATGCCAGCAACTTTGGGAAGAGAGCAAGCGATTTCCATGATTTTTGTCAACCCTTTCCCTCACCTTGAAAACACGTTGAAGGGGAGGGATGAAGTGGAGAAGAGTGCTACCGGCTTTTGTGCGGAAAAGTTTGCCTCAAAAGACACGATAAGCTGCCAACAACGAGTTCAAGTTCACCTACACAATTTCAGATTCATTTCCCATTATATTAGTTGTAGTCAGACCTTCGCTCATATATCAGCAGCTCCGTTAAATGTCACAGCTGTTTTTGCACATCTTGAAATCACTCTTTTGGGTTATTACAAAGAACTCAGAGAATCTATTTAGTGAGCGAGCATTGGCATTGGAATTCAACTGAAGACAATATTGTGCTCTGTTGATGGTCTGCTACAACAGCAATACGAAACATTATTTGGTGGAGATTGACCATTTTTCTCATCTCATTATGTTAATTTCCTTTTTAGAACAGCAACGAATACAAAAGCCACGGATGTTAGCAGTTCAATGCTGCAAAATGGCTATTGACGGTGCTCAAGTTGATTCCGCAGCATTGCCCAATTGTCCTGCCGCTGTACAGGAAAAGGTTACTGTGAGAGTGTATTCAGTGCAAGTGACGGCTTTGCTCTTTCAATGCAAGAGAGTCATTGTTTCAATTATATCCATGTAATTACATCTATAAATTGTAACGTGTTTGTGTGTGTGTGTGTGTGTGTGTGTGTGTGTGTGTGTGTGTGTGTGTGCGTGCGTGTGTGCATGTGCGTGTGCGTGTGTGTGTCTGTGTGTGTGTGTGTGTGTGTGTGTGTGTGTGTGTGTGAGAGAGAGAGAGACTTGCCTCATTATGTAAGTAGAGAACTATTAAGAGAAAAAAAGATGGGAAAATGAAATGATGTTCCATGTTATCAGCCTGGTGACAAGCTTGCTGCTTTGACAGATAGTCTGATAGGATGCTGACCGGAGCAGCAATTAGTCATTTCAGTACAGAGATGGAAAGGTGCGGCTGTAAAGCATGTGGTACTGGGAGTTCAGTGGAGCAGATTTCACCGTCGTGCCGACACGGGCATCAGTTGCTTGCAAATCCTCTTTATTCCCCCATAAATCCCTGTGGCTGTGCACATCCTGTCAGGACGCCGGTGTGGGCATGTCAGCACTCCCCCATCGTGAGCTGAGCTGTGACGGCGGTATGGACACCAGCCACATTACAGACATAATCAAATTCTACTTATTTCAAGTGTGAGGCCACAAAGGCTGCTGTAATAACGCTGTCTGTCATTTGGAGTTTTTTATTTAATTTTAAGCACTGTGCTGCATTCTGGATGCGTATATATGGAACATGGACGGCCTGAGGGAATCACACTCTTAATCCTGGGTGCTTTAGAGCACTGAATGACAAACTAATCTACACAAGAAGAGGGGGGAGTGATAGCAATGACACTTGATAAATAAACTCTGTTCTTGTTGAGGTCAGAGATCTGGTCCAGTAGGCTACAGATCACGAGGTAACAAATAGCATGAACACCTGCTACAATGGAGGCGCTGATTCAACCAAACTTGAAGTGTGTGCTGTTGTTGTGATTATATCGTAGGATGATCCCGCTATTTTCTCCACCTTGTGAGCAAAATAATATCTGGAAGCAGCATGAAAGGGAAAGCCCGGCACTTTATGATCCATTAAGATGGCGGACTCACAGGGGACAGGCGGTGGTTGTAGATCAGTAAAGTGGGTCACTCCATAATCGTAAGGTCAGCGGGGTTCCTCCTGTCCACGACACTAAGCCATAATTAGTCCCAATGGTCAGTGATTCGCAAAATCCACAGCACTTTTAATACCAGAACTCTAAAGAATGATGCGGTAGTTCAACTTATCCTCATACAATGGTTTGTATCTACCAACCTTTGTGTCTTTCATTTTTTGCACAATTTCGAATGTCTAGCAACACGTGTCATTTTCCACTCGTTACATGCAAACAGTCTTTTAATATAAACGTCCGTCTTCCCAGGAAAAGGTTTTGTTAGCTTTATGCAGCAAAGGTATTTGGTTAGATTTAAGAAAAGATTGAGGTTTGTGTAAAAATAACTACGGAAATTCTGTTATGTAACTAGGAAAGGGGTAGTTATCACGTGAGCTTGGTATATAATTTGATAAATTACAAATAAATTGACACAATGGATGCAGCAGATGCTGAGATATTGTAACTTGTGGTCCCTAATTTGGATCTAGCTCCAAAACCACTAGATCCAACATTTCCCTTAATACATTAAATTGCATCTTTTTGTAAGACCTGCCTGATCCATCTTGTTATTAAATGCTTCCTGTTAAAAAAATGCAAATCTGATATAACTCGAATTACATTTTTAGACTTAAGAAAATCTTGCTTCAGAGCCTCAGAATAGTACACCTCATGACTACTGACCTTTATGTTAAAATCAGCTTACAATATGCTTTAGACCATTGCATTGTGTTATGTAACATGTCTCATAATCGCCTTACAGTGTAATATTGGCTGCAGCAACACTGCAAAATAAAGGAAAATGAACACAACAGTAACATTTATATTAAATTGGGGATCATGTTTTTGCGGCCCTCCCTTGTAATAAATACAGAACTGACAAACAGAAAACCAGTGTTCAGTAGTGTGCTTAATGCCGGCAACATGATATGCAACCAACCATAGCAGTTGATACTGTAGGTGTTATGGGATTTTTTTGTTTGACATTTTTGTGATAGAGTCGAGGTGCTTACCCTGGGCAAATATTTCTACCCGTTAATAAAACTCCCTCGGTGTGCAGAGGCGGCCGAGACCCTGCATGTTTCCTTGCGGATGTGTCAAAAGGAAGACAGCAGGGAACAAGGTGAGGGCAGGAAGGGGGGAGTGGGGGGGGACTAGGAATGTGCACAGGCCATTTCGTGGTGAATGTTCATTAGCATGGAGCATGGGCCGTTTGCTCTCAACGGGGAATGAGCGGTGCTATCTGACATCGCCGACACAGTAAACAAACGGCGCCCTGCGCATCTCTGCTTCACTTAGCCGGACGCACGGACGAGTCTACTTTAAGTGGGCGCTCAACTGAAACAACACTTTTCTCAGTAATTAGCTAATGCACTTCCGAAATGTCCTCGCGCTGAGCTGAATTCAACTTGAACTAGGTTTTAGGAGTTTTTTTTAGGTTGAGATGTGAATGGCAATTGTCTTAGACCCTCAACTCGACTTATTACAGCCTCACAGTGTTGAGAAATTCTGCACTCTTCGCTCGTCTTTTATCAAAATCATTCAAGTTCAGAGCATGGCTAGTGAGATTGATGGAAAATTGAGCTGCTCTCTCATGCAGCAAAGAACAGTGCAGCCATTCCCTCGCCTGCCACTCCTCCATCAGTCCAAATGTGCACAGATATAGACTATTGATAAATGCCTCTGAACTATTCTGAGACTGGAAATTTAAAGACTTCAAATTTTGCCTTGTTCTACTGTGGTGCACGGATAAATCTGGCTAAATGCTAGACAGTGATACTCTCTGACACCTGAGGCAGCCACGTATTTCTCTGCGCGGGGACACCGGGCGCCAATTTATCTCCAGACTTGTGTCTATTTCTGATGATTGAGCTCTATAACTTCCAGAAATGGCCTCTTAAATCACAATGTATTTTACAGTGTGTGAACTCTCGATGAAATTGCAGACGGTGTCTACTGTTTCATGGTGAAATAACTGTCTTAAAACATTTTTCAAAATCGCTCAGTCAAGGGGCTCGAGCAGCCATTTCAGCTATTTGAAGCACTGAAAGCGTTCATGTAAAGAGAGCCTGGTTCAACAGTATAACATCATAAATAAATGGTTTGATAACATCGGGAGCCATCAGACTTCAAACATGTTCAAGTAGTAGATATTGTTTTTATCGTATGAAAGGAATTGTTTGGTAAATGTGCTCACCATCTTTGCTGTTCAATCAGTTACACTCTGGTTTTGTATGAATCACACAGATGACGTGTATTTTAGAGGTTCCATGTTTCTCGTCTTTGTGCTAAGCTAAGCTAACCGGCTGCTGGCTATAGCTTCACATCTGCAGCACAGACACGAGAATGGTATTGATATTCTGACTTCAAACTCTTCGCAATAATTATTGGCAGGACTAAAGAGATGAACTAGCAACTGTGAACCATTAAGCATCCATTTTTATTGGCAATCAACATAAGCTGGCATTTTCCTCAACCTTTTCGAGTGTTTCCTCTGAGGTTAGGTCCTTCTAAAAGGCTTTTGAGAGAAAACAAACCAATTTAGTTTATTTTGGCAGCCTAATGATTGAATGGCCACAGCTCCCAGTGTGGTCCACGTCTGTGTGAAGGCATTAATGACTGGCTTAGGCGGTTTACTAATCATGAAATTATTTACGGTTATTGTCCTGGTTTCAGACTCCAGAGCCGGTGAGGGGGCACCGCAGAAAATTGACCATGCTGTCATCGGAGGAGTGGTTGCCGTGGTGATGTTTGCCATCCTCTGTGCACTCATTGTTCTTGGTCGATACTTCGCCAGACACAAAGGTAAGGCATCGGCAGTGCAATCATACTTGATCATGAACACATCTGTGCGCTCAAGTGCTTTTTTTTGGGGGGGGGGGGGGGGGTATTGGGAATGGAGTGAAAAAGGATTGAAGTGCGCATGAGGTGGATGAGGTGCGAGGCTAACTCGTATGTACTCGTATGTACTCGTCTGTACTCGTCTGTACTCGTATGTACTCGTATGTACTCGTATGTACTCGTCTGTACTCGTATGTACTCGTCTGTACTCGTCTGTACTCGTCTGTACTCGTATGTACTCGTATGTACTCGTCTGTACTCGCCTGTACTCGCATGTACTCGTATGTACTCGTCTGTACTCGTATGTACTCGTCTGTACTCGTATGTACTCGTCTGTACTCGTCTGTACTCGTCTGTACTCGTCTGTACTCGTATGTACTCGTCTGTTCTCGTCTGTACTCGTATGTACTCGTATGTACTCGTCTGTACTCGTCTGTACTCGTCTGTACTCGTATGTACTCGTCTGTTCTCGTCTGTACTCGTATGTACTCGTATGTACTCGTCTGTACTCGTCTGTACTCGTATGTACTCGTCTGTACTCGTCTGTACTCGTATGTACTCGTATGTACTCGTCTGTACTCGTCTGTACTCGTATGTACTCGTATGTACTCGTATGTACTCGTCTGTACTCGTCTGTACTCGTCTGTACTCGTCTGTACTCGTCTGTACTCGTCTGTACTCGTCTGTACTTTTGCAGGAACTTACTTCACACATGAAGCCAAAGGGGCGGACGATGCAGCCGATGCAGACACAGCCATCATCAATGCGGAGGGCGGACACAACAACTCGGACGAGAAGAAGGAGTACTATATCTGAACTGGACAGGCCAGGAGAGACGGGTGGGGGTGCTGGTGGTGGTGGTGCTGTAGGAGCATTATGTCTAACTCTGATTGGTTACGCGAAGGCTTGGGGGCGGGGAGGTCGAGATTTAAAGAGGAAGAAAAGAAAGTGGAAAGTTGGACTGGCACGGCCAAGTGGTAAGAAGAGGCGTTGCTGAGTCTCCTATCCGACCCTTCCTGGACTGCTGGGGCCTATTCTGTACAGTTCAATTATTTTACAGACAATTCTGTGCCTTGTTCTATTTCTTTTCTTTATTTTGTTGCTTTTTTTCCCCCTTCTCATGCTTGTAGGATTGGATTTTTCTTTTTCAATGTAATCCACCTGATCCTTTATTACATTTGGCTTTTGGAGATTAAATGGGCCTGGTGTTTGTCTATGTGTGCTGCAGCTAGCGTTTAGATCTGAGTAGCCAGCTCAAACACAATTCCTTTTTTTCTGACTCATCTACAGTTCAGTAACTGGAACACAGTGTCGACACATTTCTCCCCGCTGGGTCAAAGTCCTACACTCATCACAGTTCAGTTCCCACATATTTCAGCGCAGACTTCACTCACCCTCCCTTCGAGGTCAGGTTCACTGTGTTGATTACTAATGTAACAGTTGTGAGTAATCATGCTCATCATAGAATGTACTCGTTCCTGAAAGTGACGTAGGAGTGCCGTTAAGTATCATGTCATACCGAACCGAAAAGTACAACTGGTCTCTCGTTGGCTTCAAGAGGACATCTGACGTTAGTAGATGTGAGGTCAGTTTAGTATTTGTTTAGGGTATTGTGGAGTACAGTCAGACATCCTGACAGCTGTAATGTGCCATGATATAGAGTTTACGTTTCTATAGAGAAAATGGGAACCACTTATTCCTTTTTTAAACTCTATTTCAGTTGTCTTTCTGCTGATTAAGAGGACAGCAGTTAATCAACAATATCAGATAACCTTTACTGTCATCTGTTTTCTTTTTTTCATGTTGTGTGTGCCCACATAAGAGTGGTAATGATCTTCTCATGTAACTCTTGGTAAGAAAGTGTACTTCAGAGTAATCAATCCATAATCAATCAATCCAGAGTAAGTTTATTAGCTTTCTTTTGTCAGAATTATTTTTCTTATCATCCTTTGGATGGATGGACCAAAAACATGGCAGAAAATGGCTAATAAGTACAGATACAAAAGACTATATTTGGCAGATAAGCGATTATATGGGTTTCAGGCTCAAACTTTACTTTGACTTTATAATTACATAAACATTGTAGCACCTACTGTAAAGTGACTGTTCCAGCTGCATAGATCATGAAATCTCTCTAAAATGTATTATTTGTTGGATATTGGTACAGCCTGCTGTGTTTAGTAAACAAGGAATTATTCACATTTTTAAATCACCCGCACGGTCGACCCTGGACCAAATATAATAATTATACGAGTGTGCATATAAACAGTGAATGTTACTTGTGTCCACTGTGCAGTGTGCTCCTCTCTAATTCGTATTTCTTTTATCTAAAAAATACAGTACATTAACCAATTAATTGGAATTGTTTCCAGGCCATTGGTTTATTTCTTTTTTTCTTTTTTTACTGAGATTGTACTGTGTTAAAGGGAAGAATGATTGTTCCACTTTCAATGGCAAAGATTCCCTTCAGTGAGGTTTAAGGAATCAAGTACATGTGAATACCCAATAGTAAGTTTGGGAGGGGGCGGGGGGAGGGGTACAGCTTCTCACTGCTTATTTCCTGGCTTAGAAATCCTTGTAAGATATACCGTACTTTTTTGCCCTTGCCCATATTTGAGTTTAAAGAAATTCAATCACTGCAAACATGAATCAGTAATATTTCCTTGCTGTCTGTAAAGACATTTTACCTTTGGGCTGTCTTTGATAACTTGCAAGGGTTCCCTGCCTTACAAGTTACCAAAGATGTGCGTCAGGCTTTAGACTTGGTTTGGGGAAAGATCATTTCCTTACTGTCATCCTTCAGGCTCAAACCTTCACACACAAGCCGTCGACTTTTCAAATGTATTTTTTCCACCCACCAACACAAATCAGACAGAGACGCAGTGTATCGCAGCTTGAAGAGTAAAAACCTGTTTGGTAATAAGTGAGTGATATCATTGTATTGCCTGAATAAGACACAAATGTGTAAATGTTCTATGAAAAAGGATAACCACTGCCTTAAACCCACCTCTTGATACTTATCATTGAAAGGACTGAAGGACTTAATTTAGTGCCTTCTTTGATTTTGAGGCATATGGTTAGTATCTTACAGTATCCTCATGTACACTCTTACCGTATATATCTTGTATATAGCTGTTCTTTCTAACGCACAGGTCCAATACTCATCCAGGTTGTCTATTCACGCACCACAGACTTGCATCACGATTACAACTTGGAGCATAGAAGCTGGAATGAGTTAAAAAAAATAAATGTCCTTGTTATTCATGGCAGTGCGGCAGCTTCCTCTGACTAGAATGTTGTATGCCAAAATATTTGGTAGTATTTATTGTCTTAATTACAATCAATTTTAGTTTCAATTTCAATTTGCTCATTATTATTTTTCCCCACTTTCCTTCATTTGTTATTTATTTGGATATCTTCAAGGGCAGGGCTCGCTAGTAATATCTGACAGTAACACACTACTAATAGCTATAATAAGCTACAATAAAAGTACATTTTAGAGTTTGGTGTCATGGAAACAGTTATGTGCATGGCATTTTATTTCTTAAATGATTATAAAGTGACTGCTGCTTTTAATCAAAGAACGTAAAAAGAATTGTCAGAAGCATTGTTCTAATCCAATACTTTGATTTGTTTTAAATACTTGATATCCAGTATGTTTATTTTCACTCTCTCAGGTTCACGAGTGTTAATAATTGTGTTTTTTGCATCTCAGGTAGAATGCAAATCAAAGGCCCCAAGTATATACTGTAGTACCACAGCTATTCAAACAGTGAAGAAATCACAAGATGTACATGTTTTGTTTTATTTGTACATGTTTTGTGTTCTTAATATGGTGCACTGTTACAGTAAACGTTAAATATTATTTTGCATAGACCTAGTTCACAAAGAAAGAAAACTAGATTTGTTAAGCAGACAAAAAGTATGTACAGTCAGTGTCAACAAAGTCACATGAAACTTCTTCTTCTTCCACCTTAACACTTTGCTCATACAGTATCGGTTATTTAGTATTTATAGGATGTGACCACAAACAGTCAATCAAGCATCTGTTTGCATTCAGTCGATTCATGCATACATTTGCATAGATGAAAAGATGGTGTATTTACTGTGACATGAAGTTTTATGAATCATCTGTAACATGTGTTGGATATTGGAATAAGACTCATGTTTGAAGCCTGGGGAGGGAGAGGGTGGGGGAGGGGTGGGGGGAGGGGTTGGTGGTTTTATTACTCCCCAAAATGGTTGTTTTGTTGTTGAATCTTTTCTCTCTGTACCCAGGTGACTTTTTTTCTTTCTTTTGTGTAGTGAAGAGGATGTTTCTCATATGGCCATGCATATTTTGTATTGGTTCACACCAACATTTTTACAAAAGAAAAAAAAAATAAGAAGAGTTCTTGTCTTAATAAAAAGATATCAATGTTTAAAGTGTTGTGCTGTTGTGAATTGATCAGAAAACATGGTTTCACTGTGTAGTCCCGTCCTGCTCGGAGACATAGGCGGCAGAATGTATTAACTTGTATTTATTATCAAAATTCACTCCGCCTGTTTTGACGTGCTGAATACATTAGCAGGATTGAACCTGTTCACTTCATCTCGAGCTGCTGATACTTGTCAAACTCCCAAAGAAGAAAGCTCTTGAAAAAAAGAAGAAGAAAAAAAAAAAAGCATACTGATGGAAAAGTGATGTGCAGCAGCAGTTGCAGCAGCAATCTGAGTGACTGACACAGGCACTGAGGTATAGAGGCGAGAAACATTTTAAAGGACACAAAGACTGACACCGACAGGCTCGGGGGCCCCTGTCAAGGTTTCCAGCTGAACACGTGGATGTTAGGGATTTGACAAATTGATAGGTATTTCGAGGAACAAGACCGAGTTCATAACCATAAGCAATTCTGTCATCATAATTCTGTCAGTGCCACCATTTCCCATTACTTTAAGTGATCCATCCCAAGTAAAGGTCAATAACATTATTCAAACTTTAATGGGAATAGTTTAACCTTAGAAACCAGCCACTTTTCTCCCTTACTCATACAATAATTGAAATATAATGCTCCCCTTGAGGAAAATTAAATACCTGCCCATTGAAATTTTGAAAGATGACAAATTGTGTGATTTTCTCTATATTTCTTTCTCTTTTTTATTTTTTTTATTAAACTCTTGAAAAGTCTAAATTAAAAGCAGGTACGAGGCATTTGCTGATCGGCTTTAACAGATTCTGTCAGTGCATCATGAATGCATGAATGTAGATGGGTGATGTTTCAGTTAGATAATACTAATCCCATTTAAATGTTCAATTTTAATTTGAAATGACATGTTTAAGTGTAATTAGCACAATGGGGAAATTGAGAGTGAACGAATGTCTGAGCATGGCTTGTTTAGTTGGCTAATTGATTGATTGAGATTGATGGCATGTAGCACTTGGCTTGGCTGAGGTGTAATTAAATGATGTGGGAATAAATAGTGAGTGAACAAAGGCAAACGAAACAAGCTGTCTGCACACTCATCTCCCTCTATGTTCACTCCTGTTCAGCACAAGTTCAGACTAAAACAAATGGAAAAAAAAGGAACCCCACCGCCCAAGTGCTAATTTGAACTGATTATCTGATCTACACTAACATTAATGATGCATATAGGGGGCATTATTACAATGTTTTGTCCATTAGGTATGGGGACACCTTTATGACATTATTGTGCAAGTACTGATATAAAGGTCCAGAAGATAATAGGAAACATTATCGAAAGAGTTAGCAAACTCTAGCCCTCCTAAATATGAATAAATGGCATTAACAGTTTGATGGTTGGTTACCTATTGATAACATAAAACGAACAGGCACTGCATTAGCCACAGTAAACCACTGATGTATTGGTCAATGAATTGCAACATGTTGACAGTACCTAAACAAAACTAAATTGTGCGCTCAGTAATACAGGCTTAAACCTGTGCTAACATGACTTGACTGCCAGATCTTTTACAAAAATAAGAGTAGCAATACCGCAGTGCATAAAAAGCTAGCGACTACAAGCTAACCATGCTAACAGACAAACTGTGCTAACAACAGTGCTGACATACTTCTGGAGAACCAGAGGATGTGGGTTATGTTTCGTGCATGTGTGATTATACTCACGTGCACTAACATGCACACACGGCCGGACCAGCTATGTGAACACACAACACACAGAGTGTGACTGACTTCATTATCTGCTCAGGACATTACTCCACTATACATTGCACAAGTAGTTTAAGAATATACTTAGGGTAAAAGAGTTAAAGTAAAAGTACCAATTATACTCCTTTGAGTATAATACTTATATTTATATTAATGGATTATAATCACAAAAATTATCAAAAAAATCACTCTAAAGAATAGTTATATTTATTCTGTCTGTATATAATATTGTTATCATTTTTTTATTACTGTTTTTTAGTTTTTTATTATGTCTCTTGTATGTACTTCATCCTGTTTGCTGCTGTAATCCTGAAATGTTCCCCACTGCGGGACTAATAAAGGAATATCTAATCTAATCTAATGAGTGATGCCCTAAACGTCACTAATGTTGCGGCATGTGGAGCTAATTTCAGCTACTGCTGTACAACTTGAGGGTGGATTAATGTATAATAATACCTCATAATGTATTAGTTGATTTATATTTTGTATAATCAATCTAAATCTACAAATAAATGAAAGCTCTAAAATAGGTGTATTGCAGTAAAAGGTACAACGTTTTCCTCTGAAACGCAGCGGGACGTAGGACAGCATATTGTGCAAACTGAGCCAAAGCAATTGTAAAACACTGTAAGAAAAGGTAACATACAGACAGAAAAATGACTTAATGAATCCTAATCATAAGCCAACTATTAATGTTGTGGGGGGGTTATGCCAAGTCATTTTCGGTGAAACAGATGAGCTAGTTGTTTCAAACAATGATGAAGGACAAGCACCTGAAGCCTGTGATAACCACAACACAATTATCTCTGACTGCTACAGTATGACCCAGAGAAATCTGCATTAATTAAAGCACACAACCAGCCTGTTAATCCTGTATGAAAGTGTCAGGGAGAAGAGCCGCATGTGTTTGTGAGGTGATTAACTCCAAACCTAAAAGATGCTGTGAACAGCACTATGGGCTCTAATGTCAGCGATGCTGCTGCTTGATGTTTAATACGTTGATACTTAATCAGAGATTGATGTTTACCAGAGGGAGCGAATGTGTTGGATGTTGATGTGGAAGTTGTGTGTTTAATTAGAAAAAGCTTTTTTTTTCTTTTAAAAGGTTCATCCTACCCTCCTCTTCCACCCACACCCCCCTGCCCCATCCCAAAAAAGTGTTTCAGACAGGAAATCCGTAATTATCTGCAGAGCCTAAGCTTCAAGCAGCATTTTCTGAAGTTCCCTCAACCAAATCTCAAGGTGACTCCTTTCTGCAGAAGAAGTTTTATTTTGCCAAATTTACATCAATGTTCCGCTTCATAGCCACCGCTCGGAAACAATAAGCAAGGCAAACATTTCCCAATCTTCTCCTCTCATCTTTTATTCTGCTATGTCTGCATTTAATCTTTCTATCATAATTAGCATTGTTGATGCATAATTAATTTTCATTTAAAGTCAATTTTTAATTTGAAACACTTAGATAGCTGTTCCTGATTATATTTTTGAGAAAGCTGTAAAAATGCTATTGTTGCATTACAAGTTTATTTAGTCACCGAGCTTCTTTCTGACGCACTGCAACGCCTCTATGGATGTTGTTCCACTTATAGTTTGTGTGTGTTTCTGTTGTCTGCTTATTAAAGTGTTCTATTTTTGTGGGACAGCCCGTTACGGTCTTAAAAGAATTCTGTACACAACCTTGAAGTCAGTCACAGGGAGCCTCGGTGAGCCAGTTGCTGCAGGAACATTGCCACCTCAATAATTTATCACTATGATTCTATTTTCACTTATTAAATTAATTAGTTAGGTAATTAAAAGTACATGTTTTAATTAAATTTGCATTATATTCAAACACAGGCCCTCCTCTTGGAAAGAAAGGCATCATGGGATGAAGTTCATCAGCTTGAATGAACTTGAACTTAAAATGTAATTTAATTTGGGAAGATGTGGATAAGTTAAAATATTATCTGTTTCATGCTCTGTGACCATTTCAGTCACTCTCTTTTGAAACAAGAGTTGAAGATAGTGACACTAGACTGCCTTACAAAGACCGACAGCCGTAACTGCAGAAGCAGTACGTTGATTAAAACAAAAGGTGGGAGGGCTCTTCGCCAAGTTGTTTAAGTTATAAAACCTTTGACCTATAATAATAATGAATAATTCTCATATGACGTAAATAATTCCTAAAAAATAGGGGTGGACCAATAATTAACAATAACAATGCTGCAATATTCAATTTTTTTTAAATGATCAGTATTGTCATTTTACATCTGATTGCCAAATAAATTAAATTTAAAATATGCTTTGGCAAACAACACCAAAGGCTACTGTGTCACAGACGAATGTAGGCCGGGTGCTTATTCAGGGAGCAAGCAGCTGTCTTTAACTTTTAAAAACTGAGCCGTTTTTTCTCAAAGATTGCTAACATGCACACACGGCCGGACCAGCTATGTGAACACACAACACACAGAGTGTGACTGACTTCATTATCTGCTCAGGACATTACTCCACTATACATTGCACAAGTAGTTTAAGAATATACTTAGGGTAAAAGAGTTAAAGTAAAAGTACCAATTATACTCCTTTGAGTATAATACTTATATTTATATTAATGGATTATAATCACAAAAATTATCAAAAAAATCACTCTAAAGAATAGTTATATTTATTCTGTCTGTATATAATATTGTTATCATTTTTTTATTACTGTTTATTAGTTTTTTATTATGTCTCTTGTATGTACTTCATCCTGTTTGCTGCTGTAATCCTGAAATGTTCCCCACTGCGGGACTAATAAAGGAATATCTAATCTAATCTAATGAGTGATGCCCTAAACGTTACTAATGTTGCGGCATGTGGAGCTAATCTGTAAAGATTGCGAATGGTTTGCATACCCATAATAAATCCAGAATATCTCCACAACAACCAGGGCTATTTGAATAATTTAAAAAGGTATAATATACAGAAAACACGTGTGAGATTAGTTAAGAGGTGTGTGTCAAACATGTTTTATCAAATATGTTCTCTTGCTGCACCAATGTCCTTGCCATAATATATTATATTCTACAGACTTATGAAAACATATTTGTTTGGTACATCTCCACAAGTGATGTGATAATTTATTATCACATCACATATATTTACATTCTGATTTAATATTTAGATAATGTGTTATGATATGTGTTATGCAACTCAATTATTATTTTATTGGAGCTTCAAATTAGATTTTTTAATTCCAGGAAACTGTAAACAATGGGTAAATATCTCATTGGCTAGCCTTAACCAGGGCTACATATCGGGCACAGTCACTAAAGTTTGGCTGTTACTTCTGTTTTCTTTTTGTTTCCCCTTTGGCAAATATGACATTTCCTTGATGCAAAGGATTTGAATGTTAAGTTAAAATATCACTGGGTCTAGTTACTGAGTTTGGGCTCTGTAGGACAGCACAGCTTAAAGATTGGATATAGAGGTTTATGGACAAATAGAGAAATGTTTGGTGTTCATTTAATTTGTTCAGGTGTGCAAAGGATTCATTTTTTGCTTGGTGCAACAATGCTGAGCAGAGCCGTTTATCCAGTTTGCCTGTGTGGTCATCTACACTTCAGCACGGACTCCACGTTCACAGTTCAGCTTGTACACAAGCAGAGTGACGAGGAAAGCCATCATCTGAAGCATAATTCTTGTGCTATCACTGGGTATTCATTTTAGGACATGAAAGCCTGAGCCTGTGATTTAGTAAGTATCCAGTTTGAGGCACTCTTACCAAGTCATTGTGGTGTGAACAAAAGAAAACTGAGCTGTTGAAACAAGAAAAAATGTGTACAAAAAAGAACAAAAGAGACCAGTTAATGAAAACAAGATGGAACACACTTTTCCACAACGGTTAATTAGTATTTTGAGGAATAGTAGCAGCACCAAGAATATTGGGTTATTTTAGGAATTTTATTTTAGAACTTGAGTTATTATAGCACATGTGAGGGTGAACGTCTTCCAATTATGTCGATAATTACCTTTAAACACATCATTAGGCCCTTATTGAAGATTGTCACTTCCTCCTCCATATGGTTACGGGTTGTTTTGCTCGATATGAAAAAAAAAACATTCAGTTTCTTATATGTACTGCAATTCTTTGTGAGGTTGATCCATGTCTGCCTTAATTACCTCTAATTATTGTAATGGAGAAATAGATTGTTAATAGAAGCCAGGTGAATTTCTTTTAGCATTCATTCATAAGATGAAGTCTGGAAGATGCTTTTTCTCTTAACATAGAAATTAAATCCTTAAATGATTGAATTAAATACTTGTGCAATTACAGAAGGTGGAGCATGAAGCCAGTGAGGCTCCCAATGATGCATTGTATTTACATTTGTGATCTGTTGTAATCCTCTTTTATAACATAATTTTCATACCCTGATTATCTTACTTATCTGTCTTCAGGGCCACGGACAGACCATAAATGAGGGCTGTGCTCACCTGGAGCAGTGGCAACATTAGCACCAGTGAATCCTTTGAGTCTGCAAATCAACTGAGCGTGAGTGTGTTTACTCTGGCCTCCCATCCGATGGTCACACTAAATGCTCAATGATCCAGATGGGGAGATTTTTTTTAAATATTTTTGATGAATAAAAAAAACCACTCTCGGTTGCCTGGAACAGTTTGAATGTTGTGGCTTTTGTTCTTATTTCCTCATTAGCAATGCCTTATGGTTTTAACTGTTCGCAAAATTCAAAATCATCGAACTGTATTCAGCAACAGATGTATCATTGACAAGTGAATGCCCCAAATGGATCCACGTGGCTAAAGCTTATTCAACTGGTGGTTACTTTCTGAACCAACTGTAAAGCCTGGGATAATTACATTCTGCTTCTCCTGCTATTATTCATCATTTAAAGGTCAAGAGCGTTATTTGCAACACAAACCGAGCCTTGCATTGTGTGGGCCAGCACTCAGTCTTCTGGTTGCTAAGTCACTTTGATATGTACGTGAATGTCAAATTAAGAACCTGAGCCCTAATATGCAGCCATTACTGCGAGTGAGGAGCCTTTGTGTAAACCTGAGGTCTAATCACTTATTCAATCACTGAGCTTTGCATCCTGGCTCTACACCTTCCCACCACCGCTCCCTCTAAAAAAAGCATGCTGATTTTCTATTTCAAAAACCATGGTTACACTTGAATAAAATATATATTTCTATCCATAGCCAGGGCCTAATTGGTTGCCTGAAGTACTAACAAGGTTCTCTTGGTGGCTGTAATTAAATTAGAATCCATTGTCATGTTAACTAGGTAATTAAGTGAGCCATAGATGATCTCGGAGACCTTTCTATTTCTGTCATCTGGCAACAAATATATCTCAGAAGCACTGATGAATACAACAACTGAACTACACAGGGCGATGGCACAGACGGCTGCAGATTCTACATAATCAGTGAGATGTTGAAAAGATAACGTGCCTAAAAAGTAGAAACTGCCGTCTACTTGTTTAGCTCTTGTGAAACGCATCTCCCAACCATCAACACGGAGGACAACGTGGCACCGAGCCCGAATGTGCAGAGGGTGGATCACACTTTTCCTGTCGCACAATGAGGGAAAGCACCACAATAATGGCTGCTTTATGCGACAACTAAAACATATATTTTAAGGCTCAATTTGAGGTCATCCCCCATAGCTATCTAAATTGTATATACAGTTGCAGCATTTTAAAAGTCGATTTATTTATACATAGTGAAATGAGAAAAATTCCACAATAAGCCCCTGCAGGATTCATATCTTTCTTAGAAGTAGAGGTTTTTACTGCACCATATGCTCTGCACTTCACAGTCAAGATCCATCAAAGAAACAATGAGGAAGTGTACATTCATAACGTTCCAATAATGTTTTGTAATGGAACATTAGACTGTAATGAACAACCAAAAACGGTTCTTTATTGAACTACTAAAGTGCGGTGAACCAGAGAAACACAGCTCCTGCCATGTGCTATATTACTGCTAGATCTGCAGACTGCACTCACAGAAAGAACCATTACGGATTTGAAATGGTTCCCCCAGAATATAGAAAGTCTGTAATGCACAATTTGTGCAATTCTAAAGAGTAATCTCCTCAGGTGTGTATAGGGCAACTATTACCCCGCAGATCACCTGCCCCCGGAGCGGTGGCAGTCCTTTCACCTTGCACCTGCTGGTGTTTGGCAGCACACGCCTCACACATCCCGTCTCTGCATCTGGACGACACCAGATGTTCTTGAATAATTTCTCATACAGGTGAAAGTGCTCCCCCTTTGCAGCTGAACCTCAACTTGCTCACCATTTCTTCCAATGCAGACACGTCAAGACACAAGCGCACACTTTCTGCTCAGATAATTCTTACTTTAAAACCTTTGCTGCAGTGAAGGGAGGTGCAAAGCTTGAGGGAGGGACACTGGAGAGACGTTTTTCCACTCATTTAATTTGCCCCCTGCTGAAAAATAAGACTGTAACTGGATCCTGAAAGGTAGCATGTCTCAAATGTATCACAATGTCCAAAAAACAGATGGCCGTCTAGCAGGGCAACAATTCTTTCTCTGAAACGTTGAATAATACATGCATATCTTGCTGTGATCCAGTGAATTCAATAGCCTATAGAAAAGGATTGCTTTCAACGTAAACCATTTTGCTAGAGGCTGTTCTCTTTCCTCAGGTCCAGTCTCCCATAAATAATTTGCCTTCAACCTTCACATGCATAAAAATTGCAACTTGTTGGTTATGAGAGAGAACAGTGAGGATGCACTTTGAATGCCAATGTGCAGATGAATAAACAATGGAGGAGCAATGCAGAGCTGCCAGGAGACATTGCTTTGATTCCACAGGCTCTCTTAATGGTTTTCACCACAGACCAAGCCTTTCAGTCAGCTGTGAATGGGAGGCTGTTTTGATCGGGGAGGGGGGGTGGGGGGAACTTTAATAATTTCTAACAACGATTAGTTCTGATCACCCTCCACTCAAACACATTTTCAACCGCGATTACAGGGTCTGTCTAAAGCAACAGGCGGATGCTATTTGAGGACTAGCCTTACATTTGCTTTCAGAGCATGTCATCCCAGTCGAGGTCACCATAGTCTACTGGAGGGATCTCTCACACTCAATAAATGTTTACACATCAAATACTGGTAGTTCTCATTAAAACCTCTGAACCACTGGAAATTCAAAAGCAGTTCAAACAATAGTCAGGATCCTCTGCAATGGTTTTGAACAGACATGAGGTGTCTGACAAGCAAATCAAAGTCTGTGATCTCCCCAGAATGAACCGGGAGCTTTGCATCTTCTGCAGTCCTACAGTGCCACCTGGTGGTGAGCAGATGCCACTGTGGGAGTGTGTGTGCTCTTAACACAGTAGCTCCCCAACCTGGAGGTCAGTTGGCAAGATAATTTAAGTGTAATGTTTTCCCCCCCTTTTCACACCATGACCGTATTTACCCATGTTTTTGAGTTTTGCTGCAGCCACATGAGCAAAAACAAGCTGCAATGGTTATCCTTTGGGTAATTACACATTGTCAATTTACGTCCACTAAAAGTACTTGTTTTTGACCAGAAAGAAAGTGTGTAGTAAAAAAAATTTAAGTCTGATTCTGCTTTATGCTATTATTTGTTTTAAACTATCCATCTTCACAATGCTAAATCAGTGGAATACACACATTTCTAAAATCTGTCCATGACACGAGCTTAACACACTCATCACTGATAAGATCTTTATTTATTTTTTAAGAGTCTCACTAAAATGTCTTAAACAGAATATCCTCATGTACATGTTTGGATTTGAAACAGATTCTAATGAATAAAACATCTTATTTTATTTAAAACACTACATCATTAAAAGTTCCCTAAAAGAGAAAAGAAATACATTTTTGTGACAAAACCACAATGCCATACAAAATACACTTTTTTTTACTGAACTGAATGAGCTAATTTGCATTTACTGTATGTGTAGCATATTTCATAGCATGGCAGCTTTGACCGAAATCATAGCACGCATTGTTATTTTAAGATTGCATTATACAATGTGTGATAAAGAAAAAGTTAGAAACCATGAGGTTATCCTCCATTTCCCCCCCAAAAGTGCTAATTTAATAATTAACGATGATTCAGAGCAAGCTATTTCTTACAGAAAAAAATATATATACTGTATATCAAGAGGCTTCAGTACATCACATTAAGACAATGTGGTTCATACACTGTTATCCTCAAAAGTGCTTGTTGAAGTCTGAGCAGACTAGAATAGAAAACAAAATGTACAGTACATTGGCCACATGTTAGCGGTGTTATTTATACAAATATAATACATTTAAAATGAACATTATTTTATACACCTTCCTTTATTGAAATCATATTAATAAAACCAGATACTTGAGCTTGGCATCTCTAAGCATTAAATAAAATATATAAGCCATCGTTTTCACTCTCCCTCTCATAGCTTTACTTTCAAATAAATTTTAAGACAATATCTGCATACGATTCACTTGTTCCCTTTGAGCTCCCTCAAAAGCTGTTGCAAAATGTGAAACTCCCAGTGATGGGAGATGCCCGGCAGCAGCCTTACTTCACACTTTTTAGCAGCTCTTGACGGTTAAAACAAACACACTTTCAACACAACAGTCTGTTGGTTTGGCAGAGGATAAAGTGCTGTTCTCCTTTGGCCCCGACGCGGAATCGGATAAAACCAGTGGTCACAATCAGTCGTAAACCCCGGCCTCTGATCTCAGTGCAGCATGATAAAAAGCCTCTTGACCCAGAGCCTTGGACAGAAGTCTGTGGCCGCGGGGAGACATGCAGCCCTGGCTGGGCACAAACCCAGCAGAGGCTATACCGGATCTTGTGGGTTTAAGTCTGGGCGCCGCGTAGTACCCCTCCTTGTGGTCATATTGTGTGGGTCTGACTTTAGTGCTCTGAGTCCTTCTGTTGGGCTGAGTGGAAAAGGAGCCCAGATGTTCAGGATCCAGCGGGGATTTGGCGTGGTAATGATAGTAGTGGCGGTTCTCTCTGGTGCTCTGCGACCTCCCCGGCCTCCTGAGGATGCCGGGTTTCACAACACCAGAGTAGCTGCTGCCAGCGTTGGCCATCAGGAATCGATCCTGGTCATGAACTCGTGCGTGGCTTCTGGCAGTGTGCTCGATGTTAGGACAGCCCCTTTCTGGAAGAGAGGGGACTTTGCGAAGCGGAGGCTGCTGCGAGGAGGTCTCTTTGATCTGAATCCGCCTGGACGGTCCTGGCTCTGCACTTGACCGGTAACCATACTGCTGCCTGACGACTTCAGGCTCCGCCTTTTGAGACCTCGGGGAAGTTGGGGATGTAGCGTCCACATTTTGGCTATCTGTCCTGTTGGCGGAGAGGAGGCAGGCGTTTCCAGGGTCCGACTTGCTTCTTGTGTGCATTATGTCTCTGTTTCCTGTGTCAGTCAACGAGACCGGGCTCTCATAAGGAGACACAGCCGGACATGTATTTTCACGTCTGGATTTACTCTCCTGCCTGACCGGTTGATATAAGACTCTCTCAAAAATATCTGAATCTCTCGCCTCGTAAACAACAGTGTCCCTGCTTTGTATGTAAAGTTCCCTGTTCGGACCAGGGATACGGCGCGGAGAGAAGTTGTAGTAATCCGACGGTCCGCTTTCCCTTGTGGAGCGCATGGTGTAAGACTGGCTGTGCCGGATGCCACTTTGCCCGCAGGGCTCTCCATAATAGCGAGAGCCATCTACTGGGCTAACATCAGAACAGGGGCTGTAACGGCAGTCAGCACGTGTGTTCTCAAACTGCTGCCGGACGGGGTGAATGCCGGTCTGAATCAGCCTCTGGTAGGGCGCCTCCTGGCTTGACGTCTGCTCGACATAAAACATGGTGTCAGGGGGCAGCACTTCTGTCTCTGCCAGCTCGCAGTGACTAATCTGAGGGGCGTGGAAGGAGCGAGCCCTCCGGATAGCTGGGTGCCCGACGACTCCATCTTCAGACCTCTGCCATTGGCCTGGTTGTCTGTGGCAGCCACTGATGAGGTGCTCATCTCTGTTGTAACGTCCGTATTGAGGTGACAAAGGTTGCCTTAACCCTAAAGTGCTGTAGCGCCCTTCAGAGGACTGCCTGTATATGTTTTTTGGCCCCAAAATGAGATGTGGCACAGCATCAGGCCGAGGGCAGTGAGGGGCAGGCATTCTTCCCGTTTGAACCCGCCGATGACGATGATGATGATTGCCGTAGACATCCTCAACCGGGCCAAGAGGTCTGTCGTCTTCAGGGCTGTAGAGATGGGTTGAGTGGGGCTGTAATGGACGTGGAATGACCTCCTCGATTGAGGCAGGCATGGAGGCCTCTGCCAGAACAGCGCGGAAATTAAATACATTGATAGAGTCGGTGTTCACATATACAGGAGAAGTTGACGGGCTCTGAGCGGAGCAGACGGGTTGGGTGGGTGTTGACACCCCAACGCTCTGATAGCTGGGTTCCGATTGCTTGGCAAGTTTTTGCTCCTCCCTGCGGTCCCTCCTCTTTCCACTGCCTTCTTCCAAGCTCCCTGACCCGAGCGGGCTGACGTTAGGTGTGAAATTGCACATGCTTTCCTTTCCATCAATGACCTGCAACGACTCGGAGCCGAGGTGGGCAGGTCGGAAATGAACAGGATGAGGGCGGCAGTGGCTCTCTGCAGGGCCGTGCGTAGACGTTTGCCACTGGGAAACGGAGGAGACGTGAGGGCCGCAGTAGTCCTGGGGGTACACTTTAAGATCGAGCACCGAGGGCCGGGGCGGTCTGTCCTGGCCGTGGGGAGCCTCCGGTCTCTGGTGGGGTTGCGATGGGACATTGCTTCTTCTCTGGGAACCACAGCTGGCCTGGTGGGCAGATTCAGCCAGAGCCAACGCCAACTTGCGCGCAGCACTCGTCAAGGGAGGGTGAGGAGGGAGAACAGATACTGAACTCATAAGTCTATCTGTTCCTGGGGAGGGATAAGACAAACAACGCTACAGTATGACAAGACAAACAAAGCTATGGTAAGACATGATGGGACAAGACACAAAAGCTTTGATAAGAAACTAGAGAGTGCTTTAATATTTAAATAGATACCAACTATATTAGGGTAAATAGTATGTCTGATGTTACAGAGGAGTGGTACTGACCTGGATCGGGCAGGTTCTGGGCAGACTGACTGAGGTCGGTCAGGGCTGAGCCCTGGCTCGCTGTGCTGCGTGGGCTGCAGTGTGGGTATGGCGCTCTTGGCTCCTTCCCATCTGCCGGTGGAGCTTCACACTTCTCTGCTGGGGGATACAAAGAAGGTAGAGGAAGAGGTGGAGGAGAGGCGGATGTGTTCTGAACATCTGCCTGCATCTTAAATGACTTCTTCCTGAGTTTAGGAGAGAGCTGCTTGGAGGTAACCTTCTTCCCACCTTTACAGAGAACAGGGCTAATATCTGGAGAATGATAGCCAAGGATGTTGTTGTTGTTAGCGGAGGAGATGTGCTCTGATTCACTCGAACAGCCTGCGCTCTTCTTCCATTTATTTCCATCTTTGTTGCGTTGCAGCCCGGGCGTCGCTGAGGCTGGGCTGCACTGAAAAGACATGGGGTCGAAGTCCAAACTGTAGATGCCTTCGGCGGGCGGACAGAGATCGAGATCGTCCTCCGGGTGTGTAGGCGAAATGCACGCTGCAGTGCGGACACGATCAGCACCGCCGTGACTCTCATTCAGTGGGTGGGTTCTGTGGTCGTCTTTCCTTCTGGCGCTGCGTACGTCGTCTCTACAGACGCCAGAAACGGCCTCACCAGTCGAATGAGGTCTGCGGGGGCGGTAACTCGGGGGCTCCCCTGGGAGGGAAAATAGAACAAGCATATTTAGACTGAATCATCTGTAGTCACAGAAATACAGTTGTTACAAATCAATATTCGTGTGCATGAATAATTACCTTCCACATTATGCAACGAGGTGAGAGATTCCTCACTCTTGGTGGAGCGCAATGTGCCGCTATCTCCTCTTCCACCTGCACATATTTTCAATGCAAATCATCTTTCTCAATAAAATGAATTCTCACTGCCTTTGAAAAGAACACTTCAAAGCAACACACTGTCAAGATTCGTTGAATGAATCGACAAGTTCAGCTCGGCACAGGTTTTATTCATGTGTTCTGGCGGTGTAGCGGCAGAGGTGATCTAACCTGGCAGTGCAATGCTCTTTATCTCGTTAGGCTCGCTGGGGTGTCGCTTCAGTTTACGCTTGGACACAGAGTGGGACTTGCCCAGGTGGAAAAAGGAAAGCCAGTTGCCCACAGGAGACTTCTTAGCCCTAACTGGAGGCCGCTTTCCACTACAACACAAGAAACAAATCATCTTCAACACTTGCTGTTGCAGTTAGTAACAAAAACTAAACAATAGGGCTGCTACTAATTATTATTTTCCTCATATTTTAATTGGATTAATTGGTTAGTGAAGAACATGTCAGAAAATTGTGAAAATGACCATTACATTTTCTCAGTTTTCTAAATGTTTTGAAATTATAAAATTGTTTTGTCCAACCAACCATCCAAATGGAAAAAAACACACATATTAAAGGCATAAAACAGAAACGCAACAAATCCTCCCAACACATTTGAATAGCTGTAACCAACACGTTTGGTTTAATGTGTTTTTGCTGAGCCAAGTTTCGGATGATCAACTGATTATATTGAACGCAAGATTAGTCATATTTTAACAAAGCATCCTCATTACTCATAACTCAAATAAAAAATGATGACATGTTTCTGCATGTCATTCTGAAGTAGAATAATTAATATATTCAATAAACAGGAGGACTGATTTAACTACCTCTCCATCGGCAGCTCGATGACTGTGTGGAACTTGCCGTGCAGAGCTCCGGGTCCCTCCCCAACCTCGATGTAGTCACTGTGGGTGAGGCTGGGGGTGGTGGCCGGGGAGCCCAGCTGTGCCTGAGTGCGAGCCTGGGCCTCCTCCAGAGACAGTAACTTTGTGGATGGGGAGCAGACCAGCAGGGACTTGGGTCTGGATAAGGTGTTGTTACCTGAAAAGAGATGCATTGTGTTAGAGGTACATTTAGCCCTAGAACCGATGCCACATGTCAATTTATCCCCATTTCAACCAACCTGTGCTTTCACGTATGATGGCATTGAGTTTAGCGCTGAAGAGAGCCTCTGTGTTGTTGAGGATGAACTCCACCACCACCGACTGGATACGCACCTCCATGAACGCTGCTGTGCCGCTAAAACAGGCCGACTCGATCTGCTTGGACCTGAAACACAGTTACAGAACAGCACAACCTATTTCACAGCTCTGCACCACGGAGACATGCCCCAGTTCAATGTCACAGATACAACAGAGGGAAATGGCAACGTTGGCACCGCCGGGAATAATAGTTCAAGAGTCACCTGAGGAGGTTAGGCGCCCAGACAATAGCCAGGTTTTTAGTGTGCATGTTAGTGATGGGGCTGAAGGTGGCCAGGTGGGAGAGGTGTCTCATGAGGTACTCCAGAGTCCTGCAGGTAAAGAAAGGGAAATATTTAACACATATTCCCCCTGTACAAATGTCCTCTTGCATTTCATTTCCTTCTTCAGGTTAAAAAAGGTCAATCCCCGATCATAGAAGAGGGACATTTCAGTGCATCCGTCAAAAAGCATGAATGCATCATTGTTAAAAAAGAATGCCTGTGTAGAGCAACAATGGTATGCTGCACTGAGATATGATCAGACTAATATTATAATAATCTAAAGCTGAGTTTTACATAATTTGGTGGCACATTTTTCAACACATTATCAAAATTAGCAACACAGCATCACATGCAGCACTCCCTTCACTAGAAATAAAAGAAAGTATCCACTTCAGGCCACCAGGGTGCGACAGTGAGCTTTAGACCTGACCTGTAGTGTGGCGGAGGCAGCTGCTGGATGACATTGTGGATTTTGACCAGCCTCTCCTCATCTGTGGCTGCAGACACGGCCTCCTGTGAAGACAGAGAATAAAGCACACGTCACTGAGAGGCTGATAATCACAGCGGAGGGAGTTGGCTTAACAATCCCACTCTCTTTTTCCCTTTTATATTCAGAGCAGCCAGTGTTTTGGCTGACTTAATCTGCTATTCTGTTTAAGTGTGCGCATCCCCTGCTGTTCCTAGAAAGCCCAGCGTAATGCAATGACCCCATTTTTGTTTTTTTACGGTACTTAAAACTGAGCGGGAAATTTGACATTGTTTCTCCAGTTCTTTGATCATCACTGAGTAACAGGATATGTGAAGCTTTTTTCATCCCCATATCTATGTGCCGCAGAAGTCCCTGCCCCCGTTCCACCGCTCTGGGCCTTACAGAGAATCTTTCGTAGAGCTGGTAGGTGAGCAGAGGGTTGGGCAGCTCTCTGAAGTACAGCTTGCAGAGGGAGCCCACTGAGTGGATGTCCTGTTTAAAGACGTCCCTGCTCAGGTCTGGCACCTGTTCGGAGTCAAACTCGTGCCTAGACGTAGACAGAAAGAAGACAAGGAACAGTGGGAGTCATCCTCCTGCCAATCTGTCTGTGTGTAAAACACAAGAAGAACATTTCAACAAGGTAATGTTGCTTGTTGAATTAATCATTGTTTTTTTAAATTCTAATACTGCCAAAAGCTAATACAATTCCTCCACAAACAAAACAAGACAACAGGTTTAACAGTGAGGTGGAGCAAGTAAAGAAAAACTGTCACTACATACTTGTCATTATCACAAAAAAATCTGATGTGGCAATGGTCAACACATTTTTAATGTGAGAGAAATCCCCCCTTTTTTTGAGCTGTCAACACAGACCAGATTATGAGCCTTCTGATTTATCTGCTAATGAGAGTTTGCTGGCAAACATAGAATAGAGGAGAAAATCATTATATCCGTTCAAAGCTGCACAGCTTGAATCAAATTGTATTTGATTGGTTTCAGAAGAAGCAGCTCAAAAACAACACTTGGAACAGTGAGTGCAGTGCCTTTTTTTTTCTTGATACATTCTCTATATTTGGATTGAATTTCTAATCAATAAAATTAACAAAAATGGTACAAACCTCAGTTTCTGGATGTTGGAGGAGATTCCAGACAGTCTGTAGATCCCATCCACGACTCCATTTTTTTCTATGAAGTCAGCACAGGTCTTAACAACCTGTGGGACTACAGGAGAGAGGAGAGTCAGAAGAGGCCATCGTACCACACAGGCTTTTACACACGGCTGAAAAAACTCAAATACACAGCTTTTGGCAAATCTACAAGAATGTATGCAGAAGCACATCTTGCTTGGTGGTTATCTACACCACCGACTCAATTCACATCACAGCAATGCACCACAAATCCCTAATACAGGCAGCCGAGTCACTGGGTAATCCCTTCTCGGGGTATTTACGATTTGAAAATGTGAAACATTTAAGTGTGAACTGCCAGCAGGTAAGAATTACACGATTTAATAGGGGAAAAAAAGAAGCCATTGTGGTAATATTTTACCCTCATGTCCTGAGTTGTGGAGATATTCTCCCAGGTCACAGCCAAACACTCTCTCTTTGAGGATACCGCGCTGACGTAACTTCTGAGGCGGCGGTCGAGACTTCATGAAAGTCCTCAGGAACGTTACAAGCTTCCCATGCTTCTTACACACTGATGAAAGATAATAATACATTATTTCTATAGGACATTTCATACAGAAAACAGCACAAAGTAAATTACAATAAAGGAAGATAGACATAGAATGAATATAAGAAAAACAACATAAGAAAGTTTGACATCTTTTGCACAATTAATATTCAGCACCAAGGCATCTGAGGCCAGAAGTAAATGCAGATCGTCCCAATTTCTGGCTCGACACAAATTCATTACAGGTTGCGAAATAAGCATTTGTAAACCATGTCAGAAAGTCTTCTCTAGGGTGTGACCACACTGCAGGCCTTCTCTGTCAGGTACAGCCAAAAAACACACACCACAAGCCTTAGGTCCAGATCTACCGACCCTCCACACACACACACACACACACACACACACACACAGCAGAAGGATGGACACACACACTGAAGAGTACCTGGTTTCGGCACTGAGCTTTGAACACTTTGGGGAATCTTGTCATTTATCAGCTCAACACAGTCGCAGGGGAAGAAACCAACCTGCAGGGAGAGAAAAGAGGATGAGCAGCGTAAAGACAAGAGACAGAGATGTTGAGACACCCGGACGTTCAAAAGGACCGGTGGGTGTGTTCAGTGCAGACTGCAGTCGGGTGAAGGGGCAGAATTAGGTCAGTGAGCATGAGGGTTCATGCCATCTCAGGCTGAAAATAGCAGGTTTGCGTTCATATTGTGCAAAGCATGTCAGGGTGCCACGCAACAGCAATAACAAACTTGCTGCCTTTTGATATAGCAATAAAAAGAATTGAAGTTATAATTATATTTGCTAATATATAGAAACAAAGCATTAGGTTTGTATCCCTCTGGGTGAATTACCTGGACAGAACGTCATTTGGATGAAGGACCGTTTTCCTTAAAGACAGTGAAATCAAAATTATAATCTTCCCTCTAGTCCTGTGATCCTTGTGTTGATGATTTATTCATCTCTTGCTACATATTTTAGTAATTATAAATCCTCTTACTATATAACTGAACCATTTTCAAATTAATCAATGTGATTTGTTTTTACACTGACTTATAAAAGGCATCAGCTTTTGGTTGCTGGAACTGAAAATATGGTTGCCATTTGTACTCTCCTTATATTTTGAGAAATTAGTTATCCGTTATCCGCCTGTTGTAGATGCTTTTCAGTACAATTGTCCATCCAGCTCAAAGATGCTGGTAAACTTTTCCCTTCAGGACTTTGCATATTCTTTTTGTTTTTTGTTCAAGTTCATCCGGTTCTTTTTCAGTTGAATCAATTGGCAAACATCACCCCACAGTCAAGCAACATTGTATGCTTCGCCATTGTCTGTGAAACAGATGCTAGTGTGCACGTGAGCGCAGGTCCAGTGTTGCCACGTGCACCCTGTTCTGCTTCCTACTGTAACAGCTATATTCAAAGATCACTAATGCAACACATACTGAAAATGTATCCATTTTGAAGAGCACGTTTTGCTCTTTGCTCTCCTTTTTTTGTATGTTAAAAAGTGGTTACCACGGATGTCAACCAAAGGCTAAGAATGAATTGCCAATTTCTAAAAATGGTTGCTGAAGGCAACCTGGCAACCCTTACTGGTGAGCCCCGTCTCTACTACGTCATTGTGAGTGAAGCTCCATCATGTACCTGAAAGCCATGTTTCCCTCTCCACCAGCCTGTGTCTTCTTTGGGAGGCATGTCTATGACTGACACAATGTCCCCCACCTGGGTCACAAAGAGTGTGATGATGAGAACAAAGTTGTCTCTCAGCTGAGCACGTTGAAAAAGGCATTATGATGCGATCAGAAATGTGCATATTTAACATTCCCAGAGAAAAGAATTCGATCAAGTTTCTCGTATGTCTTCTATAACAGAGGTTACCTCAAAGGTCAACTCGTCTGTGGCCTGGGCCGTGTAACGTTTGGTGACGTGGGCGGCGGCGATGGCCGGGACGTTGATGGAGGATTCCTCAGACACCAGGAGGTGGTTCCCCTTGTTGTCGATCTGGAACAGAGAACAATGTCATGAGAAACAGTTGAGACATGTTGGCAAAGCTTAGCTCAAAGACTGGAAGCAGGAAGAAGCAGCTGGTACAGCTTTATTTAAATGATATAGGGAGACAAGTAATATTGGTATGTTTCACATGAGCAGCAAAACAATATGTTACTGCAGTATGGTTGTATTAAAGTAAGCATTAGTATGTTGCCTGGTATTTGCACTCGGCCAATCTTATAATTAGTATTATTTTTTTTAGAATTGCTTTACAGCAGTATTCACATCTCAATCAATCTCAAGAGACGGAAAAGTGTTTATTAATCCTACTTCAAGATGATTATATAAAAAACTAACTAATCTCATCAAGAGTCGGCACACCCACACAAACCAACCTCTTACACTGCATCTCCATCTGCAGAGTGCTACCACCCCTGCTAACAGGAGGTGCACAAACCGGACCTCTCTAAGAGGATACCCAGCAGCTGTTCATCCAGAAATAGAACACGTAGATGTTCCCAAACCAGAGTCTTTTCTTTACATTTTAATTTCTAAATGTGATAAATGTGAATCATCGAGTTTGGCCATAATGTCCTGTACTTATTCCCTGAAATGAATACATGTTTTCATCAGATGACTCAAACAAGTGTATTCCTCTCCAAAAATGTCTCACTGTTCCTTTAACTTAACTACTTAAATATTAATAGTGAATATCAAATATTGAAATCATTGAATGGGGTCATTTATAGAGAGTGAATAACTGATAGGAAGATACCTCCATCCATGTCAGCACTGGACCACAGTTGATCTTGTTGTCAGCAATGGAGGAGAAGCGGGACAGGTAGGTGGCCAGCATCTTGGTTCCTGACTGAATGGACACACGTTAAGATTAAGTTAAGTCTGAAAATGTAAGAGTACTTTTCCACACATCATGCAACGGAACCGACTAATTACAATCCCAGATCAGAGATGCTGGAGTTGTAGCTCTGTTGTACCTCAACAGACTCCTTTAATGTGTCGTAGCGGGGCAGCTCGGTGAGCTGGGAGTACCGGCGGTCATAGATACACAGGTGCAGGTGTTTGTCCAGCACCCGGAAGTCTTCGTAGGATCTCTTTACCAGCCAGTTTCGACCCTGACAAAGAGAGACATGAATATCCGTAAGATTGAGAAGTGGTTTTGATATTAAACCTTAAACCTTTTATTAAACCCATTTTCAGAATGTAGCAAGTAATGTTACCTGGCAAGTGATCTGGACCAGAAAGACCAGCTCTTTGGAGTCCAGACCAGCCTTCGGTCCTTCACTCTGCCCCTCTGCGAAGGCCAGCTACGAGAGAAGAAGAAAGAGAGACAGAGGAGCCAATATTAAGAGGACTCACATTCTAAATAATGGATGCATGTAATACTACAGCCTCTCTGTATTTGACCTGGAATACAAGAAGAACATCATGCCCAAACCACATTTTTCCATTAAATAGTAAAACCGCTGATACCGAGTTATGGGCTGGAATATAAAAACCTTCAAAACTCAAGTAACATCAAATTACAGGAAGTATTGCCTGGGGAAAAAAGGATTTTCTTATTATTATTCTTTATATAATATTTTATATATTATTTTTTAAAGATCTCTTTAGAAATTCAGATTCTTTGAGACATGAATGCAGTATATTTCACTTCACCATAAATCCTGCAGTACAATATATATAATACATGAACTGCGAAAGTATCTGCGCATGGAGGTGGTATAGATTTAGCACAAATGTATTCTCTAACGAATATTCTATATGGCCCAAAACTGAGAAAATCAAAGCCTTGCAGGAGTTTGGGAATACATTGATAGACATTACTGTAGAGCAGACTTCAAAGGCCGGAACCAAGGGAAGTTCTGGTTATTTATAACTGAAAGCAACTCATTCAGATAGACAGTTACACAACACACAGCGACCTAGTTACTGCCCAAATACAGCAAACTAAACTTACAAAGGAGGAGATTTGTTCTTGAATAAGTCATGATGGAAGAGCTTGTTCGCTGCAAGGATTTGTCTGAAATAAAAGCCTGAACTGAGCGCCTGAATTAAGTACGGATGAGGGTCAGGAGGACACATGCATGATGGAAAGGATCATGCAGAGAATTACAGAAAAACAATGATCCTTTTTAATGAAACAAAACACTAGCTTGATGAAAATGGAAAATTATTTAACAAAACCGCAAAAATCTGAAAGTTTCCATTGGAGCCATGCGTAAGCATCATTTCCTCTATGATGCTCACACATCCAAGACTATACATTTCAAAATAAAACATGCTAACACAGCTCAGACCTCAACCCTTTGTGCAAAAACAAATCAAACGTGCAGAAATTAATGTATTCACAAAATGAGACCTAGAAGCTGAACGTAATGCATACACATCCAAACATTCAGGTTACTTGCCACTACAACATCTCAGATATCCATCCACAGCTGGAGGAAGTGGCTCTTTGTTTGTGTTCAGCCGAAGTCCTGGACCTCAGTAAGCTCCTCCAACTAGCTAAACCTTGGCAGGAGAGTTTAAACGCTGCTGCTTACTCGCCTGTCTGCCGTCCCCTGCTGCCTAACGTAAAATGCTCATTCATAGGGCTTTGGAACGCCACGCGCTGCCTGCTCTATTCAAAGCAGAAATATGAAAAGAGGATGCTTCCCCCTGTGTCTCTTACCACCCCCCCTCTCTTCCCCCTCTTCCCTCTCCTGTACTCTGCCTCCGTCGCCCTCCCCCTCTCTGAACCGCTCTCCTTGCTCTAGTGACAAAGGGGGGTTTGGCAGTAAATGGGCTCAAATGGCACACACAGATGCACGAGCTCATCCATCATACGGAGGCGGCGCTGCACAAGACAGATAGACGACCCGTCTTCCTTTCAAAACAATTTGCATCCATTCCAATCTCAAGGCGAGACTGGAGCTAATCTGGAGAGGAATCAGTCGGGCAGGCTGCAGACAGAGGCAGTCTGCTGTCCTTGAGCTATTCTGCGATTAGGATACATGAGACCTGATCAGCACCCTCGCTTCCTGCCGCCATAGTCTACAGAGGCAAGCAAATGCATCATGGGAGATACAGCGAGAACAAAGACTCATTTCACAGATTAAGTTGGAAAAAAAAAAAATTAAGTATTATTATTATTATTATTATTAATACAAAATATGATGCTGAAAGTAGTATATGTGCGTGTGCACGTGTGATGACAGCTTTCAGTATCTCCCCAGACGGATATTTCTTTTCCGGCTCAGCTCGGCTTTTCTTCTCCCTGTGGAGCTTTTCAAGGTCACTGAAACTGTTGTGCTGTTTTTGTTGCCTCCACTCTGCTGATGGCGCCGTCACATCAAGGCAACCACAGCAGGATGTTTGCCCAACAGAAAGAAAGCATCCTGGGAATTAAGACCGGTCCAGCCTGCCGCACTGTAGTCCATTAACGAACACGGCATATTCAGCACTGCCCATGCACTCTGTATTGTGTTGACGACTGCTGCCCTCTGCTGGCAGCCAAGCTGAACTGCAGTGAGGTTAACCAGGCGGCTAACAGCTACTTCCACTTGAATGAGCAACCACTAGTGCTTCACTGCTTCTCATTATCACTGCTGCAAATATACTTAAGTTAAATATACTTCTTAGCCTATTCATTCAAAGCATGTGTCGGCTGGTAAGAGTTGTTGTATCCACAATTACCAACTGTGACCACAGGATGTTCAAAGCAAGTCTCTGCAGCTAATGTTGCAACATGCAGATTTTCTCTAAATCTATCACAGTGGATCAAACTAAAGTCTACAGCCATGCTACTTGCACTGTGGGTCTACGTTTGGCTCAGGAATGCTTTGAGCTAAATGCCAGTCAGTGTGCTCACAAGGACAATGCTAACATGCTGATGTTAGGCCTGTAAAACATCTACCATGTTCACCTTCTGTGTTAGTATGCTAACAATTGCTAATGAGCACTAACAATAGAGTATAGCTGAGGCTAATGGTCATTATATTTGCAGGTATTTTGAATCAAATCTTAATGCAATTCATCTGTGCAGTGTATATACAGTATGCACCAAACTGTATAGCTAAAACAGTTTACAACAGCAACTTAGCTCCAACTACATTGAACTGTAACCATATTTTCTCACGCCTCCCATTGTTTTGTCAGAACAGGTTTTGACTTTCAAAATGAGTCATTTCTCAAAAATCCTGGATAGACTCTGCTGTATATCCAGGAAACCGCTGTCTCCCATTAACTCAAACTGTTAAGTCAAACTGGTAAGTCTGGATCCTGGTTTACAGGTCATAGGATTCTGCCATTAATATAATGCAGAGGATTACCATGCTACAGGGAGCAGATCATAGCTTTAATAGGAATACAATCGGTAACCGTGAATACACAATGATTTATGCATAGTGGAGTAACATTCTGGACAAATGTATATTTTTAGCTCTCCTGATAAATGACACACTAACAACTGTGATGTAATATTTCAGGAAAAAGAAGGACAATGCAATAAAGATGGTCCAGAAAAGAGCAACAAGGATATTGATTTGACTGCCACATTGGATTTCAAGAAGGATGCATTTCTGGAGCAATTGAACAAAATGGCCCCTGAACTTGTGCCAAAGACACAATTACTAAACATAGTAACTCTCTGCTGTAGAAGCCACATTATGTATTATTTTCAGGACTCACCTGTACATTGCCAAAGTCAACAGTCTCATAGTGGAAATGGGCACACTCTGCCAACCGGGGGAAGTGACCTCTGGGGAACGTCAGCCTAAAAAAATAAATGTAAAAAGCACAGCACAAGAGCCCCTCATCAGTATTCAACCCACTGAGACTGTGATGGAGAGAAGAGCAAAGCAAAGCAAAAGAGGGAAAAGGTCTATGTGGGCCTGTGTGTGAGGGAACAGGGTTAGAGACCCAGCAGGCTGTCTGAGCTGCGCACGTCATTTTAGAGGTCCTCATTTCACTGGCCTAAATTAGAGCCCTGCTTTATACAGCCCATAATAGCACCATAGCTGTCACAGGGAGCACCTACTTCTTCACGTTCTTGACCTTCATGCTAGCCGTGCTGACGCAGGAACGCAGGAGGGGCTCGGCTGGGAGCTCTGTGATGTCATCACTCCTCACCTGCTCAACAGAGAAAGCACACATCTATTCGTCAGTCACAGGACGACGGAGAGGCGATGACACTTAAGAGTGATTAT
Source organism: Cottus gobio (assembly GCA_023566465.1). Taxonomy (NCBI): domain Eukaryota; kingdom Metazoa; phylum Chordata; class Actinopteri; order Perciformes; family Cottidae; genus Cottus; species Cottus gobio. The sequence goes on from CM042220.1 coordinate 13,076,490, forward strand.
ATGTTGATCAGCATGAAACTTACTGGTATAAACATAAAGTAGTGAGTTATACATTGGTGCTCATGTTATGTTGAGGCTATTATGCTTGTAGTATGATCCATTATAACAATGTAATGCTTAGGTTATATTATGTAATGCAAATGTGTTATGCTAACATTTATTATGTTATGTTATGCATTCGGCTATTGGTCTTATTCTATGCAAACGCTATTTTAGTGTATGCTATGCTAATGTTACAAAATGCTATGTTATATTATTTTAGTATTACTGTATGTTAATGTTTTAATAGTATGCAAAGCCATGTTGACCAGTCAGTCAATTGTTTTAAGATACTTTTACAATCCCGGATTAGTGTAAAGCCCTGTAACTTTGTTTTGAAAAGAGATTCATAAAGTAAGATTTATTATTATTATGTTATGCTTATGTTAAACTACATTTTGCTATGCTATCTTTTGTGAGGTCATGTCATTATTTAAGACATGTCTGTCTATGTGAATATCCATATTAAGTATTGCTATCTATATTATATTAGTACCGTCATGTTTATGTCATGTTGTGTTGCGTTGTCCAGCTTTAATTGGGTGCATTTGTTTGTGGACATGTGGCGAGTGTGCAGGATGATGTATCCCTTGAAAATCTAAATTAAAACGTATTCGGAAAAAATATATGCATGGAAACCAAAATCGGGTTATTCCCCCACAGAGGGGAATTAGATAAAACTGTGACAACATTGCCATAACACCTTTACCTAATCACTCCTCAGATACGCCACCTCCCTCTCAATCTGGAGGTTATCCTTGAATCCACTTCTGCACCTGTTCCCACCTTCATCTCACTTTGACTACTGACTCTCACACGAGTGCTACAGGACTTCAGCAACATCCTGATGTGGTGCCATCATGGTGTGAATCGCATACACAACCAATGCCCATGGGAAAGAATGGAGACATACATGTCCGTTTGTGTGCGTCCATGCATTTGTTTTGTACGAGTGATGAGTCAGAGTTGTGTGCGTGGGCGTGTACCATGGCAGTGGATGTCTCCTGTGGCTGTTTCTCTTCTGGAGGATTATTGATGGTGGTTTGAGGTAAGGCATTGTCTTTGTCCAGGTCAATAGACGGTAGGACATCTCTGCAGAAACAGATAGGCAATCACACAAAAGGATTGTATACACAAGAAAGGTGTCATGACATAAAGCTTGCCATGTAGTCTGGTTTTCAAATATGATTTGTAGTTGTTTTTAAATACACCAGAGGGAGCAAGTGAGATCAATGAATTCACAATATGTGGCTTGGAGTCAAAGCACGGCACAAAACGTAATCTTGTATTAGTCACTTAAATCTCTAATATTCAGAGAGAAATGCATTAATAAAACATAAGAAAATAACCATCTTTTCCAAACAGATCTAGATGGGAGCAGATCCACTGTACAGATACAAAATGGTAGCATCTCTGACAACATTAGGGTCAACAGAAAGCCATGTCTTTTGTGTGCACTCAGGAAAGCAAAGCTTGTCTATTCAGAGCTCCATAAAGGCAATCCACCCACAAGGGAGTGCTTCACAAAACCGTCACTTGAAATGTGACTCGGTGTATTCGGGAGTGGAGGGTGAGGTTCATTCAGCGCAACTTTTATGAGCAACAAAGCGAGCAGAGAGACAGACCTTGGATTTGTCACAGTGATTTAGCATGATGAAATCAGGACAGGAGACAAACAACACGGGCACACAGCGGCATTCATGTGATCCAGAGTGACGCAGCTAAATACAGACACGGAGTGTAAAAACACCAGACGTACAGTGAGCTTTGGACCTAATGGAGCTTTACACAACAGTGTTCCCGTATCTGTCCTGCTCTGAAGAAGGAGTCATGTCTAAGCCTTGCCGTTACACTTCTACTGGTTGTATTCACCTCAGTCAAACACTCACACATTATGTCATATATGGTTTCACACAATTCTGTTCAGCTTACATGAAACGCAGAAAATAGGAGTTACTCACCCCTCAAGGACGTCACCACTTCCTGGTTGACGATGGGGTCCTGAGGCAGCATTCTCAATCACCGCGGCAACCACACATCCAGCATCCATGATGCTGCCTGACTGCAACAGCCCGCTGTAGAGACACGTGAGGGGAGGAGAAGGGAGAGAGTGAGGGTGGGTGGGCAGTTAGAAGAATATGGGAGGATGGGAGGAAGAGTTCGACGCAACGAACCGCCAGATGACAACCCACTGGAGGCTGCAGCGAGCGTGACTCTCAAGGCAACGATCCCCAGAGAACAGACTGTAATCTGCAATGACATCATGCTACAGTGCCGGGGGAGCTGTTTCAGTCTAAAGGCATGTCAGCTGAAAATTCATAGGATGGGTTCATGAGAACAGCAGCTTCTTTTCAGCGTAACACTCACAGGTTTTAGCTGGGAACAAAAACATACGCATATCTTGCGTATGAGTCTCAGCTTGTTTTTGCACACTGATTTACATATAACAAGGGCCCAAAAACCCAGGTTCACTGTGTGTCGACTGGTTTTACATAAACTAATTAGGCCTAACTGCAAATTTGCACAACTTTAATATGATATCAACTAAGGTGGGTGAAGCATTATTACTTAATCTTTTGGCCATCTCCTTGAGATAATAAGTTAGATAATATAAGACTTAAAGCTTATATGGAGCTAATATGGTGCCCATCCATCCATCCATCCTCCATGGTTAACCATCCTGGGAATGGATCCTGTCCCGCCTCACACTGGTCAGAGTGCACCCTGGACATGTCACCAGTCTGTCACTAACACACACATAGCAAGACCAATATGCCTAACCTGCATGTCTTTGGACTGTGGGAAGAAACTGGAAGCACCCACAGGAAGAGAGAACATGCTTACTCCTATATACGTGTTTCTTCATTTGCCCCTATCCGTCTCACTCTTTACCACACTCCATTATTACTACTCCTGTCTTTATATTATGTAAACACACTGAAAGAATGCCTGATGAAGTGAAACTAGATTCTTCCTAATGTTCCTCGACAGTCTTCCCACAACTAGTTTTCAAACCTATGTGGGTGCTTAGCGTTAAACAATTACTTACAAAAACACGCCTCTTCTTACACCTCAGAAGTCCTGACGCTCCATTAAAAAAAAAGCCCCCTAATTAAAAAGGAAGTTGTTTTACCTGCTCATCAACATAGAAACGTTTGGAGTAACCCGGGCCGCTGCTGTAGTAGCAGTTTCCCACCAGCCCCTCTGGCTCGTAGTCTCACTGAGTTGCTGTTGACTGGCTTCCACAAAACCTCCTGACTCAGCAGAATGTGAGCAGGCAGGAATACAGGCCAGATAGGACTCTACTCTATCCACATCTTGGGCCGTGTCTCTTCTCTACACACCATAACTCGCCAGAGGAGAACCAACGTATTACACAGACAGGAAATAATTAAATGTTGAGAAGTTACATTACAAAGTATGCAGACCTGGAAGCGTTAGGAGTACAGTACATGAAACAGTGTCTAGGACCACAGAAAAACAGAGCTGTACTGCACACTCAACATAAAGGTGAATATATTGGAATATTGGAGACCTTGATCTGTATGTGTCACTGTCCGTGGAAGAGAAGAAAAGGGTGTCACCTACTGTTCATTATAGGTGAGCAAAATAGGACATTGTCAATCCAGGAGCCACACAATCTCCCACACAGGTTTAATGTTAGAAAACTTGGAAGCAACTGCTGTAAATCAGTCGTCCCCCCACGTCTCTACCAGTCATACCAAAGAGTATTATGCAAGACTAGGTCTGTATGCAACAACAAAGAAGCCCTCTCTACCGGTCACACTTAAAGGGAGACATGTTCTGATGGCAGGAGACCGGAGCAGCACAGATGGATGTTGCCCTGGTATGCGATGGCCTACATGGCATTTTTCAGGAAAAATAGGGCAGCCTACACAATCTTGCACACCGTTTATGAAACCAGTATCAGCAAGTGTGTCGACATGAAGAAAGGCTGCCCACATATTTGTAGCTACAAACCCGCAGTAGATGAGTCTAAGTGAGTCACGGCTCGTTCACATACGAGAGGACGGAGGAAGTAAAGCAGAGAATAAAGAGAAACTGCTATTTCACCTTTTTGTATAGCAGACTCAATCCAAACACAATACAGCTCATATATGTATATTAGGAGCACCTTTATTGACCTAACAGGTGATCAAGGAGGCCTCTGGGATGTTGAGTAAGATGGGCTGTAATTGACACACATACAAAAGAAACAATGTCATAATGGACAGATTAGCAAGCTAATTCGGGCGGGCGTTGTGGTGAAGTCTGATAATAATAATAGGGCCGATTTGTCATCATCTCTGTTGGCTGTCCTTTAATGCTTTTATGAGTGTGCAGCTGCAAATCCCTGTAAAAGCTACAGGCCACACCAACTTAAAGTGTTCAATCGTATTTTAAACCCCAGCCGGCAACTTGCGGTGTTTTATGCTAAACAAATTATTCAAACCTGAAATAATAAGTTTATGGCCACTTGTTGGAAGAGGCAACAGGTTGTAAACATGTGTTAGCAAGGTGCTTATTTACACATCCAGCAGTTAGAGACACCTTATCATACGTGGAGTCCTAGTTGTGTTGAAATGATGAATGTAAGTCCAACATTTACGTTTTTTTAGCGGACAATGCAGATGAGCGCTGCGAGGGTGAACCCGAACAGTGAAAACCCAAAACAATGAGCTGAAAGACATCATAAAGCTCCATAGAGCTGAGGGGAACTGCAGAGTCAGCTTATAATTCTCACAACCACCAATTGCTTTCAATTACACAAGTCACGTGATCAATAGGAATAAAAACAGCAGTAGCATCCTCAACATGTCTTGATTTTGATGTAGATTAAAAACACAGCACACACGTCGACTCCCTCGCAGGATGCGACGGGCCCGTGTAAAGTTGGTTTCATGCTCTCATTCTGAGCTCTGGGATGCAGTCGGCACAAGCAAGAGAGACGCGGCGGAGAAAGGCCCGCAGTTGCCATGGCAACCTCTCTCTCGTCCCCTCCATCGTGACTTGAAGCTTCTCCAGACTGGGGATGAGTTAGCACGACGAGGCAAAATGAAGCCTTCAAGCCAGCTTTGACCGCAAGCTTCGACACAGCATCATCATCATTATCATCATCATTACCATCATCAGACAACCTGCCTGAGGCAATGACATCATCGCTCCTCCAGTCTTGCAGGACTCAGACAGCTTGTGTGCTGCTGCTCTCTCAGTTAGCCACAATGCAGGACATTTTTTGTTTTTAAATCAACCATCTTTACTCGAGCTTTGTCACTCATGTCACTTTTGGGGGGAGGAGGAGTCATATGATCCTTTAATCTTCTTGAAATCTAGTGAGATTAACTTTAGTCCATCTCACACTGAGGCGGTGTCATGGTTCAATCGTTGTCCTGCAACCATCAGTGTCACAGATGAAGGCTGGAGAGCAATGCGATCAGGTTGTAAACAACAAAAACCCAAATATTTGATAAACACGTCAATCCATCACCTAAGCCTTACAGTGCAGTACAAGTCTGCTCTGTTTTAAGCACACAATTGCTTCCACTCAAACAGACACATAACAGTAAAATAAAGAATAAGAGGAAATCTTTTAGGATTTTGAAAGTGATTCTGTAGGCATGCCACTATATGCTGCTGGCTCGCTTATGCAATAATTAGGTGTAACACAAACTCCCACATCGTGATTACAGACATCTGCCCTATTTAATGCAATAAAATACATCCCTGCACCAATTACTACCCTTTGTTCAACCCTGTGGTCATACAGTTGGAGGCTGTAAATGTGTTGCAAGATTCTACGGCACTACATCATAAAATACCAAACTACTATTTTGTCCCAGCACACTACTACTACACACACACACACACACACACACACACACACACACACACACACACACACACACACACACACACGTCCTGAACACCCATGACAATATCCTAAAGCCCACGATAATGTCATTAAATAGCTTGATTTGTTGGAAAAACACAAAAAAATATATATATGTTCACATATGACAAAAAAAACAGCGAACCCTGACAATTATTAAACTGAAACCAGTTAACTTGGAGAATGTATGTTTAAAGGATGAATGACTGACTGAGTAATCATTCTCCATCACCTCTCTGTCAATCCTCATCTACTATTTATTTCAGCTCAATATACATACCCTTGCATGTACCTATGATGTTGTCCTCAACACACACACACACACACACGTTTGTTTAATGTGGGTAAAAGCTTCACAATAGGTTGTGGGGGTGCAAAAAAACGAGAATTTCCTTAATCAATTCCTCTGTAGATCATTTTCTTGACAATTTACTTATTCTATAAAAAAGGCCACAACTATTTCCTGCAGTACAAAGAAAGGCCTCGTTTAGGGACTTTTGCTTTATTATTCAACCGATTGTTTTTTTATTTTATTTTTATTTTTTTGTAGGTACTATATGAATGGACCTATTGTTTTGTGTTTAGGGTACAGGCTTCACGACTTATTGTCAGGTTCCAATATGCAACAAACGATTATTGACTTTAATGATTAATAATTACCAAACATAGACCTATTATGACATGGACATGACATGGACAGGCGCACGCACACACACACGCGCACACACACACGCGCACACACACACACACACACACACACGCACACACACACACACACACACACACACACACACGCACACACACACACACACACACACACAACAATGTAAAGCGGGGAAAAAGTTAACCACCGGTGTACTCTGACCTGTTGGGCCTGACAGATCACCGGTCAGCCTCGTGCTGCCAAAGACACTCGTAGGCTACACTATCTCATACACATACGTATGTATGTATGTATGTATGTATGTATGTATGTATGTATGTATGTATGTATGTACATAAAACGTACATACATACATACATACGCGCGCGCGCACACACACACATATATACATACATAAATACATACACACACTCCTACACACACACACACACACACGCACGATCCTTTGATCAACTTAATGTTGATCGGCTCCTCGATAGAAGACTGTGTCCTGCAGCTCCCCGTCCAGACAGCCTACCTGTGCCCGTGCACGCTGCTCCTCTCCGCCGCCTCCTCTATGCCGCACAGCGCTGAGCTTCTCGACGAGGAAACATGTTGCCAGCATCGCACTGCAGAAACGCGTTCCTCGGACGCAACCGCGGGTTCGCGGCCGATAATCTGAGGTAGCTCATTATTTTAGGATACAAACTGTGCTCGGGCGTGACATCGCTGAGGCTGTGTGGGAGTCATTCCGGGGAGCCGCGGCAGGCGGACTGCTGTGAATCTGCACTCGCCACCGGGAGCGCGCGCAACTGATATCGTGCCCGCGCCTCGGATATTTTGGCCCCAGGCGTTCCCAGACCTTTTCAATGTCAAGGACCTGAATATAAAGCAGGCGTGAGAGTATATGCATGAAGCCCACCCACCCCCATCAACCCAGCCTTTTTTGATAATATTCACCAGCCCGAGGAGCCCCATCTGGCAAGTTGTGTGGTGTTAGATAATGAATTACATAACCATAGTGTAGGTGGGTGGTAACAGTGAGAGGAGTGGAACCTGGTGTGCAAATCACTTCATCCTAATACATCATATTTTTGTGCACGTCCACTGTAGGAGAAATTGTGCAACTTAGCTTTTCCCCACGGATCCCTCGAACTTGTGCTGACATTTTTGGGCCCTTTAATCAAAAAGATTATTAATCATCGCCAACGCATATATTTGCCAAACACTATTGGTTGCAGCTTCACAAAGCAATAGTTCAACATCTACTCAAGTACTTGAGGCTAAACGCGATTTGACATATTTGAGTATTCCATGTAATTTCACTTTATTTTTTAGTAGTACTTCTCAGATGGAAATGTTGTGCTTTTTACACCTCAAAATAAATGGATACGTTGAGTTATGTGTTACTATACAGATTCAGATTATTATTACTAAATATTATCAACAAAAAGCAGCAGTAGCCTGTATAAAGTACTTAAAATTAGCTAAACTTTTGCTTGTAAGAGGAATTCTGCACTGTGATATTGCTTTTAATTAAGTAAATGATGTGTCTGCTTGTAAGAATAACTATTGGCAGGAAACAGTCATCATTTAGCATAAAGACCGCGTTTGTTTAACCCATTTAAAAACCCAAAGCAAATGCATTTTGCTTCCTTCAGATAGAGAGAGCTGTTTCCCCGTTTCCAGTCCAAGCTCAACTAAGCTAACCGGCTGTTGCTTCTTATTTAACAGACAGTGTGAGAGAGTGAATCAATCGTCTCATCCATTGGCAAATTCCTGTACAGATAATACAAATTATTATTTCAAATATGAGGCTTCTTTGGGGAGTATTGTGATTGGTATTGTTTCACTGTTTTGTGCCATATTAACCTATTAATACAAATCTTAACTGCCATATTAACCGATTAACAAAAATAATGAGTTGCAGCCTAAACTCACTTAGGAACAACTTGTAATATCATGGCTGGTGAAAAATACGAGACTGTGAAACTATTTAAAAGAAATAGTCTGCAGATATAAGTAGCCTTTGTGAAAGTAGGCCTCTGAAGGTTTGCATGTATGACCAGTGGATGAACTGCACTTCTCAGGTGTGTGCAGATGGCTGCTCATTTGTTTGTTTCCCAGACTGCAGAGGGAATGTAAACAAAAGCACAAAGGTCATCCTGACGGACCTCATAATCTTTCAAGTTATTTGTTTTCCTTGTTCAGGCTCTGCTTCCACACAATTCATTCCTTAACCTTTGGGTGGAGACGATAGAGCAGTGGTCAAAATATTAATCATTGAACTACACGCATGCATGTAAACGCAGCCTTTTTTTGCTCTAGATTAAGACGCATTTGTCACATTTAAGACTAAATTCAAAGGATCGTTGTGATCTTTGAGTAAAAACTGAGTTAGAAAACTAGCACTTTATCTCATGGACTGATGTTAGTGTGTCCTACAATAACCCCACCCCCACCACGCACAAACATTATCTCCCCCACTCTCTGCACAACACCTACACCCTGTGTCCTGCATATGAACTACACCTTCTACACAGAGGATCAGAGGAGCATAAAAAAAAAACAAAGCCACAAGAAAAATAAAATCTCATTTGATTTTTTTATTATATCAAAATACAAAAATTTGAGAGGAAAATTTCATATGGGACTAAGCATTTGAAATGATATGGTTACATGAATACAACACTGCTTTCATATTCTCAGACATGCCATATAGAGGAGCATAGATCATGTGCCAGGCCCATGTCTACGTCACGGTGAGCCACCAGGAGTGAGTTTTCCCTATAAAGGCTTTTGATGGCGACTGTCACGACATATCCAGGCCAGTTCGTTACAGGCCAGAATGCTTTTACATTATAGTTCGTTCAGGTTTCTGTTCTCAATAAAGCAACGAGATCCATGGCAGTTGAACATGAAGTGAGTAAGACATGATCTCGGACGACACAGAATTCACTGGACAGCAGTGGCAAACGAGAGAGAAAGTAATACAAATATTATACATAAGGCTTTGGTACAGCACCATACAGTATGAGTTAATTGCTTACAAAAAGTTAAGTGAAGCGTAACACCTGATGCAGTGACAGAACAGAATGACAAGTCTGAAAATTGACAGAAAAAAAAGAAACATCAGGTTATCACTTGATAAAAAAAACTTGAAAAAATGTTTTGAAATATTTACATATGAACATTGTAGACAACTTAAAGAATACAATGGAGACAAATCATGTAGAAAAAACAACATATGATACAGAATGTAAACATGTGATGTACAGCACAGAGTTCAGTGGATGAAAATGAAAGGAAATGTAGTAAATTTTCTTCCTTTTTAAGCACTACTTGGTTTGCTTGAGTATGAGCATTAGCTAAAAACAGTCAACGATGTAGTGCTTATTGTAGCCTACGATAATAATACATTCTAGTTTCTCAGTGCTGGTACACATGAAAAAACAGAGAACATAGAAAATACTACATATTTCTATTTTCCGTCCAATAACCAGCTCGGATGTCCATGAATGATTGCTAAATAGGCGTTTTTCTTCTTTTTTGTATTGTCACTACATGCAAGATTAATACAATAAAAAATCAAATCAGTTCTAAGTATCATCCTACCAGCACCTACTGATGCACTAAAAGCTGTAATCAGAAAAATTGAAAAAATAAAATAAAAATTAAAAAATGTAACTAACAGTACGTCCAAAGCAGCCCTCTTAAACACTGTACATGTTTCTGTTGAATATGCAAAAAAGAGCCCGGAAGACGACATCCATTCGTTCAAACTCACGGAGAGGATGCATGAGCGTTCACAATACCTTTCTACCAGGAGAATCAGCAATAAATACAAATGTGGTCTGATGACTACTCATGGCCAAACTGTACAGTACTAGTAGGAATTCGACCGTCAAAACGGTGGTGAGATGACGTGAGACGGTTGCGCCCCTGCAATAGTGTGCTTGGAAAATAGTGCTGTTAACCAAAGATGGTAGACCTACAGGAAGTGTGTAGAAAAATTCCCCTCGTGACCTGACGATGCTCTTAGATTCCCTCCCACGTGTCTTGTGGTTGTGTACTAATCTAAACCAGGTTATGTTTCTCCTTTTAGGCTGGGTTAATATTCTTATTATCATCACAAATATGCTTTAGAGAGGGTACCTTGGAAGCACAGACAGACATTGCAAACACACTATAGAAAACAGGTAATTTGAAGGTCACAAGTCTCTATTATTTGAGGTTATACTATTTTTCCAGTATTTTCTATCACTGCCATCACATCATGATACTGTTATGATAAGGACCTATAGTGTCTACCGGAGCTAGTTGCTCAAACACACAGGGCTGAAAGAGTTGCTCATGGAAACAGAAAACAAAAGAAAATCTTTAGACCTCTATTCTACAGCACCACAAAGTTAAACATAGCACCAAGTCGTAATGTTGAAAGCAACTATGCCCTAACACACTTTTCTTTATCAAACTAATGTAAACACAACTTCCTCCACAGCACGTATTGTATATTGACTATAGCATGTGTGTGACTCTTAGAAAATGTTTCCTTCAGTGTATTTGCTTTGGACACCTGAAGGCGAACGATCTGGAGTGAATCTACATGTGTGTGCTCATGAACGGGCAAAATACAGTATTACTTTGTTCCAGGAATATTATTATAGAGGGCAACACACTTCTGCTTCTAAAGCTTTTTCCAATGGGCATTCACGTACTATACATCAGAGAAAATACTACTTAACTTGTGCAGCCAGCGGGCTATGGCAATAATACATTGTACGGTAACATTAAGGTTTCTTTTCTTCTCAGATAAAATAATATCTGCTAAAGTATGACAAATGAGGCACCTTAAAATGTTTTAGAAACATTATCCACTTAAAACCGTACTGTAAGCAAATACTTTTATATATAATCTAATTTATTTTTCCTTGGGATCCTCCCCCGTCTTTTTACACATCCTCTTACAAGAACGTCTTCCTGTAAAACATGGTTTGATTTATCTTTACAAATACAATACATACCATGTACAGTACATAACAAATATAGATTTTTTTTTTTACTCGTATTTTACATTAAACCAATTTTCTAAAGTAGAATATGCACTTTGACGCTCACTTTCAGGCAATCATCACTCTCTCACTTGTCAAAAGAGATTTCAGTAAGCAGACATTGAGTCGATTCATTCATCTGGATATTTGCCGGAAAGACCTTTGATTTGTTAGAAGCAGATGGAAATGAATCTGATTTGTCTTTGAGTGATTGAATTAGCATTAGCAGTAAAAGGGAATGAGTAGTTTTGGGAGCCGTCAGAAGAAAGGGAGCTTGGCTCAAGAACCTGTGCGGGCCCGTTATTACCGCATACAGGAATAACACAGAGAAGTTAAACAATTTGGACTTAATGTGCCAACTGGTCATCTCACCAATCGCAGCTGCACTATAAACAACGTCATGGGTCATTCAATGTACTGTGACATCGGGACATTCATTTCCTGTACAGCAAAACATACATTCATTATCGGTTAGTGTCGAAAAATTAACAAACGTACAGAGAAGTAGCTTGCAAGTAATATACAGTTGTTAAAGATAAACAGTCAGGGTGGCCATTGTTTGAATATGTCCCATTGCTTGTGAACAGCTTTATGAAGCAATCTCCTCGAACATCTGTTGTTAAACATTAACATCCTTACTCTACTGGTTTGTTCTTTCCGCATGAAGACTCATGCACAGTACTTCTGTACTTTTCCACTGAAGTTATATTCATTGGATTTATTTGCCTTTTTTAATCTAAACTTCTCTATTTTTTGTTTGTATGGGTATTCTGGTTCTGTCGTATTACTTGGATATACACAGTTGCCGCAAGTAGCCATTTAAAATATAAATGAAAAGAAAAACAAGAGTTATGCATCCTCTGTAGCATTTTCTCTCATGTGTCCTTGGCAGAAAAAGTAAAAACACATAATATTGGAGTCCCCCCCAGCCAGAAGAGATAAATATGAGAAGGCGAAGGAAAAGGCAGTTTATGTTCGTAAAAACAAGAGAGAAAAGGCAAAAAAGGCACCTCGAGACGTGCCATGTTTCACAAATGATTCCTTAATAATGAAATACATACAACAGTACACTTCACAATTCATCACCTTCTTTTAACCCCACAAGCCCATCCTCTGGTGAGCGTGGAAGTCCCACATTATTTTGGGAGCTCTCATGAAGGATCTTAATCTTGATTCGGTGCTATAATGAGAAGTGTAAACACACTAAGCCATCAAGCACTACAATTAAGAGAGTTCTCTAATGGTTGGCATTGGATCGTAGGTGAAAATAAACACAAAATGCCAGCTACTACTGGGAGTAAAAAGCTTCTTAATCAGATAAAGGTAGGCCATATTATCCGTTTGAATGAGTGCGGAGTGATAAAAACCTTTTTGTTCATACGTTTTATATGTAAAAAGGTCAAGTACGTACAGTATACCACAAGAATTACAGCAACTCTGCGTTTACTCTGAGGTATATTTTGTGGTAGAACCCTGTGTTTAATTACTGACACTATTTGTATTGTAGGAAAGGTAGACTTATGTCCATGTCCGAGGACGCACCAGGCTTCACAGTACACTATATCACTGAAAAACCTAAAGACATGGACCCCTCAATGACCAGTGAGTGAAAAATCTTTAACGTGTTGTTACATACTCAACCAACACATTTTTATTACTTCAGGAGGAAGCTTAATTCCCTTGTTTTTACTATTTATATACATTATATATTTTCAGAGCATTTTCAAGTGAAATTCTTCCGAGACAAGAAGGGGTGGACAACTCAGAAAAGCCATTGTTCTTGTCTTGAAATAAGATTTCCAACCCCCAGAGTATTCAGAAGGATGTTTGCCGCTCCCCAGACGCCAATGAACTTTTGGAGATTATGAGAAATGCATTAGCTAGAGACCGGGATGGAGAAGGGAGGGCTGAGGTGGGGTCAGTCTAGTCGAGTCCAATGGCTTGGTGTGCCCACGGGTCAGCGAAGAGTCCCATAATTTGGGCCCTCGGAGTCTGCACTGGCCAGTATGCCTGTCTGGTCCTCCTCAGACTGCCTGCGGTGCAGGAAGGAGGTCAAATAGATATAGGGGTTCTTCTTGTTTTGCCTTTTCCTCTTTCTGTGGAGATCCTGTCCCTCTTGGGGTGTCTGAGATTGCTGCTGGGTCTGAGAGGGACACGCACCTGAAAGGGAGGCAGAGAGTAGCACCAGAGTAACACACCGCCCACAGATTTTAAGATTGATTGCTTCTCCAACCGTCAGACGAACCTGTTCTCCTTCCGGAGGTTGTGTTGTTATTGTTGTTGGCAGCCACTCCCCTGGCTTTAGTAATACAGTGGTGTAGCAGTGCTGGTAAGCTCTCAGACCCGGCAGGATCACTAGACGCACCTAAAGGCTCCCTGAGAAGAAGAGAGACAGCACAGCATACGTTGTTCTGCATTAATCCGACCATCGTGCTCGGTCCCGCCTCAGATGTGAAAAGACAGAATGGCACTTTGCATGGCTACTTCCAGTATTGTACTGTATGATGTGATGAGCACTTCTACTGAGAGCCCTTTCACTAAGATGATGAATTTCCACTTTCTATCTGCAGTGATGGATGATAAAAAAGTTAGACTCAAAGGAAACAGGAAGTGAGAGAAACAAAGAATAGTTGACATAAAGTGGATTTGGTGAAATTATTTAGCTTTTTTAGTTTCTTCTGAAACAGTCATTACATTAAAGACCCAGTTCAGGATTTAGAGTAAACTATACGTAGGGTAAAGTGTTAGACAAAAGTAACATGTTAGGTCCCATGATTGTAATTTAAAATCAGAGGCATTTTGTAGTCTTAGCAAGAGTAAACATCTCAGGTTAACACAATTATGTCAATTACTGCGCTCCCTCAAGTATGGGTCTTTAAATAGTGACTGCTTCAGAAATGCTTTGCTGTATAAAACTCATAAAATGAAAATAATTTGTGGAACTTCCCGGAACAATAAAGTATTGGATTATCTTTTAAATGTCTCCCAATACCACTATTTTTAGCAGACAGTAGAGCATTTCTGTTAAATAAGTGTTTGTACGAAGTGTGTTTTATAACTGAAAATAAACTTTTTGAACCCTGAATAACTATTTTCATTTCATGAGTAATACATGCTAAGTTTAATAACAAAGAATCAATGTATAATTAAAGGTAAAGGAGCTTCATTGTCATAGTATGCAGTTTTACCTCAAACCGAATACTCGGTTTTGTTGTCCATCTCTCATAGAAAGATGCAATAAAATCAAATTGAATCAACCTCAGAAACTGAACATTTACGTTCTTGAGGCTCACTGTTGGCTCAACATCTCTGCCTTTTAAATAACTGAGTACAAACAGCTTCAAAACTTGACTTAATGTTGCATTAAGTCAAGTTAGTTGTGCCAAACATGTCATGTTTCAAAAGGCATAGGAACACAAAGCTTTAGAGACGCTTGTCCATCACTTGTCGCTGTGGAGAGAGAGATTGAGAGCCGTTATCAGAGAGGGGGAGGCAAATGTGAGAAACAGTCCCGGACAGATAGAGAATATTTCCATCGTCACATGAACTGTGTGCAGATGCCACAGTGTGTTAAATAGACTACATTTCCATAGACATGAACACTGTACAGCACACTTTCATAAACATGAACACCGCGTACAGAGGCTTCACCATGCTGACGGGAGGAGATGGCAGGAAGAGGAAATGGCCGTTAAAGAACAAGTCACATGACAGGAAGAGGAAATGGCCATTAAAAAACAGTCACATGACAGAAAAACGAAAGCACTAAGGACAACAAATGTGACAAAGAATTTAGTTTGAGAATCGTTGTTATTTGTTTGGTCGTAGAAAGAAGTTTAGAGAATGCATGCATGGCATTTTGCACATGAAACAAAACTTTAAAGGGGAATACTCCAGTCTATCATTCATGTGCGTACTCTATTGATTCAAGGCTCTTTTTTTTAGCAGGGAAACATGTCTGTATTCAAAAGACAATCCAAAGACAAAAATGCTTCTCCACAGTCCAAAACTGCTCCTCGTGCTTGCTCACAAGCCTAATTACTGTGGCCTACGCCACAGCAGGCTTACTGTGCCTGGGAAGAGCATTGACAAATGTATCTTGCAGTCATTATTACCATTAGTTATACTTCACTTGAATCCAGCACAGAGGCACAACCCAAAGCAATTCCCCTTTAAAGGAGAGAGTGATTAGAGCCCTCCCCCTGCTGACCCCTCCCCTCTCAGACATGGGTCCGACCCTTACCTATTGCGGCGTAGGGGACCGGGTCACAACGCTGCCCAGATAGCTGAGATCAATCAAAAACAAATCACGTAAGACCCTTACCCTCTATAAAGCAGCAGCCCTATAAGTTACCTTCCCTTTAAGGTCAGTGATGGTGCAGGAGCAAGTCTCTGCTGCTTCATGGCTTTAGCTACTGTATGATTGTAGCTCGTAGGGGTGTGAGGTGGGTGTGAGGGGGCGCAGGAATGTGTGCAGTAAAGAAATAACTGTGGGGGCATAAAAGTATATGAGTCTCAGCTTAGTTTTTATGTAGGTGTAAAAGCGTGAAACCTCCTGCGTAATGTCTGACTGTCAATCTGTGTACGGGGGAACTGATCTATCAGATTATTGCGGGAAATAATCCCTTCGTCCTTTATGAGTTTTTATCCTTATACAGTTGGTACCAATTTCTAATAAGACACACTTTATGAAGGCTTTCTTAATGGTTAATAAATCACTTACATGCTAAGTTATAAGCCATAATTTCCACTCTTTCATCCTCTTCCAGTATGACACTTGATTTGTCTTTGTATTAATCAGATTGTCCTCTGATCCTCGGCAGAGCATTCATACTAAAATGTATTAATCAACAACATACAGGGCAGAGAAGTAACTAAGTTATACTGGATATTGATAACTTAACCTTTTGAATGCTGGACTTTTGAGTATTTCTACACTGTGGTACTGTTACTTTTAATCATTTACAACTGCAGACTTGAATTACTGCAAATACCCTCAATTAATGATTTTAATTCTGTGCAGAGGACTAACCAACTAGCTCATTAGCTCATTACAAGGTGAGCAATTCCTGGGACTTCAATAATGAATGATTATTGATGATTCAGCAGATCTGTTGGATTCTAACCTTTTATTAATTATTTATTTATTAGTAAACAATCTGTTAACTATTAATAATATATTAGTTGCAGCATATAAATGCTTAATAAAGAGTAGATTGTCAGAACGTGGTACCTTTGTTTTGTATAAAATATAGTGTAATAGAAATTATGTAAATGTTCATCAAATATACAGTTAATAGTTCATGTTGAGCATGAAAACAACTTTTGCTCATGATGCACGCTAAGTTATTACACACATTTTGTTTACTTTAATAGTTCTTTCAATAATTGATCTGATTAATTGTTTGAAAAACAGTACTTCAGTTTTAATGTTCAAAATAGAGTTCTCTGTTAAAAACAGTAAACTTGTGGGTTTCTTTAGCCTGAAGCTTAATGTTCCTGAAATCTTTTTTTTTTAACTTATATTTGTATTGTGATGAATATTTTATTGGATATAATATGAGCTATAAAGTGCTAAAGACAATAATACATTATCTTAAAATCAAATTGAGTTTTCACATGCTATCAAGTTTAGTTAAATGTCATTTTTATGAACTGATACAATGTGTGCTAAATGCAATTACATGCCTTCTGCATATTAAAGTACAATATGCATGGTAATTATTCCTAAATGGAAACATCAATGTAAAACTGTGGCTAAAAATTGAGGAAATTTGGAATAGAGAGCAGACGAGGAGAAGAATCTCCCCTTTA
This sequence comes from Cottus gobio, assembly GCA_023566465.1. Lineage (NCBI taxonomy): Eukaryota > Metazoa > Chordata > Actinopteri > Perciformes > Cottidae > Cottus > Cottus gobio. Next base: position 13,093,927 of record CM042220.1, read on the forward strand.
AATAAATATGACTATTCTCTACTGGAATGGATCACCTACCCTGAGGCTGATATCTGGAGCTGAGAGGGCTCTGAGGGTAGCATCTCCTCCTCTGTCCTTCTCTGGGATGGCCTCTGCCCGAAAACATCCCTGCACTCCAGAGGGGGAGAGGGAGACTGGGAGGGGTAACTGGCTGCAGTGGAGGCATAGGACATGTGGGCGTGGTAACTGGGGCTGGGTTGCCTGCCGCCCTGGCTCTGAGTGGGAGAGGCGGATAGGGAGGACCGCCGGGAGAAACTGACGGAGGGCTGCAGGGTGATTTCATGCATCTCCAGAGACCGAGAGGTGCGGAGGATGCTGGGGCGCGGAGGGGGCCGCACTAGAATATCTGGGGAACCCGGCTGGGTGCTAAGGGGGCTTTGGGAGAGTGGAGAGAGGCGAGAGGGCTGGAGTACTAGCGGGGGTAGGCTGGGGTCCGCCCGGCGCCCCGCCCTCGGACTGAGCCAGGACTGAGGGCTACTACTGGGGGCTGTGCTTGGGCTCCCTGCACGGGCTGCCGGGTCAGGGTAAGGCAACACTGGTACACCCACACCGTGGGCCGTGTGTCTGAGCTGGCCGAGACTCTGGGCCTGTTGCATAGCTAAACGCCTAACCGGAGGCCCCAGGGACCTGTCTCTGCCTGGGGGAGCCATAGGGACCTCCAGCTGCAGGAGTCCGGGGCATGTTGGATCCTTTAGGGAAGGGAGGTGCAGGCGACTGGGGGGGAGAGAGTGAGGAGGGTACGGGGGTGGATCAGGGAGATCCTGGGAAGGATGTAAGGAATGATGAGGGTATATGAACCGTGGACCCTCTAGACCCAGGAAGGGTAACTCATGAGGCTGCCAGCTTTCAGGAGAGCGAGGAGGGCTGTGTGAGTGAGACAGAGAATGGCCAGAGGCAGTGTACTGATGGTGCTCCATCTCTCCACTCTCCTCGGGGATGGAGGGGTAACCAAAGGGCCCCTCGGCGGTGCCTGGTGGGGAGGACAGAGCAGAGCTACGCGGGCTGATGTCAGGCATGTAGAATGGTGGTGGAATCCCTGATTCGATGCGGCTGCCTAGATACCCATAGAATGGGCCCTGGGGAAAGCCCCTGTAGCGGGAGGCCGGGGCCTGCCCTGAGGCGTGAAGTGCACTGCCCTCTGCAAAGCTCATACCTTCCATGGCCCTGTGGAGGCGGGGGCTGTAGTTGGGGGGCTGCGTTGACTCCAGGCTGGAGGACGTTGGGGAGAGCTGGGGCCGCAGCGTGGGCATGATAGGCGGCAGAGGCCCGGGGTCAAAATCATTCTCCTCATCAGACTGCCGGAACTCGGGGTACATGTCAGACTCCTCTGCGAAGGGGAAGCCATGGATGCGGCGGGGCGGTGGGCTCTCCATGATGAAGCGGCCATCGGGGCCGCGGCTTATCAGCTCAATGGGCGTGGTGACCTCTGCCTCATACTTGGACACACTGTATTTCTTGCTGGCTATGGCACGCTTGGTTTTCTTATAGAAGGAGAGCTCTTTGTCTCGTTCCCTCAGAGGGCTGGGCAGCTTCCTGACATAGAGGCCTGGGCCGTGGGAACCATCTGAAGAAAGAGAGCGTGGCCGAGATGGGGGAGAGCTCTCCGGACTTATCTTCCCCGATGACAACCTAATAAAAGAAACGCAGACACAAGGCACTCGCTTAGTTTAACATATACCAGATGAAACCCAAAAGGAACGTGCGTCATTTTTTTTTAAACAAACAAATAACCTCAGATGCCGTAAACCAATAGGCATGATAGTGTTTTCATTCTTAAGCTAAACAGATGACACAACACAAAGCCAAAGCACTCCATCAAGGCAGCCATATTGAACTGCATTATGATAATGACCAGTTTATGGTGGCGGCAGCGTTCTGATGGGACAGCAGCTAACGAACCAAGCCGGGATGACAGGATGAGAGGAGAACCCACAACGCAACCATGACAACCGTATCACAGATCTATTGAGTCTACTACTTGAGCAGACGTGAGCCCAATTTCCGTATGCTGCACCAAATGGTGATGTGAGGGAAGCAGATGACATCTAACCAGGCCTCATTTGCCCACACCAGGAGCAGCATAGTCCACACTCACTGGGTCAGTGAATGCATCAGGTAGACATACATTATTAAGAGTGCATATACACAGTACTTAACTGTACATGCAGCTGAGCTAATGCATTTTAATTATTGTATGGTGCATGGGAGTCTGTGCATGCAAATAGACCAGTGGTAGGCCTCTCTACAACAAATTGTCATTGTCAGTTGATCATTTATTTCTATGCAATGCATTAACCATGCAGCCAAGCCAGTGCAGTGCAGCACACTCTGTATTGTAGTGCAGGCAGGCACTCACAGGGGGCTGGCGGGCGGGGGCAAGAAACTGCTCCTGGCAGGCTCGTCCCAGCAGGGCTCTACCCCTGGCAAGGGGGTGAGAGGAGGCCTGCGTTGAGAGACAAACGACATGGGCCTGGTTCATACTTGACTATGCCACTTGCAGGAAGGACTATGTGTGAACTCCCTGATCCGCCTGGACCATTTCATATCGAATAAACAAAAAGGTGTCTGATTCTGACGGTTTACCTAAAGTCTCAGGCAACAATAAACATTTATTCTGCAATGGGATTTAGACAGATTATTGTCACAAATGAGCGTCTTTTGAGATTGAAATGTAGTCATACATGTACACAGGATTTACAGACAGACAGACAAATACAGACATGTAGCAGATACTGTACATTAAATGTGCAGCTAAACAAAAGAATAGCATTATTACACACTTGGAATCATGCAGAAAGCAGACAGCGTTTGAGGTTAAAGAACAGAGATGGAACAAAAATCAATACACATACTGCAGCTTGGGCACTCTGGGTAATGTGCTTAAAATGCTGACTTGGCTGCTTTGAACTTTCTTTAATCTGCCAACGATCCGCTAGAGGCTGCTACTGTACATGTTCTTTAAGAAGCCCAAAAATAACCCGATGCTGTTTTTAATCATCCACCTGCGCTTTGAACATCTTTGCAAATATACCATCTTGCCTTATAAATACCATCCTTGTCTTATCCAAATGCACAGGAGGAAGCATGATGTGTGTCATAATCAGCTCTACTAACAAGGCTTTAGTAATGTTCTGTATTTCCAGTTGCTTTACTGTTAAAACGGATGCCTTCTCACAGCATGCACGGTAATGTAAAGGCTGCATTAGAAGATGCACAGTAGTTGCCCCCTCTGGCAGACTGCACACTGCTCTGGCATTGACTTTACTTACGGTGACTCAATGCTTTTCCTGAAGTGTGTCACCGACAAGGGAGGATCTGAGAGGACAAAGACATTTAAATTTAGCATTTCCTCTGGCTTCTGCTTGTAGTATTCAACAGACACATGGATGGATTATGAGACAACTGCGGAGTAAAAATCCCACCATCCCAGGAGCAAGACTCATTTCATTGACTTTCTAAAAGGAAATCTATATTGTATAATATATTCACCCCAGTAGGCCCATACAGTAAGCAATCCATGGTCAGACATGTAATACTACAATTATTACATGTTACATGTAACACCGACCTGGTTTACGCTTGATTTTGCGACGGTGTTGCTTATTGACAAAGCAAGCTGCTAGAGTGCTGAACAGGACTGCCGCTGCCAGAAAACAGATAGTCGCCACAACCCCCGCCACCACTGGCCGTGCCAGCCCCTCATCAGGCAACTCTGCAGGGGGGAAGGGATCTGATGGGGCAAACAAGTGTTTGAAGGGGAGAAGTTACAAACACACAACTCACATGTATATCCCTCACAGGGGCAAGCATCTCCGCGTGTAGTTTGGAATGTTTCTAAAAAAAACTGACCCGTGCTAGACACTCCCACTACGTTGCTGCTCTCACTGATCAGGTCATCCATGACAGCCATCACTCGAAATTCGTACCAGGACTCCTGTGGGAGAGACACAACAGACACACTCTTCTTATGGTCGTCTCCTGCATCGAGTTTTGTTTTTAGCTCACGATACCATGCTCAAAAAGCAAATTGTGACTGCATTTTGGAAAATGCACATATTTATCATAATGATATATATGATCATTGTTCTATTTGTTATTACTTGCATCCATATAAAACAATTATAATTTGTAGTTCTTATTTTAGTTATTTATTAAGTAGCACAAACTAACTTTTTCTTAATTTCCACATATAATGGTTATTAAAAGGCACTAAAATACAAAAAGGCATAAGACATTTTGTGTACACTGATGTCCATTAAAACACATGTTTTGAAATGGAATACTGGTTGATAGTAATGTTTTTTTATTATGCTTGGCACCATGAAATGGCCAGATTGTTAACAAGTCGATGTAAATGAAATGTATCGACATCATGTGTCTGTAACTGACCTGAACCAGGTCTCGGGCTATGAGCTCGGTCTCGGTGGATGGGATTAGGTCATCCAGAACCTCCCACCTCTCCCCGAGGCGGAACTCCATGATATAGCGGTCGATGGGTGAGGAGTGGTTGGCTGGAGGGAGCCATGTGAGGAGGACACCGTGCTGCGTGCGGTTGGCTGTGAGGCACCGTGGTGGAGTAAGAAGCACCAGAGGTTCTGGGGTACCCAGAGGAGAGCCTGTGGAGCAGAAATGTTCACATAGTCAACACCCAGCTAAAAGATAGAGATCCAGAACCAGAGTATAAGTGTAAACACATGTTGATTTGGACCTAAAACATGGGTCTCAAAAGGTCTTGTGATTTACAAGTTTGCAAATATTAGACGTATGTAGTGTAAAAATATTGTACAAATAGCGTTTTGTCTGCTGCCATTCATCTACAGTATTATCGTCTATCCGAGTGTGTGAACTAGGTCATAACATGTCAAGCCTCATTAAGCCTTTGTTGAATGAGGGTAAGCTTTCCAACAGAACGAGTAACAGAATCTGGGTTTACAGTGAAGAACAAAGCCAGCATTGTGATGACGTTACTGTCATCAAGTCTTTGAGGGGAACCAAACTGATGGCTCTAACTAATACAGCTTTATACTGGAGTTATTCACAGTTTAGGATTTGATTGGTAAATAGAAATGTGATACAGCCTGATTTATTCAACTATATGAGTTTGTAAAACGATGGTGTTTCTTTTTTAAAAGTCTGGCACACATAGGACTTTGGTTGGGCCTTGATATGTGCATGCCTTCATTCAACACCTTCACTTATTTGTCATTTCCAGCACTGCATCTTTTTCACATCATGTCTTTTCTATTATTTATTTATTTTTTACTGCCATTGATTTTAAATAAGATACACCTTTGATTCAGTTTCAGATCAGTCAGCGGCACACAAAGACTGGATATTTAGCAGCATGCAATTGAGGCATGAGTTGGATTTTAAGACACAGTATATTAAAAAAGGAGAAAGAAAAGAGGTAAATCTGCTTAAAAATTCAATTCAAATGGATTTCTGAACAGCAGCTACATTCACCGACCAACAACTCATTAATACATATTTTTTCAACATGTTTCACAAACATGTTGACTTGATGTCAAACAGGTGGAACGAATAACATTTATAATAACTCACACCATGAGCCCCATCATTGCTGTCATTAGTTACACCTTTCCTGGTATGGACATTAAAAATGTTTGCTACTATCACTCACATTACACATTAAAACACATCTAATATTTAAGGAATTTCATCCCGCCCCAGCTCCTTGCATGTGCACCATTTCTTTGTTTTCTTTTTGTTTAAGTTCAGCATATTTTATTGGTGTCATATTGGAGTCATACAGTCGTGTTTGTTTAATCATAGCATCATGAATATTGTTTCATGGTTATGATGTTAAATATTTGGGTTTTTGTTCTTTTAAAGTCCTGACAGGAGAGAACACCTGAGCTTAACAAAGAGGAATACAGTTCTTGATTTATGAAGCGTTTAATCACCACCTGTGTATTATGGCGGTGGATGTATTTAAATCAGTGTGCAAATCACTTTCTTTGTGGATGATAAAGTGAATAATCATATCATATATATTCAAGGGCTTAGGTTTGGTCTTGCATTCATAGAGTACATTAAATCTACTTCCTCTGCATGTTTTTAGTTCAGTTGGTATGAAAAGTTATGTAATCTGTGTATTTTGATGAAAATGGTTATCGCGCTTTGCGGAATAAAAGCATTTGCATTTTTACTACGTGGAGCTCTGTGCTTTACTGTCCTACTTTTGACGGATGTTCTAATAATCATCTTTTTAGGATAATTCCAAACATACCAAAGTCAAATCTAAATTATATGATCTTTGTTTTTTCTATTTTCATTAATGTGAACGTCACTAGATGGCTGTGTGGTGACATTCTAAAATAGTATAAATTGTGTCTCAGTGCAATTTAGTAGATTTATTCTGAAGTAAAAAAGCAGCAAAATGGATGGAGAAACCTTTGAATAAGAACCCACCTGCAGTGTTGACTGTCACAACTTCGCTGAATGGGCCCGTGCCCAGTTTGTTTTGTGCCAGCACACTGAACTGGTACTCTGTCCCCGGCTCCAGCCCTGGCACCACCAACCAGGTCTGAGCCCCAGAAACTGGCATCGAATGCCAGTCATGAGGACCGAAGTCTGTTCTCTTTGACCTGAGAACAGAAATGAGACAGAAAAACAAGAACATTATAGATGATTTATTCTATTTATAATGTAATGTAATTTGTCACAAGACAGTGTTGGTCAGTTTTTGTAGCATTTGTAGTTAAAATGTGTTACTGCCTATTATATATTTTATTTTGAATTGTATTGTATTTTATTAAAATACAAAATAAAAGCTAAATGTATTGCTTTATATTTGCATTTCTTATGTGCATTGTTTTACTGCTTACATCTGTTCTCTCTCAGAATCAATTTTGAAGGACTTTAAATTGTGCTGAATGTTAAATTAAGCAAACAGCAGGGTTAAGAAATGTAATTCTTAACGTTGGCTCAAACTGTCTTCCATAGCCATATCCAATAATTCAATACCTTTAATGCGTACCAATCTTTATTATTTTAAGAATGATTATAAAGGTTTTTACGGACTAGTAAGCATGGACAGACCAAGATAATGATAAAGATAATGTCTGTATTAAAGATGAAAATGTGCACAAAAATGTCTAATAACCATGTGAAATAGGTAGAATTGACCAAACAACACATATTCCAATGCAACCGGTCTTCCCATTGAAAGGGAAGATATTGTTATTTTTGGAGGTTTGCCAGAAGTAACATTAAAGAAAATAACTGAATGTTGAGCGATAATGAAGTACGATGTTTCACTTTAAACATTGGTGACTGGCAAGACAACTTTTATGATCCACTGGGGAAAAAGGGCCACTTTAGCAAGAAAGTCTGAAGCAGATGTAATTCAAGTGCATTTAAGATTATTTTGAACTATAATAATACAAAAAGAAAACCTAGTTCTTTGGTGCATTTTACCTCATTAGTTATTACAATATGTCAGTTCATATCACTGTTATTGTATTGTGTTAACATCAACAATTACTCCACTTGGCTACAATGTGTTTGACTCTACAAGGTAATTACAGGGCACTGGAATGTAGCGGAGTAGAAAGTACAATATTTGCCTCAATATAAAATAGCAAAAACTTGGTACTGGTACCTTTTGAAATTGTATCCGCCACTGAAAAACGCAAGTACTATCAAGTGCATGTACCTCATATACTTCATGTGAGTGAGATGTTACTTTCTCAATACGCGCCATGAATAATGCACATGTACAGCGACCCTGAGAAATATGCTGTCGAAACGATTCTGCTTTGGATTGAATTTCTGACATATTTTATCATCACTAGTCAAACTAGGCTCTTAACCTCCAGGTAGTGTTTCCACATCTGCAGACTGCTGCCATTGATTTGAAGTTAAATAGGAGCACTCACACTGGACCATACCACACAGAGAACGTCTGTTCGAAGCCGCCATCATATCCTGGTTCCCAGGACACATTAGCAGAGGTTATTGAGGGCAATACATGGATATTGCCAGGAGCGTGTGGGCTGGTGCCTGGGAGACCGAGACAGAGAGAGGGAATTCATTTAGAAAGCAGAAGTACTATTTTACTTATTAGATATATAACTGCTTACAATGATCATGTAATATCACTAGCAGTAATGGAACTATATATATAATTTTAACATGTAGGGTGCATAACATGTATTCACATAACTGGTCATTTAAAGTCAATCCTGACTGATTGAGTTCAATATAATGCACCTCAGGTCAATTGAGGAGGATTCTGTTGCCCCCAAACAATGCTGTGCTGCATCGAGCAACGCACACTCTTGCTGTAATAATGTGGAGATGGCTAAGGTGGAGACCAGTGTAAGGTCAAGTTCAAGAGCAGCAGCGTTGTGTGCAGCTCTGCTCATTCCACCCACGTAACAGCTGTGCCACGTGGCCTGGCGCCAGTTACTTCTCCCTGGGAGGGAAATAGACCTGAGCCTGGTCTGAGGGGCACAGCTGTCTGCGACACCTGTCGGCTGAGAGCTGGTGGCACGCAGGTAGGCTGGAGCTGCCACCATAGCTATACCTATACTGACTATATCCATCTTTCTAGCCTGCAGGGGCCAAAGGTTTCATACTCAACATATGGATTTTTTGGTGTGAGTATGAGTGGGGGTATGAGTATTTTAAAAAGGTCTGGACTAGCGTCTGAAAGAAAAAAAGGAACAGAGCAGTTGTGTGTATATTGAGTGCAAGGAATGCAGCACTAACCATCCCCAAAACATACATAAACTGGTGTGCCTCTCATTGATATGCATATATATATATTCCCACCATGATTACTTATTAAAATCTGAATCCTGCAACTTTCATGATAGGTAAGACTTTTAACAATTCAGTTTGAGGGTTTGCTGCACCAAAACCTTTATACACACAGTTCATTTTGAGTGAATAACTCAATCTTTAAGAATCGGGATCTTCACAGCCCGGTTTAATCATCATAAGCCTGCCTGCCTTTGTCGACACTCTCGTCAAGAGTGAAAAGATGTCCTTGGTCCATTGACTCAACAGACAAAGGCTGTAGTGAGGGTGTTTTAGCAGATGGGTGGATACAACACGGAGGTTACAGAATCAGTTTTAAATTAACAGTATAAAGCTAATACAGATAAGAACAGAATTTGAATGATGCCCAAGGGGAAAAAGGACAGAGGCAAGGTGTTTGAGGGATGAGGGTCTTATCGTGCAAAACACTCAACACACACAGCAACGTGTGATCACAATGAACTCAAAACAACTTTGACAAGTCAGTTGGTTGAGGAGCAAACTCTGGTGAGCTGAGAGCACTGTGCAGATTGTTTGTACCGATGACTAGGATACGTGTGCTGGCAGTGATGCTTGTGACCACATTGGTGGCTACACACTCCCATTCTCCGTGGTCCTCCTTGCTGAGAGACAGAAACTGTAAGCTGCCACTGGGTAGGATGTTGTGCTTGCTCTTGCTTGGCTTCCCCACCTTCAATGGACATGGAAATTACAGCAGCATGGTTAAGAAGTACATAAAAACAAGTGCAGAAGATGATTTACTAGGATGCTTGTTATGGTGTGTTTGTCTACTGAACCTTTCTCCAGGTGATGGCTGGTATGTCAGGGTCTCCAGAAGCAGCACAGGGGATAACAAGCTCTCTCCCAGCCTCCTGACGGTACTCCCCCCCAGGTCTCACGTTAAAGTAAGGGGGATCCTAGAGGAAACACACACACACACACACACACGCCAGGCCCATCACGAGGACTTCTTGGCACATCAGCGTGTGCTTAAACTTGCAGCAGACAGAAGCAAACATGAGCAGTGATGTACCTTTAGCACCAAATTGGCAGGGGAGGACATGCCCATGGTACCCAGGGCGTTGTAAGGCACACAGGTGTAGGTGCCCAGGGAGTCTTCTGTGGCTTCCGCCACCCGGATACTTCCGTCCGCCATCAGGCTCCAACCAGGGTACTACAACACAAGGTCCCATCTGAAATGCTTGATGTCAGGTTGGTTTATTTTTACTGAAGTTGATGCTCATGTAATGAAGGCCTGCCTTCAACAGCAGCGCAGCATATTGTGTGACCTCTGTGACAGTAGATGAGATAGTAGATATATAGAGTGACAAATAGAGAGCTCTGGGCAAATACTTTATCTACTGGGCACATCAAAATAGTTTGAAATGACACAAACCTGATAATAGTTACAAACAATGATATATAATGTAGTTGGTAGCAGATAAAAGTCTTTATTAACATATTTGTCAACAACGAGAGCTCCTCCTGTGGCACCCATGACAGTATAATAATGCAGTTGTAATAATAAAACATAGCTTCATAGAAGAAGTAAAAATATACTGTGCACTAACAAGCTCTTATATTGTTATATAAACCATTTTTAAAATGTTTTTACTGCTATAAATGCTAATTAGGGCGACTTAAAGGTCCAGAATCCTACCAACAGAAACTTCTCCTGTGTCCCGAGGGTGTAGGAGAACTACAATAAAACATGAATCTCGAGCCAAACGGTCTGTCCGATCTGGGCTACTGAAACAACATAGCGGACTCCGTGAAGAGGACCCGCTCTGTATTTAGATGTAAAAACACAAGGATTCGTATTTTCATTTGATTATACACTGAAGAAAACACTTACTAATATTATATTCCATTTCAATAGATTCCTCTAAATCCAACACACAGATACCAACTTAAATGTAAGAGTGTAACAGTTAATGTACAGGACTAAACGCAGGCCTGAGCACTGACCTTCTCCACTCTGAGGGGATAGCCGTCTTTCTCCCACTTCACTGATGTCACAGGTGGGTTGGCGTCCACAGGGCAGCGAATGATGCCGGGCAGTTTCCGGGGGACGTAGATGACCGGGGGCATGTTGATGACTCGGGCAGGGTCTGGAGTAAAGATCAGTGTTAGGGATGTGAGACAATTTCACTTGATATAATCCCCAACAAAATGGACATTTTGTGTATTGCTTGCTCAGAGTAGGAAAGCACTCAAACAAAAATGCAATATTAAGTCTTATATCCAGCTAATTCTTATTTTGTATTAATTTAAAAGCTAGCTATATTGTTTGAGAGATGTGCCAATATTGTTACAATGCATTTCCCAAGATGTACACATGAGAGAAAAAGTTATCAAAGCAATTTGCCTAGACACATAAAACATATACACAAGTGGTGCTATTCTTCTGCATTTTGATTTGTACCATGGTTTAATATTTGATCACACTCTCTCTAAAAGTAGTCCTTCTCCTTGCTGAAACTTCTACTCTGAGCATATTTATTCCTGGGTTAACTTTCAACGTAATTCCTGGGAGTGATTCTGAGATGTTTGATAAATATAGACCCAGAGTATGTTTTGCATCCAGGAAACTGGTTAAATTATGATCTGGGGTATTCGAGGCCAGTGATGAAATCAGTGGCTGAAGTGCCTGTGAATCCCCGGGCTCTCTCTCGTACTGTAGCACAGTAATCAATGACCAGCAGCAACTTGGGAGCAAATTAGCTCGACACGTCAGATGGCCAGAAGTGCCGTTTCTCTCTCTCTCATCGGTCAGAGCTGCTGAACAGGAAGGTCACACGTTTCATTTTTTGAGGGGCTAGATTCAAAAGAGACGAGGAAAAATGGAGTCTGAGGACGAGCCCGTCTCCATCTTTGTGCCCAGGAATGAGGCTGCAGTCAGAATAGAGACAAATGGTGTCATTAAGATCCACTAAGAATATGAAAATGGTCAAAGGGGCTCGGTCAAAACAAACTGTGTGACACGTCTGACCTTGAAATTCAAGAAGGTTACTTTGCATTACTGTGGTCGAGCAGCGCTGCCAAATAATACAGCAGCCTCCATACTGCTGCTGCTTTTCCCTTCTCCTCCTCATGCAGCTCGCCGTACCGTCTCCCCGCCCCTCCCCCATCCACTTTGTTGCCACGGTAACACTCACACTGAACAGTCAGGTAGGCTGATGCCGAGGGCGAGATACCGAGACTGTTGCTCGGACTGCAGGTGTATTTCCCAGCATCCTCCGGCTTGACCCGGAAGATGATAAGGGTGCCGTCGATGAGAATGCGCACTCGAAGCTTCAGATCACTGCAAGAAGACACACACACACACACACACACGTGTTTTGGCACGCACCGTGTTACTGGAACACACCAACAGAGAAAGACACACATCTCATTTTCTTTGCTGAATTACACTGGGGTGCCATGAGAGGGCAGCAGAGAGTCAAACAGCATCCGGCAGAGTTCAGAGCAAGAGATTCAAATAAATCTGCTCGTTGCCATAATCGCCAAATGGAACACGTGCAGCCTTTTTGTTTTCCCCCATGACACCATTTGAAATTACACACTGTAATGATGGAGCACATATTCTGTTTTTTTTTAATGGAGCTGCTGTATTAGTGAATAATGTATTGACCATTAATAAAGTCACAACATGAAAACATTAGACTTTAGCTGTTTTTGTGTTATCTAGGCGCTTGTTTGTGTATATGCATATATAAGAAATGCATTATTATTATAAGATAAGATATGATTAGACTTAGATTTCATAATATTGTGATTATTTACTTTACTTTTTGAAATGCTTGTTCTTTTTCAGTTTTTTTCAGAGCCCGCGGAGGTCCTGGCTCCGCTTCAGAGATTATGATGACACAAGGCCTGAGTCATGTGACATTGTCATCAGAGCGCACTAACTCGCCTGGCACTGTCCAGACAGACCCCCACTGCGGCCCCAGAGGACAGGACACCGGCCCACACACACACACACACACACACACACACACTCAAAATACAGCACAGGGACACACACTGTCACATCTTTAAAGCTTTGGGATGAATGCAAATTGTGGCGATTTAAATGTCCCAATGAGCAAGAAGCCATTAAGGTTTAACTTCACCCGAAAGCTTCACTAAGATATTTCCCTGCAGCTACAGTCCAGAGGAGAATTGATCATAACTTTACTTCTTGAAGTAGACGTTATCCTCTTCCCAGAACCAGGTGTAGGTCAGGTTGCCAGGATACGCCTCCGCTTGGCAGGTGAAGAGTGCATTCTGGGATATGTTTACTGTGACGTTTTCTGGCGGAGAGACGATGTATGGAGGCCCTAGGAGAAGCAGAAACAAGTGTAGTAGTAATTGTTGTTAATTGCTTTAATCATTAAACGCTGCAATAACAGATTATTTATTATGGACTAAGGTGCATATTTACGCATCAAGCAAACATGGAGCGACATTAGCGTTCATTCAGATTCCAGTTTCTGGTCACATACTGAATGAAAATCCAATATTCACTCTACTCTATGAAGTCCTGAGGGAAACATCTGGCTGTTTAGCTTCTAAATGCTCCTCTATGTTCACCAGCTTGTTGCTAACTGTGTCTGTCTGCCGTTTGAGTGCTGAGCAGTTAGCGTGCAGTTAGTTAGAGCTTTTACCAGGAATAGATCCTTGCTGCCCCCCCAAAAAAACATTGATGAGAGCTGTGACAGTGAACCAAAACGGTAAAATTTTGGGCCATAACACTAAAACAATGGCTGAATGATGCTAAAAGAGACATGATCAGATAGTCAAGATCAAACGTTGCACCAGCCTCTTTTTTTGTGTGAAATGATCGATATGTCTGCTATTGTTCTGCAACTGAAGTATCACCCTGGATTTACCACGTCACTGACTGTGCTTTACCTGCAATAATCATGTCAACAAATACTTTATGGAATAACATCTTATTGTATTAACGATTACTATTAAATATTTTCAAAAAAATCCCATTAAGTCCTATGCAGCCCTACTCTGCTTACACGTTGGGATCGTGGACATGTCTTCCAGGAACAGAGTGAGAAAGAGGACACTATGTATTATTTACAATATATCACCAGAGTCTTGTGTTAAATACAGTGAGCAAGCAGTTACTATAACCTTAATAGTAGTCAGTGTTGCTTATGCATGCCTCACATTGTAACCTTTTATTCCCCGAGGTGCTCCAGGTTTGCTCATAACTCTCAATAAAACAGCAGACGCCATGAAAGGTAAGCTGTCTTTTATGAGTGGGCCCAGATACAAGCCTCCTGGTTATTTTCTTCACCGTGTGCAGAGCTTTAATGCATCAGGTGGGTGCGCTGACAACACCGTGCGGGTGTCTCACATAACAATTAAAAACAGATCACGGCAGTGAGAATCATGACTCCTCAGATATCTGCTTGTTATTGCTCTGAGTTTTAATCATACCCCGCATTTTATCCCTCATTTCTTTTCAAACCAAATATTCAACGAAACTTGTACTTCAGGGTACACATTTTTTTTGGGATGCCATCTAACTATATATTTCTATAGTGTTCCTTAAGGGTTTCATACCCTGAACAAGGTTTGATAAGGTGAAATATGACATGTGCACAGTGAGTGGTCTAAAATACTTTGTGTATAAGAGTCTTAGTGCTCTTTTATAACTTCTATTTTTATTCTTTTTTTTATTCTATCTATATTTTTCATAGATACTTCTAATTATTGTATTTTTTCTAAATATTACATTGTATTGTTTTTTGTAACATCACAACATCATTTTGGAATGATCCAATTTATTTTCAGGAATATTTAGAGTTGGATCTAGAAATGTTTTCCCCGTTGGTCGTAATATTCATACGTCATACATCATACAATACATTTCTCATTGATTTACAGCTTTGACTACAATGATCCAATACACCAATAATTAGGATGCCAGTTTACAACTGTATCATATAATCTATTAGACGAGGTTTGATCATGTCTCAACTAAATCAAGTGATGTTTTAGTTGCAGTGCTCTTGCATGGTCTGCTTTATATTGTAAGGTTTTGATATGATGGCGGCCTCCAGTGTGTTGTGCTTGAAAGAGCGGGTATCAGCTGCTCCACTGGAGGCCTGTAGACTTAATGTAGTTGCATCACATGCACCACTGGTTACACTATCCACTGGATTACAACACAATGATTTTTTTAATGTGTGTTTGCAGTGAGTGTGCACATGCATTTACTATATCGGGAAGAAAGAGGAGAGTAATTCCTCTGCTCTGTTTTCCACTTACAGAAGTCGACCTTTAAAATAGACCTTACACTAACTCAACCATAAAAGCACAACGCTCAGCTGCTTGTTAAATACACACGGTTAACTTCCTGCTGCATCAGGAGACAAGAGAGAGTACTGGAGGCTGGTATCACCAGCATCTATCCGATCTGTGTCTAGCAGAGAGCCTAGTTAATGGACCGGAGACAGACAGTGACGCTCTCACCGACAGATCCTGTTGTACACACATGGGGGTGCACAAGAGCACACACACAAGCCCCAGACTGAGTTATTGACTGACTGCTACAGACTCAGAAGTTATGTTACATACATCAGTACACAAGAGAGTTGCATGCATAGCTTTTAAATGCTGCTACAGTAAATGCCTTCAAGTATAAATAATAAAGCTACTTTAGTGATGCAAATGCAATATATATGGCCTAAGGTAGAAACTTGGAAACGTGTTTTCTCATTTACAATTCTAGCGATCCGTGAAAATACATTAGTCAACAACACGTTACTTATTAATAAATCTAATGCTGGCCTCGCTAAGTGTGATTCATGCATGGGTACAGTACCTTGAACCAGCAGACGGGTAGTGTGGAGCACCTCTCCCTGGTCACTGTAGGCTCGGCATGTGTACGCCCCTCTGTCATCTCTAGTGATGCCAAGGATGGTTAGACTGCCATCATGTACCTGCGATTACACGGTGGTACAAATCATTACTATAATGTGATAAACAGCAAGTATCAGGTTGTCAGACACGGGATTGTTGGACATATTCAGACTAGAGGTCCAACAATTGACAACAATTTTGGTCGTCAAACGATCATTTCAATTTCGATCATTTCAAACTTATTGAAACTGCAACAAAAAGTACAATGTTTTCCACTAAGAAGTAGTGGAGCAGAAGTTAAGTTGCATAGGAAATTTAGCAAAACATAAAATGTGTACTTCAGTAAATGTATTGAGTTACATTTCATTACTAATCAAAGACATACAACACCACTCCAAAGAAAACACTTCAAACACTTTAAAGTCATGAATGTGTCATCTTTAATTCACTCCGGGCCGATTCCTGCATGTTGTAACCTTGGAAACGTCCGACTCCATGTTGCTGTGTGTCCCTGTGTGCAGCCACTGATGAGAAGCAATAAGTGGTGAAGAAACACATTAACCAAACCTAATAGAAAAAACCTTATAAATTATGCAACAGGTTGCGAGAGGCTCTGTCCATTCAAGTCACACACAGCTGTAGTCTATCCATTCATGCAGCTGAGGGGGAATCTGCTACGCCTGCAGAATCATTCCTATTCATCTGTCTTTCAAATGTTTTATGGCCCAGAGATGCTGCGAGTGGATCAACGCGACAAACATTTAACTTGTGTCAGTCTGTTGGCAAAGCGTATCATCACCATCACAAGATAACACTTTGTTCATCACTGCTGTGTAACACGCAACACGTGTGGCATGCTGGGCGCTACGAGTGTTAACCAAACACTGATGTGTCGGGAAGCATCGGTTTAATAAGACTCGGAAAGCAGTTTGTATTGATTTTTAAAAAAGTTGGAAGAGATTCAAATTGATTCAAATTGTCTGTATTTGAATTACATGCTTGCAGTGACGACTGTCTGGGTGATTTGGCATGTTTTCTGATTCTTCACATACCAGTAACTTTGACCGAGCTGCTCTCCTTTGAGGCTGAGGTTATGCCTTAAAATACATGACTCTCATTGAGTTATTGTGTGTTTTGTTTCCTTTGACTCTTTTGGACAATTCATAAATGTGGGGTTGTAAAGCTATAATGTAAAAGGTGTGTTCAATAAGAACGGTGAGGGCCCACTGGAAAGGCAACAATGTACATGTTGGTTGTAAGGTAACAACAAGCAGTTTGCTTATTAGCACACATTGTGTCAATAAGCAACCTGCAATTTATCAACAACATGTGTGATGTGCCATGTAGTACTTTTCTTTTGATTGTCACGCTAATAATTCTTGAGGCCAAAGATCCCGAAAAGTACAATAATGATCTTCATGCTGTTGAAGAAAAATGATTTGCTATTCTGTGGCTGGTTCAGATTACTTTTATTCACTGCGCAGTGGAGACAGAAGTTCACCACAAAACTGGAGACGTCTCTCAACTAAACATCCTGGCCCACCCATGGTTGCAAGTTTGGGGTAAAATACTGCAAAGTCGGCAGGCGACTTGAACCCACAGTTCCACATTGTTATTCCCACGCGGAGACGTATAAAGAGAACAACACGTTGCTCATCTGGCTGCGAACCCTGGACAGGTTTCATAAAACAACTCTTTCCCATTAACTTGGTGTAGTCACGCCTCCTTTAAAGTTCCCCATTCGCCTTCTGTCTGAACACACAGTTACACTTCTTTTTTGAATCCTGTTTATTTTATCTTGCACTGAATCGATCAAAATCAAACCACTACGCTGCTACAGTACAGACAGCACATGCAGCAGCCTTCCACAGACAGCAGGACACTTAACAGGAGCTGATGATATGCAACGGCCATCGGTCCGCTCCGATGCGCTCTCTGCCCCAGATGTACTCGAGTCAAGGTGAAGGGGACAAGATTAAAGAAAAGGTGAGGCATGAGATGAAGGCAGGATCCCAATTTGTGTCACACTTCACCGACACATCCACAGAGGCAGGTTGTGGCTTCTGAAACAGCAAGACAAGAGGGTTGCTGTTGTTTTCCTGCTCGCTCGTCATTTGAGTGCACTTTGGGGACGACCCTTAAAATCCACCCGAGGTTGCTCTACTCTCCTGCACTTCTGTTTTGTTTAGTGTCTTTGTTTTGGGGCTCTTTTTTGTCTCTGCAAATAAATAAAGCAATAAAGTAACGAGAGGTGAAAGAGGATGAAGAGAAGCACTCCTCCTCCTCCTCTCTGTCGGTTACATTCCTGCCTTTCTCCATGATGTCTCCATGGATCTGATCATGTGGGTGAGCATATTTACCCTGACAGGCATAAACACACACGCTTGTAAAGGAGATTTCCCGAGTTTGAGAACATAAACTCTGAGCAGCCAAATGTAGACGACAGCTGATAAATGCTCCGCTTTGTATACTTTCTTAGTATATAACGGGGAAACTAGTGATGTATGGCATTAGTCTCTCACTAGCAATTTTTATTTTCAGGGTAACATTCATATTAGGACTAATGTAATATTGATGCAGGAGAAGGAGATTAATAATGCATCAATCAGGTTGTCTACTCATTTACTGAGGGGATGGTGTTAAAAAGAGGCGACGGTTGGGGAGAGCAAAAGGGAAATTGCTGGAGTGAGGAAGAAGAGGCCCTTAACAGACACTCCTCTATGCTCCTGACACTTCCTGTATCACACAGCAGCCGTAAAGAGGTGATCGCAGCAGACTGCAACATCAGTGTCATATGAGACTGTGAAGGCATGCAGAAAGAAGGAGGCCTCCACCTTTCAAAAAGTTTCCGAATACAATTCCAAGCCGTATGAAAAGTGCCCTTCAATGCAAGGTTGTTCCTGTTATACATATTCAACAACATGTTATGTCTGCACCTTTGCACCTTTTATTCAAGATGCGATAAATCATCGTCCTCTGGCGCTTTTGGTGTTTCTGAGTCATCTGTAATGAAACGCTGTGTTAACTGTCTTTGATTCTGCGCGACTTACTCCTCAACCCACCACCTGATGTTTTATTGTTGATGGTTTATGCAGCTTGAGACATTTTGCTTCCATCAAACCACATTGAGGCCGTGCCAGAAATATGTTGTCATGACATTAGAGTCTACTTTTGGGAGTTTTCTCCACAGGAATAAAAATCATGCATCACCAACCAACAAAGAGGCTCTCTGGATTGTAAGGTGCAGTCTTCACATTGTTGACATGATTCAAAGTGTAGATATACAGCGGGGAGAGCCTTACTGCAATCATTCACTGTCATCTGTCAAAGGTTCAAAACTCTTGGCTTGTCGTCAACAAAATGATTTATAGAAATCAGTATAAAACTGTTGCATGTAATTGAGAATGACTGTGTCTCTTGACCTGTGAAATATTATAAACTAAAGCCTCGATGTCACACATGTCAAACCCTGAGGCATTTATAGAGGTTTAATCGCAAAGCATTGTGATTTTTTTGCAGCTCATAAAACAGGACACGCTGATAGTGAATGAGACATAGTCCATAACATACTTACAGTACAGATGGACTCAGCGACTGACACCATCTGTGCACAAACCCTGCTTCTATACGAGTACTAATAATGCTCTTTATTCATCATCATTCTTACCGAATATTTTGCGTTGGTCGCAAGCTCCTCCCCCTCCCTCAGCCAGCTGATTATTGGTTTTGGATTTCCCTGGGCAGAGCAGCTAAGCAGAGTGCTTCCCCCTTCTTTCGCCTCCACATACTGTGGCGGCGTCGCTGTAAATGAAGGTGGGGCTGTGGAGAAAGTGAGAGCATGATCATTACAAAAGTAACAACAACACAACAATAATCAATAGAAATGCAGTGTCTGGTCTGGTGTTGTCATCAGAGATAGTTTTCTAGTTTTTCTTTGCATAGATTTTATCCACACTAGTAGTGAAATGTCTCAATAACTATTGAATGGATCGCTGTACAACTTTGAACAGGCACTCACGGTGTAGTAGGATGAATCCTAAAAACCATTCATGAACTGATAATAATATTCAACCCGCGTATGACATGCATGACACAGATATTGCTCAGACAGCAGGTAAGGCCACAGTTTTCCGAAACAGCGAGTCACCAGAGTGAACAGGGACCAGTAAAGACGACATCCACCACCCATGTTGCCATTTATTCATGAAAAGCTCAAGAAACTGTTTAGCGGCATCAGTGCATTTCCACCTGATATTTCTTAGCATCACTAACAGCCACCAGGGAGCTCTTCGCCCGCGACCGCAGGCCAATGAAGTGTAGTTTTCTCCGCCAGCTGCTCTCAGTGTTTCAACACAATATTTTGATTAGAAATAGTGGCAGAGTGTTTAGTTAAAGAGAAAAAAAGCCGCTGTTATACAAGTGGGTCACCGCTTGCCGCTGGGAGTGCTGCCACGCATCAAACTGCATGCGAGCATACGAGCACCTGGCATGGAGCAAACAAATCGTCCAATTAGCACGTTTAGACATCTGCCTGTCCATACTGCCCTCTCACTCTCTAACACTCATTACATTAGATGGCGCAGTAGATTAATGGAGATAAAAAGCTTGACTGGTTTGTGTATTGCTTGCTTGTGCAGTTGACGAGTCAACAGCAACGTTAAACGGATCATGATGCATCATTACAGTGATCAACGGGCAACCTGGTTCACTACCGGTAGAAGACACACTATATGCATTGTCCTATCCTTATTATGTAACTATTGTACTTTTAGACACATTTACTAAACATCATTAGCAAAAAGCTACTTTCAATTCAAGATTGCATATGCAATGCATTGGCTCATGACCACTTGCTGAGTCTGGGATTCTTGTTACATTTCAGTGTCTGAAGTTGTACGCAAGAAGAGATTTTCTACTCTAAACCACTAATACTTATATTTCTTCAATGTTTTATTTGTAGTTAAGGTGGCAATGTTTGTCTTTCGGTTACACCCTTATATAAACAAAAATCTGTTCTGTTAAATTCACATTATTATCTCCTTTAGGAAGATCATGCAATAGATTGCATGCATGTGTGTGTGTGTGTGTGTGTGTGTGTGTGTGTGTGTGTGTGTGTGTGTTTGGGCACTTCTGTGTCTGTCCATGGCTAATCTCACATTCTTCTGCAGAAAACTGCATAGTATTTTGGGTGTCCAGTTATAGCTGCATGCTCAAGGACTTCTCATTGTTGCATGTGACTCACACTTTCTCAAAACACCTTTTTGAACTCCCAGTACAGGCCGTGCTGAGTACATCGCTGCCACTCTGTCACTCATATGCAGGCTGACAGCTCGGTGAGTTTAATTTTCAGAACCTTTGTTGAAAATAGTTTGAATAAATTAAACCCTCTTTTTGAAAAATCTACCTGTGACTCCTCAGATTTCTCTGTCACATGCCTAAAGCAATACAAGTATCCAATATTTCACAAATAACGCAGCAAAAATAAGGTTATGGAGCAAAACACATTAATCTCTCCCATTAATCTTCACATGGCCCCTCACATTTATTTTGCTGAGGTTGGAAATAGACACAACTACTAAAACTGTATAAAAAGTTATTAAAACTAGTTCCACCTTGAGCAGCGACAAAAGTAAAATGCATCAGTGTTTATTTATGTAAAATATGATATTTTGAATGCATGGCCTGAGTAATACTTTTACAGTTCATATTTTAGGTAAATTTACCTGATGTTAAGTAGATTTAAAGGCTGAACATTTAATTGTTATGTTATATTTTACATTGTGGTTCTAGTACTTTTACATCACTAAAGGATCTGACGACTTCTTCATCCACGAAGCGCTGGTATTAATTTGAATTCAGATTTCTCTCAAGGGATTAAGCATCAGTTGGCAGGAAATAAGTGGCACACATGGCGGTGACAACAGCAGGTATATTGGTCAACCTGGGAGTTGTTTCACACCATCAGCTACAGCGCGTCACAGAGGAAGTGTCACTGTGGCTCTGAAACCTGGGAGTTGCTCTACAAAAGAAAGTATCAGATTCTCGCCCTACTTACTGCAACTCTTCATCCTCTAAATACATTAAAAGATACATAAACCTCCTGCAATGCTCTTCTTACACAGCACATCAGCAGGTGGCCTGGATGCTACAGTTAAGACACAGGGTCCGTAACAGAGTAACAGGGTAACAGGGTAACAGGGTAACAGAGTAACAGGGTAACAGGGTAACAGGGTAACAGAGTAACAGGGTAACAGAGTAACAGGGTAACAGGGTAACAGGGTAACAGGGTAACAGAGTAACAGAGTAACAGGGTAACAGAGTAACAGGGTAACAGGGTAACAGAGTAACAGGGTAACAGAGTAACAGGGTAACAGAGTAACAGGGTAACAGGGTAACAGGGTAACAGAGTAACAGGGTAACAGGGTTACATTCGCAAGTTATTTGTTGACGAACTCAAGAGTGTGTCTGCGTCATGTTATATATTCCCTTGCTTGGTCTTTCCTTTCTTGTCTCTGCTTTTACAAGAATACGGCTACATAGAGTACACATGTTGTACTGATTTCATATCAAAAGCCCCAAACGTTGCAGAGAGAAGGAAGATACCTTTCAAGGAGACTTTCCTCCCTTCTTTTAATGTCACAATACAGTCAACAGAATCTCAAATTAATTAAGAGATCCAACCTTTCTCTCATTGTGGGATCAGACTATAATATCATTGCAGGCCGGAAAACCAGTATATATACTGGGTTCCTATTGGGCTAACCCGTGTGAGCAATTTTGGGACGAATTTGAAGAAGAAAATGTCCACTTATTATTTAAGTCTGCATCTTTGTGTCCCACATGGGCCTGAGGGTGATTGTTCACATGGACTCCATTTGTAGCCACAATGGGCCCATTAGTGACTGACAAGGCAAAACATGAGGGATATATGGAGCTGGTGGGCAAATGAGGTCCAAATAGATCCTAAATGCCAGCCCATCACTAACACAGTGACACAGTGGCAGGGGCTGTGTTTTCCTATGTTTTACTGTAGATGGGTTCACTTTAACTAATGTTTAAAGGCTGGTGTATTTCCCATTCCTGGAAAGCTTGCTGATGCTTGAAAGAAAAGGGATGGATAGGCCGAAAGACAAGACGAGAGGAGGGAGTGCAGAGAATGGAGAGTGGCCTTAGTGTGTTTTTCGGGCACAAGGCCTTGCCATCTGACACCTGCCACTGAGTGGGCACGAATTCCCTGTCCGCTTGGCAGGAAGTTAAGGCCAGCAGACAGGAACTCAAAGGAGGAGTGTATGCTAATACCAACAGCCAAAGGAAATGGGGGCCCTTAGTGTCTGTGTGGAGGCCAGACAAAAATGGCACCTGCTTCCCTCACAGACGCCCTTTTAGAGGAAAACATTTCATATTCATATGAATTCCCTTATTGGTTATCTACACTCTGGAACAACTGCTGCTTTTGGTGTTTCCATGAATGTCTGTGTTTGAATCTGAATAGAAACCACATCTTCCCCAAGACAGTATGTATGCATGTGCATCTTTACAGCTAGACACGTTACATACACAAGGTCATGTAAAATGCCATCACTTAATATGCCAAATATAATATAAGATGACATTCAGGGATATTATTAGTTCTGCTACAACCCAGAGAGCTCAGTTTCTGTTGAAAGGCCTGACAGGAGAAGAGAGCAGCAGAAGAGGGAGGGAGCAGATGAAGTTAAGAGTGAATACTGATGAGGAAAGCTACAGAGATGCAGTATGCCTACACAACAAGACATTGATGCGCGCACACACACACACAAACACACACACACGCCCACAGACGTTCCCAAACTCCAAACATCACATGAGTGTGCAGGTGACGGTGCAGTGCGACCTATAAACTCTTCAACTACAACTTCAACCAGGAGACAGAGATCTCATTTAGCAGCACAGAAACACACACAATCACGTCAACATTGATGTCATGCGCTACACACAGAATGCACAAACGTGCACAAAAGAAAACATTATGTTCTGCATTGATAATAACAATTTATACACATCAGCATGTTTCATTTCCGAAGTGATTATGCCGTTCAACAGACTTTATAAATGGTTCTTTATGCAGTATTTTGCATACAGCGCGTTGTAATCATTATTCAAATACCAGAATTGCATCCATTGTAAAACATATGCATGATCAAATCGAATATGCATGAGTTTCACACAGCACCAAAAATATACATGTGAGTTTGCTCACAAAGTCTCTCTCGGAGAACGCAGAGGATTACAGCTGTCTGAAGTTAGAGACCTATTCAGCTTTAACTCAAGAAAATCTCCACTTTTGGCTTGATCTATTCTGTTGAGGAAATATTCATATTAGCCAATTGCAGAAAAGCCAACTAGGGAATACTACAAGATGAGACATATTAAATAATCTGCTGCATTTACTTCACTGCACCTTTGCTGCATAATGCATTGACTTGGTTACGGCTCCTGCAGAACATCTGAAGCAGCTTAATATAATATCTGTCTAAAAAGCATTCCTCACATGAAACAGAAACAGAAAAAATAAAACACAAAAGCCGTCGTGGTCTCTGAAGTCTGGTGCTTTGCAACAATGTGAAGACACGCCTCACATAGGATTATCTGAGCCACTGGGGCATTCCTGGGAAATGCAAAGGTGCAGATTTTGTTTTCCGCCTGGTCATCAGTTTGATAGCTCTCAGACTATCACAGACGATCCCTGCCGGAACCGCCTTAAACAGGCTGCAATCAATTCTCTTCTAACCGGCCTCTCATCCCTTTTTACACCAGGGCTTTTTGAAAAGGAGCTTCAGGAATGATCTTTAACAGTGTCTAATGGTCACTTGTTCAAATGTGACTGACATGGAAAACCATGAACTGTGACCAGCCGATAACTGGACCAGGGAGTCAAGAACCAGTGTGACTGAAGGGCTGCAATAATACATAGTTTATTTATTTTTTTCTTATTTTATATTACCAGAAAATAGAAAAAGTAAAACACCAAAGACGAAAGGAGTATTATGGTGCATGTCACCATAGTAAAAGTCCAGCAAGATAACAAGAGGTTTGCACACAAAGATCAACCTGAATGCAGTAGTATTTATAACATTTGTCAATTTTAAGGGTTTGGAAGAGAATATAAATAATGGCTTCGGCTGTACCCATCGTCTGACAGGAAGGTAAAGGGCTGAAAATATTCTAAATATAGAGTATGCATACAATTTTATTCAGAGAGCTTTTTTCCAGGTGGCTAAAATACATGTAGCTGCCCCCATCCACAACAGTACATTGCTTAGCTCCTACGCCCATACTCCTGTCTGCTTCTCCAAGCTGGGGTGTGACAAAGGCAATCTGCTGTGGGTAATATACTGATTGTGGATAAGTACCTCATACATCCCACTTCAAAAAATCCAAACTATCCCTTTCAGTGTATATGACGCAGGTTTTCTATTTCTTTCCCTTTCACACCCACAAAAACACATGTTCTCATGTCAGGCGCTGTGTGCAGGTGACTCACCATTGACTGTGAGGTGCACCCAGCTGCCGTTGTGGAAGGTGTCGTACTGTTGCTCCAGCATCAGGACCCTGCACTCGTACCAGCCTTGGTCATCGGAGCGCACTGGGTCAATCTGTAGGGAAGCCTTCCCGTGCAGAGAGGCTCTACCTGGAGACAGAAGAGGATAAAAAATAAAACTTCATTTGTCTTTTTCTGCTTTGGAAAGCACCTGCATGCTCTTTTCCAGCGATGGTCGGCTTCTTCATTTAAACTCCCACCGAGTAGCTTTGCTGGTCACCACAGAGATCCATCATAGCAGCTGGAGGTTAAGTGCTTCAAGTCAACCTTCTTTTCTTCTTGCAGCATGAAGAAAAACAGATTCATGATGCACTGGCTTTGCATCAAAAATATAGCCTCCAAGTTATGGTGTAAAATAATGCTATTGTTTGTCTTTTAAAGAGATTAAAAAGACAAATAAAATATATTCTGAGTATTGAGTATTAAATGGTATTAGGATTAGGTGCAACATTATATGAATCTCTGCTTTTCCCATTTTCATTTTCTTTACAGCGGCTCCATAAACCAAGACTTTGAACTACTAGTTATTAAAATAAGCACACGCTCAAGCCTATTTGGATGCACAAAGTCCAAGTCGAGTGTGACAAAACAATTTGTTCTTATTCCTATTAGGGGGGTTCAGCAGTCTGGAGCCTTTCCAAGCACTGCAAGGCAGGAAAACACCCTGGACAGGTTGCCAGCCTGGCATAGAGAGGCTGCAACGAGAGGGGAAATGACTCTTTCGCCTTTTTGCTAAGAGTTAGAAAAGAAGATCCATACTACATGCATCATGCATTTCTACATTAAGGATATAACTACAGCCAGGAGATGGTTATCTTAGCATACAAGTTGGAAACAAGGGGAAACAGCAAGCCTCTCTCTGTCCAAAGAAAACTAAATATGATGTAAGCTTAGCAAAAACGGGAGGGGAAACAGCTGGCTTAACCACTAAAATGTCAAATTTTGGTTTTCCGGGGGATTATGTGCAGAAATAATTTCTCGACTTTTCTGTAAAAAGAAATATTAATTAGGGAGCATGCTAGACATTTCCAGCCTGGAAGCAGGGGGAAATCTCCTGGCTGTAGCGTCATATCTAACGTGCAGACATGAGAGTGATATTGATCTTTTCATTTAATTCTCAGCAAGAATGTGAATATGCATATTCCTCAAAATGTTTGAACTGTAACAGATTATTGAACCATAAAAGTGACTTGAAAAAAAACGCAGCTACCTTCCAGTATTGGAATTCATGCATGAAACTACCTAGGAGCCATACCTTCAGCGGAATTAAAATAAAGTATTTGATGTCACTGAAAATCATCTATTTCTTATAAAACTTCTCCATCCCAGCCGTTTTTTTTTTTTTTTTCAAGGCTAAGGATAAATTGGAGTTCTAAAAAGGAGGAAATCACAAGGGATGAGAGAAGTTGAGGAAACCAGGCATGGGGAAATCTTCAGCTGCTAAGCTGTCTGTCTTCAAGCCTGCAGCACGCTGCTCACATGGCTGCCTCTGACAGCCCAACAGACTAAAGCATTCGCTTCTGCTGTCTGACGAGTGTTCGGAGATGGATCATTTTCCCAAACTTTGATGTGTAGATGTTCTGTAAGCACTGTTACATCAAACTGTCAAGCAAATATATAGATGGTGAGGGTGGGCTGAACGGCTGTCCCAGCACTGTATATGAATGCAATAGATAGATACCCCAGCCCAGGGATTGCTGCTGTGGTCGGGGTAGAAACCAATGTGCTTTTTTTTCTGTTTGGAAGCAGAAAATCGATGCAGCAAAGAGGGAAGAGAGAAGAGTCTACCGTGTGTAAAAAGGTAACCTGTCTTTAAAAAGTCAAGTCTATTTTTGCCTGGTCATTGAAGTGCTGAGTGGGGTGGGTGGTGGCGTGAAGGGTAGGGATCAACCTCAGCTCCCATTTGTCAAAGAGTGAGAGGGTGCTGCTGTAAACAGAGTTAACAGCACTGTGTCCACGTCAGAGACGGCCCCCTGGGCATACACCACTTACACAGTACAGGGTTCTGTCTGCTGTGAAAACAAATGAGCTTAAACCTTGTTTAGATCACATCACAAGCTTTGTCAGATAGGAAAGCTTTGAAGAGGAAACACTAAAGATCCAAAGAGACAACACAACCAGTGGTGGGCCATCAGGGCCTGCTAAGCCTTCTCTGCTGGCCTAAGCAGAATCACAAAGTTATAGCTATTTTATAATTTAATTATTTTTCATAAATACACTACATATATTATTATTATAATTATTTTTCTCTATTAGCTTATTTTGTCATTGCACAGCTCCTGTCTGTTGCTCTGCTTCCAGCCTGCAGCGCTGCCGGGGTAAATGTGACTGGTTCTTGTTGATGTGGACTACATGCATTGTCCGTTAATGACGCAGCATCCCGTCATGCGCGTATTTATGTATACGATATCAGGCGGCACAGGAGGCCCAGGGAGAAAATGCACGGCCCGCCACTGAACACAACGTTGGCTGTTTAAGTTCAAAAGAGCTCAGATTAAAAGAGGGAAGATATACAGCTTGGAAAGGTAAATGTAGAACTTTCATAAATACAGTTAAATACACAGCCTTGAAATTCACAACAAATTAGTAGCCGATGTATTTCATCTTGTTACTACCAGTACAGCACTTAGTGGTGTAAAGTATATTTTGAATCAGCTAAATTGAGTGAATTACAATTAATATTGGATTTTATTTAGATAGTGATGGAGTGATTGAGGTTTTCCCATTATCTCTGACTTGGAACATACTGCGTGGCCTACATGCTCCTGAGAGGACGATACTGCCTGCATCTCCATAGTATTACCCATGTGCAAAGTTGGGATTTAGATTTGTCACAAAGCGGGACATTCTGACTCTAAAATGATTGCATATCTGAATTAGTGAGTCATTGCTTGAGTGGGAACAAAAATAGTATATTTTGTAATTTTGTAATTGTTATATTGTGTAGCTACAGGAGAAAGTGGCTGAATAGATTTCAGTCTGCATGGAGATATCGAGTTAGGGAAGGAAATTGCACAATTATAATAAGGGCTCTAGAATTACATATTCAAATGAATATACTGTTGGTGTTTTCACAATTACTACAGTAACAAGAATGGAAAGTGAACAATACTAGTGCTCACTGATCCAGACCAACTGATTGACCCATAGATGGATTTTATGTCACAAAAAATGATGTGATAATCTTCGAATTTGTCCAAACTGTAAGTGCAGCATTCATGGATAATCTACTCTATTTTGGTAGCAGCTGTGTGATGTCATAATATCACATTTAGTCTATCCACCAGTTTTATTCAGTGTTAACAATCCACGGGAATCCCAAATGAGCTCTGAGACTTCACAGACCCAAAGAGCATCTCATCAGCTCTGGTCCAGCGTCATTATCACACTATCCGAGGGATTGCATGTGCACGACAACAAACTTTAATCTATGCAATGAGAATGGCCATATTCATGTTGCATCTGTTGCCTGGTAATTCCTCAGCAGTGGACTTGACGCCACATGGCAGAGGCCCACTAGAGCAGTGGTTCTCAAATTGGGTTACGTGTACCCCTGGGGGTACCTGAAGGCACTGCAGGGGGTACATGAGATTTGTAAAAAAAAAAAGTATAAAAAAATATTCAATAAAATATAAGTGTAAGTTCATAAACAGAATTTGATATATTCTTATTAAATCAGACACTGATTTAATAACATGAACATATTTTTTTCAAACAACCGTGAAAAACCTGAAAAACTATTTCACAGGGAGTACATCACTGAAAAAAGGTTGAGAACCACTGCACTAGAGCATGAGTGAACAATTGAGTATGGTGCTGTTTTGAAAGCTCCCGTCGTTCATACCCTGCTGCCGGTCAGGAGGCTAAAGTAAGCAATGAAACGCTCCAGCGACTGCAGGTTCTACAGGGGCCACGACACAAAACAGCAAGGTTCCCCCGACAGTGAGTCACTGCCATTAGTCTTCTTTACAGTGATGACCCCGCTGGAAAAGCCCACAGGGAGGAATTACAAGTTAATACTATTCACACCACTTTAACTGAAAAAACCCTGAAAAATCTGTTGTGTCCACACTGATGAAACTTACACTAGGGATATGAATCCAGCAGCTTTTTGACAAGCCACATTTTGCCTTTTATTGTATAGCTTATTACCAGGTCCGGCAGGGTGTTGTACTTGCTGAAGAGGTGGTAACAGGAAGAGATAGTTCTGACCCCATTCTGACAGCTCGCCATCTTGTCACAGATGCTGAAGCATCATCAGAGGAACAATGTCCTGGTGCAAGTAGTCTGTGAGAAGGCAAAGCCAGGAGAGGGACATGTTTATGTTATCCTTATTCTAAAGCTGCTATAATCATTAATATATAGAAACAATGGATCACACCTAAAATGGGATTGCTCATTGTGACTAATCTACAAACAATTATCACTGATGCAGTTCCCTTCAGCTCTGCAGAGCTTTGTAGCATCTTTTAGTTCATCGTTATGGTTTTATGGTCGTAACTTTACTGTTTTGGTTCAGTCTCACCACTTTCATAGCGACATATTAATCTGTCAATAACAGGCAGCACTTTTTCTCATGTAAAACCTCACTGTAAGCTACCTGCCCAGCACCAAACAGTAGAGAAACAATGTTGGTACCTAGCTGGTGAATTAATGGAGCATTTAGCAGCTAAAGAGTCCAATATGTGTTGGTTGAGACCAAACACAGGGCTAAAATGGAGTGAATATTATAATATTGTTTTTGTTGAAACAATTTTGGGGGATTTTCATTTTGGAGGCTGCTCTTGATGGTGCATTTGAATTATATTGTTTTATACTAACAGATGTTTCTATTATTGTATGGACCACATTTATATCAATGAGGGTAGGCTGAATAACAGGAGAACTTTTTTCAAATAAAGGCAATTGATTTATTGGGTATAGCCTCATAAACACTAAGATGTTCATGCTTTATTATAAACCGCTGTTCAATAAACAACTTTCTAACCCACTGTATAGATTCTACACTATGCTCTGTGCTGCATTGTCATCTGAGTGTGTAGGTAAGAATATATCTACAATGCCGTTATTTCTCACTATGCACTCAGAGGCAGCAGATGCCCCATGCACAGCCCCAAACACCAAGGCCTCAGTGAACTGCACCATGCCCCAAACAGCTGAATACCATTCTGACGGAAAACAGACTGAATCACGCTGAAATTGCAGGACAATCTTCTCAATGAAATATGATTGGAAGGTGCACGTAAAAAACAGCACATTTACTCTGCAATATATTTAACTGGTTGTCAGAAATGGCTTTGCTTTCAGCCAGAAACGTATAATTAGGTCTGCGGCAGTGTAGGGAAATATACATACTGTAAATGATGTATAATCAAAGAAATGTTACTATAGTTTAAAGCTAAAGTTTGTAATGTTTTTCAGGTAATATATAACAGTCCAATTAGAAACTTAAGACTGGCGTTGGAGTTGTGAGGCGAAGACTACGACCGGTTTGCTTCACAAGGAGCCAGTTTAAGAGCTAATTTCAAAACAACAAAAATCTAAATCATTGTCGGACGATAGCCAGTGGGTTCTGAGACTGCATTTAGGACAAAGCCTCTTTGTGTACCTGCATGCAACCACAGCCCGCTCAAACGTGATTGGCCAATACTACTAAGACAACAAATGGAAACCAGAACACATCTGACACCAACATCTTGTCTCATTGAATACAGATACAAGTATATAGATATAAGTAGACCTGTGAAGCTACAACTCAGAACACAGGTACCTAATAAGCATATTTCCCAACATTTGAAACTATTCATTTAAATCGTTGAAGTTGTTTTTAACAGCTTTAATCAAGTCAGATTTAATCTGCAGTCCACCATCTTTCACATTTGGCAAAATGCAGCTCAACATGTCATGCTGTCCTTGTATCTTTTATGGTCACTGTTTATCAGAGCGTACTGTGAAACTCTTGCTCTGAACTTTGTAATTGCTGCATTGTCAACACGATAAAATCCTGTGGATTTACTCTGCTGAGTAACTAGAGGTACCTTTATCTGCTTAATTCTCCAAATGCTCATTAATTCAAAGGCTTGAAACTCCGTTCGATAAAACTTCTCACAATGTCTCTGTTGATGTGGCAAAGATAAAGCAAATAAATCCAGGTCTGAAAGAACACAGACATCTTACCAGTGTACTCTGGATCCACATGAGGAGGGTAGAAGCGGAAGTTGATAAAGAAGGGGATAGGCACTCCAAACTTGAACCACTCCACCACATAGGGGGGCTGCTGGCCGTCCAGGGGAGGGGACACGTCACACCCCAGGATCACGCTCTCACCGGCGCGCGCCGTCACAAACCGGGGCTCCTCTCTCACTCCGTGGGCACCTGAGAGGTAGATGCAGAAGGGGCGTTTACCACAAACAACGCGTAACGTTCATCTCATCCGGGCTGGAGTCTGACATGCAAGACGAAAAAGGTGCAGCCATATTCTTCGAAACAGAATACTAGCAGACAAAGCAGAACAATCTCATTGCATCCAAGATTCATTTACAGCATTTATTGGGTGTCAATTAAAGCTGATCAACTAAACTACTGCACAGTGGAGTAAAACAACATGCACCCGTGGCCTGCAGAGTTTCCCAATGGTCACCGTGCACATGGGTAAACCCTATTGTCATCTGTCACCTGCATCTGTTGGTGAGTGTTTTGTGGCTGTGCCATACTGTACCATAAATGAGCTGCCAAGGGGTTCCATTGATCATAGCTGGCTGCTGCTCAGATAAGCTTTACTATGAGCACCGCCAGGCCTGGCGTTTGGCCACGAAAGTCCAGGCACGCTGCCGAGCGATGACCTATCAGATGACTGAAAGGTCGGCATACCTGCCTCAGCAGAACGCTCACTCTGGGAATGGATTTTCTCCAGCTGCCACCCCCGCTTTCATTGAACCGGCTGTATCTCCACCGTCAGAGCGAGCATGACTACCCGCCCTCGCCCAGGGGGAAAATCACTTCAGGGATCAAGAGACATGCTGACGTATCACTCCAGAGAAACACCGGCTGAATAACTTAACGCTCTCATTAGCAGCGTCATTTGCATTAGCAGGGCTAATTTTTACAAGGAGAGCAAATACGTTGGGACTCTGAGGTATTAGGGGCTCAGGCATCACTGGTGTTACTGTGATGTTTCCCTGCTCTGTGGTCCGCCACAGTCACCGTTGCATGAAATATTATGTGATCTGTGCCTTTTCAGCTGTGCACGCTGCAGTTGAAACCCATATATTTTCATTTAGTTCTAATGTCTGAAAAAATAAAGCTTGAACTCCCCCCCTGCAGGCCATATGCATCACTTAGTGATTGTGATTACCAGTTTAATCTGCATTATCTTGTGATGGAGTTAATCCACTTTATTTGTTTCAGCCAGCGCAGATTCTGGACTGAAACCAAAATGTAACCAAAATTACACTTTTTAGAAGTGGAGATGTGATTGGCCAGTTATGTGCCTATGTCACAGACTCTGTTACTATTGTGTCTCTCTGTTGAGAAGGGAAACAACAGCTATGCTATGCTATGCTACCCTGAGCAGTCTTTAGAGCTTTAGAGGTTAGCACGCCTGACTTTCAATCAGAGGATCGGTGGTTCGATCCCCGGCTCCGCTAGTCCATGTCAGTCCATGTCTATGTGTCCTTGAGCAAGACAGTTAACCATAATTGCTCACCGTTGCTGTGTCTACGGTCTAATGTATAGCATGTAAGTCTCTTTGGATAAAAGCGTCAGCTAAATGAAATGTAATGTAATAAAAAGAGCGGCACAATTCAAATGAAACACATGTGGATGACTCAATGAACCCCAATTGACCAGTTAGATCTCTGTTAGACCAACACGAGGGTACAGACACCAGCACAAGCCTTAAAACTAACCTAAAACAGATGTAATGCCCAATAAAATACAATGTAAATATCACAAATAAGACATCTCATTGGGGAGCTGATTGACAACCACAAGCCACAGAGGCTGCGTATCACAGAAAGAACCAAAAGTCATGTACTAAGTTGGAGCATCTAAATTATGCCGATAATAAAGCAGCATTCTTCATGAAGATGAAACTGAGGGGGTCGGTGTTTGATGAAGCACAGGGCAGCGCGTCAACATGCATGAAGTTTGCTGAGACTGAACGAGAGGGGAGTTGATTGATGCAGAGAGCTTCTTTGGGATGACGCTCTGCCCTGCAACCCGAACAACACATGACCTTTTAATGCGCTTCAGAGGAAACCTGTCCCATCCAGTTATGTGCAAAACATAATCAGAAATTTGCTAAACTAATCCTTTCAGGCTTGTCAAAAGCCTGAAATTCACACCTGAGCACGCTCCATTGCAGCCCCATTTATAACACCTTTAAAAACGATTATAATAATCACTTTCTCTCCATGCAGGGCTACTGCTCAGGCATATGTTCTGAATTGTCTTGATTAATGCTCTTTAGTGATTTGAATTATAGGTCAGTGAGCCCCAGCAATGCTTCATTACAGTCAGAAGCAACTATTTGAAGAATTTTCAGGAAACAAAGATGTGTAGTCCTGTCCTACAGTGTTTAATAAAAAATGATAGCGGAGACTTTGAGTGTCTTTTGTCTTCACTCATAGGCCCTGCTCCATTGGTTGCAGAAGAGAACAGAGACCGGGATCCCTTCCATAATGAAACACACTGGACACATTGTTTGGTTTGAGTAAGTAGAGTCACTTGACATGAAGCACAGGCTCAAACCATGTGGCTCGACTGCGCATGCTGCTGCTGACGTCCATTGTTTTCGCAGCAGACAGCAGTTCAGGTTGCAGATTCGGAAGTTTCCAGGCACGAGTCTCTGGCTGGCATTATTTTTGGATCCTTGTGGCAGTGGGAGCACGTCTTGGACAGAGAACAGACTTTAAAGACTTGAGATAATATATTGGAGGTGCTAATAATTCTCCAATTCCTTTATGGGATCCTCATGAGGTGACAATCAGCAGAGGTTTGGTCACCACTCTTGCCTTTTTCATTTCCTTAATGGAGACACGGTGACCCAGTTGAGTTTATGGGGCTTACTCAGGGGAAAATATTTATGCTCTCAACAACACATAAACGTGATACAAGCATCCATGTTTAAGGCCTACCAAATAAACAGCACTGTAGATATAAAGGGATCAATACAGTTAAGAGATGATGGCAATTCATGATTGTTTTGGCTTTGTAAATGTCAACTGAAGCTGAAGCCCTCAGTATACACACACACACACACACACACACACACACACACACAGGTAGAATTATGTTGAGTAAGATCTGCAAAAATCAGAGAGTTAATAAATCCAGGAGACCAATATGTTTTATGTATCTATACTCGGCGTAGTGGATTAACTGCTATGAAGGCTAACAATTCAGTCAGCTGTCAGATAAATCCTGTATGTGGCAGGAAGTACATGTACAAAAAGCAACATACATTCCTCAATTGTTTAATAGGTTTAATAGGCAGTATACCAGTTTGATTAATAAGTGATTATTTTCTTAATTTATCGTTTGGTCTAATTCTTGTCTATATATACTTTCAATATATATAATATTCCTTTGAGTTCAGACTCATGAGTCCATATAGCAACAAACACAAATACAACAACGAAATATAAAATACAATACAATACGAGGACACAGGTATAATCATTGCAGTTAAAAAGTCCCTCGTTATACATTATATATATATATACATATATATATAATGTTTGTATTGTGTATTGCATAACTATGCCAACGGCCTGCAAGACACCATACATGCATACAAGCCAGGAACAGAGTGCTTTTCCAAACAGAGAAAGTCCAAAAATATTGAAGCAACTTGAGCATGTCTCTTAATAAAGATCCAACATCAGAATAAATACTAATTAAATAATCCACCTCAACTTCTTTTCCAGGCTTTTGAGACAACGTTAACAAACTTGAGCGCTATATTTCAGGGTTTGGTCGGGCATTTCATGAAACCTTAACTCTCTTAAGTCATGGTCATTTGTACAATGCAAAAGAAAATAGGACTGAGTTTCCACTCAAATCCCACCACTCACATCGATTCTACTCCTGAATATTTCAAAATAGACCAACTTTAATGGCCAGAGTACTTTTCTATCACCTTCCTCTTTAAAATATGTGTTTTGATTTGATATTTTTGCAATAACATCATAAACTAACCACATTGAACATATTCTGGCCAGGTCAGATACTGCCAGTAAAATATATCATCTAAAAATATCCAATTTAATATCAGCCAGGTTTATATAAATTACTCTCCTTAATCTGTAGACCTATATCATTCACATACATTGCAAAAAGGGGCAGGAGAGAAGATATCCAAAAGGTGTATTGCATTTATGCAAGTTCTGCTTTATAAAAATCTAAATCTAAATCTAAAATCTACCATCCACATCAGCTTTCATAAATTTAAAAGCAAGCAACTCCCTAATAATCCAGTAAAAAGACAAAATAAACAAGATATTGTACTTTTTTGTCAATTCCAGTTTTAATAATAGATCAACGACGACGTGTTTCTTTTTAAATCAAACAAACAAGATAATGTGCCAATTCTTAATAACTGTGTAAGTCTGTTGATCAGTACAGTAGCAAGCTATAATTTGACCCTAAAACACTAATATTAGAGCAAAGAAAAGCAGCAAATCCTCAATTAAGAGGCTGCATGATAAAAAATATTTGGTATTTTGACTTCATAAATTACTATCAATCGGTAATCAAAGTATAATTTCTGTGGATCCAGTAATTGATTAATTGACTAAGTGCTGCAACTCAAGTGAGGTGTTCCCAGAGGTGTTTTGCTTCATACAATAAATAACAAAGCATTAGCAAAGCACAAATGTGAACAAAAACATTAAGATCTGAGAAAAGCAGTCAGAGCTGAATGTTTACTGATCCACACAATGTGATGTAACAAAATCAACTGCTCGAGGTCGATCAACAGCTGTGCAAACCAGCACATGAATCATCGCAGCGAAACAGCAAAGGGGCAAGCGGGGTTAAAGCCAAGAGATTTCATCTGGAGCGGTTTTCAAGTGGCAGTGGCGCACACTGTAATTTCAGTGATGATCACAAATTTGTACAGTAAACAGACTCTCGGGGCAATTTAGGGCAATAATCAGAGAGAGCAGATCCTGCGACATGTTTTGACAGTAATGACATCCAATAACACACTGGACAATATTGTGGAAATATGAAAACTGAGGGACATCAATGAGACAATTTTAGAAAAGCAGTGCTTGAATTCTCTGTTCTACGGTGTTTTTTGTATTGTTTTTATTTTACTCACTGTTTCACCCAACTGTAATATCTACCTTGCGCTCTGATTCGATTCAATGTACGCACGAGAAAGACCGTTAGAGATTCTGTAATGGATACATCAAGCTGCCTGTGTGCCAGTGCCTTCAGTGATGAGGATGTGAGGGCTGCACGCCGGACAGAGCTCCCGATGTGGAGGATGTAATGGAATATAGACTGGACGGAGGCTGGAGAGACTCTCAAGGACGTGCAGCCACTGGGCTGGATGGGCCACTGACAGGGCGGTAATTGAATGCCAGCCTGCATGTGCTGAAGGTCACATCAGAGAATGGCCTGAGTGTGTGTGCATGTGTGTGTGTGTGTGTGTGTGTGTGTGTGTGTGTGTGTGTGTGTGTGTGTGTGTGTGTGTGATCGTGGTGCTGGGGGTATGCCTGTTTGCAGTATTGGAAGAACTCTTCAGTTCCTTTACTTTACTTGTTTTTGTTTAAGTTTAATTAGACAACACAGTGAAAATACTTTGAATGATTAAAAGTTATGCATTAAAAACGTTCAACTTTGACATAAAGCAATAATCCCTGTCAGTGTTTTACTTTGACGCATTATGATTCTGGATGAATATAGAGTGCAGGAGGGATGACATATTTCATTTGGATCGCACTGGTTCCCTCAACAAAAGGCCAAGGGGGTGTTTTCAATTGGATTTTGGATAATTACAGAAAATAAACTCTGTGGCAAAACCAACGTTTATGATAGCAAGTTAATCTTCACAAGTGAACACCACTTTATTAGTTTTGTATGGTTAATGCAATCGTCAGTAAAAAGCTAACAGTATGCTTTAAGCTAACTACACCCCGCATGACTTCCTGTCCTCACCACCAAGCTTCAGGCAGATCGTCGGCTTGATGACGTTTCGTAGTCTAATTTAGACCCTTGTTAGCAAGTGCCTTTTTAAAAGACACATATAAGCTACAAAATTCACGATAGGGTTTTACTAGTGTTTTTTATATTGTACAACAAAACAAAACCATGAAAAATATCTTCAGCCTGTGTTTCAACCACAGACCTTATTTCAGACATCTAACCAAAAGAAAACCATTAAAAAACACCATTGACTTCGAGGGAAACGGAAGCACAAAACCAATAATTCATATCAGGGTTTTAGAACAAATTCCTGCGGAACCCCATTAACTTCCAAGCAAAATTAAATGTATTATTCAACTTTTCTTTTCTTTTTGTATTCTACATCACACTATGGAGACCAAACGGTATTCCCCAGTCCACATGGTAGTATTCAGCAGACGAGAAAACAACCTCAGCTTCTCTACTTTTACTTTTGTACGGGGACAATCCAAGATGGATTTGCTCTCTTCATTATTTAGCTCTCCTTCATGGCAAAGCTCCCCATTCAGAGAAGCAATGCTCTGTCAGGAATGCAAAGGATGTGCTGACACCTGCTCAAACACACAGCGAGGAGAGATGTGTGAAATGGGCTTGACGTGCCAAACACACAAAGGGTGAACCAACATTGCTGGGCACTGCACTGCCAGAGGTGCACATAATGGAGCATCTTTGGCAGCAGCTGTAAGTCCCAGAAACTCCTCAGACCAGTCACTCTTTAGAGGAGATATAATGGTTTAGCTTGAAATGAATTGCACGTGCAGGCATGTAGCTGCAAACAGCTCTTATTTGTGCTTCTTGTGTCTAAGAACAGCTGGTTATGATATTGCGTTTATTCAGCATCAATAAATCACATGTAAGTGTGAATGAAAAGATTCAAAGCAACGCAGAGCTCCTATTCTATGTAAGCTGCTCAGACCTCCACAGCTCCACATATCTTCCAATCAACGTATCCACTTCCATATAATTCCCATTTCGCTCCCTCCCTCTTGCTCACGCTCACTTCCTCTTTCTGGGACTCTCATACAAACACTCGAGCTGCAGTTCAGAGCCACAGAAGTGCGCTCAGTGGAAATGCAACACTTATCGCTGGAAATAAGTGCTTCTTGGGCAGATGCATGTATGTGTTTCCCCAAATAGAGGAAAGACATGAGAAATGTTCCTTTCTGATGCATTAAATGTGTTCTTGATTGAAGATGGAATCTGTCGAGCAAGCGTAACAGCATTTTTAAGAAAAATAAAACTACTACATTATTAATATTTATTTTGATTTGGAGATTTTTTTGATGTTTTTTGCAACATGAAGCATCTCTACTCATTCTGTTAAATTAAACTTATAAATTGGTTTAAGCAAGTGTATTAGGACATTTTATCTTAACTATTATCATAATTTCCTTTTTGTCTTTTAACCCTAGAACACTAACGTCGGGTGATTTTCACCCGAGCGATTATATTTACGTTATTTTCATTGTGTTGCTTTTTTCTGAGTTGCGTGTGTCCTTGTGTAGCTTCCTGCTTCTCACTGACGTTACTGAAAGTGGGCGTGTCTCTCAGCTCCGATCCCTGTTTTTTTCAACGGGCAGGTGTTCGGGTGATTTTCACCCGACGTTAGTGTTAGAGGGTTAAAAAAGTTTCGGATGGGTTTTTACATTGACATATGACTTTTCTTTCACAGGACAAGGCTCACATGTCCCAGGAACATGTGGACCAGAGAACAAGTTCATAGCTCCATTATTTATGTTTTTAATCGTGTTTTATTGACGATTTCCTCATTTTTCACCCGATTTTGAGTCTTTTTTCACGGTCCCACCATGATATCTGTTTTTCATTTTATGAGAAATGATATAGGTTAAAATAATAGAAGAGGACTTCAATTTACCTTGTAAAGTTGTATTTTAACATATTTTGATCAGAAGTATTTTTTATCAGGTATTTTATGTCGGGTGAAAATCACCCGACGTTAGTGTTAGTGTGACTATTTTTAACGTTAGTGTTCTAGGGTTAAGCAATGTTTTGCTACTTTTTAAGCACTTTGTAACATTTTTTTAAAGAAACCAGCTTTCTAAAAAAATCTAAATAACACTCAAATAAATGCTATTTCCCTTGCGGCAATCAATAGACGACAATCATTATTTCATTAACATAATAACATATACATGTTGGTTTAGTCATAACTAAATGACAACATATGTCATAATTATAATCATATCATATTATATAAGTTATGATTAAGTATAGGAAGCTCAAACTAGCCATCTTTATATCAGACAGGGCAGACTTTGCTGCACAACACTAGACAGTGGTCTACTAAGATTTTCTGCAATGTGAGATGAATCAAGATGTATCTTCCTTACTGGGTAGGATTACACTCCGGTATCTGGAGAGTTTGTACCAAAT
The DNA here is from genome assembly GCA_023566465.1 of Cottus gobio. Taxonomy (NCBI): domain Eukaryota; kingdom Metazoa; phylum Chordata; class Actinopteri; order Perciformes; family Cottidae; genus Cottus; species Cottus gobio. Next base: position 13,133,771 of record CM042220.1, read on the forward strand.
TTGAACAAAACCTATAATTATATTTAGAATATTTTCTTCCATTTAAAATTGTGAAGAGTGACACTTTAATCTGTTTTCTTCCAGTATACAAATGAGTTGGTAACAGCATGAAAGTGTAATTATGTGAGATAAGTTGCAAACTTGTACCAACCAGACTTTCTATCATTCAGTGGGGTAAATGTGAATTACTGAATAACATTATGGTAAATCATTGACTATTGTTTTTTTTTCTCTCAGTTTAAATCATTGTAATTCCCTCTTAAGTCATAAGTTAATTTATTGGTTGACTGCCTGATTAATCGCAGGTCTACATATTTATTTTTTTCAACTGCATGATAAGGCAGATATGCTTAACGGTACAGATAATATAACTGGACCTGCCATCAACACAATTATCATATTTTACTTCTATTCTCATAAGCAGTACATGCTCTCAGAGAGATGATTATGTAGCGGCTGGCAGAGCAGTCCATCCCACCAGAACCACATGATCTGAAAAAACTGGCTTTCCCAGAATGCTGCAGGCTTAGTTTGAAAGGAGACTCCGCTGGGACTGGACTGAAGGGAGGAGGGGGGAGAGGGGGGGTCACCACCAGAAAGAGCTGGCACATGCCCAGTACTGAGAGTCTGCCATCCACAGCTTGAGCACAGGCCCTTTCCTAAGCTCATTAAGCTTTACTCCTATGATTGTGAACAAAAGTACAGCAGTGAAAAAATATGAAGGAGAGATTTGTTGTAAATGGTTGGACCAAATTAGGAGGAAATCATTTCAGAAGGGGAAATATGTTAACTACACATACAAAAACTTGTGGTTAAAAAAAACTGGATGAACAGAAACGTTGCCATGTTGTTAAAAAAACACTAACTCTTACCTTGAATATAAACATGATCATTCTGTTGATGAAATTACAGATAACAAGATTCAAATTCGCTCCAACCCGACCAATTGAAGCAGTAATGTGGTGCCACAATGCATCAGCTATACTGTATAATACATAAATATATATAATGTCTGGGAGGTTGTTTCACACAATGACTACCTTTACTAAAGTAGCCTTTGCAACGCTCTCTTTATTAATTAGCTCTCTATATTAATTAGCTCTCTTTAATGGAAAAGATCCCCCTTCAGACAAGCAATGCACTTTTAGTTGTAGTGCAGTATTTCTAAATTGTGGTATTACTACATTTACTTAAAGTGGCTATCTTGAAGATTTTAATTGAAATAAATGTCTGTCAAGTCACCATCTATTGCTGAAGGACGTAGCGCAATGCTGATTAAACCAGGGCCCACTGATGGAAGTATGGCAATATTCAAATATTTGCAGTATTATGAACTGGGTGTCTGTGGCAAAATGCTGTATTATAGTTTTTCTCCATTGTACATACAAGTAAAAAATGAAACTATGCTATTCTGAAAAAAAAGCATGTTAGTTTAGATTTCCGAATGCAGCCCGAGACATTTGTTTACACTAAAAGATTAATTCTGAATCAACCAGACTGATTTATAAGGATTGCCACTTAAAGTAAAGGATATGAATGCTTCCTGCTTCCTTCAATACTGGCAATGTGTACTACTTGCCTTGTTACTATAGCACTACATATAGTAATGTCAGCATAGAAACCTAACTGCAGGGTACTCAGCAGTTTAAGACTTTTGCTGCATATGTTTTTCTGAACTCTTGTTCTATAAACAGCATCTAACCTCATCTACCATCTGAAAAAGAAACACGAATATAAAGTTACAACATATCAAATCCATAACCACCTTAAGCCAGCAAAGACATTTAAACCAACTGCATAATTCAAGTTTTATTTTTTCCTGTATTCATCAGCAGCATTGATTGCTTTTATATAGAACTGACCCAACCTCTGCAACCCTGTGGCACTGTATCATTTAGTGCCCGTCACCAACCACACTGGAAACACTGCAGGGCCTGCGAGAGCTCTTAGGCTTCAAGTGGGCTTTGATTATTATAGATGTTGAGGGCCAAACAACTTGACATGAATTGGGAAATGTCATTTATTGACATCTATTGTTTTAAAAAAGAAACTATGACTTTAGATTGTTCTATTTTAGATCGTTTTGAGGCAGTTTCATAAGATTTGATTTAGGATTAGGAAGTACAGAAAAGCAGTCACAACGTGAAACATCCCATAATTGCACTGAGACAAATTAAAACACTGCTGTCAAAACATTTCCTCAACCATCTCATGGAAAGCAGCCGCACACAACATCCCAGACTGCTCCAACATCCAGACAAAAAGTGCAGACAGCCCAGTCTATCTGAACCACAATCTGAAGCTGGTCTCGGGAGACAGGAGGAGGCTGAGAGGCCTCAGATAAGTGAGTGGCAGTTCTGACACCTTCACAAATGCTGTCTGCGTCTATATAATGCTGACTTTGAACCAGGGCGCCTTCAGAAGAAACCCAGCGACAAGAACAAGTGTGACAAGCCACAGCTCACGAGGGAGCTCCTGTGAAACATCAAGGCGTGGCTCACGAGAAGGGAATTACAGATGAATACCTTATGGCCAAAAGCCAGTTCAACAAATGCTTAAAACACACCAAGTCCCAGCACAGGACCTGAGAGGAGAGCCAGTCTGCCACTAGTGACTCAGGCTGTAGTTCTTCAAATATACCACTCCCTCACACTTGCCAATGACATTTAATTGCCTCTGCATGGCCATCAGCATCCGTCTTGCATCACTTTGATTGGTTGCCAAGTCATCGTTGACTTTGTTGAACTAACCTCGAGTCTCCCAGTCCATATGCTGCCTCCCCGATGGGAACTACAAGAAAACCTATTTGACCGTCCATTTACAGTGACTGACTGCTCATAGCTATTCTGTGTAAGTCACTGACTGATGATGCGGTTAACTGGTTGTAAAAAGATACTTCTCAACTTATTTAAATACATTTTCTGTTTTATTTGTCTTTATGTACAAAGGAATTTAACTTTTACAAGTATAATTTCATTAAGTTGTGAAGCACATACATTTTATATCATTAATTTTTCAAAATGTGTGAAGTTGTACGAATAGTTTAATCAAATTAATATTCCCTTTTCAATGTTGTAACTTATTTTCCCTTTCTTTTTTAAGTTCAATTCATATTTTAATGAAACAGCAAATCCACAGGCTAATACAACAGCTCACTGCAAAGCCCAACACTTCCAACACCTGCCAAGAATAAGAAAGGTGAAGGTGATTGAGTGCAGGGAACAAGGCTGTTTACCGCACTGGAAAAAGGCATGCACTTAAAACCCCAACAAGGTAGTGACATGCAATCCAGAAAGGCCCGTTTTAGTTATAGATCCATGAATTTGAAGGCTTATCAGACACCAAAACACTGCACTGACAATTTTTTTTTTCAACCCTTGACAATGTTTTACTTTTTTAAATAATCTTCCAGGAATGTGTGCCTTTTGGTATTTCAATCATCCCGAGGCAACCCCTAGCCAGTGGGACTGCCTTTTATTGTGAAGGGATGTTGTTTCTCAGACCATGGCAAAAACATTTTTTTTTGCACACGGTAGCAATCGCAGCCAAATATGGAGTTTCCTTCATTTGAAAATCTGCATTTTTTGCCAAGAATACACCAGCAGCAAAACAACAGAGAGCCCCATCCGTGTGTCTGAGTTTCAGCCATGTTTTTCAATCGTCAGCCTCCCTTACGTCTGACGGAAAAGTCACACTTCAGTGATTGTGTGTTGTGCTCTGAATGCTGCCAAAACGCAGGTGACCTACACTCAACACTGTGCCTGAACGCATCCTGCTACATTACATTACATTTCATTTAGCTGACGCTTTTATCCAAAGCGACTTACAATAAGTGCATTCTACGGTTACAAACAAGAATCAGAACAACAAGAATCAAGAAGGTACAATTTCGTCAATAGACACAGACAGAGCACAGGAGCTGCTGCTGCTCACACTATACGCCTCCTTCGTAGACACGGTGTAGCACACATTCAAATGCAGGCCAATCATCATGTAAACCTCTGAGCATATCTTACTTTTCATACGACGTACCCACTGCTTTACCCCTGCTTCAGTTATCGAGTCGATGAGGGAAACAGCCAAAACAGATGACACCATGTCTCTTAAAATCTTGACACTGGCTTTTATGTCAAGATTCTGTTCACTGACTTCACCTTCCACGTTCAACACCATCCTGCCAGCCATGAATAATCCCAGCTAAACTTGACCCATTTACACTTTCAGTTTCCCTTAAAGATGAAAACATTTCATGCATCTGGGACTCTGTCAGACAGCCTTTTTACGAACACAACTCAGTATAGGGCTGTAAGTATGCAACTATGATCTTCACTGATTAAAAGAAAAGAAGAAAAATAATGCTTGTGAATAATTCAATAAAATGTGCATCACAGTTTACAGTACCAAGCCAAAACCAATTCAGTTTGAGCCATATTCAGACCCAATTAATGTACAATGACTAACTGAAAAAAAAGAAAAAGTAAATCCTCATATTTGACAATACATGTTTCTCGTCTGAGGGATTTCAATATATTCCATTGTGCATTAAATTGTCCGGCACACATTTTCAAAATACTTTTGTTTACAGATGAAGCCACATTTATGACCACCACGTCTTTGTATGGGAAGAACACAACCTGCATTTCACAGAGATGTCAGCTTATTCAATTGCCATTGATTTAAGTAATAGTTATAGGAGTAGTGAAAAAAACAGCCTATTCACTTTCTTGACAGTCAGATGATACCACTCATACCCATACTGTAAGTTACAGCCAGCAGCTGGCTAGCTTAGCTTAGCACAAAAAGTGAAAACAGGGAAAACAGTTGGTTTGGCTCTGTCTTAAAGTAACAAAGATGTTATAATTTACTAAAATGTTTTATTTTTACATTCCAGTGCAAACAAACCTGTTAATTAGTGAGTGAGAGAGGTTCTGCTCAGAGGATTTCAGTCCTTTGTGACAGAGCTAAACCTGTTTCCTGTCTTTATGCTAAGCTAACCTTCTGCTTGTTGTAGCTTCCTATTGAACTGAGAGACATGAGAGCAGTATTAATCTTTTCACAAAAGAAAAACTAATAGGCCTATTTCCCCCAGAAAAACTGAACTATTGCCTTAAATGCTCAATGATGCAAAGCCACCTCATTAGTTTATCTCAATGTTTTAAAACACTTCTTTTCTAGCTTGACTCATTTGGTATATTTCTCAAACAAAAGCCTGCCAAAAGATTAAGCTGCAATTACTGTATATAACTTTGTATTTATGATATTATAGCTGCATAATTACTGTCAAGCCTTCCATTGATGACAGGTTGGTTTATTGTCTTTATTGTTAGCGAAAGGTGATGAAAACATGCAGTTCAGTGGTTGTGTGTAGCACCAGACTGCTCAGACTCTACATTCTGAGAGAACGTAATAGAAGTTACTATTACTGGTGAACTACATTGTGATTTGTGACTCCTTTTAAATAGTGAATCACCTTCAGTGCAGTGCACACAGCAGACAACATCTTTGATTTGATACCATTAGGCCACATCAATGCCTTCATAAAATGGAGAATGTCTTAAAGAATCACATCTGTGAGAGGTTCCCTTTTCCTAATTCAAATGTTCTATGAGAGGAGGTTTTCACATTGTGCCAGGCTTGGACCTGGCTGTCATCACAGGAGGAGCCAGACCTGTGAGCAGACCAGTTTTGACTGGGTATATGTGGGGTCATTGGGATCAGTTACCAGGCGTCAGCTTGGAACATGTCTCCCTCATCTGGACACGAGTGGTAGAGCAAGGTTAAGTAAGTACATGGGTCAATACAGAGTGCTCAGGGAAAAATATGAACAAAAGGGATATTGTGCAGTTTGTTGCTCCAGGAATGACTCGTTTACGAGCCACTTTGAGCAGCACTATGGGCGAGCCTTGCAGCCTGTGTGCTCAGTGCATGAAACACAGCACTGGGCCGGTGTCCATGTGCAGTGTGAAATTCAGCATGTGAGTCCCATGCATGCAGCGGTGGGCTCTATCAATTCAAGAGTGCATTTTATCTGACACTAATGCATTATTTAGTTGCATTCCCGTCTTGAAGGCTGAGACGGTCACACCCCTCTCTAGAGAGCTCAAATGGGACTGCTTGCTATGATACAATGCACACATCCCCCCCCTCCCACCCCCACCCCATTCCAGATGCGGGGACGTTATTTCCGATTCGCTCGTGGTTTTATCACACAAAATGAGCCTCGTGGATATCACAATACAGACCTAGCCTCACACAGTACTGCCATTCAACCCATCTTGGTCAATCCTTCTGGGGCATATGCATCACTGGCATGATCCCACCTCACATACCATGCACATGGGCCAAGCCATTTCAAGACAAGTGTTGTTTCTGCTGCTACGATTTAACCAGGGCTGAACTTTCACGTGACATATGAGATATGCACCCATTTGTTGGGATGAATTACCCCCACAGTTCATATGACCTCACGTACCCAAAAAAAAATTTTTTAAATGACAAGCGACTGCAAAAAAAAAAACAGCACCAAGCAAACACGGAGATAGCAGAAATCATATGTGCGGCACAATATATATTGCACTTCAACTCACCTTGAGCGGCCGTTCCTCTGGTGCTGAATACACTTGCTATCAGAGTGGCCACATACCAAATCATAGTACTATTGCCGACCAGCTATTACCACGCAAAGTGCCCCGTTCAACCAATCTCTCATATTCGACCTTGCACCTCACGGTCTCTTAGCAAAAGCCCCTTTTCATATCCTATTTTCTTTCCTCGTGGCGTTTCCCTTCATCCCTTCCCTCCCCCGTCCTTCCATCCGCATCCTCTCCCGAAGAGACAGAGCACCTGCACCGCCGCGTTTGTAGTAGACGGAGCCGTTTTACGAGCGCATAGTGAAACCAAGTGTGAGAATGCAGCCACAGGTCCGCCTCTTCTGTCATTGGATTGGCTGCTGATTGAGGCTTTGGGGCGTGTATTGGCTCTCCGTACGCCCCGCACCCGAATGACAGGAGCGCGGCCGTGCGCCGATTCAAGGTGAGTTGGAGCGTGCCATAGTAGTGGAGCCGCAGTATCATGCGCATTGACAGAGAGACGTGTCCACATCTTTAAATACCTCTCCTAAACTGGCACCACGTGCACCATCACCGCCCATCATCCACGCGGCCTTTTTTTTGTTGTATTGTTTTATGTTGCACTATTCGCCACGTCAATGTTGGCACCATCCAGTTATGCATGGCGCAGGTTTATGCATCTGCAATGAGAACCAGGGGACGCTGGTGGATGTGTGTGACTCATCTGCCGCTCACCCATAGCCCTCAGCTGGTGTCATGTCGCTGACACCGACATGAAACGCTCTTTTTTGTGCCCTCGCTACCGCGCCGTGTCTGGCTTTATGTGATGGGTGTGGCGACAGATACAATACCGTTTGACTGGGTTTTTTTCTCCTCAATGGCCGCGAGCGCGAGGATGCAGCTCCATCACGCTGCCCACTGCGCACACATGGTTAGCACTGATAAGGCTGCCTCCCTTTCAGTCCCCCCCCTCCCCGTTTTTTACATGCAGAGGGATCATAACGCCTGTGCGCCTCTGGCTGCTCAACATCGGCTCAGATCGCACCAAAATAGCGTGGACACCGGCTGCTGTGTGTGCTACTGGGAAATAAGCATGTAAGGGATCTGTCGTGTGAGAGGAATTCTTGCAAATCGATGGTCTTTCAGCCGAATTTGTCACAGTTTTGTCTCGGCATCTCGGTCTGACTCCCCCCTCCCTTCTGTTTTTTGGAGACTGTCATATTGCTGTCTGAAATCAAAGAAAATCTCAAAAAGGTGCCGAAATATCAAAGACATTCTCCATTTTGTTTGCAGACCTTGATAGTCCTGCAGTAAAATCCTGCCGAGTAATATTTCCACAACACACCTGCACATTTGTATCACTATTTCAAAACCAGATTTGACTGCAGCAGTACTTTCCCCTCTGAGATAACAGGTATAAATACAGATGGAATTAAACAAATAATCAGTTTATTGGGCACTATTAACTGCCAGATCAGCTTCAGTGCTCCTTGCCATATATCACCAAGTCTCTGAAACTCTAAGCAGGGCTGAACATTGTTCTTCCCAAAGATACTCTCGCTCATTGGCTGTTGTCGCTCTCAGGGGACATGTCAGGTTGTGATCTGGTGACTGAGAAGGCGGTATTATGTGATTCACATCATTTTTATACTCATCAACCACTCTGTGACCCCTCTTACGCTCTGTGGAAACATTTGCATTTATAATGTTTCTTTACTCATCTTTTCAAGTTTGCTCCCTTTATTTTCCATTGCTTTTTCTCTAAAACAGGTCAGACTCCCCCAAGGAGGCGCAGTTCAATCTGATGGTTTGCCAGGTGATTAACAAGCTAGAAAATAAGAGAAACAAACAAACATCAAAAAGAAAAAACATTACTTTTTTCTGACTTTTTGTTAAACTCTAGATAGTTTCTGCTCAAATGAATAAATATAAGGCAACATTACTCTTTGGTTGAACTGCTCGCTGCACATAGACATGTTCAACCTGCATGTGTTTCAAGCCAAAAAAGGTTGGGAAGGACGACACTAAAACAGCACAGGCTTCTCACAGAAGAGATTAATGATCAGATTTGGAGACGAGTAGCATCTGAGCGATGCTCTCTGTGCTCCTCCCTCTCAGCTGGGTCCACCATGCCACAGACATACAGCACTGCACATGTTTCAGTGTAAGCAGTTGTATATGTAGGTGTTGGAAGCTAAAGAAAACTAGCCTCCTCTATAACAAACGATGTGCCTGCAAGAAAACAGCACGAGTCTGCTGGAGGGGAAGCTTTTCACAATGGCATGTACTACTGAAGCCATGAGTCATAAGTTATGGATCCTAATTATCAACAGCTGTGGCAGGGAGTCCTTGTTTAATCGAAGCTGTGTGACTAAACAGGAGAAATCGAGGGTTTCAAATGAACTCCACTGAGAGCGCTGCATGGTGGAATTGTTACTGTCAATGACCAAGTCATTTGGAAGGTGGAGCATCCGTCAGATTCTCACAATTACTATCAGGGGAGGTGTGCAAGAGTGTGCTGTGACTGCTGCATGGCTAAACAAGGTCACATCATCCCCCTCCAACCCTCACCTAAAGTTACAGAAGTGCTGACACCACACCTGGACATACTGGAGGCTTATACCCTGATAATAAAGCCTGTTTCCACAGTGACACACACATGACATAATAGCATTTGCTTCACAAGGCCATGGGAGACATTGTTTCTTTTTTTCTCTGCATGATAGAATTTGATTGCCTACAAGCCAGAGCAGAGACAAGATAAGAGCAGTTAAAATAATCTCTTATGCAATATAACTATTAGTTTCCCAGCCCTGTTAGGGGAGACTGGATGGCTGTGTTACCAAAGGGCAGCAAGGGAATATGAAATGTTTCTAAATTTTGAATGCAGCGGAGACCAGAAGCACTGCCCAGAAAAACAACTTTGGGATTATTTTCTGCATTGGAAAAGAAAACGTTCATTTGCCATGCACTATGCATCAGATTCCTCTTTTATTGAGTTTCATGCGGATGTTTATGCATGTTTGCCGCTTGAAACTGAATCTGAAACTAAAGAAATAAGAAATTTGTTGAATTGGTTATCCTTTTATTTTCTCAACAGTAAAAAGTTACGGTTTAGTCTTCTTTTGAGCAGCAACCAATAAAGAAAACAATATTGTATTTCTGTTTTGTTTTCTCACAGATGCTGCAAGATAATATCTGAGTCACTGTATCTGTAGTCTTTCAGGTGTAAAAATAATGGAATGAAAAATGAATAGATATTTGTCTTCAACTTTATTTTTAGGGTCATTGTCCGGTGGGATCTTCTCGGTCTGTCACTACTGTGAGCATGCATGGCGTTGATGTCCACATTGCCGAAGGACATATTTTACATCCACTAAAGCAGAAGAATATATTTTTTTAAAGAGTACGAATATGGCATTATCCATTATGTTTAATCAAAACCAAAACAAATTCTGCTCCTTTATTCTCACGTATTGTAAATCCGTACACATGGAGGTGTGACGAAGCATAGACCCGACAGCTTCCACAGATGCTTTAGTGACAGAGACATATGGATGTGAACGCTGAGGGCCCCATGCAGCATCAGTCAGTCAGCCTGCAGCGGACTAACCTGCCCAACAGATGTTCTGCTGCATGTCTGTTTATGGTGTTTTATAAGCTCGACATGTCCTTTTAGTCTCTCTCTCTCTCTCTCTCTCGCTCTCTCGCTCTCTCTCTCACTCTCTCTCTCTCTCTCTCTCTCTCTCTCTCTCACACACACAGAGAATAATTAATGCTTTTGTCCAGTAGTGGTCAGCAGTGGCTTACACAAGATACCAATTTCCCTTTTCATTTGTGCGTTTATTTCTGGCTACATATGATACATCTGAAATGTCCCCTTGCTGACATAGACAGTGCAGGGTCATGTTAGTATGAACACAGGATTTTAATTCAAATACCAGGACTGAAACAAGTCAACTTCACTGTTTTCACAGTTTATTTTTGTCTCCATTTGTCTATGAAGCCGCCGGTTTGAATGACACATACGTTGCGTTGGCAGAAGATCTTTAGGCCTCAATGCCACTTTCATTCTCCGCACCGCTCCTCAGATGAGAATCACTTGTCATGTTCAGTGGTCATCAGTGGAGTCTGTGAACGGCCCACCTAAATGGTGGATCTGTGGGTTTATGAGTATAGTGAAGCGCTGTGCTTTGTTTGTTTAGCGTACTGAACTGCAGCCGTACATCTGGATGCTGTTTCACCTCAGAAAGAGAAATAATCTAATCTTGGCCTCTGACTATTCGCACACGACATGTGCACTCCATTTAAATACACTGACACTTTCAGTGTCACCGTTAAACACATTAAATCATGCCGTTCAATTCAATGTGGGTCAGTGGTTAGCAAGTCGGTCTTTCAATCAGAAGGTCGGTGGTTCGATCCCCGGCTCCGGCAGTCTGCGTCGTTGTGTCCTTGAGCAAGACACTTAACCCTAATTGCTCACCGTTGCTGTGTCTACGGTCTACTGTATATCATGTAAGTCGCTTTGGGTAAAAGCGTCAGCTAAATGAAATGTAATGTAATGTAATTCATTTGGAGGTGATACAGTATGGATGCCGTGGCCTCCTGTCACTCTCTACATAGGTGTACATTACTGCCAGAAATAGAGCTCTTTATCGGTGAAGTGCAATTAAAATATAGCTTCTATGTACACGTCACTTTAATTTTGTCACATAAAAAAGTGACAGTTTTGCATCCTCCCACCCCCTTTTATTGAGTCAACTAATTAACTAAATGTACACTTGCATAAAGCCTAAAATAATATAACAAATTATAATAATACACCCAGTTAAATAATATAACAATCAAAGGTACAGTTAGTGTTGAAATGAAGCAGCAAATCTTAATTTAAAGATGCTTGCTCACTCTTATCACACTGACATCATTAAGTCTCTGAAAACATTTTATTTCCTCTCCTGTGCATCATGCCGTCTTTCAGCTCACTTGTGAAAGCTATTAATAACATGGTGCTAATTGAGCTGTAGATGCAGCGCTTGCTAATTTCTGACTCTTGTTCTGTTTGGCATCACAGCGCCATTTAGCCTCTGAATGTGATGAAATTCACTGTGGGTGAAACTCTGCCAGCAGCATCTCTTTTGCAAGAAAGAACAAGGAGTTCAATTTCTGTGGCTGAGATGAGAATCTGTGTGTGTGTGTGTGTGTGTGTGTGTGTGTGTGTGTGTGTGTGTGTGTGTGTGTGTGCGTGCGTGTGTGTGTGTGTGTGTGTGTGTGTGTGCGTGCGTGCGTGCGTGCGTGCGTGTGTTCGACAAAAAGACAAAGGGGACATATTTAGTCAGTTATTGTTTTTCGACATGTGATAACTTTCCGAGAGTTAATCTCATTGCAACCAATATAAAAACTTTTTGCAGTGCAACACAAACTACTTCAGCTTGCTTGACCTGTAAAGGCTATTTCCAAATGATGAATAGTACTGTGAGGTCACACTGTTTCTTTATTTCTTGAATTAAAACAATAACCAATTACCTGCTAAATGTGTGCTCACTGATTACTGATTACATTTACTAATTTCAATTTAGAGATGACACCATGGACATGGTTAAAACAGAGAAAAGGGGAGGAGTTATAATATCAGTTTTAAATGATCCACAAAAATATGACAAACAGATTGACTTTACATTATCATACCGACGGTGTGCTGAAGCTTAATATCTGTCAGGTTGGTGATTGACCAAAGGGAAGTGAAATGGCTCATTAAATATACAATGAAGGTTCAGCTTACATGGAAAACGGGTAGTGAGCACATGTGATGGACCTCCTGCATGTTAAGGTGTATTTTAGAGTGAGTCTATAAAGCTTATCTAACCTCACCTGATGATTGGTTGCCTAGTAATATGGGTAACCAAGGAGATGATTAGTGGACCCCGCTGTTTGATCACATAAATCAGCATCATGTCTCCCCAACGAGCTGAAAAAAGCACCGCAGCACAAAATGCAAAGTTATTGAAATGTTGTATTTATCAGGATGACGTTGGAAGGCAGATGTAAAGTCAAGACATTTACTCAAGTTGTACTGAAGTACAAATTTGAGGTACTTTTACTTAATTTAAGTATTTCCATTACACTTTACTTTACATTACATTACATTTCAGAGGGATATTGTACATTGTACAGCTGCATTATAATGTTTCAGATTTTGCTTGTAAAGTTCTGAAACAATGCATTATTTTAGGGTAGACATTGAGTCTAGCTTCTCATTTTTGAGGGTGGTCAAATGGACACAAATGTAAATTTGTACTAATACAGACAAAAAAGATATTATGTAAGATACACTGCTCATACACAGATACAGTCAGCTTGCTCCTCTTCACCCCTCACTGCTGCAGAAAACAGCAGATTTTGATAACATTGAATCAACAACAAGAGCAATTGAAGCAGTTTGTCTTCAGTTTGATTGATAGCACAAATTAAGTATAAACAGGTTGATTTAGGATGAGTGGAAAAAGAAAAACATAATAAATAAGATAACACTGACAGGTTCCATTCCGCATTATGAGTACTTCTCCTTTGACACTTGAAGTACATGTCGTTGGTAATACTTTTACTTCAGTAATATTTTGGATGCAGGACTTAAGCAGGTATTATTATGTTAGAGGAATACTTTTTCCATCACTGAGGGCTGGTCACGACATGTTACATAAACCAGCTCTCCAGTTCTTTGAGATCGGCCTATTGACACCAGCACTGCTTCACACTGCGCACAAACCAAGAGAGTCAAGTTGCCTGTTGGCTGCAAATTACAAGTAAATATAGAGTGGAAGAGACAGTTTTAGCAGATAAATAATCACGATGCATAGGAGTCTGCAAGCTTGGCTCTTGCTTAAGCTTGATCAATTGATTAAAAAAGGAATATAACAACGTTTACATTTCAGGATATTGCAAGGGCAGTTTTTTTCTTTTACCAAAAAGCAATAACCTCTGGAGATAACTTAATTTAAACATAGCAGTAGTGGAAGAGGTATTCTGATACTATCCTAAAAGTAGCAATAATAAATAAATGCATCTTTAATAACTACTGTTCAATGTTATTTGTCCTGGTAAAATATATTTGTACATAGTATAATTTGATGAATATCACATCAAATTCATCTTTCGTAAATACAATACATTTTCTGACTAATGGTGAATAAACTTGTGTATGTACTATAAAGCAGGTGAGTAAGATTGTATTAGGTATGATGTGTATATTTAACAGCCCAGTAATCAGAATCAGAATCAGAATCAGAACCATTTATTGCCATGTATGCTTACACATACAAGGAATTTGTCCTGGCGGGAAGGTGCATACATTTAACATTTAACAATACACATTTAACAGTTAACGCAGTGCCATAAATGAGGATGAATGGATGAATGAATATCTACATTGAGACAGCAGCATAACAAAATACCAAAAGTAAGATAAAGTGCATGGAATGTGCATGAGTGTAAGTGTTGTGTGAAAATGGCAAGTGCAATGCCCAGGTGTCAAGTGTATTCAAGTCAAGTATAAGTATAAGGCTATGTGCAGGGGAGTAAGTGGGTAAGCTGGATACTTCTGGCCTAATAAGATGATAAACGGCTAAAACAAACTCCTCTCCTGCTTCGTTCCTTAGCCTGTCCCATCTGCCGGTCATGTCTGCTAGATTTTAACCACTGAAACACTTTTTGGTTGCAGCTTTGTATATGAAATCTAAAGACAAATATGTGTCAGCTGCAATCTTCAATATTTAAAATAAGACTCTAAAGAGCAAATACCAAAAATAGCATGCAGAGGAATCTCCAGTTTCAGGTTGAAATGCAGATTACAGCTTAAAAAGTGACAAAGATAGTGGGCAAAGAACAAATACTTACTTACCTGGAGTGCCATCATCAAGCCCACCCATGTATCCTTTATCTAGAATGTGTGATGATAGCTCACATCAGCATGCACCAAAAGGAACCAAATGTATTGCTTTTGTATAATACTTTGCCCTTGACCAAATATCATATTTTTTCAAAATAGTTGTATTTTTGGAATTTGTGTCCACTGTCCCTGAATGGGTTTATAATAATGTATCTCAGTTCAATGTAGCACTTTATTGCATGTCTGTAATGCCAGATTGTTTTAACATCTCCCTAAATGTTTGAAATGAGACATACAAGAAACAGATGTCCCCACTGTAAACTGCTTGCTTTGTAGGCTGCTATTTTTTAAGAGATGGAACGCTGCTAGAATATACTGCATGTTGATTGGGAAAGGAGCTACAGGTGAACAAGGCGATGTGGGAGTCAGGTGACCTGGATCTGGATATCAGGTGGAGAATGGCCATAAAGCGTAATCGAGATGCAGGGGTTTGAGGAAGAGGAAATGCGGCTGAAAAGAGGGACCAAAATAAACACAACTAAGTTGTTTCCAATGAAATATAATACAAATGACAGACAAAACATTAGTATATGTAGATGTTTATATGGGTGAGCATAGAAATGCTGAATACAACCCAATCTGTCTGTGAAGGCTTTGTCCACATGGTACACAAATAAAGCCAAACAACTGCTGTTGTATTAATACTGCAGTACACTGGCAATCTCTGCATTATGTGCTAATATACTGTAAACTAGTATAGATGTCAACACTTATTGGAAAGAATATAAAACTTAAACTGCTTTCATATATTCAACCTGCAGTGCTATAATCTTTTTTGTAAAAGAGAATTTGCAGTTTCATTTCACTGTAGATTTTGCATAATAATGCAGGCTGCTGTGCTTTCATATCCTGCACCTTTTTCAACACAGTCCACACCTTAAATAGCTTGGTTGGTGTTAGATCTGTCTGTCAAGCTTACAGGAACAGGGCTCACAGGTTGGAGAGACGAGGGACGAGTGGAAATTAAATCCAGAACCAACAGTGCCGCATTCTTCATTTCTTGAAAGATATACATTCACAGTGCTAAATGAGGAACAGAGGCTCAAACAAGAACATACCACAGGAAATGAAGGTGTCTATAAGCAACACTTACAGGGATGATGCCATTAATCTGACTCAGAATTAAATTCACCTCAATTGACTGAAGCTGAACATGACTATTTCCTCCAAAGATGTGTCCCAGTTTTGATCCACATTGTCTAAGACTGAAATGGCAGTAGAAAACAAGGCCTTTGAGTCTGTTCTCACTGGAAAAAAACAGTACAATCCAGAATATTTATATGTGTGAAACAATGGAAATGTAAGGTTTGCTATAAGAATAAACAACGGGCAGCCAGAAGGGGTCTTGCAACAGAGGAATGATTGCTTAGCAACATATAACACTACAACAGCGGAGGGTGAGCAGGATGGTCTGATGGTGCAGAAGGATTCAAGCAAGGCAGCAAATTCCATTGTTTTATTTTGTACCTTTTCTTTGTCTGTTTTATGTTCTAGTAGTGGATGAATCAGAGGAAAGGGCACATACTTTAGTTTAGCTTACTGTGACATAGTTTTAAATTCAACTTGTGTTTTGTGTGACTAGGTTTTCTGAAGAAATTACAAAATCGACTACACATAATATTACTATTGTTATTATTGTAAGAAGATGCAGTGAGTTGGATACTGTATGCCTGGCAGCTGCAATGATGTCTGATGTTACACTGCCACCTGCTGCTTATTGGTTGGAAACTTAGCAGCTGCTGCTTCCACAGTAAGCAATGAAAATAAATGGAGATAAATTACATGAATTGAATATTAGAAGAGTCAGCAGTATAGACCTACTTAAAGAGGAGTATGCTATTTTCCTGAAAGATTCAGGTATTACAAAATGCTCTGTTTATCTTTTCCTACAATTTAGCATTTTGCACCATCAGTAGGTTTGGAGAAGGATTGGGAATGAGCGCTGATCCAAAAGGAGAAGGGTGTTTAGAATCAATGCCACTATGATGTACGGGCAAATCCTCTCTGTGAACCGTCCATCTTCAGCCCGGATGCCCTTGTAGTGATTTATTATTCTGATGTTGCCCTCAATAATGTCTTCCAGGCAACATCCTTCTGCCAATAAAGGATACTACATAGTCCATTTACTCAAGTACTGTTCTTAGTAAACCTAAAAACTCTTTACAGTTAGTTCCTGTAGTTTGCATAGCATTATGGGTGTAGTGCTGGCATTATATGTTTATATAAAGGTCCATCATGGGCTGTTTATATGGTCCTATTTGTGTTATGTATTTATCCTCTTCAATTCAGTGGTTGCAATATTTCTAAACTATTTAGTCCTTAGGTGAAAAAAATTATAAAATTTTTCAATATGGAAAACAAATATATAGTCCTCCAGTGCTCTTTGTTTATCACCTGATAAAGAGGAGTTTTTTTTTTCTTTCCTGTGTTCTATCATCAACCAATAATAAACCAATAAACCCTTTGAAATTATGCATCATCATGAAATTGAAGTGTTCCATAGCGGAGTCTGCTCTTTGAGTTTGACTTGTTTCCACCTCCATGCGCTTAAAAGAAGTTAGCTTAGAGGACATGATCACTGCTTCAGGTGCAAGTTCAGGTTCTTAAATGGGATATTTGGTGCAACTAACAGGCCTGTCTGTGAAGTGCTACAGGGTTCAAACAAAGATGGCCATACTCTATTTTGGTGTGACAACAACATACTAGAAAAATCATGGGGTGTAGTCACAAAGCTTCTTAGTGAAAAGAGTTGCTTGTATTTTATTAGAAATATGTCCTTTTCTAGGGTTTTACCCTTTCAGGTTAGCATGTAAAAGAGCTCCTAAGCTCCTCATGAGAGATGAGGTCACATCTTCCACCCAGTGCAGTAACCAGAAATTAAAGAGATTACAACACTAAAATATTTGCTAACTGGAAAAATGTAAGTGTTTGCTGGTTTATAGATTTACAACCAATGCTGCGACTCATCAGTAATCACAGAAACTGATGAGAGCTGAGCCATTTACCTTGTTGATTAAAAAAATGAGGCACTAGAACTACCAGCATGGTAAAAACACATTTGTGAATAGACTACTGCGCAGATAGGCCTGTGTTTTCAACTTCTTTTAAAGTAGGCCTATGGCTTACAATTTATTAAACAGAGATGTTCAGTAGTATTCATAATTGCAGTGTCTGAAAATAGATTTTTCGGAATACCTTTGTATGGGGCAGTCACTTATGCCAAATGTCCTGACCAAAATGCATGGCAGAAAGTTTCTCAGAAGGAATAAACTTTTTGTCTAGGTGCCACACAGAGCAGATGGGCATTTGCAATATCTGGGGTCTTCAGGACTATCCTCTGAGAAGTTGCCATTCGACAAACCATTAAAAAAGGAACCTGACATTTAGAATATATTTGAATGGGGCTAAATAGAGGAAAAATGTCCTGTCCCCCATGGCAGAAAGTCTCCTGTTTGTCAACCCATATGGCAAAATATGTTTGTCCGACTGGAGTACTGTTTTCCCCAATTTTTACGACGCCTATCGGACTGCCAAATCAGGCACGATTTTCCCTACCCCCCCAATGGTCGGGTATTTCAAATGCCCCGGGGACCCAAGGGCTTAGCAGAAGCCTGGATCAAAATAATTCTTGAACAAAGTAGGTAAACATTACCATATGGTAACCATCCTACCACATAGCCCACATGTTGTCCGAAATGCAATATCTTAAAGACACTTTCAGATGTTTAGGCCAAAACATAGTATATTAACAATAAATAGGAAACTAAGTTATGACAACACAACAAAAGAAAACAGACAGAAAAACAAATTTGTAAAACTGTAAAACTGCAAGCAAGAAAAAAAGCCAAGTGTTTCATATTTCAACCTCATTGTTGTCAGTGTTGTAAAACAATAATAAGGAGTTGATCCCCTTAATTATGTCAGCTTTTCAGTCAAGGCCAAGAATAACATATATTATCATTAAATATATCCTCTTTCCCTGATATTCTATAAGTCATTATCTCATATGATGCCATTTTGAACAGATTTTCCACAAATTCATTGAAAGTTGTTCCAGTGTCTCATGTAATTCTGCACAGTGACGAGGTAGTCCACCATGTCTTAAAGAATGTTCAAATTTATAATAAAGAGACAGTCCAATGGTATGTATGTACATGTTATGTGCTTAATTGATCTAGAAAAAGGTATCAATGTACTTAATTACATTACATTACATTTCATTTAGCTGACACTTTTATCCAAAGGGCGACTGTGGCTCAGTGGTTAGCAAGTCGGTCTTTCAATCAGAAGGTCGGTGGTTCGATCCCCGGCTCCGGCAATCTGTGTCGTTGTGTCCTTGAGCAAGACACTTAACCCTAATTGCTCACCGTTGCTGTGTCTACGGTCTACTGTACACTGTATATCATGTAAGTCGCTTTGGATAAAAGCGTCAGCTAAATGTAATGTAATAATGTAATGTAAAAAGCGACTTACAATAAGTGCATTCTACGGTTTACATAATGTATTTGAACAACATATACTGAAATGATCAAGGCCTTTTAAACTAGATTGTAGGGCCCCTCACCAAGATGGGATCTCAAGATCAGATATTTAATCCAAGTGTTTGCAATGAATTGAATTATCACCTGCAAGGTGAGCCTCAAGCCTTTGGGGTCACAGGGCTGCACAGACAGGCACAGGACCCCATATGTATATATAATTTAGTATTTTATATGTGTTTAAATTATATGTGTTATAATTATAACTAAATGATATGTGTTATGTGTTATATTGTATGTGTTATGTTATATTTGTTATAATTATAACACATATAATTATAACACATATAACACAATTATAACACAATATAACACAATTATAACACATTTAACATAGTATACATTATTAGATGTGTTTTATTTATTTTGTATGTATTATATTATTTATAATTCCCCCCTGTATTTCCCTACTTGTTACTATTTCAGGTCTTAAATGCCTTCTGTTTACATGGTTTTCTTTTAATATATATATTTAATGAGCTTTGTTGCACGGAGGCTTTTCTGATCACTTGAAAAGGAGGAGTACATATTTGACCCCGCCTACTGCCTGTCAGGCAGTGTTGAGGGGTAAACCATCCTCCCGCTTGTAGCTATGGAAACTCGTCGATGGCAACATCCACCAGTCTGCTTTGCCCCCCATCCTCATACCTCTCAGAGGTGCTGAGTGTGTGCAACTGGGACCGATAAACGAGACGCTGCAAGATGGCGATTCCGCGACTCATGGCTTGTTTTGTTCTGTCCACCAGTTTCGGTAAGTTGTTGAGCCTTTCAGACAATGCTGTTACGAACACGTCGCTTTACCGAGGTGCGGCGACCTTAAAGCGCAGCTGTATCGGAGCTGCCGATGCTAACAGACGTTAGCTTGACAGAAACAGGTTGGGAATTGTCAAGGAAGCTTTATCGTCACGCCATATGCATTTGCCCGATATCGTATTTTTGAGCTTTTTAATGTCAATGTTATATTTATTCCTTAACGGTAACGCCACGTTGCT
The DNA here is from genome assembly GCA_023566465.1 of Cottus gobio. Classification (NCBI taxonomy): domain Eukaryota; kingdom Metazoa; phylum Chordata; class Actinopteri; order Perciformes; family Cottidae; genus Cottus; species Cottus gobio. Next base: position 13,153,815 of record CM042220.1, read on the forward strand.
GTTGTGATAATTTAACCTGAAAAAAAAATATGAAAATGACGTAGTTTTAAGAGCGTCGTTCACGTTTAATTTATGTCAACGATACCGTTCGCTGTCCGGAGCCGTCCACAACAAGCCGAGTGTTGGGGTGAAGTGTCGCTGCATTTCTTCACTCTGGATAAACTAACCAAGTCCCAACATCATGTTCGTGTGTTTATTTGTCTCTGGCGGGTAATTCTGAGGACATTTATGTCTTAACAAATAAATTAACAAAGAAAAACGTTACTTTGAGTGAAAGAAAAAGAAGCCACATGGTTACGTTACGGGACCTGTCGTGTCAGCTGTGAGACAAAGGCCACCATAAAGCACAGGGCCTGCAAGAGAATCTCACATAACATGCATCTACTGTGTGCATTAAGCGTGCAGCACATAGACTGTGAATAAACAGCAAAGTCACTGACCCGTACAGTGAGTTCATGCAAGTTAAATCCGTCTAACCGAACTGAATCCCATCCAAGAGTGTGTGAACTGACCATTAGTGATCACTGATTGACGATGATGAGGATGAGTGGGGGTGTTATTGGTGTGTAGAAAACGAAGAGCCAGACATGGTGTGTTGGATATGACACGCCTCATCGTCATCCCTGCCCAACAACAATAGCTGGAGCTTTGGAGCAGATCAATGCAGCTGATGCTGGGTGTTGTGTTCTTCCCCCCCTGGTGTGTGCACTTGGTGGGAGGTCACTCCGCTGTTGGATGAAAATTGGCAGTGGAGTGAGTTATTTCCAAATGGCAGATTACATTAGTAAGTGTTGAACTTTTGACCCAGCTCCTCTGCGAGAATTAATCAAATGACTAAGTGACTGATGAAGCAACGTTTCATTTATCATGTTCGAGGCGTTTTGGTTCCGAAACTCAGTGTGTAAATGTAGCTCACGGCCACCGTAGCCGGAGAAATTATAACATTTTTTAGATTAATGTTAAGAGTCTGAAATTCTTCCCTCCAGTTTTATTCTGCCTTTCGATTTAGAAAATGAATAGGAATCTGTTTTGATGTTGTTTAATTCATGCTTCGTATAACTTGCACAAATACATTTGACTATTTTAGTTCAAAGTAAGACAAAAGTAGTATTTTTGCATGAAGATTATCATGTTATTCCACACTGACAGTATCATATACTTCATCATCTGGTTCCTGCTATTAATTTAAGCTATATAATGTTACACTAGGGCTGCAATTAACGATTATTTTCTTGATCGATAGATTAATAGTTCTGTAGAACGCTTTTTAACACGATAAATCATTCTGTAGGATGATTCATTTATCACGGTAATGTATTCAGATTGTTTGTTTAATTTGTTCACAATCATAAGAGAAAAGCAGCAACCCTTTAGAATTGAGGCGCTGGAATCAGAGAATTGTTGGTATGTCTGGGAAAACAATTAATCGGTTATCAAAATACTTGCTGAGTCGACAGAGCTCTGGTTTGCACATTTGTCCTGAAGTCAGCATGGTCAGACATATTTAGTATTTTTGAAAATTTCAATATCTCACTGTTTATTTATCCTGCAGTGGAGAGCTTGTTTCCTCACCAGTGTCATCTTGGTCAGCTACGATGGCTTTAGAAAACAAAATACAGTTCTCATGCCCCTTTCTTACATTTCCTCCAGTGTGACAACGTGATTGTTTCATACTGATCCACTGGAGTGATTAGTTATGAACACATTGATTCCAGTATGCTGTGAATCCCAGTGGTCCATGGTCCACCCCTCTATGTGCTGCTAACTCTGCCTTCAGCAGATTTGCAGCGACTGCACTGGAATGTTTGGGAAAACAGCTTTATATAGATGCACTGGTCTGACATTTATTTTGTTTGTTTCAGGGTTGGGGATGGGTATTTGATTTCATATGTAGTGCGTAAGAGGATTGCGGAATCTGGCCATTTAAGAGCACATTTCTCTCAGAACAGACAATAGACCTACTTTGTTACAAAAACACAGGGATTAAGAATGAGGCTGAGATTAATTTAGAAATTCAAAAATATTGTCTCCTTTTCAACCTGTATTGTGTCACCAGGGGACCAACCATTGTTGTGTGAATGCTTTTATTCTAAGCTCATATTAGTAATTAGCTACACATTGTCATGTTAATTGACTGTGGTTATACTTTCCCACGGCCTACTTTAAAAAAAAGAATCCTGTCAAAAATGTGCCTGTTTGTGCAGTTGGTACACTATATATATATATATATATATATTATTGTTTTTGCATGCACCATACTCCTACTCTCAGTATGAGTTATTGCTGTGAATAATAAGGACTGAAAACTGTATTCATGAAACAGTTTCTTTTTTTGGTAATGTTTTTTCAAAGAGAGAAGGGGGGAGGATGACATATAACAAAGGTCACCCCCAAGGAGTATTTATCAGAGTTCCAGAGTGCTTCAGCAAAACTTAGTTATTAAAGAGAATTTCCTGTTAACTTAGAAAAACACATTACACACTGCTATGTTGAAATCCGTGAAATGACAGGGAGTTTTTTTGTTTTTTTTCGGTAACGTGATACTTGTGCAGCGTGGTTGTAGCCGATTCTATCAAATATCTATATTTGAAAGCATTAGATATGACTTTGTCCCTCTTTTTTCGTAAACTTTCAGTTTAACAGAAGCTTCCTCTATTGTAGAGAGACAACTCTTCACTCTGTCTCACATATGCCGAGGGAGCGTTTGTTGGACGAGCTCTCCTTGTGTCTCATGGGATGTCCAGTCACAGCTGGGCTATAAATAGCTTCTTGATGTACAGGGTGGGAAAGTCAGCAACAGAGACGGAAGCTGAGACCTGGAAGTCAGATCTCATCAGTGTCCGCAGCTGTGCGTATGCCTTGGCAGGACCCACATTCCCATCACTTTCAGGCCGAGCGTCGGCTATATGTTAGTGAACTAAATGTCGTAACGAGGCTGCTTTGAATAAACAGACTGTTAGTCAGAGTGCACGGTGCCTCTGGCAAACAGGAGGGGATGTCTCGCAGTATTCAAGGCCCGCTCAGATAATTATTGTTATCTAATTTCAGCCTTCATTTGAAACCCCTCACACTGCCTCCACTGGGAGCGATAACGCCTTCATTACTCAGCATGGGTAGTCGTATGTGTACCCAGCGATTATTGAGTTTGGACGAGGCACAGGCACAATAGGTTGAGTGTAGGGTACCAGTGGAGGGTGGAAACATGCTTATTTATCCGCAGACTTTTAAATCAGACACATTGTGGAATTATGTGTACATTTGACATTGCAATTTTTACATTTCCCTAATTTGTTGTAGCACACCCCTCGCTCTTTGCTCACTTATTTTCCGCTTAAATTGGCAATCTGCTGGCCCAAGGTTGACAAACCTTGTGCATTATGCCCCTTGCCATTACAGTCTGACATTTGCAAAATAACACTGATTGCTTTAAGGAGTGCACTCAAGCAACGAACTTAAAATAAGTATATTCCATGTGTTGTTTGTGCCGGGGGGGAACAAGACGGCTGATTAAATATGCTTCGAATTTAAGGACGTTCCCACCGTCAAGCTATTTTTGTGCTTTTGATTTGTTTTGTTGAGGGATTTTGATACATTATTTATCCTATAAACCTCAGTGTTAATCAGTGTCACAATTTAGCGAAGAAGTGCTTTCACATAACTTGAAAAAAATGAAATAAATGTCCTTGTAATGTTTTAGGCTTTCTGCTCTAATGAGTGCCACATCATTGACCAATTCCATCTATTCTTCAGAGGGACATTGTCACCCAAACTCTAGTGAGATCCACTGAACCAGCAATGCAGATGTTCAGACACTAACATAAGATTAGTTTTTTATAGAAGTGCACGTCCAATTTGTGTCTGAGAGCATTGTTTCTATTTCTACTTCTTTTGGCAGTTTTCCTTTCTACTTCTCATTATATGAGTGTCTGTGGTTCAACAAATTGATACCCTTGTGTATGTGCAGTATATCAAGTTATGCTAAGATACTAAAACGCATAAACCCCAAATGAAGTATTCATTAATAATTTGAAACCCCTTATTTGTACATTGCTGGATACAACTATCTTGAGATTTGACTTGTTTCAAGAGCGTTTTGCCTTCAGTCTCGGTCTTCATTAATTGAAACAAAAGCTCAGTTAGACTGGGGTCAGGGGATTTATTTAGGCCTTAAACAACTCTGTGGTTGCCTTGTATGCTTATGATTATTGTCTTGCTGCATTGTCCTAAAACTGGAGGGACTATGCATAAAAGTCCTCCCACATTGGCTCTCCAGGGTGTGTCAAACAAAAAGCTAAAAAGCTAAGTCAGCACTTTAACTTCAGTCGGGGGTTTCATTTAAAATGCAGTGCACAAGAGTAAAGCTGAAACAATAAACACATTTGCATTTTCATTGCACATTTAAAACTTGCTCTCCCGTTCAGTGTTTCATCACCAGCTAAATTATTAAAAAATTAACCGTTATAATGGATCAAATAATCAAATAATGTCAGAATATTTATTTGCAAGAGTCAGTTATTTCCTAAAGCATATAGTGTGCAGCACACACATTCATTAAAAATGCATGTGAAAACACGTTTTGGCCCCAGGTGTTAATCCTCTTAACAAGAAATGTGAAGTGATTAATAAGAAATGTTGACTCTAAATCAGATCCCATGGCTGTCTCAGAGGTTCTATATTTATCACTTTAATCCACTGTTTATTAGGGAACATGCCCAGTTGATAATGTCTGCTAATGAAAATTCTTGTGTTTGGTGTGCCATCAGGGTTACTCAGCATTTAGTGTCTTGCTTCTCTTTTTTCGAAGGTCACATCCCATCATCACTCGGGGTAATCCTCCGGACCACAGACAAGATTGTGTGGGCAAATGAGTTTGAGCGTAAGTTGCTAGAAATGGAAAATCACTCTAACCTATTTAGCTAAAGTAGCTTTTCTTTTCCTGATGCATTCTGTTTCCCCCACAGCCATCGAACTGACCTGTTTAATAGAGTCCATCTCCACAAACAACCCGAGGATTGAATGGAAAAAGATTAAGAACGGTGTCCCCAGTTATGTGTACTTTCAGAACAGGATAGCAGGTAAACCGCTTGCAAACTCTCCTTTTTTTAAACCCCATCAACCAGCAGTTTCAAAGCAATGTCTCAGGACTCAAAGCTTAGCGAAATGAATGGTACCTTGGAAGAACTTGGCATTGCATTCTGTTCTGGACTGTGAAGTCATGTTGTGTAAGTGAATGAGCAATTGTGAAGTTTTTTTTTTCCTGTCTTGAAAGGGGACTTGGAGCACAGAGCTCAGCTCAGAGAGCCGGCCAACATCATGATCTTCAACACCACTCGGTCTGACACGGCCGAGTACCGCTGCGAGGTGGCCGCCATCGATGATCAAAGGGACTTTGATGAGATACTTATCAGTCTTGCAGTAAGAGGTATGCTGCGCTGGTACCACATTGGTCGGTGGTTGGAGACTTACAGCACATCTCCATTTGCATTCTTGAGGATGATGAAAAGTACATTTAGTTAATATTAAAGGATTATCAATTAATTTTACGTTTATATAAAAAAGGGATAGTTCCTTTCATGCCAAGACACGGATGAGAAAATCAATACCAATTTTACACATGGGCCTTAAATATGAAACTACAGCCAGCAGTCAATTAGCTTAGCTTAGCATAAGGGTGGAAGCAGGTGAAAACAGCAAGCCCAACTATGAGGCCACACGATGAAGGCCCGGTGTATAACCTAAACAGAAGGACATCGTTGTGTCCAGACAGTAAAGTCTCTCAGTGAGGACAACCGTTGCCTACTAGATGTTCTCAGAGATCTACTTAAGATGAATGGAGGCTGAGCATTTGGTGTCTTTGTGTGTTTGAATAGTTTTCCTCCCATTATTATAATGTAGGTGTTTTTGGGGTTATTTTACTGGTGTGTTTCTATTTTAGTTCATTTTTTTCTGTTTTGTAAATTCTTTGTTCTTCTCTTTAACGTTTCTTGATATTTGATGACAATTTCACAAAAACAGTCATTGGTTGCCGTAAACTGAAGTGTGTGTGTGTCTGTGCAGTGAAACCTGTGGTACCACGGTGCAGCGTGCCAGAGGCGGTCACAGTTGGGACGTCAACCGAGCTGCGATGTCTTGAGAACGAGGGCTTCCCTGCTCCTCTGTACCGCTGGTTCCACAACACCGAGGAGCTTCCTCAGGAACCCAAAAACAGCCCGAAGTTGGTCAACTCTTCATACAGCATCAACCCAGACACTGGTGGCTTGGTAAGAAAGACACACGGTGTGATATTTATATTATACTTATATTTATTTTCACGGTCTGCAAAAAACTAACACTAAAGAAATGGCAACAAATTGTATTTACTATTGATGTCACGATATTATTAGAAATCAACTTATCAGAATCAGACTCGGCCAGTCAAATGCAGAAGAAGTAGTTTGCATTATGTTCTGTTGCATGGGACAAGTACAGCTTAGCTACAGTAATGTAAATGGATTTAATAAATCCATGCATGTAAAGATAGCCACAGAGGAAGCTAAACCTAAAACCAGCATATGAAAGAAGGATAATGTTACATTCAAAGCCAAAGTGACGTGTTTATGGTGTAAATAATATACATTAATATATATATATATATATATATATATTATTATATCAAATACATAACAACAACCATGTCACTAAAACATTTCCATATCATAAATTGCCTCGACACATTTTAAGACAACTGTTTTTTAGGAAATGTGAAAAGAATGTATCCACAGCCAAGCATCTTTTAGCATTTTGTTGACAATGCAGCTGTCTGTCATTGCACTGAAACATCTCTAAAAATGTCTACTCAGAAATTTCGAAGAGTAAGGAAGGAGGACGCAGGGGAGTACTACTGCCAGGCGAAGAATGAGGCCGGACATGCACAGTGTCCTTCACAAATGATGGAAGTCTGTGAGTGTCTAAACGTCTGAGTCACCGTTTTCTTTCCAAGACATAAGAGTTTCATCTCAAGATGTCTTACTCGTGTTGTGTGATGGGGTATTTGTGTCGTAATGACATGGCGCTTTCTAGGTATCAGAAGGAAATGTTTGATATGTTTACTTGAAGGCTGGCTGATCAGCGGTACCATTAATCAAGTGATGATTTCAGCCCCATGTTAAATACATACACAGATCATAATACTTGATATGTCTCAGGCCACCTAACTCTGTGAAGGTAATCATCTCTGTGTCCGGTTCCAGATGACGTCGACATCCTCGGGATTTTCCTCAAGTCGTTCGGTGCAGTGGCGGTTTTCTTCTGTTTGGCTGCTTCCATTTGTCATTCCTTTAAACGTGGATGCTTCTACAAAAAAGGCCACAATGAAAATAAGTGAGTACAATCTCTGAAGAACGGAAAAGGCAACATTTTGTAGGATTTTATATTTTATTATGTATTTTTTATTAATTTATTCCAGCTACAATTGGCCAGCACAGAATGAGGGTGTTGAATATGCCGATGCAGATGAGGTAAACAGAGCATACACAGTATTATTTTTTTTTTATGTCCAAGAACAAATTAAACTATTTTAAGGATCAGTTGCGCATACTAATTTCATAATCCACGTTTTTCACAGGGACATTTTCGCCACAAGTCCTCATTCATCATTTGACAGCGGAAACGGAGGACAAGACGAAACCAAGACAAAAGCAAAAAACTGTTGGTTAAACTGCTACAATGATTCTCCAGATGGTAAAGTTTGAGGTGTAACATGGCACATAATTATCTGATGCACATCTAAATCAAATCAACAAACTTGCCAAAATCATTTTGATTTCATGTTTTTTTATAGCGTGATTGCATTTTTTATTTTCTTCTCTGTTTGTATTAACTTCCAGTTGAAACCTTTTTTTACTCCATATTTTGTTTATTTGAACTAATTTGCCACAATGTTTTTTATTTTACAAAAAAAAACATTTAAAAGCTGTGGAATTAGATATTTAGCCCCGGTGTCATTGCAAAAGATGCTGGAAGCTATTTTTTGGACAAATCTTCTTTTATAATTCTTAAACTTTTTACAGAGTACACTGAAATTGTTTGACAAAACTAATTTACATTATATTTGTTCATAAGATAAACAAGTTCTTATTTTGTTCCACGTGGGGATAAGTTACAATGTTATTTTGTACATACTGTAGTTATACAGGCAATAAGCAGCAGACTATAAAAGACTGATGAGCGCAGATTCATAAGGCACAATTTATCAGCCTTTCTTATATCCACAGATAATAACAAGTCTATACGAGTAAAGAATAACTTGTGAGTTTGAACAACATATATCCCACTATGCTGCAAAGTCAATATGTACTATGAAGGTGGTGAAGTATGATTTTTAGAGTGCTGTTTCTGTGTATAAGTGACCTTCTATGCTTTACTAATTATTTTGTGAGTATTGGACATATTGTCCAGTTTTGACTCAGTATTTGATGTACATAAATACATACATCTTTGATCTTTTCATTTGCATATATTGCACTCCATACCTTATTGTAAATACTGCAATAAAACAGTTTGTCGGAAATAAATTTACAGTATTTACCGTTCAGTGTGTATCTGCAGTGTTGAGCCTGTCATTTCAAACATTAGTGTCAATGATTTGTGTAACAACTCAGGAACTGTTGTAAAATGTCCACTGTTTATTTGATATTAATGCTATATGTTCATGTTATTTTGTTACTATTAAATACGTTTCAACTGTAAATGTTGTGGTCATGTGTATTGACAGATTGATTTTGATAGTCTACGGCAAAAATAGTTAGTCAGCTATATGATCTTACATATGACAATTTTTATACACATTTATTCACACAGTAGTTGCAGCTTTAAGCATTGTATTTCATCTTCCTCCCTGGTGAAGGAAGTATTCAGATACTTTTCTCAAGAAAATGTAGCAATACCACAATATGAAATTACTCTACTTTGTACACATTACAAATATAGTGATCCTATTTTTTGTATTGTATAACATACAATATATCCCTATGAGATGTACTGTGAAGTGTGAAAGAAAAGTAGAATAGTAAAAGTAGAAGAAAGGTTCTTAAGTGCAATTTTGAGGTACTTTCTATTTATGCTTCATCATACATAAGTAATATAGTACTAGTACTAGAATATAAATTCCACTACATTGTAGAGAGAACTAGTACTATATTACATTTTGAAATCAGCTTAACTTCAACCAGCTACAACAAAAGCTGCTTAAAAAACATCAGGAAAGATAATCCAATATTAAAATATCAGAATGATGCCATTCTACTGTTTGAAGAGTACTATTATGCTTGATACTTTAAGTACTTTTGAATGTTAATATTATTTTGCCTGTGTGATAAACTTGAATGCAGGACTGTTACCTGTAATGGAACATGTTTTCCTTGTGGTGGAGCTACTTCCACTTAAGTAAATGACTCCCTGTTGCTTTCTAAATAAATATAGCCTATTTGGTACTATGTATTCACCACAGACATTACTTGTTGAGAAGCACAGAAAAAGCATGTAAAAGCACTTCTGTTTTGGAACATGTGTTTGAAACTTCAGCTCGAAGACTTCTGGGTTTTATTTTGAAAACCTCCACCCGGAAGTAGTCAACCCAATGCAGGTGGCGTACATCCTGGTTATTTGACAACATACACCGTCTTTTCTTCCAGAAAACAAACATGTAATTTATATGCACATAGCGAGGGTTGTGACGGTTACGGAGCGTGCTCGTGTGTCCGCGGGGTGACGTCAGGCTGTTTACTGGCGACACAAGGCCGTCAGAGGAAGACAAGGGACGGATAATTAGCTGATGGACGTATTATTGTGCGATTTCCTTGTGCCGTCGTTTTGCAGTTTTGCTTCCTCGCTATGGGCATGTAGTTAGCTGATGTGGAGCTGTCTCTCAAATATAGAAACTCGACTTTTTCCACGTGTATTCGTGTATTTCGCGCTCCGAAAGGGAACTGGGGTCGCACAACCTGCAGGCCTCACTGTGTGTTTGTGTTTTACTTTGAAACATTAGCAGGTTTTTTTTTGGGGGGGGGGGGGGGTAGTTTGCTAACAAGTCAGTCACGATAAGAGTTGACACACAAGATGAGTTTCTTTAGTTTTGGACAAGGTGCAGACATTGATGTAGTCCTGAATGACGCTGAAACGAGGAAGAAGGCTGAACACAAGACTGAAGATGGAAAGAAAGATAAATACTTTCTTTTCTATGATGGCGAGACTGTCAGTGGAAAGGTGAACGTCACACTGAAGAACCCGGGGAAGAGGCTGGAGCACCAGGGGATCAAAGTGGAATTTGTTGGCCAAATAGGTAAATATTTCACCAATGATTTCATAAATATCTATATATGTACTGGCCTCTGTTTATACCATGGTATGGTATTATGGTACATACATACATACATATATACATATATATATATATATATATATATATATACATACATACATACATACATACATACATACATATATATATATATATATATATATATATATATATATATATATATATATATATATATATATATATATATACATATATATATATATATATATATATTTCAGAGCAACAGGAGCTCATAACCCATGATTATTTCTTTGTGCACCTTCAGTTCTTCATAGCCAAATTATTTTGAGTTAGATTACTTTTAATGTTGTGCTATTTGCTTTAAGGCTGTTCCCATTGTCAGGATGAAAAAAATATTCAAATTGCGAAACAACTTAAAAAGACTAACCAGCTTCTAAAGATGCAACCATATTTGCCAAACACAAGCAGTTGCTTTGTATGATGATACAACATATTGGAAAATCAAACTAACAAAGAAATGTCATTTCTAAAAAAAAAAGCCCAAACATGAGTGGAATTAGCATTTGCCAGAATCATGACAAACATAACGAATGATGGACAAAATGCCCAGTTTCAATCAAAGTATATCTCTGCACATCTGTCCTAACTTAAATTGTGAACCTCAGTTATCTTATTACAGGGGTAAATATTATGCAGAATCTTAAAGTGGACGACTCTTATTTTACTTTTGCTTTTCCTCTGCAGAGCTGTATTACGACAGAGGAAACCATCATGAGTTTGTTTCACTGGTGAAAGATCTTGCGAGGCCGGGTGAAATAACTCAGTCGCAGACCTTCGACTTTGAGTTCACTCATGTTGAAAAACCCTACGAGTCGTACACGGGCCAGAACGTCAAGCTGAGGTGAGTCTGATCCCTTACTCTTCTTTATAGGCAGTGACACGAGGGACTCTTTCACCTTTAACCTTTAACCTGAGCATTTTGACGCTCACTGTTGCCCACATTTACCTTCAAGTGTGTATTTTATGGCTTTGATGTGGTTATGTGGAAACAGACGGTTTTCCTTCTCTGTTTTTATTTCAGATATTTTCTTCGGGCCACGGTGATCAGACGACTAAATGACATCAGTAAAGAAACGGACATTGTGGTCCACACTTTGAGCACTTACCCTGAACTCAACTCCTCTATTAAAATGGAGGTTGGAATAGAGGATTGTCTCCACATTGAGTTTGAGTACAACAAATCCAAGTAAGACTTGTAGGCCTGCAACAAACCATTCTTTTTAATTAATGATCATCATTTATTTGTCAGTGATTCAACTTTTTAATCTGTAATAGGTTAAACAAATAGTAAAAATAAATTTCCGTCACAATGCCATAGAGCTGATAATGAGGTCTCCAGTGCCTGATCAAAAGTCATTGTATTGATCATTATAATGATATAAAACAGAGAAAAGCAACAATAATCACTTTTGAGAAGCTGGAACCAGATAACTAACTTTTCTTATTTTTTATTTAATAATTTTTACTTGATAAATGAGTTTAATAATTAATGCACTATCAAAATTGCAGTTGGGTCATTTTCTCTTGATCGAACAATTGATGAACCAACCTAACATGGCAACATTATCATTGTATCTACCAAAGTTGTTGAAGTGAACCAACAAGTAATAAGCATTATTTTTATGGCACTTTTAAAAACTGAATTTACAAAGTGTCTTTTGAAGGAAGGAAATCCATAAACCTAAGGTTTTATAATGGTCACAAATTCAGTTACAAAAAATGAAGTAGCCTATCCAGCCAGGAAGTCATAATAAATACATCATCTCTAAGTGCCTTTTGGAAATATTAGCGTTGGTGTATTCGTATGAGGCAGTCAAGCAAATACAGCATCAGTCATGGAGTTTAGAGCTGCAACTAACAATTATCTACATAATTGATTCATTATTTAATTAACAAATCACTTGATGTATAAAATAAGAGCAAAATTCCCAGAGCCCCAGCTGTTAGTGTCTTGTCTAACCAACGGTCCAAAACTCCAAAGAAATAATCTACTATCATAGAAGACAAAGAAAAAGCAGCAAATAATATTTCATGCCGTCCAATAGCCAAATAAAGCATCCCGATAATGTTACATTAAAAACATACTCGTGCTCAGTTACTAAACTACCTGTTATTGACAGCCCTCGTTCTCGTTTCTGCTCGTGTTGTCATTCGTCCTCTGACAGGTACCATCTGAGAGATGTTATTGTGGGAAAAATCTATTTCCTGCTGGTGAGGATTAAAATTAAACACATGGAGATCGACATCATCAAACGGGAGACGACGGGCACCGGCCCAAGTGTATACCACGAAAACGACACGATCGCCAAGTACGAGATCATGGACGGGGCTCCGGTCAGAGGTAAACAACACCGACTGGTGGTTTCAGTCTGTCATTTTAATCACGAAACACCTCCAAAACTCAGTCAAGATTTACTGAATATTGCCTAACCTGACACGATGTATTTCAGGAGAGTCCATTCCCATCCGGTTATTTCTGGCTGGTTATGATCTGACTCCCACCATGCGAGACATCAACAAGAAGTTCTCCGTGCGTTACTACCTGAACCTGGTTCTGATCGACGAGGAGGAGAGACGCTACTTCAAACAGCAGGTAGGCTGCTGCAGGAACCTGGAAACTAGGCCATGGATGACGATGCTGGCTGGGATGTGTAAAGGGTTCCTGCGTGTTTGCAGGAAAAAGATAAGGAAGAGAAACATTAGGCAGGAAAAGTGTTGGACAAATGCTTGGTGTATCCCAATGCTATACGACAGCACATACTAATTGTACGCAGCTTTGAGTATGCAGGTTTGAGTAACATAAAGATGCTTGATGACAATAATAAGCATTAACTTTATGGAACATTTATCTTTCAGGGAAATTGGCAGTGGCTTTTAAAAGTTGCAGTTTAATTATTGCCTGGCACACATACTGCATCATGTCCTGTCAGCATAAAATGGTTGGGAAGTATGTCGATTTTTGTATACTTACTGCTAAAAGAAAAAACAGCTGGTTCTGAAACAAATAGTTGAATAATCCCCTCAAATTTGGGCAATACATTAACTGTTGAGTATCTTTGTTTTTTAGACTCTAGGTTAGAGAAAACAAGCATTGGAAAATGTAATTTAGTCTATACTGTATGCAGTATGCTATGTGAAACTGGGACACAGCATTTGTTTCCTATATTCAGACATTTTAAGCAGCACAGGTGCAGCTGATTACATTCATAACGAGCCTGTTCTAGCTCAGTGACATACTGGTAGTTCCAGTGCTGGTACTGGTCCATGCTGCCTTACTGGTACACTTGATGGATCCAATCTAATGACCAGTCACACCAGGCTGTGAAAGACTTCTTTTGACAGCGATGCATATAAGGTTGCCAAAAGTAGTTATTTATAAAAGACAACTATTTAATGTGCAGTTAATTTCTATACATTTGTGAGCAACACGTTTTATCCGTTACCTAATCTCTCCATGTTTTTTGTTTAAATAAAGTCATAGTCAGTGTCACTCTTGGGATGTTACAGTATAGCATCACATTGAGCTAAGAATAAGTACAGCAAATCATAAAGTTGCCAAATGAATCAATTCAATTGTTATAAATGAACAATGGATGACAATAATCCACTCCTCGTGCAGGAAATCACACTATGGAGGAAAGGGGACGTGGTGAGGAAGAGCATGTCTCATCAGGCGGCCATCGCCTCCCAGAGGTTTGAGGGCTCGGCTGCTTCGGAGAGCGCACTGGAACAGGCTGCGAAGGAGGAGAGCGGGTAGAGAGCCGCCAGTCTGCTCTCGCCAGGTACCCGTCAACTGTACAACATCTGGTGACGCAGCTGTTTTTATGTGTAGCCGCTGCAGGTGAAGGGAGGAAGAAGGGAGACCGACATACAGTCATACATACAGTATGTGAACAATGCAACTGTTTGCATGTGGCATTCGAAGTGGCTTCAGGCTGCCGGTCTTGTACTTCCTCATAAATGCAATTTTCTTTTCTGTATGGGAATCAAACTAATCATTCGCAATGTCCACTGCGTTAAAACCTGCCATGTGTGATATTCTTGAATTCTTAAGCTTTCTGTTGGTTACTTTAATTCAGTTTATTTTTTTGGGTGGGTGGGTGGGTGGGATAAATTAATTTCTGAACTCTTAATTAATACAACTCAACTGTCGTGGATTTTCAGAAATGTCTCTCCAACATTCCACCTTTAACGAATGCATTCCTAACATTGTTGTAAGGTCAAGACGTCTGAGATAACTTTGAACTGCTATATCTTGCTGAACACATTTTGTTTGCGTGTATGTGTGTGTGTGTACACAAAAAAATATGATTAAAGCGGAAACTTCCCATTTTGAGGGCTTAAGTATTATCGCACACATTTTTGGGGTTTTGATCTGTAAATAAGACCAGCTAAAACCTTTTATCCTGTTCCAGCTTGTGTACATTGATTATACTGTACACGGTGCCACAATATGACCGTTCATATGCTTTGCCTTGGCATTCCAGTGGTGTTAGGAAAGGGTGTGTGTATTCAGGTCTGATAGTATGAAGTCCACTGTATCCTCTTTATTAGAGACTTAAAAGTTGTGCCTAAGTGTATCAAGCAAATGAAATCCTCCTGCCTCTTTAACATAATTTTAGTCTTTTAACCGGAGAAAGAGTTACAGTAGAACTATCTTTTGCAAAATGCTAATTAATTATTTCTTGTCCTTGAAAGTTAAATAAATTGATGCCAAATGAAAAAAAAAAACTCTGACTTGGTTGTTTGACAGCAATGAGTGAGTGTTTTTGACGAACATTAACGGACGTACAGCACATTTAAGATCAGTTTAACACAGACAGCTTTGAACAGGAAATGGAGTCAGTGTTTCTTCAGATCTTTCAAATATGTGCATCATTAAAAGCTCCGAAGAGGCCAAGTGATTGGTTCCTAAATTGAGTTTCAGAATGCTTAAAAATAGAAAAGTTAAAGACGTCAAAGAACCAGAGTCTCTGGCTAACGAGATCTGTTGAACTGAGCTTTCCATTTAGTCGAGGAAGAAGCAGCATGCCCCAAACTGCCCTCTGAGAGAAAAGAAAAAGACAGCAAGGAAGTTTTAAAAGAGCGTAACGCTTTTCTGGCAGAATTTGCTGAAATGAGGTCTGCAGTAAGTCCACAAAGGATCAGAATGACCTGCGATTCCCCGCCTAACTTAAGCTGTGCAACAGGTGATCTGAATGAGAACTGCTCCTTTTATTTGTATTAGTCATTAAAGTACTTTTGTCAGCTAAAGACTTTGAAAATAACTTTGTATTTGGGAATTAATTTCTCATCAAAACAAGAATCATCAGATTAACCAATAATAATACAAATGGTGTGTGTAAAGCCTCCAGTCCAGTGCAAACTGCATTAACAAATACAAGGCAACAATCCCAAATTCAAGAATAGATCAAAACCACACAGTACGGCATTAAAAACAATCAATCCAATTTTATGGCACCCACATTTTTCTTTCTTTTTCCATAAAGCAGGAATTTGTCATTTAAACATCAGGTGTCGGACAAGCTTTCTCTGTTCAGAGATATAGTTAAAAAAAAACTGGATGTGAGCCATTATTTGACAAAAACACATGTAATATCTGAACAAAAGAAAATGAACGCTGCAGCACTGTGAACCAGGTCGCTGCGTCATGATTTCATTGCGTCGAAGAAAACATCATCTGGTCCAAATCCTCACAAAGGCTCTTCATCTTCCAAACTCAGGACAAAGTCAAACTCCTCTGCAGAGAAAACAAAACAGAGCGAGAGTTCAGAATCAGTCCACCGCTACACACTGAAAGACGTCCCAGAGGGAGAATGTCTTCTCTCACCAGCGGTCAGGGGTTGCACAGAGAGCCGGGCCCTTGTGAAAAGTGACATTTCCTTCAGAGGCCCTCCATTGGCGCGATGCTGCAGGTGGTACTTTTTCAGCTCAGAGAGCGGAAGAAAGCGCTTTGTAGTTCTTTGGTACTGGACATCTACCTGAGAGGGAGGAGGAAACCACATCAATGCTCGGTTGTTATCATCCGGTATCGTACTTCCACTTCCTGAAGGACTTTACCATGCTCCATTTGGGGTTGTCTGCTTTACTGTTTGCATCAAAATGGACATCTTTCTTGTCAAACTGAGTGTGGTCCACATAAGCTTCCTTCACAATCTAGAAAAGAAAAACAGCGGGAAATGATGCCTGCGGCTTCGTTTAAATCATCAGGCCGTCAGAATATCTGCTGGGGAAAGAGAGCGACTCACTGTCATGATCCCCGCTATCCCCGGTTCCTTGCAGTTGCTGTGGTAAAAGAAAGCCAACTGCCCGGTTTTCATCTGCCTCATAAAATTGCGAGCCTGCGGGTGAGGGATAATTCAGAGGAACAAAACAAGAAAGAAAAAAGAAAGCAGGCTGGTGAGAATACTTTTTCAGAGTAGTGCCTTATTTGAGGGAAACATCTCGTCATTACAGGAGTCTGTTTTGTGGCTCAACCTGATAATTGCGGACGCCATCCCAGCAACCAGTCTGATCAGGCAGAGCCTTCAGATCCTCTATCCCAAACTGCAGAATGAGAACAGGTGCATCAGACGAGTGCAGACCACTCATTTATATATATATAAAAAATAAAAAACCAGACTGTGCTGATGAGGCTCTGTACCTTGACGTCGATGCCGTTCTCAAAGCGGCTCTCTGGCTCAGACTTCATCAGCCAGCGATGGTACTGTGGAGATTCTGAGCTCTCCTTATTTTTTTTAGACTCAACAGGAGCTGCAGCTTTCCTCTTCCCGCCAGCCGTTTCCACATCGTCCTCTTTGCCTGTTGTTGCAGCAATAATCACCCCTCAGAAAATACCAAACCAGGCCAAGAAGTTTCACTGAGTTTATTTGCTCACCTGAACTCGCAGTTCTTTTACTCGCGCTGGCCCTCGTCTTTGGAGGCATCTCTCACGGTCGATGAAGACACCTGTTTAAAACATCCAATCCATAACAGGGTTGATGATTTTCTTTTGCATTGATGTGTTCCACAACTTCGATTCATTAGGTATTTGTTTTTGAGTGGATTATAAAAAACAAAAGTAATTACTGTCTGGTCATTTTATCCATTTGTCAGTAAAAAAAATGTTAAGTATATCACAATATAGATTAATATGCACTGATAGAGAATGTGATCCATATCGCCAACATATAAACCATAAATTACAAAAATAACATTTTCAACAAATGTCATGACGGCTGGTACTAACAATGTTTTCTACTTGTTGCATTAATACATTTGATTATTTTAAAGATATCACTTGTTTACATGTCAGAATTGTTTTTTAAATGTTCCAAATGTTTTCAAATGTCTTGTTAAATGTTAAATATTTTAAGTTTAAAAACCTAGAGTAATAATAATAATAATAATAAGGGCAATATTCACATTGAAGCTGGAAACGGCGGATTATGGTATTGTATATTGCCTTGTTTGTGTTTTAGTAAACAGTAGTAGGTGGTTTGATAATACAGGATAATATAAGCATTCGTTTGATACACGAGTCATGTGTTACTTTGCCAAACCTCGTTGATAAAACAACAATACTAAAACAATAAGTGAAACCAACTTTTCTCTTAAGTTAAACCGCAGCTCTGGTCAGTAGTTAACCCCATAACACGGATAGAGTACCTGTAGCGCTCCACGAGTCAGCCACTTAAAAACCCGCGGAAAAAGCCAACAACACGTGACGTCAACAAAGTTATCGGTGAATTTGATTTGATTACCGTCTACTCCCGTTTACGTTGATTGAAAACTATCCCCCCTATTACCTAAAAGCGCGAGTGAACCCTGACCCCGTCTGGCATTGTCATCCAATGTAGTAAAAGCAGTCCCGAAACGTCCCGTAGAGAAGCTGTGAGCACGTGAGCAGCTCTGTAACGGTTACGGTTGCCGCCCCGTTACCGCCCGGTTACCGGCTGATGTTGCTTTGACGTTTCTTCACTTCATGGCAGAGGAGGCGCGTAGAGCGCTCTGCTGCCGCACTGTGGCCGGGATAATCACGACATCTTATTCAGCTCCTAGCTGCATTTGTCCTTGAATACAGACAAGCATGTAGTCCTGAAAAAGTCAACGATGTTGTTAGCACTTCGGCGTCTTTATTCTTCCCCAAAAGAGCTTAAAGGAGTCCGTCTTCACTCCCAACATGGCTCACAAGAGCTTCCTTTCTTCTGAATACAGCTGGCACTGAAGCATCACAAGCAAATACATGAGCACATCATCTACCCTTGTTTTGCTTTCCACGGATGTTAATCTAATACATATAAAAAATATAAAACAAATGGAAAACAAATCGTTTTGTTTATTTGTATTTCATAACATAATTTTGTTATGGAAAACAAATAATTTCATCCGGAGCATGTATACTCCATATCAGCTGGTGGCGGTAATGCGCCATAATGTCATTCGCCAACCGCCATAAAAACACCAACGAAGAAGAGAGCCGCTTGGTTATTCTCTTTAAACATCAGACCGCTGTGGAGGTAAACATGGCGGCCGTCGGACCTCTGGGAAGAATTGCTCGACTGGGCTCCAGCATCTGCAGGAACCAGCGTTTGATTTGCAACAGAAGCCCGCAGAGACGAGGAATAGCGTCTTGTGTCGACCGTGAGTCCCAGAAAACGGATGAACACTTCGCATTAGTTCATACGACCTAGGTTATGTCTTTTGTTATGAAAGAAAGTCAATGGCAGCCGGGTGACAAGTGAACTTGTTGGTCAACAGCCCGATGCGTGTACTCACTGTTTACTGCTCTCCAACACTCACACGGGCTTCTTTTGACTTTGCACAAAAACAAGATAAAGTAAACGCACGCAGTCCATTCAGGCTTTTAACATGACATTTACCTGTGACGTTGTTAGCTGTCATTGGTTAGTTTGGCACCGCCCCTCTTTTTTTTAAGGCTATATCTTGTGTGATGGAATTTGAGCAAACCTCAATATAAATGGTTTATTGTCTGGAGCCTCACTGCTGCCTTGAGGAAGAGCACCACCACCGCACTTGTGCAAGTGTCTTGCTCATCCCAAACACTCACAATGTTGGTAACACGAAGACACCTGTCACCTTGTGGGATGCATATCAAAGCAGACACACACACACACACACCTGCATCTGATGTGTTTTCTGCTCCTTGTTGACAGCTGCTCATGGACTAACAGAGGAGCAGAAGGAGTTTCAGGAAGTGGCTTTTAACTTTGCAGCCAATGAAATGGCTCCACACATGGCAGAGTGGGACCAAAAGGTGTGTTTTCAAAGCATTGGCTTGATAGGAGGCACCTCTGCATCTACATTGTCTGCTACTTTGAAGCACTTCTCTTACAGTCATACATACATGTTATGGCTTGATCCTGATATTGTATATTAGATCAATTATACCGGTATGTCCAAGGAGCTTGATTTTAGCACATCTTCAACTGTTGGTATGTTTCTTACCCCCTAGGAAATCTTTCCAATAGAGACCATGCGAAAGGCGGCCCAGTTGGGGTTTGGCGGGATCTACGTTCAGCCGGATGTTGGAGGAACGGGTCTTTCTCGGCTGGACACGTCCGTCATCTTTGAGGCCTTGTCCACAGGCTGTGTCAGCACCACAGCTTACATCAGCATCCACAAGTACAGACCCCCTAATATCGCATTAATGGCACCTAAATTACAACAAGATGGAAAGATTCATTATTTGATTGCTTGGATGGATTTATTTTTGACTTGAGGCTGGGTGTTTATCGCCCGAATAATCAAATTTGCCAGATCAGTTGCCCGTCTTGTGACTGAGTCTATTAGAAAGTTACTCTCCAATAGGTCCAAACTACATCTAGTAGACAACAGTGATGTGTTTTGGCAATTCATTAACCAACTTGTGAGCACTTTCCACTTTAATAAAAGCTGTGAAATTTATATTTCTATGAATTTGCATGCAAATTCTCAGTCTGCTCCTTTCTTGGCAGCATGTGTGCCTGGATGATCGACACCTTTGGCAATACTGAGCAGAGGGAGAAGTTCTGTCCAGATCTCTGTTCGATGGAAAAGTTTGCTTCCTATTGTCTCACTGAACCAGGTTGGTCTTTATGTGGCAACGATTGAACAAGTAAAGGACATTTCTTTTATTAAAGATATTAAACCTGCGACCTATGATTCTAGGCAGCGGCAGCGATGCTGCTTCCCTTCTGACCACGGCACAGCTGAAAGGTGACCATTACGTCTTGAACGGTTCGAAGGTAATCGCTGCCCTGTTTAGGCCCACGTCACAGTAAATACTCTCTTTACACAGTGAACACGTCCCGTCTCTCTTCGTGACCTTTCAGGCCTTCATCAGTGGAGGGGGAGACACGGACGTCTATGTTGTGATGTGCAGAACGGGAGCTAAAGGAGCCAAAGGCATCTCCTGTTTGCTGGTAGAGAAAGGAACCCCGGGCCTCAATTTTGGCAAAAAAGAAAAGAAGGTAGAGTTCATTGTTGTTGATAGTTGCTAGTGTTTGCAGGCAACACTAGATGGCAGAAGTAAGACACACTCACGCTGCTGTTTTCCCTTCTGCTTTCCAGGTTGGTTGGAACTCCCAGCCAACCAGGGCGGTGATATTAGAGGATTGTGCCGTTCCAGTGACCAACCGGCTTGGTGCGGAAGGGCAAGGATTCAACATGGCCATGAAAGGCCTGAATGGAGGCAGAATTAATATTGGTGAGGAGGAAAGCACCATTCAAGTGTATTGTATAATGTTAATGACACCCAGCTATGTCATGCATTCCCATAGCTGGAGGAAATGATTGGAATCGCTCGGATATATGGAAATTATTAAATCAAAAATAAGGATTTTTCTGCAGATGTAATTATTTTGTAAACTGAAGCGAGTCGGTCTAAGCAGGTGGGAATGAGCCTTTTGGCAACAGATCTTTATGTAATGCATGTGCATATTGTGATATTGCTTAAATGTGAAGAATGTCTGTAGGCAGCTGACAATAAAGAGGGAGCATGGAAGAAATGACACATTCTTCCTCTCTCAATAAATACAAAATGTTATTCAAAAGTAGTAAAACGCATCTTTGCTCATTTCAATATACTCAACCTTGTTGCAAAGAGCCGCTCCACCAACACCAGCAGCTTTTATTCCAACTCTCTTCCAACAGCGTCCTGTTCTCTCGGGGCGGCTCACGCCTGCGTCCAGCTCGCGAGGGATCACCTGCTGGTGCGCAAGCAGTTTGGAGAGACGCTCTCCAACAACCAGGTCAGGCGCTTGTACAGGGATCCTCGACTCAAAGTATTTAGACACTGTTGCTGCCAGTCATCTTGAATCCATCCTTCCCTCTTTCTCTGTCTGTACTCGTGTGTGTAGTATCTTCAGTTCCAGCTGGCAGAAATGGCCACCAAGTTGGTGGCGTCTCGCCTTTTGGTGCGTGAAGCTGCAACAGCGCTGCAGGAGAACCGGCCTGATGCCGTTTCCCTCTGCTCCATGGCCAAACTGTTTGCCACAGACGAGTGCTTTAACGTGAGTACTACTGAGCAATAACCGTAAGAGCTTTTGTTTGTCTTTATTTAACTTTTTCTCTATTGCCACCTTTCCTTACTCAACAGATCTGCAACCAGGCTCTCCAGATGCACGGTGGTTACGGTTACCTCAAGGACTACGCCGTGCAGCAATTTGTCCGAGACATCCGAGTCCATCAGATCCTAGAGGGTGAGGCTTTCTAACCGGCTCCTCCCACCCCCGTCTTGTGCATCAGATTGAATATGATTCCCTTATATGTTTTAGGCAGCTGTAATGCTTGGTTTTGTAATGATTACAGTTTGTGTGACTCTTTATTTTCATTGTGTTTCCCCTAAAGGCACTAATGAGGTGATGAGGATGATCATTTCCAGAAATCTGCTGACAGAGTCATGATCAGTCCTTCCCCTGGTTCTTCTAGGGACTTCAGTAGTGACCATATTGTAATGGCCTTCATCTCTAGTTTGTTACAGAGGGACCAGTTTCCTGAAATGCCCTACGCATTGTAGGATTTGGGGTAAACCAATCAGTAAAACGTTGTTTTTTTTTTTCTAGAATCATGGTAGCATTTTTAGCGACACTGGCAGCATGTAAATACACAATCGTAGAAAAAGGTTAGAAAAGAAAGAAAAGGTTTTGATTTGTCATCTAAACATTTTTGAAAACCATTGCTTAACACCACCATCGGTGTTAATACAAGCTATTGCTTTCCCTACTGTATATTACATATCTATATCACATGCTGTCTCAGATGCTCTGTGCCTAAAGTGGCCTTTTAGAGCTTATTTATATTCATGGTTACTGATCCTTACATGATGTGTTTACTGCAACAGAAATATATGGCTTGTGTATTGTGGGTTATATATTTGAAATGTAACACTTTCATAAAATGAATTAGTCTCTTTTTTCTTTCTTTTTGGCAGACCAAATCCCACTTAACTGGCAATGATGTACATTTTATACAAATAGTTTGCATGAGTAATAAGTGAAGTGAAATGTCAGTCTTGCTAAATTCAAACACTCCAGAACACTTTATTTAAAAATGATCCAACAATCAAAACTGCATTAAAAGTGCTACATGTAGCCTTTCAGCCTCAATAACTCACCAACACATTATTTCCAGAGATTAGTATAATTTCAAGAAAACAAAAAAAGACCATCAGCAGGCAGGTTGGTTGAATATTATCCCATGGAATAATGGCCTCGCATGTTTACAGTAATTATATCATGTTATACCAAGCACCTTTGAACAAAATAGTAAGAAACCATTAACTTCAACACTTTCGGTTACATTCCAACTACCATAACAGGCAATATACTCATTGATGTCTGCTGAGAGAACATTTATGTCATGGAACCACACTGACATTGTTACAGCAGGTTAAATAAAACAACCCGTACGTGAACAGAAGTGGGTCAAAGGAAGCGATGAAATAAAAGTGGAAATACCTGAACTGTGATTTTGAACTAGTGCAGTTTGCCTGAGAGAAGTGACTGAAGAGTGATCCATACAAATGGTATTATGAAAGTGTATATATTTAGTTTAGTTGTTATATAAATGTCCAAAGCATTATATTTTTGCAAAACTCTAAAACTATTTATGGTTTTACAGTATCAGGACACACTGTATTCAGTTCAAATTCTCTTGTGGTCAGAGTTTTATTTATATAGCCTCAAAATCAAAGTTATTGGATATCGTTTTGAAAATCTCTTTTAAAGAGTGGGAACAAAAATATATTTCTTCCAAAAAGAAACTGAAACGATCGAACCGAAGGGACCTGCAAGACGTCTTCTTTCAGGCGTTGGTGGAGAAGGTGCGTTCCATTTCAAGGCATACGTTCCCTCCCTCCGTGACCACTGTCCTTCCCCTGGCCTACACCAGTGAGCCCGCTTGGCTCTGAGCAGGCACCATGACGGCTACAGCCCCCATGCGCGTCAGAGTGGAGGAGCTGATTTGTGGGGACACAGTGAGTGGAGGTGGCACCTGAGGCTGAGCCTCAGTCCTGTTGGGGATGGCGACCACGGGGCTCCTCTGAAGCTGCGGAGGGCCCCCGTTTGTGCTGGGGTGTCGCTTGTGTTTGCGTGACGGGGTGCCTCCCACGTTGTAACCGGGAAGTCCCTGTAGCGTGCTGGCTTCTCCAGGTCGCAGCTGGTAGGCGTTAATCACCGAGCCGGTGTCCGAAGCCGATGTGGGGGAGTATGGGTAGTGGAAGTTCGGCTGGAGGGGGTCGCGGGGTCGCGGACTGGTGGCGATGGAGGACAGCGTGCCATTCTTGGATATGATGTCTGAGCCGGTGTTGCTTTTTGCCCATGACACTCGCTTTGGCGCCTGAGCATCCTCCCTGTGATGCAGAGAGCAAAGCAGAGGAAACGGAATCTCATTAATGAAAAGGAGTCAAATCAAAAATGACAAAGAGGAAATAGGGCAACACACATTCAGCTTCACTCACATTGAGGTCTGACAAAAAAGTATTATTACCGTATACAGTATTTATAACAAAATATACAATGTGAGAGCACAGCTTTTTAAATAAAAGTAGCGATGGCACAATAAATATACTTCCAAATTAAAGTCCTGTATGTAAATGTATGTCAGCAAAAGGAACCATCAAAAGTATTAATTAGGATTTTTCCAGAAAAAAAAGAAGAATAAAAATGCAACTCAATATCATAATTATTAAATGCAGAGGCATAGACTGTCGCTTTTAAATTAAAAAGGGAACAATGCAAGAAGAAAACATGCGAGTGCTCGCCCTACTTATTGAATGCAATGGATAGATGCTTCTGGCTGGCGGTGCCCTCAATAAATACAGATCTTAAATATGATTGCAATAAGTACAGCCACTTGCTTCCCACCTTTTTTCTTACACACACACACACACACACACACACACACACACACACACACACACACACACACACACACACACACACACACACACACACACACACACACACACACACACACACACACACACACACACACACAATCTAATGCAATAGACCTTTTCTGCCTCAACGTACTTTTACGATCAGGTTTTGTTGACACCGTCATAAATGTGTTAATTAAATTATGCTTTAGCATTGAGGTCATGGTGTACTGGACTGCATTAGATCCAGAGGTATTTCTAATATGTTCCCCCCCTCGTGTATGCAAATATAGGACAGTATAAACAACCGCACTATAATGTAGTCCAGTACAACAACACCTTTAACCAAAAAGGGAACCTAATAAACTTCGTAAAAGTTGCTGTAGTATTAGATTGCATGAGATTGTTCAGGTGTACCTAATAAAGTGCCCACCCTACAGTGTATAGTTAAACTCTCACTTGATCTCGTTGGCCATCTCCTCCTCAGTGTCTCTTCTCCTTCTCAGTATGAATATGAGGAAGAGGCCCACGGCCACCAGTCCCACTATCGACCCCAGTGTAGCTGCTGCGATCATGCCTGCATTGGAAGCTGGGAAACGCATCACAGATCAGGATTAGCGCCTCATGGGAGTGACAGCCGTGTGGTGAATACACTGGTGTGTAGCAGAGTATAAATACTGTGTGCTTACAGGTGATAACCTCCAGGTTAATGGAGCAGCTGTCGGAGCCGGCGGTGTTGCTGGCTCGGCATATGTACTTCCCCGACATGCTTTTAGTGAGGTTGCTCAGCCTCAGGGTGCCGTGTCGCTCATCTGTGAAACAACCGCACAGTTACACACAAGTCACTCATCTGTGCAAGAGGGCTTGGTAAACTAGAAGACACACAAGTCGACTACACCACACTATTACACACTAGGGAACTATTTTGCAAAAGTAACAAACAACTTTACAGCAGGAGTGTAGTGTGAATATTGTGTACTTATGAAAACCTCATATATCTTTTATATAAAGGAAACATCACCATAATGTAACATACATGCATTGGCAAATCAAATTACTTTAAGTTGTTGTGGTTTTTTCTTTTTTCTTTCTGAGAGTTGGCTGTGTTGGATTAACATATTTACTTATGTGTATCATGTTAAAAAAACATGTTAAAAACACGTTATAAAAACTTGAACTATGCACAAACTTTCTGATTGTGACCGCCGCTCTGCTTGGTGCGTTTGGTTTGCTCTCCTGTCTTCAGCCTGCAGACCTTTTGCAGAGTAATCAGCGCCACGGGGCACACCTGGTTGGTTCCCTTCTCTTGTGCAGCACATTTCCACTTAAACACGCCCTGCTCAACTCACTTTACCGTCTATTGGTTTGACTTGTTTTGATCCTTTTGTGGTTAATACATGTATATATTTGTTATGGTGTGTTCACACCGAACGCGACGCGAAATTTCGCGTCGCGTTACTCGCGTGAGTTTACTCGCTCGACTTTATTGGTGTGTTCACACCGAACGCGACGCGAAATTCGAGTGAGTTTACTCGCGTGAGTTTACTCGCTCGACTTTATGTGGTTAATTTCCGTCAACGCAAATTCGCTTTAACGCGGGCGGGGCTTATCTCCGTGGCTTATCTCCGTAAAAACAGTACCGTTTCCGCCATCCACCATTAAACTAACCACTAGTTCTGCTTTAACCTTCTTGTGGAAGTCCCTCTAATGTCGGACCATCAAACGCCCCCGTGTCCGGGTTCATAATATCATCCGTAGCCGCACAACAGCGTCTGAATGAGGCCGCTGCCAGCGATACTTCTGGTGGATCAGCAACTGTTTGATTCAAACCGGCAGGACGGCGGTGATGACGCGCAGAGCTTCTCAACGCTGATTGGCTTTCGCGACGCGAATTTTCGCCCGAGTTGAAAAATTTCAACTCACGCGAATTTCGCGTCAAACGCGCCGCGCCAAACGCGCCGCGCCAAACGCGTCTAACGCGCCGCCCGGCGAAATTTCGCGTCTGTCGCAACCAAACGCGTCTGTGCATTGACTTTACATGTAATCTGGTCGCGCGAAAAATTCGCGTCGCGTTCGGTGTGAACACACCATTAGTATACTTGTGTGTCTGACGTGTTTTTTTTTTTGCTGTGACATAATGTATTAAATAAATACACTGATTCCTAATTACCTTATTGAAAAATTATGATATGTTCCTATTCATTTACAGATACAAATATGTATTGTGTATAACAGTCATTTGTATTGTTATGCCATCAATGTGTGCAACATATATGTGGGGCTGGGGGCGTGGTTAGCGCGCCTGCGGCATGAGAGAGGGAGAGGCGCGCTCATTGGGATCAGCTGCAGCTTGTTACGGAGCGGCGGCTGAGCCCAATGAGCGCGCAGAGGGGGGCTATTTAAGCCCAGAAGAGAGAGAAGCCGGGGTGGTGCATGACATGCAGGAAGTACGGAGGTTCTGTAAGAATAAAAGCATGTTTAACCCGCAAGAGAACGTGTATGTGAGTCTGTCGCGAGCCATCCCTTCCCCGGTAGGAAGGAAACCTGCCACAATATCATAATCCAGAATAGAATCCCCTATTGGCCCATATCCAGTATCTACAGTATATAGTTTGGGACGGGTGCAATCGCGCAGCAGACTGCTCTGCAGACGATTCTGCTACATAATGATGTTTGTCAGCAGTTTTGGTTTTAATATCTTCTCACTCCAAGGTTATGGCCCAGAGGTAAGTGTGTGTGCGCCTCCATCCGTCTCTACTGGGTATTCCCATTCAACACAATCTGTTCCTCTTAGCACATGGCTTTAAAATGCTGTGTTGACGCAAACACAGGCTGCAGGAAATAAACAAGCTTCATGAGGGACTTATCACAACAAATCCTCTGAAATCCAATCTTAGATGTCACATCGCAGCATGGGATGTGATTTTTCGCTTTCGTGGGGAATGTGAGGAAATGAGGGTGGGTGTGTGGCTGTTTTGTGGGATCACCTTTCTTAAGTGTTTGGCTGGGTCGGTGTTCATGCTCGTCTGGCTCACACTGAGTCAGTCATTCAAATCATCGCCGACGAGAAGTCAAAGTTCACGTCGGGGCAGCGAGCAACATTTTAATGCACGAGACCAGAACATCCTTAACAACCACTGTGTCCAAACAGCTTCCTTCCTCCCAAAGTGTGTGTGTTGGGTGGATTGAGCTTCTTGTTCTGTCTGCACCATCTGCTCCCGCACCACCAGGAGCAAAGTCAATATCGGCAGGTGCACACACACAAAGCACTGCCACCAGTAGAAGTACAGTAAATATGTCTCTACAATGGAAGAGTCAGACATTTTCAATAATAAGTTGCTGCTGATGAGCATTGTCTGTCTGTGTGGAAAATAAGTTAAATAAGTTAAAAACATCCAGACACACTAAAATGATTAAATGTGGACGTAGCTGGCGTTCATGAACAGATCATCACTTTATTGTTAACCTTTTGACCAGAGTATTAAATTCATGCCTCAGAAATCAAAACAAAAGTAGGTGCCAAATAAAACAGTGGCAGATGAGAGTGATATGCACTTATCCCTCTCTGATTAGTTAATCCCCTGGCTTGAGAACCAAACCCAATTGTGACAGATAAGCAGCTGGACCAAAATCAGCTGACTCGGAGCTTGGAGCGGGTTCAAGCCTGCGCTGCGATCAGATCCCAGGGGCCGATCTGACATTACAGAAGGTGCAACCTCATATCATGACAGGGGCGTTACTCATATTGCAAGGTCACCGAGCAGCGTTGGTTTAAGCCCCGACACACGACACGTGATTAACGTATATGAAGCTCATGCTGTAATTTGCTGCCTCCCATGACATCCAATGTCCGAGCTGCAGTGAATTAGTTTTCACAATTAATGTAAAACACTGCATACCAAAACAGAAAGGTCGCAGAAAACAAACGGAGTACCAATTTCAATGTATACCAGTTAACTCTCAGCAAGAAATTAATTAATTAATTTTCTAATCATTTCAGCCCTACAATGGACTTTTATTATCCTATTAGGCCTGACTGAATGGGATGCTAGCTAAATCTAACACATACCACAATTATTTAAAGAACAAATCCAACCCTTCTTTTACAAAATATGAATATATTCAAGTCTCATATCATTCTCATTATGGATATATTAAGGATTTTCTTTCTCCAATATGAAACAGCTGTTTGAGATTACAGTGAGGGTAAACTACTGCTATTCCTTGAGAGTTTTAAAATCCAAATTATTTACTCAATGAATGTGCAAGGATATTGTACATGTTTAAGATTTAAGATTGATTACCTGGTTTGTCACCTATGCTCAGCTTTTTTTCTTTTTTGATGTTAATAATAATCTTTTCTGAAATTGTATTCTATAAGCATTCATACAGATTGGGTTGACTTGTTTTCTGTCTCCAGCTTAATGGCTGTGATTTGAGGGGTCACACCTCGGGATGTCACAGGCAGGAAGTGGGATGGGAGTTAAGGGAAATAAGTGGAAAATGTGTGAGTGAAAACCCTTACCCATGAACCCAAGGACAAGCATGGGCTGGGGACAGGCTCTCCATTCTTTTTGCAAAAGGAAAGATGGCAAAGAGAGAGTGAGTGAGCATTAATGAGAGGTAGGGAAGGAGTAGCGCACACGGATGGGAGGGGGTGGAGTCAAGTCCCAAATCCAACTTATGCCTCTTAGAGGGGTTGATCAAGTAATGACATGGGGCTTGTTAGATTAGGCACCAGGGACAACAGGAAATGAGGAGTGCCGAGAGGGGATCAGCAGAGAGGGAAAACAGAGAGAGAGAGAGATTGCTGAAAGAGATGAGAGTCATAGAGAGAGCATACATCAGCACGAGCGGATTTTGAATTCAAGTGTCGATGGCATGTAAGAGGGTGAAGATGCACATGTGATGTAGGCGCGAGTGTGCATGCTGCATTACAAAAACCCTGGGTCAATCAGAGCGAGTAGTTTTCATGTTTTGAGTCTGAGGACTTTTCTGCCATAAAGAGATAAGGGCCAAAGATCAAAGCAGTTAAGTCAATACTCAATCAATCAGGCTCAGTCCCGTTGTTCATAAACAGATGGCGCTCCCTTTGCAGCGTCATCTGGAAACAAACATCTCTCAAATAACGTAAATAACTATGGAAGCATACAGCAGCACAGCATGCACACTGTGAGAGGAGCATGTTGCGGTTTGGGAAAGAGGATTCTGTGGTGCATGGCGTGGCACGACCAAGGATCTTCCTCTGAGGTGCATCTGGAGAGTCTATCAGGGAAGCCCACTGCTGCGTCTGGGACTTATGGTCAAGAATGTGTCCAGACAACAAGGATTTAGCATCATCTGCATGTAAGGTGTTAGGGACAGCAGGAAGGTGCGTGACATTTGGACCTGCACATAAACAGGCTCACAGATAATCTCTCTACCATTTCTGCTTCTGTTTGACACATATCTACGTTAACGAGGACATGAGGCTGGCAAAGGTTGCTCTAACCGCCCTTTCTCGTCAAAATGACCCAATTTAATGGGGAAAATAAGACTAACAAGCATGCCTGAACATGACACAATGAGCCAGTGTAAGATTTGCCGCAGTTGTGTGCAAGCCCCCCCCTCAAAAAAAACTAATGAAAATTGTAATTCTTTAAAATCTGCCTTTGTATGCATCCATATGAATCCAGAAAATAACAAATTATCAATACATTGGTTAGAGTGCTTTTATGCAGAGGAATTAAAAGTATGTTTTTCAGCCTTAAGTAGTTCCTGTGGTCTAAGGGAATCTGCATTTAGTCTGATAGTCAAAACCCAGGGGAAAGAACTGAAAAAAACACCACAGCTTGCTGCTCGTTAAGCTTAATTGCTGTGATGCTGTGGTAATGAGGGGATTTAAACGAGCAGTTTCTGTAGGGACTATTTCTATGAGAAAAAAAGAGAAATTGTTGAATTACATTTTTTAATGTGGCAAGCATCACAACCCTCCATCCTATATGGGTGATTGCAGGGATATTAAAACCTGTGCAAATGCACCTTTTGTGTTTTTATTTTGGATGTACTGACCATTGAAGTATAAGAGTTAAGATCCTAGTTATGTGCTGAGGAAATACTCACTCTGCATTGGGGCGAAGAAGACCTCAGTCATGGGTGCAGCCTTGGTCCATTTGTAATGAGGGATGGGTTTTCCATGACTGGACTTGCAGCTCAGAGTCACATTGCCCTTCACCACTGGGTTTCCTGTCATGGAGCACACTGGGGGAGAAGGAGGGACTGGAGAGAGAAAGAGTGAGCGAGAGAGAGAGGATCAATAAGATTATAATTAACTTGTACGTAAGGCTTTAATCCACTGCAAACAAAGTGGAGATTTTTTTCGTGGCTGCAGTCATTGCAAAAAAATAAGAAAATTATTTCATCCCACATTGTTTCCATCTGCTGCTGGATGATGACATAATGGCTTGAGAGCCCATTGAATCCCTAAACAGCAGATGAATATTATTTGGACATTGCTTACTTTCATAAATTCATGATATTTAACAAGCTGGTCCGATCTGAAATCCTTCAAAGTATTTACTTTGCCTGAATTTCCCAATCCAGGGAGTCGTGTGAGCTGTGTCACAGAGCGCTCTGATTAAATCTGACCTTTGAAGTTCCTCTGACGATGTGGTCTATTACCTTTGACATTTAAGTGCATTTGTCCAAAAATGCCAGAACTGCCCGGGATGATGACAGAGCATAAGTACTGCCCAGAGTCCGACTCCTGGGTGTTGTTGATGTAGATGGAGAGGTTGGCTGAGGGCATGGCCGCACTGAAGCCCACTCTTTTGGTGAACTCGTTCTGGCCGTGCCCCACTTCGCCGGCGCTAAAGTTTATCACCTGAACAGAGAAAAACAGATCCAATGCTAACACTGAACAGAGCATCATTGCCCTGTTAATTATTAATTCTCATAATTAGAGCTACATTTCTGAATCGGAGAGTTTTTATGATATACAACAAATTCTTAAAAAGGTACTAGAAAGACATTTCTCTTATCTGAGTGAATTATATATATATATATATATATATATATATACATATACATATATATATAGACTGTGGCCATATTAAGATGTGCAGATTAACCATATAACATAAATCAACGTCCTTCATGAAGATAATCCTGACATGTACAGATGGTGGATGTTGAATTTTAGTCAGATTTTCAGTTTGAGATAAGCTTGCAGGCGTCAGACACTGAAATTGTTTAGATTATATTAATCATGCGCACACACACACACACACACACACACACACACACACACATAGTTTGTGCAACTATGTACAGTTTCACCAGCAATTTGCGTCATGTTTAGAAAATGCAGTAAAGAGAGATGAATATTTTCCTTATTAACATCCGTTTTTCCTTCCACTATGAATTCGATAGCAGCAGTGATGCTGGCAATAATTCTAATCTCTACAGATCCTTTTACATATCACTAGATGGGTTTATCGGCATATATACTCTATATGTCACGCAGTACAAAAAAAGGCTCTTTTCCTATCACGTAAAAATTACCTGGCCTAGATTACCTGGTCTTGTTCATTAAAAATAATTCCTGTTTTGATTAATATAGTACAAAAAAAGCTAACTTAAATAGGTTTACTATTCTTTGCAAGGCTACAACCTCCAATTAGTTATTTTCTCAATTAATCTACCCAGAGAAATTGCAGGTGAAAAATCTTACTAATAGTTTAAACTATTTTAAACAATCAAACAATTGTCAGTAGTTGTCTTTTCATTGTCATATTTCTTCCACATATTCCAGACAGTAGTAGTAGTAGGATCAGCAAACACACTGTTCTTTATATTAATCCCTTCATAGAGGCTCTCCTTTCTTTCCTCCACAGAGGTCAGAGCAGGGTCAGCTACACAGCAGATAATTGCAGACTGATGTTTTGACCTTCTCACCTGCTTGGATTCTTTTCCCGTGAAGAGCCAAACGACAGAGTTTTTGGAAATGTCTGAGTTGGGGCTGTACCAGGCATGTAACACCACCATCTGGCCCTTGACCACCTCCATCTCTCCTCTGGGGATCTCCACCTCCTTGGTGTCACCTGGAACAACAACACAGGAAACAGCTCATCATTAAGGTCATCCTGTGTCATGGTTTAATTGCATGCATAGAAATGTTAGTATACGTTATGTGATATGTATAGTTTTTTTATTTTAGATTATTTGTTTGTCTTTGTATTCTCAGCTCCCATGTCTCCAATTGAATATGTTCTTATAATTATTAATAAAGTTGCAGATTATTTTCTCAATATATAATCAGAAAATAGTGAGAAATATCTGTTTCCTATTCCTAAAACCAAATATGACATTTCTAAACATTTTGTTTTGTCCCACAAACCCCAAAAACCCAAAGAAAATCAGTTGTCAAGGATAGAAAACAAAGAAAAGCCGCTGATGTGTTTTGTGTATTTCTTTTTATGTGTATTTGTTCTCAAAATCAAATTAAATATTGCTAAACAAACAGAATTAATGACATGGAAGTTGACTCCAGTGGCTTTAGATGTCTTTGTTGGAATATGTCCATTTGTTCGAAACTGATCAGACAGAAAAAACATAGAAAGAAATTTAAAAATGGAGAAAAGAAATGTGCAAAGAAATAAAAACAATAACCCAAATGAAATGCCTGCGTGTGACATCAGCCGATCTGATCAGTTATAATCACCAACAAACTCAGGAGCAGTTGATCCCAAACGTGCCTCGACTCCTCCTCAACTTGTCATGTTGTTCTTTTTGCTTCTGTACATTCAGCGACCCGAAACCAGAGGGCAAACTTATCGCATCATATGGAAGCAGGCAGAAGCAGATTTTAGACATGTGCTTCAGTTGTAAATGTAAATAAAGCTGCTTTTGAATTAGATGGTCATCTTAAATAAAGTACAGCTTTACATCCTTGCATTTTAGAGATAATGCAGTGAGGTAATAAATGGTGTATTTAGCTGCAGAGGATATAGAAGTTCTGTAACCTTATTATTCTGTAGATGAAGTGAAAATGACTAAGAGGGAAATACATGTTTTTCAGTGCAGGTCTACCACATGTAGTGGCCTTATACACATGTTTACCATTGGGGTTTCCAGTATTGTATTGTAAAACTATACTGGTCTGCATGTAACATTCCGTTTGCAAAATGTCTTCAGTCTCAATTATTTTCCACACAAATAAAGCTCAAGTACATTTTATTTTCTGAATGCATTTGAGAAAAAACGCTAACCTTAAAAATAAAAAGTAAAGCAGGGGCAGTTTAGGTGCATAGATTATGAGAAATATAACACTATGTGGGGTTTCAGGACCAATGCTTGCAAATTCCAAGAAAGCACAAAGCAACCAACAACAAAATGATTAATATAATTTTCATATAGGAAACATGAACAAAAAAGGAATTAATGAATGGAAGAAGACAAGATATTAAAAGAAAACCAAAAGGAGGATGTCCAACTCACAGGGTGTCAAATCACCCGAACCGGACAGTTGAAGCTGGATCAACTGATCCCCGCAGTTGGTGTCCACTTGTGTCTCCAGTTTGATAGGTGGAAAAAAAAAAGTCAGGCAAGAAAAAAATAGTATTCTTGCCCCTAAATCCTTCTACGGCAAAAAACACAATGATAATTGTCCCTCATGTGCGCAAATGGATGGAGAGGGGAGATATTTAGATAAAAGGAGAATACACAGAGACAGAGAGGGAGCGTTATGATCCATAGACAGCTAGCAGCTGAAATCTCCACATCTGTTCAGCCAGGCACGCCTACCTTCTTTTCCACACTGACATCATGTAGAGGCAGGAGAATTAGGCGATTGGATGTGGGGCTGGGCTGGGGGGTGTACATGTGAAGAGTAGAAAAGTGTGCATGTGTGTGTGATTTTAGGGCAGAAAGCACAAGAGAAAGAAAAACTTGTTTTTTGACCTATAGGTTTGCTGCAGTGACTCGGTGCTTTCTTATTCCTCCCGGGACAATGTGACCCCGCTGCTGTGCCGCGCCCGTCCTTTAATTTCTGAATCTCTGAATCTGGTAAATCCTGCTGACTAATCCCTAAACAATCCCAGGCTAAATCCTCTCACCTCACGTGAGGAAAAGAGTTCAGCAGGACATGGATATGATCGGACACATGGTCCCTTCAGCCACCACCGCTGCTGTCACTGCCGTCACCATCATCATGGCGACAGCATTTACATTCAATAAATTAAGATTAGCAGACCGCTTTGCTTTACATTTAATCATTCATGTCATGCAACGCCAGTCGGGCTTGTTTGTGGAGTCTGCGTGGTACGAGTTTCAAATGAGGCATCAAATGAGGCAACATGTGAGCCAAAGATGCACTTAGGGACGTTTGATGACCCTAAATAAAAAAAGGAAAATTAGTCTTCCTTCTGTCGTGCTTGGCCTTCCTCAGGAGAGATTCCTCAGCTATGAAGTTCGTGCACAAAATAGTGCAGGATAGTTTCAGTTACAACAAAAATGATTTATATAACTACAATATTGCCCCAGCATGCAGAACCAACATGTGGATGTGACGTTATGGTTACACTGTGGGTAATAAATACGTTGTTTACAGGGCTACAAACAGTGTTTCAGAGAGTTGCTGCTTTTCATAGTCATGTAATATTGTACAAAACATGTGGATGGCAGATAATTACAATGATAACTTCTCCATTTCCAAACACAGGAGTGTTAAAATAAATGTACACAGCAAAGTTCAACCTGCCGAGAAAATCTCACTGGAATAGGAAACGCATTATTGTTGTTGGTAGAGACTGAGTTCACAGAGTGTTGATATGACTGTACAAATGTGTGAAATAAGAAACGGATGTTTTCAGATCAGCTGTGTTACTTTGAGTCTACAACCACGCTAGCTGCTTTGTGAGTCTCTACTTTGGCAGATATGCGATGTAAAGATATAGTGGAGTAATGTCTGAAGCCTCTGTGTGTGCGGTTATGTGTTAGCTCTGCACTGTTGCTGCTGTTTGCACCGGCTCACCCGGCGCCATGTTGAGGGCCGTTGAGAGGCAATAGATATGATCTCAATGTTGTGATTTTTCTATTGTAATCTTCACTATGTGAACTATATTAGTTTAGTGTGTGAGCATGCTAACATTTGCTAATTAGCACGGAATACAAATTAGGGTTATCATATAGAATATCATAAGATATTATAAACTTTACAGGTATTTGGTCATAAACCAAACTACCAGATACATTTCGATTTAAACCTATAAAAAAAAAAAGTCAGTTGATCAAGAAAAATATTACAATTCATCCTGAAGGGGATGTAAATGTCTGCAGTTTCATCAGATAGATTAGATATTCCAGTCTGGACCAAAGTGGTAGACTATCTTTGCCATTCAAAAAAGTGGGACATCTACCCACAGAAGAATCCATGGCAATGCTTTTATCATCAATGATAAGACGTACAACTCTGTGAGACGTTAATGCAAAAAGATCTTTCCCCGGTTAATCATAAAACATTCTTCATTCCAGCCTTTCCTCATGTCACTGGCGAGCAGTAAAGACATCTATGGGACATGCATGAGATTAATATCTTTATCATCGCCATCGTTCCTGCAGTCATTATCAGCCTGTTTTTCATGCATAATACATAGAGGCCCCATCTCTTTTCTTAGATTTGAAACAGTTTTTGCCTCACAAATCCTGTTAGTGCTCCGATTTCACCTCCAGCAGCTATTGTGATTGCTGTGAACCGGCATGTGTCCGCTGTAACTATTATGTAACATCACCGAGAAAAAGGCCATGTTTTGAAAGAGGCTGCGATTGTTGCATGCCGATTAATATACATTGTGTAGCGAAGACACAATCAGAAAGGATCAGGTTTTTCTGTAGGTTGATGAGACTTTTTCATGTGAATGATATTCCATGATGAAGTCGGCTAATGCCCTGTAGTCTCCTCACTCCAGACTATTCTTGTGCTTCTTTGAGCGGGTTTATCCTCAAAACTGTGTCATTCATTTGTTTATTAAATGAAGGAAAATCTTCACTAATCCGTGGCTGTCTCCATCTGGGATGTGTGTGTGTGTGTGTGTTTGGCTGCAGACACAGACAGATAGAGGCGGTTCAAGATGTGGATATGGGTATGAAGTCAATTTAAATCCTTCAGAACAAGAAAAAGAAAGAAAGAAAGAAAATCAAGAAAATTTGCCAATAAATGGGATGCAGATATGATATGTAGCCTCAGTAAACTGTCCTAATTACATTTTGCCAAAGGCGATCGTTCAGCCTAGCCACGCTTTATATCTGCTAATTGGATTCTTCTCTTTAAAATAAACTGTTTTTTATTTTGTTTTGTTTTTCTTTCCTGCAGGCATCCTGGCTATGAGATATTGATTTAGTCTCAGCTGCCACAGCAATTAAAACGGCAGGGCTGCCGGACGCACACAAACCTGCAAAGACGAATCAAAGAAGAGTCAACCCTGTGATGCACTGGGGCACAATTAAGAGATC
Organism: Cottus gobio; assembly: GCA_023566465.1. Lineage (NCBI taxonomy): Eukaryota > Metazoa > Chordata > Actinopteri > Perciformes > Cottidae > Cottus > Cottus gobio. The sequence goes on from CM042220.1 coordinate 13,191,041, forward strand.
AAATGTGAGTTTGTTGTGGTGCCGTGAGTCGCCCATAGGGGGCAGCACATTCATATGAGAAAGCAGATCATAGATAAAAGCATAGTGGAAATCTTCTTATCACCAATAATCTCTGAATAGATGACTCAAAGAAGGAATACATTAAGTGTAAACTGAAGCAACACAGGTTGGCCGTGTCAATGAGATTTTGAAAACCAGGCTGGACAGGTGTATCCAAATATAAACCGGTGTCTAGTTTATTGCTGAAATGCATGTGATTTGCATGTCTAACAAGGCAATCTAATTCTGCCGTGTTGTGATCGAATGAAGGATAAAAAGTCAGTTCCTCTCTCAATGCCCTCCGGGAGCCTGTGTGAAGATAAACTGATCCTCTTTAACCAGCCCCACTCTATCTCTCCGAGTAATCTCTGCTTCCACCCATGTCTCTCTCGCTCTCTCATGTGAGTCCCTCACTGGAGCTTAAGCTTTAGCTGAGGCTCAGATTTACCCTCCATTTACACCTCTGTCCCTCTACTTTTCCCCATCGATACAACAGGGTGGGCCTGCTGTTTAAAATGTCCTGATAATCTAAAGCAACAACGGGGTCTAAAGGTCAAAGGTCTCAACAGCGGCTGGATGCACTTTGCAGTGTCCAAGTGATGCTGTAAAATTCTTAATCTTAAAGTTGCAGAAAAAGTTTCATGTTATAACATATTTTTATACCTCTAACTCATATTTATTATCATATGTAATTTTAAAACACCTGACATCCCTTAACATAGGTAAAATTACTTAATTCAAGCTCAGCACAGCGGGGAGTCTTCTCCCTAAAGGGTGAAGGTGTGCCCACTGTGCACAAGCCCAGTGCAGGTGAATAGTCATGTGATATTTTCAGTTGTGCTAGTATGGACGAAAATGTATGGACTGAAAAATGTCCATAGTCTCACATATTGTGATATCGACCAATCCTGTTCTTGCTCGTCTGATCTCTACAGCATGTTTTGTCTGTGCCGAGCTGGGATCTGTGTCACAGCAGCGACAACACAGTCTTGAAATGACCCCATAAATGCCTAGCTGTGCAAAAACAGACAACATTATAATACATTATTTAAGCATCACATTTCATGTCCTCATTATAATCGTTAATCATTAGTCTTGATGGTATCTGGACGACCTTCAGTTTTTCTTCTATTAAAGAATTTAACAAGTGAAGAACAAGTGTTCCAGATTCGTTGATTTCGAATGAGGACAGACATGAACAAAGATTAAGACTGAACCAAAAAAGAAAAGAAAAGAAAAAGAAAAAATAATTGGGGTTATTGCCTGACTTTTTTGACAGACAGGACGGGGAGGAATGTAGGACAACAAAATAGCCTTGTTGGTGTAAAACCGCCTATTGGACTGACCCTACAGGCTTCAAACAGATGGTGCTTCAATAATAAATATTTGGGGAAGGCTCCTTTAAATTGGATTACATTAGTGTAATCTCTGCAGCTATTCTAAACCATTTTGAGTGTGCAATCTCACCACGGTAGCTTTAATCCCCCTTAACTTCTGATTGTGTTTAAATTGATTCTCCTCGCACACATGGCTGCAAACTCCCACAACCTCCCTCTGGTTCTCGCTGCGAACTCAACAGCTTTCACACACACACACACACACACACACACACACACACACACACACACACACACACACACACACACACACACACACACACACACACACACACACACACACACACCTCATTTGTTGTTTACAGTGTCACCTTTAGGACACGCAGGAGATGTACCAGCCCACTCATGACAGGAAAGTTTGCTTTACTGAACTTAGTGAAAAGACTGCTCTGCTTCACTGCCTTCATGGCCAGTTAGTTCAGTTAGTTCATTAGACAGTTTGTAAAGAAAAAAAGAAGTTAAAACATTGGCATCTAGGTTGGTAAGGAGTACTGAGCATGACGTGAACATAAATGCTTCTGGTCTGTTAGTGATTCACATACAGTTGTGAGAGACCTGAGGATGAATAAAGGGAAACCTCTTATTTCTAAGGGCTTATAAAATCTCCTGAAGCTGTTCATTTTCTTGACACAGGCTAGCCTACTTTTGATGGCCTCCGAGTTGCAGCAAAAGGTTGTAATAATATGAAAAGGATATTATAACCGACCTTATAGCCACTTAAAAAAGGACAGCCTTGTTACACTTGTCCTTCCATCGGTAAGAGACTGGTGCAGACTCATGGGGAAGAGCAAATATAAAGGAACACATCCATTATTAGAAACACAATGCAAGGACACCATAAAAAAACAGATTATTAATTGTTTTACTGCTTTGGACTCGTTGTCTCAGCCTGCACAAAAATGGAAGGATGATGCTTGGGAGAAATATAAAGGATTGAGGTAAGTGTTTCTTATAGCTGAAACTATTTATAACCCTTATTTCCTGAACATTAAATCATCTGAAATACAATTACTTCCATCATAACCTCTATAAATCATCTTGTTTGACAAAGCAGAGAGCACACATTTATTCACAGCGTAACTGTTTGAATGTGTCTCGTGTACTTTCGCTCAAGGAGTCAACTCCAGTTCACCGACCCTTTTTACACTCTTGCCTTTTGTTCTCACGTGACAGTGTTTTCTTACATGCGTGATTATTCAGGTAAAAGCGACAGAGGCATGCGTGCTTGTGTTAATGCTAAATGCCTAACATGTCATCTTACAGCTCTGACATCCAACAAATGTAACCACAATGCCCTTGGAGCCAAAAGGAAAAATAGGAACCAGAGGAACAGGTTTCTAGGCAGCGAGGAAAGGAGGGAGGACACACACAAAGGAGATATTAGTGTTTATGTGGGAAGACAAGGGCTCTTATTGGGGGGCAACTTCTATGATTTAGATCTCATGATCTGGACATGTGAGGGTATTAATTTAATGCTGTGGAAAAAAAACGCCTGACAGTGAAGCAGCTGAACAACAAGTAGTTGATGTCTTCTTGCTTGGGTTGTGTCGGTCAGTCTGAATGCCAGTGGTCTTTTCATCCCAGCTGTCCATCACAAGTCCCACAGTGCCCTTCCTAACCCCCGCCCCTCCTTCTCCAGCCAGCTCTTGGGTCTTTGTGGCAGGGAATGAAAGGCAAACTGAGAGCTTAAATGGGTCTGCAATGTTGCACCACAACAGAGGCCATAACCACCCTGCCACCCCTCACACCGTCTCGGGTCTTTGAAGAAGATATTTATAAACCATTAGTGTGGCAGCGGGGCGAGGGTTGGCTGTTTTATCTCCCAGATCTGTCATGTGTTACCATACACGTGGCGAGCTGTGCTGACAGAGTGACAGAGTGAGGGCCGATAGGGCCGCTCCAGCACAAGTCCAGGGTCGAACTCGGCCGGCCCCTTGTCACTTCACTGCCTGTGGGACACAGGGAGTCTCAATGCAGCGGGGCTGTAATTAAGAAGTCGAGTGATCTGATTTCAGATGTTCACTGAGCTCTCGTCAGAGAGGAAATACAGCATGAGGCTTATGATCTGTATACAATAAACATCAAACACTCAAGTGCTTCCCAAGTTCATCATAGGAGAGGTGTAGGGTACGGGTGGTGTGGCATCATGCAACATCTGGAGCGTGAAACAGTTCCCGCTCTTATGTGGTTTTAAGTTTATATTCGTCCAATACATATAAGGAGACAGTCAGTTGTGTTAGCTTAGCATGAAGACTGGAAACAGGTTGTAAAAGCTTATTTCAAATTATGGCCTAACTGATACTGAAATTTTGAGATTGATGCCAAAAACAATATTTATAAGTCTGAATAGTACTATTTGTTATGGACGATGATTATTATAAACAATTTGTTTAGCAAAATACAAACTCAGCTGGACATCCATCCATCAATTATCTTAAACCGCAGATCCTGTTGAGGGCTGTGGGGGCTGGAGCCGATCCCAGTTGACATGGGATTAGGCAAGTACACCCTATTGCTGGGCTGACACATAGACAGACAACTATTCACACTGGGTTAATTTAAAGTCATCAATTAACCTAAGCTGCATTTCTTTGGACTGTGGGAGGAAGTCGGAGAACCCAGAGAGAACCCACGCTGACACAGTTTAAAAAAGGTCTGTCCGAAATGTCACCACTTCATCACTTTATCCTATTCGACATTTGTGGGAGATGCCTATAATTGGCATATTAATTCTTTGAGTTATGGCCAAAAACATGTTTTGTAAGGTCACAGCGACTTTTGACTACTAAATTCTATCAGTTCAGCCGGTAGTCCAGGTGGACGATTCGGGAATAGACCATTCCAAAACAATTATTGTTTTTAAGCCTTTTGTTTTTTGTACTACCAAAACGAACAGCTAGTTAGGCATATTTGTTTTTTTTGGGACGGTAGCTTAGCTATCCCCCAGTTTTTGAGGGGATAGCTAAGCTAACGATCTCCTGGATGTAGCTTAATGGTTATCCAACAGACATGGGAATAGTATCAAATTGGCTCATCTAACTCAAAGCAAATAACTATAAATATATATATATATATATATATATATACAAAAAAAGCCAAACCTTTAACATGGATGAAGATGGCTTGAATTAAGCGTTAATTAGTATGTGTTCTATTCAGTCAATCATTACATACAATACAATAAGTAAAGCCACACTCTAGAAGACAAAAGTAAAGTTAGTAAAGTTAAGACACTCTAACTCTAAATAGTGTGGCCCTGTGTAAGAACCATCAGTTCCCACAGCCAGAGATACTCCCAAAGCCCTGGTATAGATTTTATGAAGTGAAATCCATATAACTTACTTTGAGGTTACTAATCAATATGATTCAGCAGGGTTCTTTTCATGGATTGAGTCATCCGTTTTAAACCTGATTTTTAGAGCTTTTTCTTTGAACAGTCTGCTAAAACCATTATGAAAACCATCAAGTTGTGGGTGGAAAAAAACAATAAGCTGAAATACTAAAGCTGAGGGTATGTTGGACAATACATCTCTGTGGGTTTGTCACTACTGAGCAACATTGTTGGATTGAATGCAACTTGGATTTGTCTGCATGCGACGGTACTGAGTGTTTTTCTCCTGAGGGCCGTTTCATTCTATTAATGTAAAACACTTATACATGTACAAGGGTTTTATAGTCTTGGTCAGTATTATTTGCCAAGTACACAATATTTCATGTGTCGTGATATTTGTTAAAGTGCAGTCTGGTGTGATTGAGTGGTGTAACACACAGTCATTGGATCCAGTGTCCAAGGTGTTTCATGGGATGTTCTACAGACAAAACGAGGCTGAATGTGTGGACTTACAAGACATGTGCTTATATTTGACCATCACCAAGCGTCTGAATTATTTCTAAATTCCAAACAGTTTTTATTGAGAAAGTAAATCTGTTAAAAAAAAATAATTTTCAAATAAAGTGATCAATAAATCAGTTTTAAATTAAAGTAAAACATAGCATTGTGAGTATTTCGTTTAGTTAATCCCCACTTAAGCCCCAGCCATTTTTCTCAAAGATTCTGAATGGTTTTGCATACCCATACTAAATACAGAATATCTACTCAACCACAAGGCCTATTTGAATAATTTCAAAAGGTATAATATACAGAAAACACTTGTGAGACTAAGTAGTTCATATAGCAGTATATATGTTACTGTTTTATTGGTTGATGATAGAAAACAGGAAAGAAAAAAAAATGTCAGAAAAGAAAAAACTTACAGGATGTATTTCCTCTTTTGAATTATGCATATCATCGTTTTTTCTACTGTAAAATAGCACTATGTGTTAACAGTATCTCTGCAAAGTTTGACTTTGCTTAAATGAAGTTAAATATTTTTAGTAATTTATTTAGTGCACATTTCGTGAACCGTAGGTTTAAATCCACTAAGCTTTCTTCCTGGACCTTGGACGTCTCTGGTTCCACAACAGAGGGGCTCTGCTCAAGCAGATGCACCAATAGATACCAAGCAAGTATCGTTTCATCCATAAGTAAGTCATATTTCAGTTTTTTGGCTGGTATGTGTTTGATATCTTGCTGAGGTTTTGTCTGACCGTGGATTTGGCGGAATTGGTGGATTCCGTAGGTCGTGTGGCATCAAGCTAGGGATATATAAATATTTATTTTCATAACTTGGGGAGCTCTCTCAAGTCACTTTAGAGTCCTCTCGAGTCATATTTATGGTTTATGTTAATATGTATGGTTGAATTGTGTTATAAACATATAAAATGGACTGATATGCTCTTGTAAGGCCAGGCTCTGTATAATGGCAAGTCCTTTTGGAGCCCAATTCTCCAAATCAGGTCTTTAAGTCTTTAATCACGAAATTTAAACTATATTGAAGTACATGTTCACTGCACCTTACATCTTTACCTTAAGCACAGACATGAGGTTATTAATAATTAACATTACCTGGTGCAGAAGCCATTACATATGAGAAATCAATATTTAAAAAAATCCTATTTATAGACTTCATTGCACATTTAATAGAGCAGGGAGGGTGGGGGGGACCTTCTAAATATGTGACACCTTTAGAAAAACAATAGTCTTGTAAAGTTAGAAATGTTGTGATAAATTGCTCTAAATGAGTGCTTTGTCGGGCTAGTCGGGTCTCAGATGGTCAGCGGAGCCCTGCTGGCTCTCATCTCCACTGGACATCACATCCAACGGCCCTGATACACACAGATGAACCCACATGTCCATCCACAGTATCGCTGAAGGTGAAAGCTGCAGCTTTGAGCCAATAAAGAGGAATTAACAGCCCATCATGTCTCCCACCTGAGCCCAGTTCCCTTGCTGCTGCTCTGCTCTGCGCCTTCCTCCGAGGACACGTTAAAGTGGTCAGTCAGTACAACCGAAGACCTTTTTCACGGAGAGATCCATGACTTTGAAAGCTTATCAGACACCAACATATCACAATATTATGTTAAAGTATCTATTGCTCTGGAAAGGTGTCGCTGTGGTAATAATTATCTTTTGTTGGACTGAATGTGGGCTTAGCCTAAATTATTGTTTGGGTTTAACTTAAGAGATATCTGCTGTGAGACCTCCATACAATGGAGGTGTAATGCAGCTCAAAAATGTTGATTTAATATTATGTCTGAAAAATCTAAACTGAAATCTAAACATTGGATCTTTACAAGGTTACCTTTACATTGTTGCCCCATTTCACTCAAATGGCACATGGTACAGCTACCTCTGCAATGTTTCGTTTGGAAGCTAAAGAAATCATGAGATGACATAATAGCAACAATTATGCAGTTATGGTACAAAATTATGTGAGTATTACAAATAAATGTATCCATAACAGGGATTTTATGTATTAAAATGCAAAAATCCTGTCAAATCTGTGGATTTATAAAACAGAAAAAGACATGCAAGTATTAAAATGTTTACAACACAAGTATAACATTAGTTGTTTAGTCCATCAACTTGCAGATCCAAGCAGCAGTTGCTACGGTACAGTGCTGCAGTTTCCACGTTAGTAGCCAGCCACAGTCATGTGTGACATTTTACCGCTGAGCCAAGTGGGTTGTAGATCGTCTGTTTGGCACGCTCGCAAATCACAGGCATGATTAATGTGGCGCAGGGATATTGTACAAGTCATTTCGCTCTTGCTCTTCCTTCCCTGCTGTGCATTAACGTGCTAATGTGACACTTTATTGATCCCTGTAGGGAAACATTCTCTTCACAGCAAGGTCTAAGTGCAGGGTCAGTAAAGGAGAGCAGCCCCGCAAGCTGGTAAAGAATCTGTGTTGTGTTGAAGGATGTCGGCTTAAACTGGTGGACGGTCACCAAACCCAATATACCGACAAACGCATCCTTATGTCTGTTGTTTCCACTTCAGCATGTTTCCCAATAAAGAACAAATAGACTCATATGGGACATATAATTTATACAATCACAAATCCTCCACACTTTCTATTTCCAACAAATTAAATAAAATGAGGCCATACACATGAACGCACAGGAACTGAGAAAAGGAGACGTTACACAACAGGAGAGATAAGTCTACTCGCATTCAACACAATTAAGAGCCGCAGTAATTTAACCGAGGTGAGAGGGCTGTAATCAACATGGATTATATCAAAGTGTAAAAGGGATTTGATGGCTCCCAAACCCTGACATGATGGATTTAGCGAGGGAGGCTTTTAAGGCCTCTCGAGGGTCTGCTTGTGAATACATTATAAACTGTGCTTTTGTAAAAGTGCTCCCTTCAGTGTTTAGATAGTTGCTCCCCTGAGACTGACTGTGTGCTGTCTCTGTGGACTGGACAAAGACATATGAAAGAGATGTATTTTGTGTAATCCTCTTGAGCCACTTTACTTTTCTCCACAACAACATACAAAGCTGCTGTCTTATTGACTTGTGTAGGCCCAGAAAACCAGAAAACTAGATTACTGGAGCGTTTCCATCATTTACCTAAAGTGTATTTAATGTTATTGAAGTATGATACGCTGCCTCGGTAAATGAAATGTGTCATTAACACAGAGTATGGAAAACTATTGGGTACAGAGTAGGGCTGCACAATTCATCTGCATTTTATTGGAATCTCAAGATGGCTTACTGCAACTTAGGCACAATATTTGTTAAGGTGAAATATTTGATGTCAAAATACCATTTTAATAAAATCTTTATTTATCTTCCCGCAAAGATGTCATGGCTGACACATCTTATTCTACAGACTTAAGAAAACATTTGTTTAGTACAGATCCCTGCAAAAAAAAAGAACTGCACCGTAATAATAAAATAATTGTGTAACCAAGTCCGATACCTGAACTTCACTGATTTCGGACACAGCAACCATTTTTTCCTGGAGCCAATGATGGCAGTAGCTTACTCGTTGCTGTTGAGAGTTGCCTATGTGCAGAACCGATCCAGCAGGATGTATGGATCAGCTAGCAATGGACACGTGTAGCTGATTCTGTGTAGCCAAAATGAGCTGATAAATGAAATGATGACGTGCTATCCGATTGGTGCATTGACCTGCATACTAGCAAATACCCGATCCAGTGTTTTAGGCTGTATCAGAGGCATTTTCTAGTATCCAGTATTACTGCTGATGCTCTTCTCCATTAATTGATTAATCATTCAGTCTATACATGAAATGTATCCTCCAGCCCTATGCGTGTATTCATATATTTGGATAAGTTAATCTAATTTTGACCTCAGTTTCAAAGGTGGATGGAGAAATAACTTTAAAATCCTCTTGTCAAGGTTGCAGTCGCTCATCTCTGGTATCTTTTGCATTAAGCTTTTTATTTAGTTTGTTTAATCTTCACTGATCATATAAATCAACCTCTTGAGGCTACTCCTTACATGTAAACAAAACATCATCAGACAAGCTTTTGATTTCATAACTGATTCACACCATTTAAACCCTGGAAGGGTAATTATCACAGTGTTTTTTGCTGCTGTGTATGGCCGATGCTCCACAATACGTAGTTGAATGACTTCCACGACATCTCTGCTTGCTAAGATCTGTGTGGACAGTTGGCAATAAGGGGTTAAGCCTTTAATTCTGCCACAGTTCAAAAGAGCATTGATTAGTGTGGATGGATGAGGCCACGGATGGAGGCAAAGGTTGTGTTTGTTGTGGAGGTGTTGTTTATGGATGGAGAGGTAAGCAGAGGGTGTGTGTGCAGACAAAATAAAAACCTTCATTTTGTGCAACATTCGTTGTTAAATGCACTTGAGAGCTGTGAGGATAAATGCTCTCTCGAGTGTTCAGGCACACAGATTTTAAGGCACATTTTTGCTGTGACTGAATGGCGCCGGATGCCCTTTAACCTCAACAGCCTCACAACCACTCTCTGCTCAGAGATTCCTTTCCTTTGTCGTGTCCATCTGCAGCAGCCTCACAGATAAACGATCACCGTTTCTTAGGTCAGGTCGCTAAGCCGCCTCTCTACGCTCTAATCTTATTACCAGCCCAAGCTGGATTAAGCAGGGAGGGAGACAGGATAGACAAAAGTCACACACAAGAAGACATCATAACGTGACCACTGTCCTTTGACTGAGGAGACAATCGCATTATACTGTAGTAGAGAGACAGACCGGTAGTAATGGGCATGGTGACTGTGTGTCTGGTCATGGCGGTTGTAATCTCTTCAATAATGCAATAAATCACTATTGTATCAAATCTAAATATTTCCCTGCATAATACTGTTTAACTCTCCATTTTCCAAGTTAAAGAACATTGATTTCACATAGATGTGTTAATTTGAGGTTTCAAACCAACAATACAGTGTCTACAAGTAGTCCATAAAAAGTCAGCTTTATATTCATAAGAACACCTATTGTCAGTTATCAAATGAATACATTTAAAATCAAAAAAGGAGTGATTGCAAAAATCAAATGCAACTGTTTTACTGTCTCAGATATTTTGTTTATTTTATTTAATTTCATTTGAGTTTTAGTTATGTCAATAAAAACAAAAGCATAAAGAGCATGAATGGTAAAGGAGATTTTGATTGTACTCCAGCATATGCGTTATCAAAACGCAGCATGTACTGGTTAAAAAAACCTCAAAGAGAGACTTTTATCAACTCCAACAATATAGGTTGCAATTGATTTGGGACTCCAACCACCAAGACTCTGTCTTGTGCCGTGAAACACTAACCTGGTGAAAACGGCCCATCTAACCTTTGTTTTAAAGCCATTTCAAAGGAAACAGTCTTCTAGGAAGAGAAGAAGAGAAGCCATCTCCTGAGGGCACAAGTCATTGTCCCTGCCTTCAGCTAAACCAATTAAGTCTAAGTGTTGGTACACAGCTGCTGTCCCATCGCCCCACCCAGCTCTCTCAAAAGAAGTATAAATACACCAGTAAGTGATAGAATAATTCCTATTTATACATACATACATACATACATACATACATACATACATACATACATACATACATACATACATACATACATACATACATACATACATACATACATACATACATACATAGTATCTTCACACCGTACTCCACTTCAACCCTACTTCACCTTCATGTTAAATGACCTATCCAGATACTGTTTTTTTTTTTTTGCATCAGATATTTCTCACTAAAAATGACTACTATACTCATGGAAAAGATATCCCAATTGGCTGCGATTATCATCTTGTCCCTTACAGCTTATTGCGCTCTGTAAGTGGAAAGGTTATTCAGAGACAGAACACTGCTGTGCTGACAAAGTTTAAACAGCAGTCAACTGGTTTTAAAGAGTTACAGCCATACAAGTGCAGTAACTTGTAAATTGATCTATAAATCTTTTAATTCCACAGCGTAGCTTTTCAAAAACCGTATACGTTTATTTATTTCAATTTTACTTGAGTCTTCAATCAATGATTTCAAAGTAAAAAAACACGAGTATTGCACGAAAAAAAATAATGCTAGTATTGCTGGAAAAGCTGTATGTCCTTTAATCATGTAGCTCTATAATTTCTGTGACTGCAGCAGTTACACTAATTTTCTCATTTCAAATCAGTGAGGACACAGGAGGGCACTGATTAGAAGATCTAAATGCACGGCGGTTGTTGCCAGGATTTTACTGAAAACTCCAGCAGGGTCTCTGTCTGGACCTTGTCCCTCTTTTAGGTAATTAGTCGGTTTCAGCATGGAGAACACATAAATAATGAAATACTGTCTTAAATTCGACAAAACCAGGAGATGTTTTAGTCTGAATCATTGATTAATCGCAAACGGACTTGCTACAATATGAACGAGCTGCCGTGAAACATCTGTGATAAGTTATTTGCAGCAACTTTATTCTTTAAAGCTCTTAAAGCGTTTACGTCTGCTTTGTTATGGGTCAATATTGTGGCTCTAAAGCTCATTTTGAAACAGAGGGTGTGAAAAATGTTTCACTTTTATCTCTCGTCTGCAGGCATTTCTTTAATTAACTGAAAGAACGACAACAATCCTGGCTTTATTTACAAAATAACCATAGTTAGGACTTTATCAATCATTGTGTATTTCACACTGTACCATCAGAAAGCTTCATAGGAAATGCAATTAACAGCAAGCCACTCACAACAAAGACCAAAAGATCTAAAAAAAAAATCAACACAAAGACAGAGAATGTGGGAACATTAAACCTAATAAGATGTGACAAAACATCTCTTTTACTTCAGGGTTGCTAAACAAGTCTATCAGACATCCAAACGAGAAATCACTATTTCCCAGAACCCAAGGTCATGTCCTTAAATTGCTTGTTTCTTCCAATCTTTTAATCAAAAGTGGAAGAAATTCAAGACATAAATCCGAGGAAAAACTACCAATCATCACAATTGAGAAGCTGGAAATCTAAATATATTTCGACGACTATTGACTCAAATGATTAACATTGTATGAATCAATACTTTGATCAAATGACAACATGTATGTAAACAGAGTCGCTAGGAGTGACTGCAGAGCATTTGGAAGCTTTTGGCTTCACCGACCCCTAACGTTGCTGTTCTGGCTGACTTTATTTAAAAAAAGAAAAAGGTCCAGGTAAACCTACAGTGCATTACCTGCTCAGCACCGGACAGAAGACGGACACAGATAGCAACTCGTTAGTGAACATAAAGTAGCATTTAGCAACGAGCCTGATATTCCTCTCAGGAGTCGGTAGAGACCAAAAGCAGAGCTAAAAGTAGATTAATATAGTAATGGTGCTTTAATTGCTGGCCATTGATTCCACGATGCCAGATGGATTTATTTACAAAATTGTTTGTTGTTTTCGTGGGAATACATACGCGTTTTGGAAATATTTGGGGGGGGTTCTTCTGATCTTGTGATCTCAAACACACTTAAGATAAGATACTTCATGTTTCCACGTACATTAGCAGCCATCAAGGTCAGTTCCTCCCCACAAGAACCTCACTTTATTTGTTGGAGATGTTATCTCAGATGGCTGACGGGGCTCAGCAAATATCTATCGCATGTCTAATCAATCAATCAATCTAAACTTGGTAAACATAATCAGTACACCGGCTGGTCCATTTATCTTGAAAACATCAGTAGCTCTGCTATGAAGAGAAGTCAGTGCTGGAGACCTTCTCATCCACAACTATCATCCGACAACCCTCACATGCTCCGTACTTCAATGTCTGGAAACTCTCCAGCTGGAGTAGCTGGATTTGTCAGGGTTGTATTTACCATATGTTTTCTGGCTCTTTGTTTTCCTCAATACTAACTAGACATGTTGTGGGGCCTTTCAATAGCTTGACTGGAGAGTAATGACAGACACAAGACAATATATTCTGCCGGTGCAGTTTTCAGAGCCGTCGTTTTGCCTTCTCACAGGTTTCAGTAAGAATTTAGTCTTTTCTCAGAAGACTTGATATCAGCGAAGGTTTATGACTTCCACCTTACCGCCTGAAACGAAGCACATTTGAAGAAGTCTGAGCTCTGCGGTAAAAGGTGCCATGGTTACTGGGCTTATCAGGTGTGAGCAGGTGTCTTAGAAGCAGCTGTGTTCGCCAGATCAATTTAGAAGACCAACCAACCTCTGGGCTGGAAATAGAAATGAGCAAATCTTACTCCTGCAAAAAACTATATGTGACTTAATGCATGACTGCCTGCTGCCACGTTGCTGACAGAGATACAGGAGTGGACTTCAAAAAGCAGTTTGTGTTTTCAGTTCATTTCAGGATTGCTAAATATTACATTATTTTCTAAAGCTATTTTCAGCACCTGTGTGACTATTTCAGGGTGGTTCATAAAACTGATGATTCAAACAGCTTTGCCACCCATTTACTGTGTAAGCAAATTGTCTCTTAATACACTCAAATTATTTAGTCACGTGTATGCATAAAGGAATGGAGCTCAAATGGAGCTGTGTTTGTGAAAACATCATGATGTGTTTGTTCTGTACAATCAATGTCTGTTTTATGATAACGGCTACTAAACCAATTCTTAGTTATTTTTTTCCATTAGTATTGGAAAAGCGTGAATGTCAAACAAAACAAAAAGGTCTATTAGGAAATAAAATAGTCCTAAAAAAAGGTCCTATCAAACTCTGTGGTTATGAAAGACGAAACACTTATCAAGTAAGTAACCAACTGATAAAGTTGTTAAAAAAAAAAATCTAACTCCTCAAACAAACATAGTTCTCTCAAACAATTCTTGCTGCAGGAAGTAGAAAATATCCTTTATTAATCCCCATGGGGAAATTAGTCTCTGCAGTTAACCAATACTTAGTATTAAGGAGCAGTGTGCTGCTGTGAGGCGCCCGGGGAGCAACTGGGGGTTCAGCGTCTTGGGGAGACCAGGGATCGAACCGGCCACCTTGTGGTTTCAGAACGACCACTCTCACCCGTGAGCTGCAGCCGCCGCTGTAGGATGTATTTTGGGAAAAGCATTTAATGGAAGGACACCCCAGGCAAAGAGAGTGTTTGTGACAACATGAATAACAGTTGCAGGATAAATAACTGACTATATTTCACTGAACTTCCACATAATCTGTTCTAGAGTTCCATGTAGAAAACACTGTTTGATACAAAATGCAAAACCCTTTTTTTATGAAACGCCTCTCGGTTTTGATCATCTGGAAAATGTTGGCGTGTAATATAATTATGTTCATCGCTAACCTCGAAATCAAGAAAAGGTAAACTTATCCTGAACTTCATGGTGAAAAAAGCCAAGCTAATATGATTCTCACCTGCACAGGACTACAGTCGTTTCTGGAAGGCTAACATTAGGAATGAAGCCGAGGAGAAACTCCTTTTATCAAACCCTCGGTCAGACTAATGACATCTGGAGCAGCTTAGAAACAGGAACCACCTGTTTCACCTCAAGTGATTGTAAGGTCCTTACTCAGCCCAGCCACCCCAAAATTCAAATTTTATAAGAGTTTGACAGATCACTAAGATTATAAAACACAGTTCGGCCTCATATTCTGCTTGGTAGGTTCTTCCTATTTTGAGCATTAATATCCACAAAGGCATACATTCTAATGAAAATTGTTTCACCAGAGGGCCACAAAGTAAACCGATGACAGCTGCAATAAAAACTTACGAAAATTAAGCGAGTGTTAGGATCCCGGTCTGCTCCTTGTGTGTGCTTCCCTGTTTGTTCTTTTTCTTCTTTTCTAGTGTTTATGGCGGATTACTACTTTTGTATTATACCGCCACCAACTGTACAGGATTGTATACCATGAACTTCATGAAACTGTCATATAGTCTAGGCTTGAGTTAATTAAAAAATAAATTAAAAAAAATAAATAAATAAATAAATAAAAACTATATTCTTTTTCCTAAACCAGTACTATGAAGAAAAATAAATAAAGCTTCCAGTCTTTCCCTTACCATACCCTGTTCTTCTAGAATACCACGTATTGCATTCTCTCCTTCCATTTCCTGCCATTGTATTCTATTATCATTATACTTCTTACACACAAAAAGCACATGCTCTACATCTTCTTTGTCTTGGCAGTCTATGCATAAGCCATTGCTAGAACCTATTATTTGTAAGGTATCATTCAATCCTGTGTGACCTAATCTAAGTCTGGTATATACCACTTCTTCCCGTCTAAATAAACTCAATAAAGTAACCATTTTCCCGGTCACAATCTTCTGTACTTTATGATAGTGTCCAGCATTAACCTCAGCCTCCCATTCATTTTGCCATCTTTGCATATTTTCAGACTTAATCAGAGATTTAGCTTCACCCTTCCCCAGTGGAACATTAATTCCTATACATTTGTTTTTCAGCATCTTTTTCGCAATTTTATCGGCCTCTTCGTTTCCTTTAATACCGATATGAGCTGGAACCCAACAAAACTGAATACTGATTCCAAGATTCCTAAATTGCAAAAGTAACTGTTTAATTTCTGTAATCAAATCTTCTCTTGCTGAATGACCCGTATCTAGACTATGAATAGCTGCCATGGAGTCTGTACAGATCACAGCTCTCATTGGCTTAACCTCTTCAATCCACCTTAAAGCTGTTATTATCCCAGTCATCTCAATAGAATATACAGAGAGAAAATTATTTAACCTATAGCCATCTCTTTTATTAAATTCTGGAATAAACAACCCAATCCCACAATGACCATTTTGTGGATCTTTTGAACCGTCAGTATAGATTTTAACACATCCATAGAATGTCGATTTTATATAACCCTGGCAGTATGCTGCAAAACTTTGACCATTTGGACACTCTCTCTTTCCTTCCAATAGTTCACTGTTAACCTCTGGTGATGGAAGAATCCATGGGGGTATGGCACTCAGAACCAATGATGGACTAAATTTCAGATCTTTAATTCTATACTGTTCTGCTATACTGTTGATGACCCACCCAAACCCTTGTGATTTTGTTTGATATTCCCAGCAAACATTAAGTACTGAACTTGCTGGATTATTACTACTTCCCAGCAATCTAACCCAGTATGTCAAAGACAATTTAGTATACCTCAAACTAAGAGGAGATTCCTCCGATTCTACTAATAGGGCACACGTAGGAGTTGTTTTTAAATCTCCTAAAGCAAGTCTTATAGCTTTGAATTGAATCCTCTCAATTTTCCTTAAAGTAGTTTTGCATGCTGAGCTATACACTATACATCCATAGTCTATAGTAGATCTTATTAATGCTTTATATATATATATACATCAAAGACTGTTTATCTGCTCCCCAACACTGTCCAGTTATCATCCTCATTAGATTTAAAACCTTTTTACATTTTGTTTCAATATGTTCTATATGATGTTTCCATGTAAGACGTTCATCCAACCACATCCCCAAATATTTAAATTTCTTCATTCTTTCAATTGCTTGTTTGTATAACATAACTGTATACCTGTCTGAGACCTTCTTTCTGGTAAAGAACATAATCTTTGTTTTAGGTATGGAAAATTTAAATCCCCAATCATTACCCCATTGTTCTATTACTTGTATATCCCTCTGCACAACTCTTGTTATGTATGATATATTGCGTCCCCGTTTCCATATTACAGCATCATCTGCATACAGCAACCCTTCATTCCTTTCCCCTAATTTTTCAAATATGTCATTTACCATAATATTGAATAATATGGGACTAATAACACTTCCTTGAGGGATTCCGCTGTCAATCATAAACTCTTCACTTATGCCTTTACCAACTCTGACCCTAATTGTACGTTGCGACAGAAAGTCTAATATATAATTATACATTCTCCCACTGATTCCCATTATATCTAATTTAATTAATAGTCCCTCTCTCCACATAGTGTCATACGCTTTTTCAATATCTAAAAACACTGCCACCATGACCTCTTTCATAACTAGAGTCTTCTCAATTTCATTGCTGAGCTTGACTAAAGCATCAGTAGTTGATTTACCTTTTCGGAACCCTGTCTGACACTTTTTTAAAGGACATTTATATTCAAGATAATAATTCAAACGCGCCACTACTATTTTTTCCATTATTTTTCCTAAATGGGATGTCAAAGCAATGGGTCTATAATTTTCTGGATTACTTGAATCCTTTCCTGGTTTAGGAAATGGAAGAATGATTGCAGCTTTCCATACTTTTGGTATTTTGCCCTCATTCCAGATCTTGTTAAATAGTTCAAGAATTTTTTCCAACATTTTATCAGGCAGATTTCTAATCATTGCATAGCATATATCATCACATCCTGGAGAAGAGTATCCTGTATTACTTAATGCCATTTTAAGTTCTGATAAACTAAATTCAACATCTAGAATAGACATATTTCCCTCTCTAGTATTAAGAATGTCTGTGTTAGCATGCAGTATATCTTCCTTTCTTTTCTTTACACACTCATCCAAATGGTTACCTCTATGAATCTCTGCAAATATACCTCCAAGTAAATTAGCTTTGTCCATATCCGATATTGCTGTTTTTTGTCCATCCATTAGGACAGGAACATATGGGGTTTATATTTACCTATCATCCTTTTAACCATCATCCACATCCTGTTCAGCGTTGTTTCTCTTCCAATTGTCGAACAAAATTGTCTCCATGATTCTTTTTTAGCTTCTTTCCTAGCCATCGCCTTTTTCCTTTGATATTCCATAAGTGTATCCATATTAAGCGTTTTGCGCAACATTTTAAAAGCTCTATTTCTTTCCTTAACTACTTCTGTACATTTATTATTCCACCATGGGACTGCAGTTTTCCTTCTTTGGCTCATATTGTTAGGAATACTCTGGTTAGCTGCTGCAATGATAACCATACTCACCCTTTGATTTATGTCATCAATACTTTGTTCTATTTCTTCAGGCATGTCATTTAATCCATCTATACACAATTTAGAAAATTTCTTCCAATTTGCCTTCTTAAAACACCATCTATGATGGGAATAGAATTCTTCCCTCTTAACCTCAATATCTACACTACATAGTATTGGAAAATGATCACTTCCAATACTTGTGCTCTGATCTACTACCCAGTCACACCTGCTGGCTATTGTTCTATCAACTAACGTGAGGTCAATGCATGATGTCTTATTTTTGCGAATATCTATCCTTGTCCCTTTTCCATCATTCAAACATACTAACATCCTATCATTTAAAATTTCTTCTATTACTTCTCCATTCAGATCTGTATGTCTACTTCCCCATAAACTATTATTAGCATTAAAATCCCCACACCATATTTCCCTACGACTTCTTTTAACTATACTTCTCAACACATCATTCGTTATTGCATTACATGGGTTGTAATAATTTATAACGGTAAATTTACCTTTATCACCATTAAAGATTTCAACAACCACATTTTCATGTTCAGTTGCTATATTAATGTGTCTGAATGCTATCCCTTCTTTAATAAATGTAATGCAACCTCCCCCTCTATCAAATCTTATACTATGATATCCCTTTAATACAAACTCTAGATGCGGTTTTAACCATTGTTCTGCCCAACCAAGTTGTGTGTGCTAAAAGTTGTATCTTTTCTATGTTACGTTTATTTGTGTAGTTCTGATGTTGCTGTTGTGGAGCTTTTATTCTGACACTCACGTTGGAAGGAAGTGCTGCGCAGAGAAGAACGTAGAAAATGTATGATGGCTGCTGTTTGTGCCTCGTTCGGACATGTCCGTCCGTTAATTCGTTGTATTCAACCCTTCAGAAAGCAATGACTGTAAGTGCCTTGAGTTTCGGACATGTTTAGAGGTTTTGTATGTATGCTTTCAAGGAACTTTAGGTAGTAGAGTACTTGCGTGTGTGTGATTTGTGATCGCGTTAGCATGCTAGCTTGTAAGCTAATCGCTAATATAACATACTGTGTTACTGTTGCCATGTAGCATACTAAGTGTAACTTCCGTTTTGTCTCCTTTTTATAGTTTCACCCAATTCAATGTTGTCAGATTGACTTTATCCTGCAACAAAGTCAATAAAAGGAACAAGCACGTTCAGTTTCCTGGCTCTTGAAAAGGAGTTTGGCTGCCTGTTTAATCTACGTTGACACCGAGAAGGCATAACACGTAGTGAGAACAGAACAGTGAAAAGTCATACCGTCAGAAGGATTCGTCAGCTACGGATATGGAGACCCACACAGCAGACAAAGATGGAAAAGCACCGTCAGTGGCTAGCTCTAAGTATTCATCCTCCTCCAAGTGTTCAGTGGCTAGCGCCGCCGCCAGAGCCAGGGCTACAGCTGAAGCGGCGCGTACCAGGGCTACATTTGTACAAAAGGAGCTAGAAATGAAAAAACAGAGAGCCAGATTAGATCTGGAAAAGGCTACGCTAGAAGCGAATTTAGAAGCCCTAGAAGTAGAGAAGACAGCAGCTGCCGCTAATGCAGAGGCCGAAGTCTTGGAGGCTGCAGCAGGGATGGAATGTGAGGACATATGCAAAAGGAGTGACGTCACACCACAGGAGACTACGAAGCGGACAGTGGCATATGTGGAACAACAGGCTCAGGCCAGTGTTAACCTCCACGCACCCCCTCCAGACGTATCACCTCCTCTACGTATTAAAGTGTCACCACCAACAAGACAGGCGGACAACATGTTAAGCTCTGCATATCCCCATCACGCACCATTATCCACACCACAGAGTGAGTACTTACTTGCATCAGAGCGCCAGCCACACCTGCCTCACTACCGCAGCGCAGACCCTCACTTTGCACATGAAGCCCGCCAGCAGCAAGGCTATTCTCCATTCAAGAAGGCCAGTTATCCCTACCATTCACCTAGGGACGACATACAGGACCCTCCAGTCACTCCAGCTTCCAGCATGATAGACTTTGCTAAGTATCTGGCCCGCAGGGAGTTGGTAACTACAGGGCTCACTAGATTTGATGATCAGCCCGAGAGCTTCAGAGCGTGGCAATCCTCTTTCCTTAACGCCACACAGGGTCTAGAGTTAACTGCCAGCGAAGAGCTAGATTTGCTCGTGAAATGGCTCGGAAAGGAGTCCTCTGAACATGTTAAGAGAATCCGAGCAGTCTACGTCACAAACCCCCAAGCTGCACTAGATTCGTCTTGGTCAAGACTCCAAGAGTGCTATGCCAACCCCGAAGTGATAGAGAGTGCGCTATTCAAGCGGCTGGACAGTTTCCCTCGTCTCACTTCAAAAGAAAACACAAAGCTAAGAGAACTTGGTGACCTGCTCATGGAGCTACTCTCAGCTAAAGCGGATGGCTACTTACCCGGCCTTAGCTACCTCGACACGCCACGGGGCATTAATCCCATTGTTGAAAAGTTGCCACAAAACCTACAAGAGAAATGGCTCTCTACCGGTTCAAGATATAAAGAACAACAAAAAGTTTTCTATCCCCCATTTGCCTTCTTTGTTGACTTTGTTTGCGGCGAGGCAAAGGCCAGAAACGACCCCAGCTTCATCTTGACCAACAACAGCCATAGCCATAACCGCAGTGAACGGCCCATAGCGAAGCATGATGGCGTTAGGACTGCTATATCTGTCCATAAAACAGATGTGTTAACAACAGTGGATTCAAACTCAACCCATAATGCAGAGACGGATAGGAATAGTGATCCGGCTAAGCACTGTCCGCTCCATAATAAGCCACATCCTCTGGAGAAATGTAGAGCCTTTAAAATGAAGCCGTTGACAGAACGCAAAAGGCTCCTAAAAGAGCACAGACGATGTTTCAGGTGCTGCTCTGCTGTCCACATGGCGAAGGAGTGTCCAGTGGAGCTGAAATGCAACGAGTGTGAAAGTGACAAGCACTGTACGGTTATGCATCCAGAGACTGACCTCTCACGAATGACATCTCTTGTGGTGGAGCCAGACGGAGAACAGCGGAACAACTCTCCTCCAGAGGTAACTTCAAGGTGCACTGAAGTCTGCGGAGATGGTCTCCCGGCTCGGTCATGCGCAAAAATATGCTTGGTGCAGGTCTTCCCACAAGGCCAAAGGGAACGTGCAGTCAAGATGTATGCCATCCTTGATGACCAGAGCAACCGCTCGCTAGCCAGGAATGAGTTTTTTCAGCTCTTCGGCATCCAAGGTAGCCTTTCACCTTATCTTATGAGGACCTGTGCAGGCACCACTGAAATGATCGGAAGGAAGGCAGTCGGTTTCCAGATAGAAGCAATGAACGGTAAAGTGTGTTTGGATCTGCCTCCACTCATCGAGTGTAACGAAATTACGAGCAACAGATCAGAAATCCCCTCACCAGAGGTCGCTCTTTCCCATGCTCACTTGAGACCCATAGCTCCTTGCATCCCAGGGCTCGATCCTGAAGCACAGATTTTGATCTTATTGGGTAGAGACATTATCCGTGTGCACAAAGTGAGACAGCAAATTAATGGGCCTAACAATGCACCCTTTGCCCAGCGTTTGGACTTGGGGTGGGTCATAGTTGGGGAAGTTTGCATCGACAGCGCCCGCAAGCCCACCGTAGCTGTGTACAAGACTAACGTCCTGCAGAACGGACGTCCATCTTTCTTGACACCATGTCAAAATCACATCCATGTGAAAGAAAAGACAAGCTACGGCGGGGAGCACAGGCATGGTCCCACCACTCCTCTCTCCAGTCATTCAGTCAATCAGACAACCAGTTTGGCTGCTGAAGACAAACTTGGACTTCGGGTGTTCATGAGAACAGCTAATGACAACAAACCTGCTTTGTCCTTCGAGGACGAGACGTTTCTGGAGACCATGCACAAAGAGTTCAACAGAGATGAACATAACAGCTGGATCGCTCCCCTGCCATTCAGGTCACCCAGACCACGACTTCCGAATAACCGTGCTCAAGCCCTCTCTCGGTTCCACTCCTTGCAGCGCACGCTGAACAAAAACCTTGACATGAAAGAACAGTTCGTAGGCTTTATGGAGAAACTCTTTGAGAATGGACACGCAGAAAAAGCACCCTCTCTCCACAGCGATACAGAGTGCTGGTACTTACCCATTTTTGGCGTGTACCACCCCCAAAAGCCAGGCCAGATTAGAGTTGTGTTCGACTCGAGTGCACAAGAAGACGGCATCTCCCTGAACAGCGTCCTGCTCTCAGGCCCCGACTTAAATAACTCCCTCCTTGGGGTACTGTTAAGGTTCAGAAAAGAACTCATTGCTCTGACAGTTGACATCCAACAGATGTTCTATGGTTTCTCAGTGAGTGAAGACCACAGAAATTATTTGAGATTCTTGTGGCACAAAGACAACGATCCGACGAAAGAGGTGACAGAGTACCGCATGCGAGTGCATGTGTTTGGAAATAGCCCTTCACCTTCAGTGGCTATATATGGGCTACGGAGAGCTGCTCAAGTGGGTGAAAAGAAGTATGGATCCGACTCACGGCGCTTCGTCGAGAGACACTTTTACGTGGATGATGGGCTCATCTCCCTCCCGACTGAAGCTGAGGCCATTGATCTGCTCAAACGCACCCAAGCATCGCTCGCCGAATCGAATCTCAAACTACATAAAATTACCTCAAACAGTGTCGCTGTTATGCAAGCCTTCCCCCCTGAAGAACTGGCTGCAGGCCTAAAAGACTTAGGCCTGGACGAAGAAGCTCTGCCCATACAAAGAAGCCTTGGTTTGTGCTGGGACATTGACTCTGACACTTTCACATTCAGAGTGGCAGTCAGCGACAAACCATTTACCCGCCGTGGGGTTCTTTCCATAGTCAACAGCCTCTTCGACCCGTTAGGTTTTGTTGCACCAGTGACCATCCAGGGACGAGCACTGCTAAGGGAACTCTCCAGTGAAGTCCATGACTGGGACGCCGAACTTCCCGCGAGCAAGCTGAACAAGTGGGAAACATGGAAAAGGTCATTACAAGAACTGAGCCGCCTCCATCTTCCACGCCCATACATACAGCAGTCCCTCTCCAGCAGCACGTACACCGAGCTGTGTCTCTTTTCAGACGCCTCAAACTGGGCCATTGGAGCAGTGGCTTACCTGAGGGTCCTCACAAAAGAAGGTCAGTGTAGAGTGGGCTTTCTGCTGGGAAAAGCAAAGTTATCTCTTCAGCCAGAGCCAACTATCCCTCGCCTTGAACTATGTGGAGCTGTGCTGGCCGTGGAAATGGCTGAACTGATCCTGGAGGAGCTCGACCACAAGCCAGATGCAGTGAGGTTTTACTGTGACAGCAAAGTGGTGTTGGGATATATACACAACGAGACTAAGCGATTCTTTGTATATGTACATAATCGTGTTCACCGCATACGACAAACAACCTCTCCTCAGCAGTGGAACTATGTGCCTTCAGACCAGAATCCAGCTGATCTAGCAACCAGATCTGTGCTTGCATCACAGCTCACCAACACCATGTGGTTTACAGGACCAGACTTCCTTTACAAGCCACAGCAGTCTGACACACCCAAGTCTTTCCAGTTAGTGGATCCTGAATCAGATGTAGATGTGAGGTGTCAGCTGACCACCCTCGCTACTCATGTAAGGGAAGGTGAACTCACCTCAGAGCGGTTCAAGCGCTTCTCCACTTGGGAGTCTTTGCTAAGAGCAGTGTCTTTCCTGATCCATCAAGCTTCGTCGTTCAGGTCAGGCCTTTCAGATGCATGTAAAGGATGGCACCTATGCAAAAAGCCCCGAACTCTCAAAGAGCTAGCCGCAACAAAGCAGATCATACTCAAGTCTGTCCAACGGGATGCTTATCCAGAAGAGTATGCAGCACTGCAAGAGAAAAGAGCAATTTCAAAGTCAAGTGTGCTTCTAAACCTTGATCCCTTCGTGTGCGACGGCCTCTTGAAGACGGGAGGACGTCTGAGACATGCATTTGCTGAGCCCGAAGTGAGACATCCAATCATTCTCCCAAAGCAAAGTCATGTCACAAAGTTAATGGTGACTCATCACCACACAAAGGTGCAACATCAAGGGCGACAGTTTACGGAAGGGGCCGTGAGAGCTGCCGGCCTATGGATTGTTGCCGGCAAGAGGCTTATAGGCTCAGTCATCCACCACTGTATCACCTGCCGTAAGCTGAGAGGGAAGCTCGAAGTCCAAAAGATGGCTGACCTCCCACCAGAGCGTCTAAGCTCGTCCCCACCATTCACACATGTAGGGTTGGATGTTTTTGGACCCTGGAATGTGATCACCAGACGTACCAGAGGTGGCGCAGCTCAGAGCAAGCGGTGGGCTATACTCTTTACATGCATGAGCACCAGAGCTGTGCATATAGAGATCATAGAATCCATGGACTCGGCCAGCTGCATCAATGCCTTGAGAAGGTTTTTTGCTATAAGAGGGCCAGCAAAGCAGCTGAGATCAGATCAAGGTACAAACTTTGTCGGGGCCAGGTCTGAACTGGGTATGAGAGACGACCCAAGCCAAGTCAGCGTTCCGAAATACCTTCACGAAAACGGCTGTACATGGGAGTTCAACCCTCCGCATGCATCTCACATGGGTGGCGTATGGGAGCGCATGATCGGCATAACCCGCAGAATACTCGACTCCATGCTGCTGCAAACTAAACATACTTACCTGACTCATGAAGTGCTGTGTACCTTAATGGCAGAGGTATCAGCTATAATCAATGCAAGACCATTAGTCCCTGTCTCTTCCGATCCCTCCTCACCATTGCTGCTGACTCCTGCAATGCTGTTGACCCAAAAACCAGGGGTGTCTGCTCCAGCCGGCATCTTCACCGGAAAAGATCTTTTCAAGTCTCAGTGGAGGCAAGTGCAGGCACTAGCAAGTGAATTCTGGTCGAGATGGAGAAAAGAATATCTCCACACTCTTCAACCAAGGCGGAAATGGCGCACAGCATGCCGAGATCTACAGACCGGGGATGTTGTGCTACTGAGAGAGGGCCAGTCACACCGCAACGAGTGGCCTATGGGTTTGGTCACCTCCACCTTTCCAAGCAGCGACGGGAAGGTCAGGAAGATAGAAATCAGGACAGCGTCACATGACAAAGCAAAGACATTCTTAAGGCCTGTCTCGGAGGTTGTGCTGCTCTTGCCGAAGGAAAGTCAACGCTCAAGTGAGGACAGCTAAGTCTTTATGTGGCCTATGTATGCCAGACGGGGAGTGTTCTGCCCAACCAAGTTGTGTGTGCTAAAAGTTGTATCTTTTCTATGTTACGTTTATTTGTGTAGTTCTGATGTTGCTGTTGTGGAGCTTTTATTCTGACACTCACGTTGGAAGGAAGTGCTGCGCAGAGAAGAACGTAGAAAATGTATGATGGCTGCTGTTTGTGCCTCGTTCGGACATGTCCGTCCGTTAATTCGTTGTATTCAACCCTTCAGAAAGCAATGACTGTAAGTGCCTTGAGTTTCGGACATGTTTAGAGGTTTTGTATGTATGCTTTCAAGGAACTTTAGGTAGTAGAGTACTTGCGTGTGTGTGATTTGTGATCGCGTTAGCATGCTAGCTTGTAAGCTAATCGCTAATATAACATACTGTGTTACTGTTGCCATGTAGCATACTAAGTGTAACTTCCGTTTTGTCTCCTTTTTATAGTTTCACCCAATTCAATGTTGTCAGATTGACTTTATCCTGCAACAAAGTCAATAAAAGGAACAAGCACGTTCAGTTTCCTGGCTCTTGAAAAGGAGTTTGGCTGCCTGTTTAATCTACGTTGACACCGAGAAGGCATAACACGTAGTGAGAACAGAACAACCATGTTTCTTGGATGCATATAACATGTGGTTGATTTGTCATTTCTTGAACATACCTCTTAAATTCCTGTCCATCCGCTATCAGACTCCGCGCATTCCACTGGAGAATGAACAACATTAACGTTTTAACCACTTTGCGACCCTCCATACCTCTGATTTAGTATTTCATGAATATCGTCTGCCTTCGTTATTAACCCCAAAATATCATTAGCAACTTCCACAACTGACTTGATTTTGTCACTTTTTTTAACATGCAGCATAGTAACATTAACCACTGAACATATGAAAGCAATAAAGTCATTTTTCTTTATCAAAAGTGTCTCGTCTGAAATTCTCTTCTCACATTCACAGCAGGTTGGAACAGGAGGCCTGAGTGTCTTGTTCTGTTGATCAATATTCCCTATCGGAATCCTATTACTCTCTCTGAGTGGGTTTGTCCTATTATTATCCGTATTCCTTTGCTCAGGTAAACAGATAGGCGCTGATTTTTCTTCTTTTTTTTATTTTTCACAATGTAGTTGCTTGCCTCAGCATAAGAAACTTTATGGATTATCTTATATTTCTGAACTTCCTTAGCTTCCTTTTGCTTCACACATCCTCCGTAAGCAGCACTGTGTCGACCTCCACAATTGCAGCACTTTAGCTCTGTATTTTCCCCACATTGCCCATACTCATGCTCACTTCCACACTTAGCACATCTGATTTTTCCTCGACATTGAGCAGCTACATGTCCGAATCTCTGACATTTAAAACATCTCAATGGCTGTGGAATGTACTCTCTTACTGGATAGCACATGTAGCCCATTTGAACTTTCAAAGGCATGGCATTCTTAAACCATAGCAATATAGACATGCTTTCTTTTTTCTCTTTTCCTTTAGTCAATCGTTTTGCATCAACAAGCTCTCCCCCTTTCAGACTACCTTTAATTTCTTCAACAGACACTGAAATTGGAATTCCAGTTATAACTCCTCTCTGTTTTGACATTATTCCCGGAATGTGCAACGTAATTTTGACCTTATTCAATGTGTCTTTCTTTAAGATCATCTCCCTTTGTTCCTCAGACGCTGCAACAATCATTATTCTCCCATTTCCCATGAATCTTGCATGCTTAATTTTCCCTATTTCTTCCTCAATTGCTTTAGTGATATGGATCGGGTGTAAATGTGGCCCTCCCTGTTGCTCAAATACAACAACCACTTTCCATATTTCTTTGATTGCCTGCTGTACTTTATTCTTAGTTCCATCTCTTTCAGGTCTACTTTTCTTTTTTTTTTAATGGCGTCCGTAGCATCAGATCCACTATCCGATCTTATTCTACTCTTTTTTTTTGTCCTCACTGTTTCCCATGCCATCTCATTACTATCCAAACTATCGCTATCCGAAACATGGCCATCCGACTCGTCTGACATGGTTCAGGTTATATTCACAGTACAGTTAGTATTATTTAGTGCTGTCAATGACTATCACAGAGCGACTACAAACAATTTCAATTCAAACCGTTCAGCTGCGCTTCCGCCACCCTCAACGCCGAGAGTCGCGCCCTCTTGTCCACCCTACCCTGTTTGTTACCCTTCTGTCTATTTTGTTTGTGGTCCATGTGCTGATGTTTTGTTTTGTACCAGCCTACAGCTTTCACCTCCGCTGCACTTCCTGCCCCCGTGATTGTCTGTTAATTGTCTGCCCTGTGTGTTTGTTCCCAGCTGTGTCCAATCACCTTCCCCTTGTATTTAAGCCCGGTTTGTCTCCTGCCCCCTTGTCGGATTGTTCTCGTGTTACTTGTGGGTATGTCTGTTTTGAGCCCTGCCCTGTTTTTTGGATTAATACATTTCCTTTTTTGAACTGTCGCGCAGTGTTTGGGTCCTCCCTTAAACCCCCCCAATGTGTAGGTTAGTTTTTTTTAAAAGTCAAAGTTATTCTTTAACTTGGTTCTAAAAGGTTCTACCTTTTCTAAAACAATCAGTGCTTAGAATGAACAAGTTAGAACAATTAGGTTCCCCCTCCTTACTGTGCCACCTCACTGGGCAAAACCAAGAAAAAAGAAATCTTGAAATGTTGCTCAAAATGTATGAATGACAGTGATGCAAATCCCAACGGAGTTGAAAGTTTTGGCAGAGTATCAGCTGTAGCATGCCAGTCGGCTTAGCCTGATAAGTCAAGCTCAATGGATAATGATGTGTGTCAAACTGTATGCCATCCTACTGATACACTGCAAACACTTAATTCATCCAAATGTGTAAGTTAGAAGAAAAAACAACGGACTGTCCCTCTCCACAGCGTTCAGGCAGCTTCCCACTGCAGATTTAGACTGAGCCAAAGTAAGTGCTGATATTGAGGGTTCATCGCTGAATATATGCGACCACACTCAAGTGTAGACAATCAATTTAAGCATATGGTCAATCTGAAAAAGTTGGATGGGACCCATACTAAATATTACAAATGGGATGGACCATATTTTGGTTTATGTCACAAATTCCCCTTGTCTTCATTCTGTCTGCCTGTTTAACTCTTGTCATTTCAGATCCTGCCATTCACACCTGATCATCCCTCATTCCCTTCACCTGGTCCTCACGCCCGTCTCACCTGCAGCCCATTCCCTCATTAGTCCCTCACTACTTAGGTCCCCTCACTTCATTGTATGCCTGATCTACCTGTTCTGACCCTGTTTCTCCTGCCCTGGCCTCAGAGTTGTGCTTGTGAGTTCCAGTACCTGTAAACCTTAAAATGTATTTGTGTCGACAATATGCCAGTGTTTCATCGCTGTATCTGTTACAGTAAAAATGATGGTCAATTAAATGTTTTTCCATTATTACTATGCTTTTCCCTGCTGTACTGAAAACAGACGTTCACCAAACGTGACTTAAGTAAAAAAATTACTAAAGTTACTATGGCAACTGCAGAAAGTACTGAAACATAGGGAAAAAAGCAAACAGAAAACAATGTCTACAGACAGGCCTGCTCATAAGGACAAAGTTAGCATGTTGAGTCTCAATTCTTCCCCTGGAGGACCATATCATTTTGGTTCCATAATTTTGGTCATTAAAATATATCTACTATGACCCTGAATATCTTTTGCAAATGTCATGGCAATCCATCTAATATCCAGATATTTCACCCTGAATGTCTAAACTAAATTCTATTCAATAATTGTTTGTTTCAGTCTTAACCAAAGCAGTGAACCAACTAACACAATGTGATAGGATTTTTAGATTTTATATATATATACACACACACAAAAAGTGCCTTAGTGTCTCATTCCAAGGACACAAGATATTATTAAACTGTTTTGTAAATCAAAAGGGCAAGCTTTCTTTGAAGAGTGCATTAGATGAGCGGGAGTAACATTAGAGGCACTTCTTAACGCAGTTTTAATGTGAGGAGGAATAACAGCAGCCTGTGTGGGCAAGTTGCCTCGCCACCACAGGATTGACCTGAGGGACCTTCTTTAGCTTCAACTGACCACGCCTGTAAGGCCAGGTTCCACATCAAACCAGATGACGGCATTAATCCACACACACACACACACACACACACACACACACACACACACACACACACACACACACACACACACACACCCACACACCATCTGGCGAGACAGTCGAGCAACAAGAGAAAGGACCAAAGGAGCCTCTCACTCCTCAATAAATACTAATCTCTTATCTCTGCGCTCCAATTCTGTTCTTTTACATGTAAAAGAACAGAAGAAAAAAGCCATCTTTCTAGGGCTGCAACAACGAATCGATAAAATTCGATTATTAAAAGCGTTGGCAACGAATTTCATTATCGATTCGTTGTGTCGCGCGATTATTACGCCACTCAATAAGTCACGGAGATGTTTGAGTATGAACAAAAAAGTTGAGTTGAGCGCGGAGCAGAGCGGAGGTCGAGGAGAGACCAGCTGAGACCGTAACGTTGACTGAAACACATCGCGGAGGAAGGCCGTTCAACAGGCAGCTAGTAGAGGCACTTCCGGTTGAGGCTCCGGTGCTGCGGCTAGTCGGCAGGTTGTGTTTGTTTTGAAGTGAAGACGTAACGTCCCTCCAGCAGCTTTCTGCCGTTTATTTTTTATAAGTTATTTATTGTTCTGACAGCTCAGGTTCCTTTAAACAAAATGTTGTGCAAAATGTTTTGTGCACTTTATTTAATAAAAGCCTATATATTTGGCAGATATAAAGCATACATGTGTATGTTTGTGTTAGTCTATTTTATTTTTTAATTATTACTTCAACAGCTCAGGGATGTTCAAGGAGCAACCTGTTTGTGCACTTTCTGAAGATTTTTGCACCGTCAGTTCTGTTTTTGAATAAAGGGTTGGAAAGTAATGCTTTTTTGTTTTTTATCCGATTCATCGATTAATCGAAAAAATAATCGACAGATTAATCGATTATTAAAATAATCGTTAGTTGCAGCCCTACATCTTTCAGCTATCACCTACCATTTAAAAACTAACCAATCATGAATACACACCCAGCCCTATGACACCACAGAAAAAAACACCCCCTTTTGCTTCACTATAATAGCCAACAGGACCCTAATCCTCTAGCGTTTCAGAGCAAAACTCATCTGCTGCCACCAGGCAGCCCAGTTCCTACCTGCACTACAAAGTCAAAAAAATAAAAAGGATTTTTTTCTTTACAGACCAGCAGTTTTCATGCATTTTATCCCTGACAATCTATCTTCCTCTTTGGATAAATCAAACATTTTATAAATGCTGATGAAAGTTATTATTTTACAGTCATATTGCTTTAAAAAGAGACTACCGGAGTGTAGCAACCTCTTGCAATTACAATTGACGCTGCATTTCAGTTAGAACTGAGTAATTGTGATGAGTCATCTGAAAATTTATTCTAGCAGGTTAGCACTGCTTTCACCTGCATTAATAGGATTTATTCGTCTCAAATCTTAAGACAAATGTCTCGTGGCAAAGCAAATGCCGCTGGAGACGATAGTTAGCGGCCTTGTGTTGTGTGTTTGTTTGCCTGGTCTCTGAAGTTCACACACACAGGTTTCCACCCCGAGCAATGGTCTCATTTAAAGAGGGAACGTACCTCATTAGTCTGTGCCATTTTCCCAGGGGGCACCTCGTCTAAATCTTCAAGACCTTCGCCCACGCCTGGGGTGTAAATGACACACTCCTCCGATGCATCATTTGTGGGCTAAGATCAACGGGGAGATCAACCTGTGGCCGGCAAACATGCTTCCTTTAGATGCTTTTTCCTTTCCAGAACGCTTGTGATTCAGACGCCGTGAGACTAAAGGGCAAAATGAAGATCCAACTGGCTAAGTGGGAAGATTTAAAACGTGTCCTGATAGTCTCCCCGGTGAGAAACCGGACTGGTCACCGGTGGCCACATCATTAGGCACATGGAGATGGAGCGTGGGTGGAGCAGTGACAAGAGGAGAAGCACACCTGTCAGGCTGCAGCACCGGCAGCTTGTATATTTAAGAGTAATTATTCTCAGCCTGCAGGTAGGTTTTAAGACCGATTTAATCAACTAAATTAACAGAAGATACAGCGACCGCTTTTCAACAAACCTTCCGTCAGTCATGAAGTGTGCTTGATATTCACACAAACCCAAATTGAATTATGTTTTGGTTGCAGCTCTAGGTTTACTCTGATTCCTGCTGAGAGGAACCATCTCTTGCGTTACTGTGACAAAACGTTTCCCCTTCAACACTGAACGAGTATCTAAATATGCCCACATCAATCTCACAGCTGATTTTGCAGCACCATTCTGCATGGAGAAGCACTCTGTGAACTGAAAATAAAGCGTTAATCTCTGAGTGCTAATGTATATTTCCTTTCCTGTGCTGTCTTTTACATTTCTGCTTGAATTTGATAAAAGGAAAAACCGTGAGAGCTGATTGCTCACCAGCTGACCGCCTCACTTGAGGAAAAACCCTCCATACATGAACACTTGAAACATTAGCTCACCATGAAATCAACAGGGAAAGGATCATTTCAGTACTGAGCAAGTGCTCCATGGGTTTCCATTGGTAACTACAGCTACGCACGTCTAATCAACGTGAGTGTTTTTCATACACAATATTTAAAGATGCCCTTAAGTGTGCTGGTTTAAAAAATATATATTTTCACATCCTGACCCATTTGCGATGTATTTGACAAGATGGCCTTTACCATCTGGCCGTCTTTTCTTCCTCTAATACTCTTGCAGATAGGATATTACTGCTCCTTCATACAACAAGAGTGGTTGTCTGTGGGGTTCTGCCGGTTCTCCTGGTGCCTGCGTGGGCTTTCTTTCCCCCCAATTGGCGACTCTTAATTACCCGGTGGGTGTGAATGGTGGTCTGTATACGTGTCAGCCATGTGATTGACTGGTGACTTTACAGGCTGTATCCCACCTCTCGCCCAATGTCAGCTGGGATGATTCCCCCGACACAAATATTCACAAGAAAAGGGTTTCATGAAAATCATTTTGATTCAAGATCAAATTGAGGTATGCAACCTCTCCTGACGTAAGCCTTCCTCTGAGTGACTGCCAATGCATCCTCACTAATTAAATCAATTGTTTCACCGATTAACTCATTAGGCTTATATTGAGACCATGCATGAGGCTGGGTAATTAGCAGAATTGACTCTTCTGCTCTGTGAAAGAACGTCTTTTTTTTTTTTTACAAATGATGCTTTTTCTCCTGGATATTCACATTTTTCTTATAGTGATAGAGTTTGAATTAGTGCTTTAAAAGGTTCCCTACTGAATAAGCATGATGCAGAGTATTATTGGACTGTTCTAGTGTGCTGTGTGTGTGTGTGTAGCAAATGACTAATGCAGTACAGTGCCAAACATCAAAGAAAGCATTCAGCAAGACAAACGCTGATGAGTTGGTGCATCTGATGTGGGCGAAACATGACCGGTTCATTTAATGTGCATCAGCTAAAGTGCACAAAATTATTTTACCTTCATAACAGCAAAGAAAACACAACCTGCTGATACAAACAAAATACGCGCAATTTTTTTTTTTTTAATCATGATGGGAAATGCAAGACAATGGGAAATCTTGTCCTAAATCCTAGTCCTAAATCCTTCTGGGTTTACATAACTGACTGTAAATGTCAGCGCTAACATGGTCGCACGACCATCAAAGTTAACTCTGCACGTTCAGATTGTTTTGATCACGTGCCTCACAGTCACGTTAGCTCAATGAGCCCGCACGCAAAGCTCCCATCAACACCTGTCAACCTCCACTACTGTAACTGTCACTGGGTATAAAGTTGAACAGCAGCTGTTGTGTGTAGAAACTGTTTCTTTCTTTGACAGTGTGGCGCTCGTGGGCCAATTAATTGACCTGGTTTTACATGATAGAATCCTTTATAGGCTGCACTGGCTCTTTCTTCCTCTGTGGCCTCTGCAGGGGTCTCTCAGCGTGTTTGTGACACACACACACACACACACACACCGGATCAATTAGGCTCCCACACACTGAGTAAGTCTAACAAATGTAACCGCTCCGGAAACTGGTGGCAATTTATCAGTTGGAGTCAGAGAAGATAAATAAAGTGACTCAGAAGACGTAGAGCGTCGGGATGTTTTCTCCGCAGCAGATTGTTCTGCTGACGAGGAAGTACGATGAGCAAAGTGTTTGTAGTGTCACGTTAAACACCTCTTCCACTGTCAGGTGTGAAAGTCAACACTGGTGTCATCCAGTGGCACCATGGGGGGTGGAGAGGGCCACGGTTATTCTGATGCCATCGCTGGCCCCCCGTCGTGACTCACATATGGGGGCGACTGTGGCTCAGTGGTTAGCAAGTCGGTCTTTCAATCAGAAGGTCGGTGGTTCGATCCCCGGCTCCGGCAGTCCGTGTCGTTGTGTCCTTGAGCAAGACACTTAACCCTAATTGCTCTCCGTTGCTGTGTCTTCGGTCTAATGTATACTGTATATCATGTAAGTCGCTTTGGATAAAAGCGTCAGCTAAATGAAATGTAATGTAATGTAATGTAATGTAATGTAATATGCATTATATGTCTCTGTGTGGTGTTTTTAAACTAGAGTAGGCTTTTCCCCGGTGAATGTTTTGTTCATACAATCACTGTGCTTCTTCAACTAACCCTGTAGATTTGTCTTTTTAAGGAAAAGTACATCGAGCCTATTTGAAGAGCAATGACTCACCAACACGTGCTTAGGGCCATTTACTCCCTCTCGCTCCCATCATTTCCTGTCACATCTTTCCTGAATATACGTTTTTTATCCACCTTTGTTAAGACTCATTAATATTTAAATGAGCAATATTCCATACCAGCTTAACACAATAACAACTTAATAACCGAGCAAACTCCATCTGATGAGTCGGGGTCCTTGTGAAAATACTTTTTTCATCATAAAATTACAGTTACTTTTCTAAATTTACGAAAGCGCCTTCCGAAACGACTATTTACCCTCTATTACACACAAACTTCCAGATCTCAAGATGTCTGAGACTCTGTATTGCTAGACTCTGTTGACCAGCCAAAGGGAAGCTCTGCACTAATAGTTAATTCTCATGTAGCCGGGAACGCTGTTTGTTCCAACGCTGGATGACGGCCGAACAATTTCTTGTTTAGTTAATCATGCTCTAATCAGAATTACCCAAAGCTCTGTGAGTTATTCTGCAAAAAGGGATATAGCTGGCTCACAAACATCAGCTTACACCAGAGCCTAGTGGCTACGGTCTCATTACAAACCACCCGTCACTGAACACAATCAGCTGAGGACATGACAGCATTTTAACAACCCGGCCAGAGAGAACGGCGGTTTTACAAAAAGGAGGGGTGAGGTTGGCATCAAATAATTCCACATTCAAACTGCTTGGAGTCAAATCACCTCGTCACTGTCCTCAGGCCTGTTTGATCAGCAGCGGTAATATGTTTGTGTGGTACAATTTGAATGTGATTTATAACTGTCAGTTATGAAATGTTAAGCATCCATCTCAGAAATGAAAGAATCCTGCAGGCAGCCAAGTATTTACCGGATTTACTTTAGCGTTCAGCAGCCAATTAGCTACGGGTCCCGTCATGTAAAGCCAGTGAGCGGCTCTGTTTCATCAATTCCAGCTGGGTCTACATTGCTCATGTGAAGTCGGTCGTGCGTTACGGTTTTGTGCTGCAGTTTCTTGATTTGCTAATTATGATGTTTCTGACAGGCAGGATTGCTTTTTCTTTTAGGGGGTTACCAACGGTCTTGGCTGTTGTCAAAAAATGTGAAGAGAAATCCATCACGCAAATTATAATAAATCCATTCGATCATCAGAACAGGAATCAGCTGAAGCCGCAAAAAATAAATAAAAATGAGTTCATTAATTTGTTCCATTCCAACGAGCAGTTGCACCAAATCAAAGGACGGCTGATGTAATGTCACACCACAGTGGTTTCTCTGCAGAAGCCCATAAGAACAACGCAGATTTGAAGCCAGGTGTCCTCTGCATTAAAGCACTCCAACATGAGTGGAAGAAGGATACAATGTCCCCGCTCTGTCTTTTCCAATGCTGCTCCTCAGTGAAACCTGAGTTTGAACCAAACAGATCCTGATATAAAAGACACATGCTGAAACTATCTCTAATTTCCACATTAGAGGAAAGCCAGCATCTGGTAAGAAATGATGGAGCAGCACAGTTGACAGAAGCAGGATTGGCCAATTCAGAAGAGCCAAAAAAGCAATTTAGAAATTGAGAGTATTTAACACAACTCCTCAATATTGTCTGTGTTTGCTTGTGATTATGTAAACTAATAGCATCAAGCTGCCTCTTAGTTTGGGTTCCAAATGAAATGCTTACAGTCCAAACAGACATTCAAATAGTGTTGACTAAAAGCTAACAAAACATTGGATTTGTCTATTTTCTTTAACATTTGGTGCAGATGTGTGCCATTATTAATGAGTAATTAAATGTGTTATAATGTTATCAATTAATTCAACGCTGACCATATGCATGCAAGCCATACCAGTTTTGAACTTTGACTTTAAACCTCTGAGATGTAAGTGACCTAAAATGTGACTGCTGTATGTTTCGTCCAGAATTATTTAAAAAACGACAGCCAGGTAGATTGTGCATTTATGTCATTTCCAACCTCACAAGGGGCAATAACTAGAAGAAGAAGAAAAAATATCCAACAACACTTCCTTGAAATATATGTCAGGGCATTCAACCATGCAACAACATTATGCCCTCTTAAGAAGAAGAGTACTCTGCTGTGTGCTTAAAAGGAGACCTCTGGTAAATCCACAAGCAGTAGCAGCAGCCACGGCAATAAAAAGTTACATATTTCATGAATTGTCAGTTTGCTTGTTCCTGCATTTAAATTCAAAATGTTCCTGGATAAAGAAAGGATGAAGAAGAGGAGGAAAAGGAGCTTTTCAGATTGACACGTTTGGCATCTGAGCAAAATAATATCTCCTATAGCCAATAATATTAATCTGAGCAATGCATTTGAATACATTTACATTCAAGATTTAAACGTGTTAATGCACACTGTAGCGTATTGTACATTAATGACTTAATTCATCGACATGAACTCTTCAAACTCCCACAGCTTGCTCTTGAATAGACTGACCCTGTTTTTTTGGGGCTCAAACGTGGAAGTTTAACGACAGGGAAAGCCTTTTCTTGACTTTCCCCGTTTAAATACGGTTTGAAACCCACTTTCCACGACACCAGCATGATGCGGTTCCACGCGCAGGCTGCCACCTGCAGCGGCAGCGCGCGGCCTAATGCCCGGAGAGTTAATTAACTTACCTTGAAAAATCCATATCAACATCAGCGTGGCTCGAAGTCTTGTCTTCATCTCCATGGCGCAACATCCACCGGCCGCACCAGCACACGGGAGCTCCTTCAAAGTTGGCAGCAAACACCGTCCTCGCTCCTCAACTGCGGCTTAATTGTCTTGTGGTGGCAATTAACTGTCCGCAGTTAAACCGGCGCGGCAACGTGTGCAGATCAGGCGTCCCCTCCTCTCCCCATGCCGCCTACAGACAGCGGCTGACATGCCCGAGCGCGCGGGCAGTTCCACTCGCCTCCACTTTGCAAACCTCGGGGAGCATTCAGGTTTTCTTTTCCTTTCCCTTTTTTTCTGTTTAGTCCGACCTGCTTCACTTCTGCAGCTTGAGTCTCTCTCTCTCTCTCTCTCTCTCTCTCTCTCTCTCTCTCTCTCTCTCTCTCTCTCTGAACTGTAGGAGCTTATCGACCTGAATGAGCTGCTCGGTGACGCCCCCTGGCAACAAAACCTCGACTGCACAAATACATGTCCTGTAATAGGTTGGTATACAGTTAACGCGATTAATAGACAGGAGTCCTACAAATGACAGCATGCTATTTACAGTGTATATAGTATATATATATATATATATATATATATATATATATATATATATATATATATATATATATATATATATATATATATATATATATATATATATTATAGACACAGGTTGTGCTAAAAAGTTCTAGTTTTATGCATAGTGTCTGTGATAGATATTGTTTTTTTATACTCAGTCATGTAAAATTACTGTACTACAGTACTATAGTAGTAAGTGTAGTTATACTGCATATATTTGAACAAACTTCAACAATTGACTACATAAAATATTGTAAAGGAAAGACCTTTGATGACATGATGACAATCTTAAAAAGTTTCAGATTAAAAGTTGATCTCTGGTACTTTACCTGAGCTGAAGTTCACGGCTGAGTTTTTTAATTTTTGTCTTTCGTTGGTTGCTGTTTGCTCCCACCTTTTGTAAACTAGCTGTGTGAAGAGAGGATCATGTTAATTTGACTTGTGTTATAGTCATTGTTCTGCAGCTGACTGTTCTTTGGTATTACTGAAAGAAAATACAGTGGTGGACAATGGCAACAAATCATCACAAAAATAAATGCAATAGGTTACACTGTTTCCTCTCTTAACAATGTGTTTGCAGATTTAAAGTTGGCTTTACGATGTGAAAATGTTTCATGTCTGCAGGTGCTTCTTCCAGTTCAGTCCAAGTCCAAATCCCTCATCGTGTGTGAGATGTTGTATCTTTGTGTGTTTGCCCTGTGTGATAGTCTCACTCATCCCTGCACAGGATAGAGATAATAGAAAAAGGATAGAAGTGTGCTCAGTTGCTCGTCAAGAGAGTGTACACTTCTAAATCACTGCAACAAGGTGAAAACTTAAATATAAACCATTAAACCTGCTTTATGTTATTTTGTTCTGTCCACTTGGGAGCAGCTGAAAAAATCCATAAAAACAGGACTGACATTATCATCACATTTTAAGCTGATATGGCAAACTTGTTAGCAAACAGCAGATGTAGAGGAAGATGTGGAGGAAGATGTGGAGGAAGATGTGGAGTGTTTCTGGTCTCTGGATGAATGTAAGTCCATTATTCACTCACCTTCTAGCTCTGTTTTGGTCTCCACCAACTCCTGAATGAATGGTGTGGCTCTTTAACTGTACTATGATATTCACCAGCCTGTCTCTAACTTTTTTCCCATTGTTTGGTGCTGAGCGGTTAGTTTACAGTGAATCTTTAGAGGTTCTTTTTCGAAACTGTGCTGCTTCTGGACTGCTGAGGAGAGTGGTGAGACCGAACCAAAACCATGAAATGAAAGACGCTAAAATGCTTTGTCGAGCTGAGGGGAACTGAAGAGTCTGGTGGTGCTGATTACATTCTAAAATTGATAATGGACTAGCTGGTTTGGGGGCCTTGCAGAGGTTGTTTTTTAATGCCTTGGACCCGCTCTGCTAGAAAATGGTTAAACTTCATTTCATTTCGGTGAGAAAAGGAGAGGTCTGTTTCCTCTGTGACTTTGAAGTCAGCATCAAGGTGAACTTATTCATCTGTGTTGATGGTGGCTTTGATGTGACTATTTTACAGGTAAATAGTGCATCCTATTTCATCTGCAAACATTAAAATAATGTAAAACTCACCCAGAACCACTCTCAAGTACACTTAGTTCCATATCAATGTAATGTCAACTCAATTATCATGCATTACCTGATATATTACAAAGTCTAATTTGGAGCAGGATCAGGAGTCACAGGTAGAAGTCGCAGGAACAAACTGTGCAGCCACTTAAACAAGAGAAGACGCTGTGGGATATTACATTGTAATGAAGTCTCAGGTCCCGGCTCAGCTCAAAATAAATGGGTTGTCGGGTGAAATATTAATGTAGGTGGGTTGATGTGTTGTATTTTTAATGCTATATAATGGATTCTTTACATGAGATTAAGCTTCACATGTTTTCTGAGAGCACTGTCTGCACCTTTACATGCATTGAAGTTTACAATTAAATACCATGACATATTGTTAGTTATTTTGTTGTATTTAACCTGATTTAATAATTGTAGTCTGACTATTATAAATCCTGATTCATTCATGTCTATCTCATATTGTTGAACCTTCATCTATTGTTATTAGATTTTAGACCTATTTTTTTTTTCAAATAATGATAATAATAAAATACTTACTGGGTGCCTTACTGTGAGAAAGACCAATAGGATTAAAATAGTATCAGCTTTATGTTTAAAAGAAAATCACGCTGTGCTGTATTAGAGTATAGAGTGCAGTTAAATATTATTTATGGATACTAGGCAGGAAAAGGGTAAAATGGGGTATCGGTGTTGATATTGCACGTTTTGTAACAGTATTATTTCATTTTGAATTAGGATATATTTACAAATACAATCCCTGAGGGAAAACTCTTACATTGCAGGACTGTGGTATAAGAACTCAGTGGCATGCATGGAAATAATATTGTTAGGAGAAGTACCTCCAGTTACTCAGAGCTGCACAGTGATGAAGTCTAGCTCTGAGAAAAAGGTGCAAAACAAACACTCTGAAAGTTTCTCCCTGCTTTTTATATCCTTCATAATGGAAGTGCAATAAACTCACTCTTGAAACTGAAGACAGTGTTTCTATTTTGGAGCAGTTTTTGTGCAATAAAACAAAAACTGTAGCTGGAGGTCCCCAGTGTGTATCAAAACAGGACTTTTACGTCTATATTTGTGTGTGAAAAATGTGTAAATCTTGTACATTAGAAATTGGATGTCACTGCGAGGTGTGAATAATTGATTGCTTAAGTGTGAAAGAGGCATGCGATATGAAACTGCACAGCTTGCATGTTGAAGCCTCTCCGACCCTGTTTCTCATTCAATAAGCTACATTTCCAGTAGGTCAGGTATATTTTGCGAAATTAATTCAGTAAAAATGTGACAGATTACTTCACCACCTGCCCTTTCATGCAAGTGTGCACATGATTTACAAATGCACAAAAGCGATAAGAAATGTCTCTGTGGTAGACTTCTTCAGTATCTCTGTGATTTGTGTCACTTTCAGCAGCTATCTATATGAGGAAAAACACTCCCTGCAGTCTCCCTGAATACATCCATTGTTAAAGTTCACGGAAATGCTGTTATCTTGCTGCCAGCTGGAGGAAGATGAGCTTAGCCTTGACAGTCTACCTCTAGATAGCATGACTGGACTTCTTTGTGGACACCAGTTTCTACTCGTTGCACTTTGCTCCACTGTATTTTACACGAGTGAAGACATCAACATGATGGATTACTGTTTATACAAAGGGCAAAGAGTATTGATTTTTTTATTCTTTTGTGCCATCTAGTGGTCGACACCTGAAGCACTGGTTCTCGACCTGCTTTTCTATTTTTATTTTTAAGGGTTGGTGTGCTGCAGGTTAAAAAAAACACTGAACAGGTCAGCAGTCCCTCACAGGGCTAATTCAGAATGACAGACACTCATTCACACTCTTGCTTGTGTACCTGTTGGCAGCTTTAGTCTTCTCTCTTGACCTGGCTTTGGACTGAGGGAGTAAACAACTGGAGGAAATCCATGTGAGAGCACAAGAACTTGCAAGGCCTCTTAGAAAAGGCCACTGCAGAGAACATGTGATGTTATTTTTAATTAACAGCAACTATGTTTTTAGAGGTTATCACTGTTTAAAATGAATAAGGGATAGAAAGAGAAAAATAAGTATGTTGTTAAATGTTGAGGGGATTGGATCTTTTATTTACATGGAAAAGTTTGATATTTTTATCCTTACAGATGAAATCCAGAAACCCATGTTTCTCACACACTATGTCCGTGCCACCCAGCCCCAAGAGTGTTTGTGCCGACAGAAAACCATCGGTTTTGTGGAACAACCTATGTTCAAAATGGACCTCAATAACCTCAATAATCAGGTTCACGTTCAGAGAAAAGTATGGATGGAAAGATGGAATTGCTGATAAGAATTTAAACTGGACAGTGTGTGTTAATGGTGCCTGATCTCCTTGAAAAGCTTAATTATTTGGCAGTATTTGTATGGCAGTATCATATTTTTTTTAAATAACGGCAAGGTCAAAACTCCAGAATAAACTTTATTGTACAGTATTGCTATATTGTTAGTTAAGCTAAAAGTTTACTGATGTTTTGAGACTTGCACATCGGGCATAGGGGAAGTTGTTCATGTTGCGAGTCCTCAGCTTGTGGCTGAGAAGTGGTGCTTAAAGCTCAATTATAACATAATCGCAATGCTAGCATACTTTGGTTCAGCAGGTTAAGGTTTAGCATGTACCCCATCTTAGCTAAGCATGTTAGCATGCTAATATTTGTTCATTAACACAGAAACACAAAGCGCGGCTGAGACTGATGGGAATTTCATTGGTTTTTCAAGGCTGAAAATACCAAATGTGTCAGGCTGCATTTTGGGGGAAATTATAAAATGAGGAACAACAGGT
This sequence comes from Cottus gobio, assembly GCA_023566465.1. NCBI lineage: Eukaryota > Metazoa > Chordata > Actinopteri > Perciformes > Cottidae > Cottus > Cottus gobio. Next base: position 13,232,687 of record CM042220.1, read on the forward strand.
CTACAGGGTTTTCATCTAATGGAACAGTGCAGCTACAGTGTAAGGGAAGTGCTGTCTTGGCTTTAAAAATGTGACTTTCTGCATAGTGAGCAGCTTCAGGTAAGTGCCAAAACAACAAGCAAAAACATGTTCGGTTTGTGATACTCATACACAGATTGAAAATGTGTCTTTTAAGCTACTTGATGTGAAATTCAAGGAGACAATTAGGCATTACAGAATCAAATGAATGTTTCTAGAACATTTTCTGCTCTACATTAAACACAGAACCTCAAAAAGGAGACATCAGAGTAAATATGGTGACGGAAGTGCTCTCTGAAAGCATGCAAAATCTAATTTACAGTACATTTTCATGTCTTTGACTTATTCTGTCGTGCTGTGTCATATTCTGTGCATATCACGCCTTAATTTGGATTCCTTTACCAAATTTGGCAAGACATCTTGTATACATTTTTGTGAAACAGCATTTAACTATTTTAAGTTTGCTGATAGAGAAGCTGGTTTTTATTGATAAGTGTTTTCTGACAAACTCCCCTCACCACGCTGCCACTTCGTTTGAAAAGCATGTATGAAGGTCATAATAATGTTTTTTGCAAGGATGTGAGCAATTATGAATGTTGACATTTGGATGAATGACATTAAAATCCACCTACACCAAATCAGAGGAAACGTAGTTACTTCAGTGACCTCATCAATAAATCCTGTCTCTTGGTGAATATGGCAGCCGGGCCTGAAGCTATCATTTAATCCTGCATGGGACATCTTTGACACCTACGCACGTAAAAGCACCAGCGGCACGTAAGCAAAATAAAACAAAAGTAAATGAGAGATTTAAAAATGCCAACGAAATAAAAGCATCAGTCATTTCTCGACCCCATAAAGTACCTGCATATCATTGAAATGAAATGTTCTTGCTCTAAATATCAAAGTTTATGGGTGACAAGAGTCCTCACAGGGAAATCGGAGCTATTAGTTTGCTGTGGACATTGACTGCTTCCTTCCTGTGTTTCCATTAAAAATGTAGGACTCACGCTGACATGCTCATGTAGTACAGCAGGAGGACTCGCAGCAGAGCGCTGTGACAGACGGGCCGGTAAATACTCTCAGAGGCTACACGTGTGTGTGTGTGTGAGGTTGGATGTGCGCCACGTCTTTGGCGATATGAGCCCTCTGCGTGATGGCCTTCTGCCATTCATCACTCTTTATCTTCATTACAAGGAAGATGAGATTTGGAATATGCAGCATAAGGGATATGAAGATGACCTTGGCTTGTTTGTTTGGTTTCTGCTGAATTCTGCTTGTGCAGCACAAAAACTTGTATGACAATCATGAACTGCTCTCCATGAGTTTGAATCTGCATTTTCAACAATTATTTTTTTGGTCAGGATAAACATGAATCCTTGCAGGCTTCTGTGTAATGTGACTCAGCAAGATCATCAGCTGTAACTCTGCACCGTCCTCATCCTGCTTCTCCTCAGAGTCATTCTGATTTAATTCTTAATTGCCAATTTGCTTCACGCCAGCATTGCATCTGTTTTATGCTCTCTACGTCGATGCTGCGTGTGACAACTGTTTTAGTAGCTCAGCACGGGAACGAGCCTCAAACAGAACAACTGTTATGTGAGTTTTATTTTCATCCATCCGAGACTTGCCATCCTGAAACCGAACCAAGGTCTCTCTGAGAGCAACATGTTTTCTTTTGCAACTGGGTCAGGATTTACAGACAACAAAACAAGCATGAGAAGATGTTAAAGATGTGACACATCACAGCTGAGCCTCGCCAATATCATTGTACAGCTCAGGCGAGACTCTTTCTTCTTCTCCTTTTTAATAACAGCCTGGAGAGGGTGCTCTGACTGTCACGAATTCCATTCAGAAGAAGGTGACGACAAGCTGAGAGAGATAATGAAAAATAAAAATCTCATACATATACAAAAACATGTTTTGCTGTTTATGTTGATATAATTCTGCACGATATGCTACATTGATGCAACACAGATGCCGCTCCAGCCACATCATCACATTTCAGGATGATTATTTCTTGTCGCTCTCTTTTAAGGTTACGATTCCAGGATTTTAGTCACCTCTGTTTCTCATTTCAGATACTTCACTTCCTGCCCTTGTGTGTTTCCTGCCTGTGTGTTGATTGTCGTCTGATTGTTTACACCTGTCCCTCGTTAGCCCTGCCTGCTGTCACCTGTCCCTCGTTAGCCCTGCCTGCTGTCACCTGTCCCTCGTTAGCACCCTCCTTTCATAGTGTATTCATTCGGGGCCCTCCCATTTTTGTCTTCTCTATTTTCGTGTGCTTATCAGTGGTAAGATACTTATGTCCTTGTGTTGATTTTGGCCACTTATCAGTATCTTTTGAACTTGTTTTTGCTTTGGACCTGTGTGTCAGTTGAATACCTTTTTATTAAACCTCTATGTATTAAGTTGTGTTATCGAGTCCTTGGTGGGCTGGTATCAGTGTGTTTCTGATACTGGAAATATGCATGAAAGAGGAAATACTGACCAAATTGTGTCTGTTATCTATAATGGTTCTGTAAAGCTGCCACTAGTTATTGATAAAAGTAAAAAACTAAGTCAGTTGTGGTGAATTAAAATGGTTGACTAAGCACAATACAAACATTTATACCTCAAAACTGTGAAAGTCTGCCCAATTAAGCCTGATCATAGCAGTGTTACAGTTTTAGTATTGATACTGAAATTCAGATATGATTTTTTGGCAAAGATAATACATGTTTTCAAACAATACCCTCATGGTATTCATTCTTAACCAGCCAGTGAGCCAGACAGGGTTGACTTGATTTGTCCAAAGACAGGGAAGGCTGACCCAGTGATACGTTTTGGTTGTTACAGTTCTATGAATTTTTGCTATTTCCCTTGTCCTCGAAGATATTAACCGCTTAATCCGGTTTACCTGCTTCTGTTACTTGTGAAAAAGCTTTGAGTTTAACAAAATCCTCTTTTGAATCTGTGTGATTGCACCGCGTGAACTGCTAAAATATAAATCTTCACGTTTTTATGGCTACACAGATCAAGTAATTTGAATACAACAATTGGCTAGGGCTTTCGGGAAATTTGTTGTGCAGTACTTTTGGCTGTTTGGGAAATTGTATTGCCCAAGCCTATTTATTAAATGGGTAATTCAAATAATTGTTTTCATATTTTCTGTATGTACATTGTTTTAATGCACTTGGATTTGTCAAAATGGTGATTGTAGTTTTTCCTGAACTTCTCTATTCATTTTTATGGAGCAGACATTTGACATCTGGTGTGAGCACGGTGGCCAACCCACAGTCTAAAACTTAATTTAAAACCTGTGTCAGCAGTGCCACTGCTGACCTGTGCGACTCTGACATATCCCAGGGAAGATGTGCAGTTATGACATCAGACCAGCAGAGGACTCCCCTGAGCCTCGACCGCAATCAGCCGCTGCTCTGAAAAATGAGTTGATTTATAAAATGTCCCTTTTTTTTCCCTGTCATTTGTTCTTTTCAATACTCCTTTCATAAGAATCGCTGGATAAGGTCATCGCAGATGAAACCAGCACATGTTACATGTAAGTACAAAACATGAGGACTGTTGCAATGCAAAACATGTCTGATATTTTCCTTACATGAACATTAGGCAGAGGCCAGACTTGTAATGATGTAATACTGCAGGATAGATAAATGGGCTCTCCAGTAAAAGTGGCAATTACATGAGAGATCTATTTGTACTGAGCAATCAGTGGCTGAAGATGTGGAAACAGAGGCTTTTTTTTTCTCCTCTCCATTTCTGCGTGATGTTTAAGTGGAGCTTGTCTCATCCAATCTCAAGGTTTCACAGTACAACGAAAGAAATTGATTTTCTCCTGAAACAACACACAGAACTATCAACAGCAAACACAGCTGTCTGGAAATGCATACATTATCATTGTGTAAATGATAAAGACACGTATCATAGCAGTACAATGACTAATCATCCTGAGGTGACAGAAATCTGAGAGGATTGATTAATTAGGTAATTTAAAGTTGTGAATATGCATGCATTAAATTGTGATTTAAAGTATTTGATATTTCTGCTTTTGCTTACTGCATCATGACAAGACGAGCATTTAAAATAGCTTAACAATACAACATTTAAGTATGGAAGGAAGCCCATTTCTGTTAGTCAAGATAATACAAGTTCATTGTAAATCAGATTTATTTTATATATCAGATAAATAATTTGGACTTAAAAGTCAGAATTATAAAAAAATCAGAAATATAGTATACAATTTAACTATTTCACTCTCAAAGTAAAAACTGTGAACTAAAATGTTCACATAAGATAAGTTATGAAAGAGTAAGTCATAATTTAGAGGTAGAAAGGCAATATGAGATATAATTTCAAATGTTTTGATCTATATTCAAAAAATATTGAGCACAATAAACTAGCAGAGGCAGCACTTCTGAATCAACTTTCCTTATCTAATGGAAACTGTCTTCGGAGCATGAATCTACATTTGGAAAGAATAAAAAAGAAGTGGAAAGAGTTGAGGGAACCATAATGTGTATCACAAAGCGGGCTGTACTGTAAGCAGCCTCATTCGGGCTCATTACACTGGTTCATCAGATGCAGCAGTAGTCAGGGCTCCTCCAGGGCTCCTCCATCTCTCTGCACAGATCAGTACCAACAACGCTCAGACAATGTGACTCCGCCATTTAAGAGCCTGAATAAAGAGGGGCAGTGTGTGCTCCCTCTGCTGGCAAGGGTCCCCAAAAACCTTTAAGCCAAATGTTGCAGCGATAGTAGCTGCTTACCTTCGCACTCTAGTGCATTGGATGTAAATGACTTGCTGCTTTGACACTCGGCCTATAAATAAACTCCCCGGCCCTCCTAGCTATCTGAAGGTCCTTTGCGCCACACACACACACACACACACACACACACACACACACACACACACACACACACACACACACACACACACACACACACACACACACACACACACCACAGGGAAACAAAAGCCCCACTCATGTGACTAATGAAATTGCTGACAAGGTATTTTTGCAGGTCAACAGCTAAGACCCTCGGCCATGTAAAGAGAGGTAGCAGGAGCTCAATTAGAAGCTGAGGTATCACAGCTATGGGAGTCTCCTTTTAAAACGTTTGGGAGTTTTTTTATCTTGTAATTGTTACGACTGGTGCTGTGAGAGTGAGGCAATATGGAGTTTGTCATAATGAGATGGAGCCAGACGGTGATCAGAGACACATAAGGTCAGAGCTGGGGGGAGAGGCCAACAGCTGAATCTCACATTCTTCACTGCAGTCAGACAGACTGCCACATCCCACCATCTGTACCTCCCTGTATACACACACACACACACACACACACACACACTGTTTTAATTTAAGGTACTGGTGGTGAGATATTGAAACATTGGATAACGCCAGGCTAGCTGTTTCCAGACTACATGCTAAGCTAAGATAACTGTCCCCAGACCCCAGTTTCACATTCCATGGGGATATTTTTTTTTTAACCTCCAATTCTACTCGAGTTTACTTCTAACTAAGAAAGCAAAAACAGAGACTGTCCACCCAAGAAGAACGATAGCTTCAGGTGTTTCGATGAATTACAGAAAACAACATCTGCTTTTCCAAAATGTCAAACTATTCCTTTAACATCTAAATGAAGACTAACCCCTTCCATGCTTAGGAAAAACAGTATAATCTGATTGATCTGCTCCTTTAATTCAAATGTGGCAAACCTGTTTTCAAGCAGGCATTTTTTATATAGAAATAGATTTTTTGTTGATCATTTATTGAAATTTAGTTCACATGTGATTCATGGACAAAGGTTGATCAAATCTTAAGTTTACGTTTACACAGTCTTTGACGAAACAAAGGAGAGTTAAGATGCTGTTTTTGAACATATAAAGAAATATAGAACTGGAGCTCTGAAAAACAATTGTGAAGCATGAATCCTAAGACTTTAAAACAGACAGGCAGAGGCACATTAAGTGATAACAGAGTGTGGACTGAGGACTTCTGAGGTATATAGTTGAAGTTGAAAAATAGCCCATTCCCATCTGAAACCTCAGAGACTCCACTTTTGAGACACCTCTATTTTATGCCTGTTAAGCCTTTGTGGCTCTTAATAAGCTACACACTTCCACTGAAGCCGAGATGGAAGCCATTGTGGGGCACCTCTTTGTGTCACGCCTTGCAACAGACATCTGGAACCCTCTTCTGTTGCCCAATTTCCAGTCCCATTCAAGGCGGACAAAGGGGAGCGGGCGTCAGACCATCCAAAAGTCACTCTCCATCATGTTGGGCTCTCGCAGCTTGACATGGAGACAATGAGGTGGAGGGAGAAGAAGGGATGGCACAGAGGAAGCGGTCTGGTCTGTGCTGGAGGAGGGGGGTGAGTGAAACAGAGATGATACCCCCAAGGGAGCGGTGTTTGTCCATGGGAGGAGGACAGAGGCCGGGCACCAGAGGGCAGATTGTGGAGGGAGGAGTGGGTGTGAATCAACAGCTGCTTGATAAATCAGAGAGTGGATGCTAAACAGCAGGACTGTCACGATCTGGAGCGGTGAGGATGCAGAGTGACTGTTAGCGTCCGTGCTCTGCATCATCGCCATCAGCAGCAGAGTTGATGGTGACACCGAGAACCCGATGATGGTTGTGCTGAGCTGTCCATGCTGTGGTTTGATTATTTAAACACAATTGTCAGCACTTCAGTGTCCAGTTTATTTTAAACCTCACACATTTGCCTTTTCTGAGAAGGAAATAAACAGATCTCACAGGCAAGCATGTAGAATATGTATCCTTTTTGTAATACTTATCTTATATGAATGTTCACAGAACAACATAATCATGCTCAAGGCTAACTGGAAGGACGCATGCAAATCACACCGGCATACAGGCGTGTGAGGAAAAGGAAAACCTTTTTAGGATGTATGAGAAGTGTTGAAAGAGTTACTAGATTATGCAAAACAAGTGTTGTGCGGCAAAAACACAAAACATACAGGAAAAATATCTTGTCGCAGCAGACACCAAGAAGGCAATTTCTGGTGGCTGGATAATGTTGAAGAGAGATATGATACGGACAGCCTCACATATGATATGAGAATTCAGAAAATGTAGTGAAAATGTGCTGTATATGAAGGAAAAATATATGAATAGTGAGACATAAAGAGATACGTTCTTTCACATTGTTTACGTCACTGATGCTACTGATGGCCTTCCTTTTGATTCAACATTGTGCTAACAAACATTTAGGTTAAAAAAAAGCTTGTATGCAAGCTATAGCTGCCATTAGTGAGTGCAAAACAGCTCCACACAAGTACAGTCCATTTAACTTGACTCAGGGTTCCCAGTCTATACAGATACACAGTATCCCTTTTAGACTTTGTTGATGTGGAGTTTTTATTATTTAGACTTCTAAAACCTAAAACTTACTTCAAGAATTACTTCAAGAACCTTTTCTTTATTTGAAAAAACCTAAACCCAAAGTTTAACCTCTAAGTCAGTGGTTTATCAACCTTCTTGCCTCCCAAACTTGTGACCCCTTGTCACAGTTTATAGTTTTGAGGCTAAAAAACATTCAGTATTCAAATAATTAAGTAACAAAATGTCCTTTAAACGCCAGATAAAATAATATCGATGTAACCTTTTTGTTAATGGCTGAGCTGCAAGCTAACAGGTGCTAACAGGTCCTAACAGTGCTAACAGATTACTGTCACCATCAGCTAACGGTGCCGTAAGCTACCAGCTCAGCTGTGTGCTGTGTGGGGGCTATATGCTATGAATTGTCATATTTAACACCTTCTGTCCAATGAGAATTATCTGGTGACATGTGCGTGGCATTAAGTCGAATCCTCGCTGAAACGTGGACGGGTAATTCTTTGTTGCTAAACGTTGCAGATTTTTGAATGACCAGATGTCATATTATTGGTTGAAATTGGTTTGGAAGATCATTATGTAGTTTTGCATAAAAATACAAATAATGTAAATAATACATATAATAATGTAATAAATATATATATATATATTATGTCTGTAAAATGTTTGCAATATGACCAGGGATGTGATTTTAAAGGTTTAAAATATCTATATATTTCCAAAATATGTAATTTAATCTTGACTCTAAGGACGTTTTGTTTTAATGTTCAATTTCCCAAACCCTAAACCATGAAATATCTATTCATGATACCTCTAAAACCCAGGGCTCATTTGACCGTCTATAATAATAACCCTGACCCAGTTATAACTTTCCTTTTTCGGATCTCATTCCACTGTGAGGACTTTTCCTCATTTAGCTCGAGATTTGCCACACACATACTCTCACACACGCGCGGGCGCGCACACGCAGCGCAGATGTCGTTGCTGTCTCTTTAAAACACGCACTCCTGGAGGTTGGCGTGGATTTGTTGCGGGGAGCAGGCGGAGCGGACGGAGCTCATGTGCAGCGCTTCATTCTCGCTCAAACTGACGCTGAAACCTGCAACTGTCCGGCTCCGAGCAGACAGAGGGAGAGAGGGGAATTATTTTATTTATGACCGGGCTAAATATAGTTAACGCTCTCTTTTTTTTATTTTCAGCAGCAGCAGGGCATCTTGGAAAGAAGTCGGTGTATATGTGTGTGTGAGTGTGTGACCATGCGGGGATGAAGAAGTGCTGCTGCTGAGTTTTGTTATTTGGTTTCTCCGGGGCGGTGCTGCTGCTGTCATGGCTCTCTGGGAGTGACATGAAAGTTGTTTTGGGGGGGATGCTTTTACCTGCTTGAATATTCCAGTTGAGAATCATACTCCGTAGACGGTGCAGTCTTCCCTGGTTTTGGTATCTTAAAAATAATCTGGGGGATTTTTTTTTGACTGGAGGTTTGATTTAATTGATAGTGGACTGTCAAGAGGTTGCAGACTCGGTAGAGTGTGGAGATGAACTTTGGAAATCTACTTCTTGTGACTGTGTCATTCATCACCATCGCATCAGGTAAGATACTATGTCTTAAGGTGTCCCCACCTCTCTCTCTCTCTCTCTCTCACACGCACACACACACACACACGCACACACACACACAGCCCATATGGCGTAACTGCCTCCTTGTGTATTTGACTTGTCTTTTCTGTCCCTCCATATGGATGTAAATGTTGTTTTTAAGCTGGATTTCCAAAATGTTTGTTGAATAGTAAAGTGGAAATGTCACACGTGAAAGAAGAAGATGCACATTTCCCCTGAGTGGCCCCCTGAGCACCGAGGTGGTCACACTGGGAGCCCATTAGGCAGCAGGAGAGGTCAAAGGAGGCTCATCTGTAGCCAAAGTGAAACCATTTAACTGTCACTTTTAGTTCAGCTGTGAGCACATGAACTCTCAGGCGCCATGTCATAGTCTGACAAGCACCTCCCCCCAAAATTGGTTTTGAGGATGCACGCATATGATTATAAAATGCTTTTAAAAGCTCATTTTGATTACCTTAGAGAAAGAGATTATATTTTTTAACCATTGCTCTGATAACAGATTACATTTCTGAGCCTTCATCTAAACCCCAAATAAAAAGCAGGGCACAGAAAAACAATTTGAGAGTGCAGATGTTTTTTTTTTTCAATCTCAGACTAGTTGATGCAACTCTTGACAGTGTGTTGTGTATTAAAGCTCTGTATGGCAGACATCTTCCCTGCTATATAACATTAGAGCCCCACTGATGCTGTATTTTAAAAAACCAACACGTATATTGATCTGAAAACAATAGATCAGCTTGTATTCATTTCATTTGTATTCATCACACCGACAAAGGCAGTAAAGAAGACAATTGCCTTTTCAAATGTTCTACAAGGATGAAAATGCACTCATCGCGTTTGCTCAGCCTCAATGATACATGTGGCGAGATACAAGAAAACACCACATGGCACCTTTTAAATTTGTTTGTTTGATTTTCACCTGCAATAACACATTTTTGTAAGTCCAATATTCACTCTCTTTTATCTTATTTTGGTCTCCAACTCCTGGTGGGAAGTATCTCTCTCTTTAGCTACTAAATCAGAATCAGCTTTATTTATGTATGTTTTAAACACACATACATGGAATTTGACTCTGGTTACACTTTTCTATGTTCGTACCTATGTACACATTATATACAAATACACAAGATAAATATAAAGAGTATACAGAAACTAAGAATCAACATTAAAATGTAACTAATATGTACAATATAATACATATCGAATAATATATATGAACAATGAATTTTGGATATTAGTGCAGAAAGGTGGTAATAGTGCAGATGGAGGTGTCCGATTTAATTGTTCATCAGAGTGACAGCCAGTGGAAAGAAATGCTCCACTATGTTCACCAGCTATCGTCGCTAACTCTTCCTGCGGTTTGGTGCTGAGCAGGTAGTGAACAAACCGTGTGTTTCTAAATGACCTGAAATATATCTGCGGCAGTACTGCAATTTGTTGTCATTTATTGACTAAGATATACCAATCTGTCTGAAATAAGATAACAGGCGATGTGACCGTGGAGCTCTAATCTACATCTTCTTCAGTGATACTATAAGTCCTCTTGCCACTCGCTCTGCTTTATTATTATAAACCGGGTGCCACCTCTCAACATTAAAAGCACTTTTCGACACCCACACCATCTGCCTACATCTATTAATGTGGAGTGGGTATATTCTCTCATTCCCACCTCTATTATACTGCACATACCGATAGGGTAATGGCTATTCATATAATACTTGAGAGAAGAGGATTTAAACGGGCTTCATGACCTCTGTTTTGTAATATATAGATATTTATAGTTTCCCCTGTTTTTATATTAAAAGGAATGTGATTTACAGCGAGGCATGTTTGGTCTGTGCAGGTTCAGCCAGTAACTTCTTCTCTGTTGGTCTGAAGATGCGAGGTGGGGGTTTACTTTGTGTTTTCTCAATCCTGTGTGGGATTCAGAGCTAAGACAACAACAGTCTCCTTCACAAATTGCACTCGATTCAACACAGCAGCTCTTTCTGTCACACACAGAGCAAACCTCAATTAAGTCGGCATCAGTGTCGACCGAAATGCGTCTCATTGAAATGTCAGTTATGTTGAGCTGTATTCAGACTCGGCGTGGAACTAATCAATGCTAAACAACCCACAGCTGTTGATTTGTGTCCACTCCGTCCTCCTGCTCATTACTTGGTGACAAATATGGCTGAAGGCTGACTAAAGCCTCTCACAGTCCCTCTTGTTGAAACGACCGTGAATGATGAAACCACTATGTACCTCCAAGCTTGAGTCATCTTGCCGGATGTTGATGACGCCCCACTTCTGGTACAGTCGCTGATGACATCATTTAGAGATGAGATTACGGCCGAGGAGGACAGTTGCCAAACAAAGGCTCAAAAAGCCCAGACTGTTGCCAGAAGAAAATCAAACCTGACTTCTCCCCTTTGAAATTCAACTCATGGTGGCACGTTATTGCCCTCCCGCAGAGATTACTTGGCAATGTCACAAGAACTCCTTGAATGTTTTTGGGCCTTTTTAAGTATGTAAATGAATTGAAATTGAAAAAGACACAGCAGAAAAAATCTCAGCAGACAGCCACCAGCCCCACAGATAAGCTGCCAGCCTTCCCTTTAACTTGTAAAGTTAGTCTGCCTATAGGCCGTTGTGGTTTTCACCAGATATCAAGCAGTGAGCTCAGACAGGTCCAGCTTCTTGTGTGCGCTTCGCTCTGAGCCTGGCTGTCGCTAAAAGGCACCGAGATCTAAAGCACAAGAGAGACGTACTCTCTCCGGGTTTGTTGTTTTCACACATTAGCGTGGCAGCAGTACACTTCTGCCCCTGGGGAGGATACAAGGTTGATATTATGAAATACTAACTAATGAAAGCGCTCGTCGTTATGTAACACCAAGGCTAAGAGCCAAGAAATGCCAAATATAGCCTGAATCAACAGGGTTTTTAAGACATGATCTTGATCACCCCCCCAGCACTTAGCCTGCTGATTATGTGTGTTAGATGAGGCAGAAATGTATAGACGGCATGAGCAAACATATATATATATAGTTTGCAATTAAGACAATTTGAATAGCTTGTCAATCTCAGCTGTGTTCTCCACTAATAGGCATCATTTGACCGCCGTCGGTTGCTTATTCTAGATTGCTTTGTGAATAAGAGGAAAATATTTTCACAGATCACAAGCAACCATGACAGTTACTACATCTAATCACCCTGGCACACATGTTCAGATCACAATGATTAGGTTATATAAAGTTCATGTAGAATACATACAGTACAGGCTATAGGCTCGCCAATCATTGAACGCCAGCAACGCTCCCTGGGTTACATCCAAATTAAAGTAGCTGGAGTCAGTATTTTTATTCTAGCAATGTGTTAAAGAACATCGTGGAAAAGGTCGCTTGTACTGATGAACCTACAGATAATTATCACCCAAATATGTAGCTCACCTCGGCTTTATGGGGCTCTATTGTGACCTTCAGCTCATTGTTTAGCTGTCCTCAATGTTACCGTTTTGGTTCACTCATAGTGTTTTTAGCATCAACAAAAAGCTCTAAAACTCCACCGTACACTAATTGTTCATCACCAAACAACAGACAAACAAATTAGCAGCTGGGAAAGATAGAGGAGCATTTAGCAGCTAAAGATGACTCTGAAGACGATTTGTCAGTGCTGTTTTCACAACTTGTTTCAAACCTTCCTTTAAGTGGCATAGAGGCTTTAAATATAAAAACAGATAAGATACAGAGCGCCTCCAGTTGTGAACCAACACTACATTTACCAGTATAATAGAAAGTGGCTTTACATCACACAATATGGCCCTCAAATCAGTCCCATATTACACAATGCAGCCCCTAGACTCTAGTCTTCTAAAGAAAAGGACACTAAGGGGAATTATAAATACAAATAATCACAAGAATCCAAAGTAATTCATGTCAACAAATAAAATTGCGGAAACAACGTCACCCACAACAACATGGGGGTAAAAATGCATAGAACTGTTGAATCTGAATTTACTGTTTTCCTCCACGAGAAGCACCTCTGCCTCTCGTGTCCACAGGATATCCTTGAGACGGTACAGGAGAGCGATGACCTTGCTTGGCACCCTGGGCACCCTCATTCACAAAACCTTTTATTTTTCGACAGCTGAAGGTTGACTGCTTTTCACTCTTATGGATTCTCTTGACTCTCTTTGGGCGCTCACGCTGAACGTCAGTAGGTTATAGAAGTTAAGATGTGTTTAAAAGACTTTTATTGATTCGTCCTCTCTGACGGGGCTTTGGCACAAAGATGCTGTGTGTTTCAGAACTACTTTAACACGGATTTGTTTTGTAACGTAGCATTCAATGGAAGTTTTTTTTTTTTTTTTTGGAATCAATACCTGTTGAATTGGAAATGTTACCTCCTGTTTGGACAAAACAAAATCTAGATTTTTAACAGCAAAAACACACAGGAGATCATCCTGTTGTTGTTTTTAATCCACCAAGCTGTATTTGTTCATTGTAAAGTGCTGCTTTTATTATTTGCGGCTGAGCAGCAACTAAAAATAATTCAGACATGACTCCAATCTCTTATTCTGATGTCTCCAAAACTATACTTTCATAAAGTTGACTGTTTATGTCATTTGCTCTGCATTTCTGCGGCATCAGTAGATGTCCTTCTACTTGTTCATCTCTTGTAAACATAAAAGTCATTTCACACCAGAATGCCCCGGATTAATATTTTTCACACAAATAAAATCGCACTTTAAATCACCATAGGCACTTTATCTCTGAGGACCCACTGCCATCTCTAATGGGCCATGTTTATGATCTGACTAAAAACATACCTTCAGAGGTCCCCATTATTGCCCGTGATGTTTATCTTTCAGTGTCACAAACGGGAAAAGCAGAGTTTCTTTTTGCTAAAAGGTGCTTTCAACCGATGCACCACAATTTTCCTGTCAGAAAGCAAGCTTCACTGTGGAAAATATTCTTTCTTACAAATAAAATGTGCGGCTGACGCGTTCAAGGTGATGCAGACTTTTCACTGATTGCACACTTGTCACAGGTGCAGGTTATTGCTTGTCACTTTGGCCACCTGAAGCTGTTGGCTATTATTTTTCTTTCTTTTTTCTTTTGACATTACCGTATATTATCCCTGTAACACATGGCACCGCAGTGATACTGTTACATTTTAGCTTTAGCTCTTGGAAGTACCCGTTAACCATTATTAATACTCATCAATCCTGATATGTCAGTGTAAAAATATGTTTCTGATTCTCATACTGGACGGGAGTGCATTGGGGCGTTAAAATTCCTTTTTTTGAAGGCGCCTCATTCAAATACCCACTTGTGCACAATGAATACACACGTATTTGTCATGGTGACATTCCTGCCATTCAAAGCAACTGAAAGCAAGCAGAACTTCACAGTATGTGCTGACACGCCGAGCACAAGGACAGCTGGATCTCATTAAGCTGGAGAAGGAACGGCCTCGAGTACAGCCGCTGTATGCAAATAATAAAAGGAGGAACATTACCCATTGTTAATAGTTGATGATGTTGTTAATCGCAGATTTATGGTTTTATTGGGTGGTAGGAGCAGTGAGGTACTTATCAGAGGAATCAATGAGAATAAGAACCAATAAAAAACAATAAAGATTACAGTTTAAATGCATTATATGTTGTCTCATGAGAGCCATTTGAGTGTTTTATAGGATTATACCGTGATAAGTAAAGACAGAACTTCCTACAAATATACAAATGGTTGCATAATTCAAAGAATGAATGCAGGAAATCTCAATGAGATCAACACACACAAACAAACACAGCGACACTAATTAGAATAATTGCATATATTATAAAAAATATGAGCTAGTGAAACTTTAAAATCCCTCAGAGGAATGAGTGTTCGTTCCTCTTACATTACACTGATAATGTTTTAATGTGAACACTGATAATGTTTTAATGTGAACAATGGATGTGGCATGTGGAAGGGGATGTTCTGTAGGACTCTGCACTCCCCCTCACTCCACTGTACAGAGAGTATCTTTCAGCTTGGTCTTGGTTTTCATGGTGCATGTCTTAACTGTTTTGCTTCAGCCTCACAGCGCTCATAAACTTTTTATTTTTGGCAGACAGCTGATTCATTATTAAAATGATAATCCTTAAGATTGCAGTCCTGATTGATTTGCCGACACCCTAATTACTGATTACATCAGTCCGCGAAGGGACAGCAAAACAAACTATGGCCAAGACAATAATAAGTCAATAATTGTCCTTTTTCCATAATTCTGTGTGCAACTGAGATCTGATTTTATGCTGCTAAAGGCATGTGTCTGAGAACAGCAAGTTGGTGACCATCGGTTAAAAGTTTGAGGTGTGCAGCCTGTCGCCCGCAGCGCTTCATCTCACCGGGCCTGCTCTTCCATTACTCCCCGAAATATTTCAAACTGATCTGCTGTCATAAGTCAAATAACAAAAAAGTGTCTTGTTTTGCAGACACGTTTTTTATTGAGCGATAGCGGTCAGTATCAAGCTCACTGACAAATGCATTGCATTTCCTCTGATGACTTTATGTAAAGCTGCAGAGGTAGGAAATGCTATTTTTGCATCAGCAGTAACTTGATGAAGCATATTTTTCCAAATGAATGATAATCCTGCTCCATAACTGCTGGACGTATATATAGACAACTGTAATTATGATAATCTGTTGGCTGACAATCACTTAAAGGGGCATTCCACTGATTTAAGATGATTATCAGTTAGCTCCCTGTGAGTCATGCTAGTCAGCCTAACAGCATCTGTATAATACCCTGCGTGGCTTGGGAGGAGCTTTGCCAAGTCTGAGGAAATAACCCTCATGATATCTTAGTGATGTCACCTTGGCTTACAAGGTTATTTAATTCATTGTACAAAAGAGTTGCACAACAACATGCAGATTGTTGTCTCATTTTGCTGCATAAACAAACGGATCTACAACAGAACGCCTGCGCTAAAAATAGTCTGTGAAAAGGGAGGGTGAAACGAAAGACGGCATTAAGTTGCATTATGGGAAGTGTAGAATCCAGTGTTTGTTGTTCAACAGCCTTGCCTCAGTTGTAGTAGCAGATATTTTGGACTTAAAGGCATGGATTTAGATACAAACTTCATGGATATGCAGCATTAAACTGCTGTAAGTAATCTCTTAAGAAGTCCACTCTCTCGCAGTATTTGTTTTTGTGATAAAATCCAGTTATGGTAGACGAGGAAGTGTTCAGAGTGATGTAATGGTGTCACATGAGCTGGGATTTGAAACTGCCAGTGAATCCGTTTGCTAGTTTAAAACCACGGTTCACCAGCAGGACACTCGCTGTGGAGACGCTTCTTCAAAGTCAAAGCAAATTGTCTGTGGACAAACAGTCAGATGTGTCAATATGTACTCTTCGTAGATACCATACAGATGTGAGAGAATATAATCTAAAGGAAAGTACATTATAATATCGTAAAGGATTAGCATTATAGGCCGTGCATGAAATGATTCACACGTATTCTCTTTTCGTGAACAAAGTGTGTGTTTTGTCGG
The DNA here is from genome assembly GCA_023566465.1 of Cottus gobio. Taxonomy (NCBI): domain Eukaryota; kingdom Metazoa; phylum Chordata; class Actinopteri; order Perciformes; family Cottidae; genus Cottus; species Cottus gobio. Next base: position 13,249,201 of record CM042220.1, read on the forward strand.
GACTGGAGGTGCCATGGCTCATTTTAATGGCTCGATTAGTATTCATCCGGCATTACTGTTTTGAGCTGTCCTGGTTTCTGACCCAGGGGTCTTTAGCTGCGCTCAGAACACTCTTTAGATGTTTACTTCAGTTTGGTGCTATGATGGCAACTCGTGGCCCCGCGTGGATCAAATCAGTTCATGAAAAGACATAAATCTGCTTACAGCTGAAAAGTGAGGGCTTATCCTGATGCCTCAGATTTAAGTATAATGTAACTGAGGCATGTGCAACAACATGTATGTCAATGGGTTACTCCTGACTGCTCCTCTCCAATGATAATGAGGGATTTCATGCAGTCTAGATTATGTGCTGAAAATAAAGCCTCTGACGGAGCAGCACAATAATCAGTGGCACAGTGACCATTTCGCTTTCTTTTTTTCAGAGTGAGGGAGAGACCATCTGTTCTTAAAAGCAGCGGCATTTTGAATTATTCATTTCTCCAACTGTAACGCACCCTTAAAGACATTTGGTCTTCGTCTAAAAGCTCACCTAAGGATGTGAAGCAGTGTGCCTTTCTCTCACAGCTAAGGGAAGATAGTAATGAATGCCCAGAGAGAAGAATATGGGAGTTATATCTCTGACTCATCCTCTCAACGCCTTTCTCCCCTTAAATGCGTAGAACCACTCGTCTTATTGTCAGCTTTCCAACAACTATCGTCCCCACCTCTGCAACAATCCTGATTGACACAGAGATTTCCCATTACCATATCACATGGCTGACTGAATCCTCTGTGCAGGCAGTGTCTTGTGTGAAAACGCTCTCTTTATATATATTTACGGCAATATGGAGTTACTGTGTTTTTCAGAATATAGCAGAACATAGCAAGAACAAATTATTATAACATTTAGTGATCGGAAAGGCACAGGTTACATGTTTTATTTTTTGTAAAATGTGATGTCTTTCCCCTGAATTCCAAGTTGACCTTCAAAGAGAGATTACCTGTGATTTGATGCTTCGCTACACACACATTTATCCAACACACAGCCAGTGTCTTTGTCCAGCAACCTCTCTGGGAAGATAATTTCCCCTTTTGAAATGGCTATTCTGTCACAGAGATTATGTTTTCATGAATGGAAGGTGGTCAGATGAGTGTATATATAACATCTGCGTTTATCTCCACAGGATCCAGGGCACGGTTTGAAGACAGCGCACCTCGGATTGTGGAGGACCCCTCGGATTTGATCGTCTCCAAGGGGGAGCCTGCCACCCTCAACTGCAAGGCAGAGGGCAGACCCCCTCCCGGTATAGAGTGGTATAAGGATGGCGAGCGAGTGGAGACGGACAAAGACGACCCTCGGTCTCACCGCATGCTCCTGCCCAGCGGCTCACTCTTCTTCCTTCGCATCGTACACGGACGCCGGAGCAAACCAGACGAGGGCGTCTACACCTGTGTGGCCCGCAACTACCTGGGAGAGGCCATTAGTCGTAATGCCTCGCTGGATGTTGCCAGTAAGGCTCTACATTATTGATCATAGTCCTTAGCGTGTGCTAGGGTTGATGTGTGTGCGTGTACAGTATACAGATGCTTCACAGTCGTGTCACAGATCTTTTCGCAGCCGTCTGGCAGCTTTATGGGAGTCCACTGGAGAGTTGGCCGCGCTTAAGAATAATTATATGAAACAACCAGAATGTGGGAAGCAACTTCTAAAAAGATGGTGGTGTGGGTGTTGGTAGAGATAAATTTAGGAGTAGGTAATAGTCTGTGGATTTGTTCCTAATTCTAGACTAGTGTGACAATTATGTATTTTGTCTTTAGCCCGTAGGTGTCTAATAACTTAACAAGTCATACATTGAAACGTGACTACTGTATATAGTTAACATGGATATGCACTGATCCAACTCCCAGCAGCCTTAGCGTCACCTGGGCTTTGGGTGACTGTCTCGTTGACTGTCGGTCAGGCTAAACAAGGCTTGTGCCTCTGTTCTTGATCAGCGTCTGTCTTACTCGAGTCCCCACAATCTTTACAGTGGAGGTGAAGAATAACACATTTTTATGGACAAACGTAGGAGGATCACACCCACGTTCGCGAACGTTTGAATTTTTCAATATTTTGCTTCTACCTGCCGGGCCTTCATGTCCACATCCAAGTAATGCTGCACGTATGCTTCAACTCCTATCTCCAATAAAATGCCAGACAATAGCAAAAAAACCCAAAGGGACGTCTTCCAGTGTAGTATATTATGTCTGATCAATAGTCCAAAACCCAACTATAATCAATTAACTGTTGTATGTCAAATAATGGCAGCACCTCATCATATCTGAGTAACTGGAAGCAAATAAATTATGGCCTTTTGCTTGATTGTGTCTCGAGACAACAAACTGCTCGTCGAATTAAGACATGTAGCACAACTGTTGCTCTTCTCTGTGGCTGGCAGATTATCACCAAATCACCTGCGAGTTCTCTTCATGTGCATCAACAAGATCATGTGTGTGAGCATGTACGGCTGTGTGTTTCTTTGAATGTGCTCTTCTGCTGAGTGCAGCAGGGGAGTGTGAGCTTTCTCCTATTGTGGTGAAAGTGCACTGAAGTAAAATGCTCCCACTCAGAGCCGTGTCTATTATTTTCCCTCCTCGGTCGAGGACACGTGCCATTGTCTTTCTTCTCTCCTAATTGTTCCAGTGTGGCTCAGCCCCAGGCTGAACTGCAGCTTCTCTTTGGCATGAGGAAATGGATTACTCACCATGTTGATTAGGGGAAGAAGCATAACAGATTAGCAAGGTCGAACTGTCCTCGTTAAAAAAACACAAAACAGCAATTTGAGCACAGTCTTATCTTCCCGAGGCTTCCTTACTGGTGAGGGTGTGCAAGTGCTCATGGCGAGCTGACCTCATATGTAGCGCACCTCATATGTAGCGCACATCATATATATATATATATATATATATATATATATATATATATATATATATATATTGGGAACCAACTAATGCAAATGTCCAAGTTGGGAGAAGATATGATGCGTGTACTGTCATACTGCCTCTTTTACATCGCTGATAATGAAATTTAGTGTTGTGTGCAGCTGGAGATTACGATACAGTCGTATTGGTAGAGGGATGATTCACCTGCAGGCACTGAGTGACTAACAGTATTAATAAGTGCCTGTTTTTGCTTCTAATCTCGTTGTCCCTGGAGAGGGCATATGCCAAGACAGCATGGTGGTGGTCTCAGACTCCCCCCTCCCCACTGCGTGGGGTTGTGCTGACTGTGGGGTAAATAGTGACCCAATTAGCACTGGCAGGGAGGTTGGGGGGGGGGGGGGGGTTGAACAGTGTTAATGAGAGGCCAGTTTTTAAGCTGGTGGTCTTGCAGAAATGTGTGTGTGTGTTGGTGGGTGTCTGTGAGGCAGCAGTCTGAGGGACAACAGGTGGGAGGAGGAGGAAGAGCTTAAAACTCCCACTGAGCAGTAATTAATACTGATGCATCTGTTCGACTGGTAGTCCTGTTAGGAGTGCTGACACTTACCTGCTTTAACCACATTAGTTGCACATTACTTGCCAGCGATGGTGCATAATTAATTGTGCAGCATGACGACAACTTTTCTCTGCAGTGCACTTCGCAGATTTCCACATCACTCTATACATGTATGTCTGAGCCACAGGATAACAATTTTCATTTCATTCATTTTCCCGTCCAGTTATGTTGATGAATCCACCAATTTCTTTCACCCATGTAGTTGTTTGTTTACACTGTCGCTGCTGAAATTGATTCCCTGATTTCTTCGACGTGTTCTTAACCGTGTGTTTTGCTAAACGTGATACTGCTTGCTGCTGCACACCAGCGCTACACCCCGATCTATACACATGGAAAAGAAACACACACTTGAGCGTGTGCAAACGACATCCGTGTATGTTTGCACATGAGAAGCCCGCTAAATCACAGTCCCAGCTTTATTGGTATGCTACAGAGCTTTTGGAATAATGTGGACGCAAACTGTCACACCTTAATTGGATTAATGTGATCATATTGACGCGTGCTGCTGACAGTGAAGAAGCAATGAACAATCTAAAAAGCAATGAGGCTTATCAGCACTTCCACAGGAGTAACAAATATTAAGGTTGGGCGTGTTTTGGGGATGGAGGTAAGACACAACTTACTGTAAATGAGCCAAGTACGCTCTTTTGGATTTGTCCTCTTGTGGTTGATGGAAACTGTCCCATTGCTGAGAGGAACAATCCCGCTTCAACATACTGTTGCTAATGCTACAGACTCCAAGTCTACAACTTTCTTGCCCGACTCGCAGTCCAAAAACCAAAGACATTCAGCCATACGTGACCAAAAACATCTGGTCACGTATGTTGAGATGGCCATCTTGACTGGTTGTAAAGTTCACACAGCTGTTAGCTTGATTGTTGGTGCAGCCGAAAACAGGGAAATTTGTCTCGGATATGCAAAACATTTTTTCACTTCAAAGCTTTTCTGTCCACTTGTTCAGGTTGTCGTACTATCCCTCAATAGCCCCCGGAGAAGACACCAGTAAGCGTACGGCTAACTATCTGAGACGCTACTTCAGTCAAAGGAATAACCCGAAGGAATCTTGGGCTGGAAATATGTGGAAATGTTGGTGTATTTGTAAATAGGAGAAAATATAGCTGGGATAAATGCTGACTTCACAGCTGAATCATGGAGGTTTGTGTAAAAACATAAAAAGGATACAAGAACTTAGATATATACCCCGTTCTGTACAGTCGGTCCCTATTTTCTTCACGGCTGAGGTAATTTTTTTTATGCTCAAATGCATTTTGCGCACCACAAGGTCCACATATTATGTTTTTTTGTATTGCTGCTCTTGCACCCATTCAGAGTACCTTCTAGTAAGTAGCACGCTTTTGCTCCAAAATGCCAGCAGCAGTCCTTCTGTCTTTTTTTCTTTCCTTTTTATTGTAAGCTGCCAGTGATCGGCTGACTTGCCTGGCTGTTGAAAAAGCCAGAATAATGAGCCAGTGGGAGTGGACTGAAATCCATTCCTCCAGTCTGTGTTTTTGTATTTAAAACAAAACAGGAAGGGGATAGAAACAGCAGTGGTGTATATTTCAAAATCATGAATGTAAATGTCTTCCAATCTCAGCGAAGAGACGGTCACATGGTGCGGCAGGATTAGAATAAAGTAGGACAAATAAAAAAAGAATACTTGTTTAAAAGGCTTTGGAGCCAGATGTTCCTCTTACTCCTGATGAGGGATTATGAAGGAATCAAAGTGCTGGTTGCAGCTTGTTTCTTGGCTTCTTCTGCACTACGTTCATTTTTCACTGGATATCGGATACATGTGATCACATACTATTTATGTGTAATTTAGAATGTATCCGTACTTGGATGCAAGTAAATTGTCACCTGAAGTTTGACTGAAACAAATCACCTCTGCTATGCTTCACATGAGCGCTGTCAAACCTCGCTACTGATGCAAAAAGGGTTGCCTGCGTGCAATGTCTGCTTGTAATTGAAACATCATCACATTTTTGGCAAAGTGGAAGAATTCATGCCATGAGTTTTTCATAAAGGCTATTTGCCCGTGAGTCTCTCCTCATCCTCCATCAACACAATCCGACAATGGATGGATTAAAGTAATCTCTCTTCTCTGTAGGCAATGCATCCATTAGCTGCGACAGGGCAGTATCAATGGGATTAGACCACCTCCCTAAAGGGTTTACTACACTCCGAAATAAAAGAACAATAGGATGCAGTGGGTCGTCTCAGGCTCTCAATAATGTGCACTTCTGCTATCCTTTAAACCTGCTACCTGTTGGCTGTGAGAACAGAGGCTGGTAGCCGTTCACACATCTGTCCGGCCCACGCGGTCGGCTCTGCCTGCGTCCCACACTCACTGCCACCTCGTGTTTTGCACAAAAGCCTTCTTCTTTTTTTCCTGTCCTGTATGTCACACTCACCCATCATGTTTCTTTCCTGGTGGCTATGTAGATGCTCTTTGAACTGTTAAGTAATTTTGCCTGTAGCTGCTTTATTTTTGATGAAGTCGCATGCAATTAACAATTATACAACATACATGTATCAGCCCTGTGCATGTCATACAAAAGCGTGAATACCATACATAGAATTTTCTTGTGATTAATCTGTTTTCCTCCCTCTGTTCATTTTTCCAAAAACACCAACAGATGGCCTTTCTGCGGTCTTAGAGCTCCTCTCCGCTAAACACTACAGATAGATAGATAGATAGATAGATGTCACTTATAAATCAAGTGATGGATATTCTCGTGGAGATTAAATCGCCTAATCTGTATATCCCTGAAATATTAGAGTTATGAAAATGAATGGGCACTCTCTAATAGCTCCCACAGAAATACTGATGAAGCCGCTGAAAGTCATTTGGCCCTGCTTTGCCATTATTTAAGCCAACAGGAAGTGCCTTTGGGAGAAATGAAGATGTGTCTCTGTAGAGGCAGGGTCAACCCTCAGCTGCCCTGCAGTAACCAAGCTCCCTGTGTGAGCCCGGCGTGGACGGACTGAAGCGAGAGCGCAGGGCCGGGTTGAGGAGATTATTTGGCAACCTATCATATTATGTCTGAGAAGTTAAGTTCGGGACAGTAGCCCCTCAGGAGGGGGTGGGAGGATCCGCCTTTGTGTTTCTGAGGAGATCATCATCACATATAAACATCCGTGAGAAACTCTGTTTGGCGTGGCCTGCTTTTAAGTCAGAGCAAGGGCGGATCACATTAACTTGAACATAGCTTCAAAGAAAATTTCAGAGCTTGCGCTGCACAGTGTTTGGGGGTAGTGATGTTAGGAATATATTCTGCTCTCTGGCATGCGTTTCAAACCCTCAAATGTCCCACTTTCTGCGAGTCTGTCCCCGGGGACGCTGGGTTTCAAATGCTAAAGGTGTGTTCGTGCATGTGTGTTTGTGTCTGCGTGTGTGTGCAGTTCAGGGATTAACTCTCTGCCCATAACTTTTGCACTTCATTCACCATGGCAGTAAAACAAAGGTCTCTAACCAGATGGAGGACTAAAAATAATGCAATGCTTTCAATTAGCCCCTCAGCTCTGCAAAGCATTTGAAACAAGCAGCCAAGTGAACAGGGTCGGGTGACGTGGTGAAGAGACCTTTCAGAGGAGAGCAAGTGTCTTGCTGGTTCTAGTCCACCCATGCTTTTGCTATAGCTCCCGGCTATAGCTCCCGGCTAAAGGCTGCTTAATTGTCTTGGTTTGTGAGGGTCTGTTGCCGATGTCCACACCCTATATGTCTACAGGGAACCCTTTCAGTCAGGGTCCTCCTCACTGTTTGACTATGAGTAATAAAAAGATTAATAAAGGAGGTTAGATGTTCCGAGCAAGTCTTTGTTTTATATAGACTTCTCACTTTTCCTTATCCTAAATGTCATGGCATTAAGAATCCCACTCAGCGAAGAAGGTAACCTTCCACATCCATTTCAATAAAGTTCAGTTAACCGTAAGAAGGTATGTGTGATTGATTAATTCATATCAACGAATATATTGAAGAAAAGGGCGGATAATGTACAGATTCACCGAAGTCTACTTCACACTGAGAGAAAACTGTCAGCCGCTTCACTTTGATTACTAAAATCATGGTGGTTTACCCAAGACAATTACGGCAGTCAAACTAGAGTGAGAAATAATATTTTGTCTTCACAGCTGTGAAAAACTCATTTCAGATGAGATTTTATTCGAGCCCAGTGGATCTGAATATTGATGTTGTATTAAAGGCCAGGGCAGCCCTGTTTACACAGACCTGCCAGACATACTGATCGATTATTAATATGGCTTGGATTGAATTATGTATTTAGGATAATTGGCTTAGAATTAAATACCTTCAAAGTTGAGTTGATTTAAAGTGGATTACAGTCATGTCAGTATCCTAATAAGTGAAGACAGATACCAATGGATTGTTTCCTGTTGCTTAGTCAAACTTGTTGTTCTTGCTCAATGAATGTATAGTTTGCAATGATTTACCTCTCAAAAGTTGCAGTATTTAAAAAATAAATTAAAAAAAGAACAAAATAAGCAAATGCTAACACAACTTTATTTTGCTAAAATATATGAAATATGCACTTGGTTGTTGCCCATGCTAAAATACGGCGTGTCCTTTATGCAGTCAACACCATTTGATGATCCTATAGAAACAGAAAAAGAGAAACAATTGTGTATTTTAGGGAAGAGATAGTCGCTAGTAGTTAATGTTGGGTGTCAACAAGCTGCGTCACAGTTTCATGAGCCAAGAACACAACAAGGCTTCAACGGTGGCTTTAGCGGTCAGCTAGTTTTGTAGTTTTGTTTCCCTACTTGTTAGCAACCGCCATTTTTAAGATGTGTAAAAGCTTCAAAACTCACAAGAGTTGACATTAAAATCGTATTATCAGACCTTCTTGCAGGCATTCAACCAACAACTCCATTGACTTTTAATCAAGGGAACCAGAAGTGCAAAAATGCAACAAATAAAATTGGGGTGTTATGAATAATTCCTGCATCTCTTTATTACTGCCTCATATTTAAAAATGTGATTTGTTGGAGCAAGCACTTTGAAGTCGGTATGCTCGTGAGGTCAGCATACAGAGCGGAGGGGCGGAGATTCTGTGATCTTGACATTTGCAAAAGACAAACATGTAAGAATTTTATACATGCTAATGTTACTTTTTATTTATTAAATGCTAACATTACTTGTGGATCAGGTTTATGTGTTCTTAACCTCATGTTGGACAACGGCAGTTAATTTCCTGCTACTTGTAAAGCTCGACAAATGTGTTGTGTTGGTTGCATCATTGCTACTAGCTGCCGTTTCTCACTAAGTTGCCATGTGTCATGTTAGCTAGCCAGCAGCTAAGACTGGCATGTGGTAAAATGTGCTGCGTACAAATAGACCGTTTAACAGTATTTTTACTTGTTTCCAAGAGAGTTCACTTTGTCACACATTTTTACAAGAGAAAATAATTTGTGGATGAAGAATAATTGATAAGTTTGGCAAACATAATGCCAGTTTGGCTGGAGTGTAAACTTCCTCAAACCAAAATCAGTGCAGAGATGCTATTATTACTTTAGCTTGCAGCTTAACTCACAGAATAATACTACAGTCCTTACACTTTTTACCACGCTCCAAACACCTGACTGGACAGACCTGCTGAGTCGTGTTATTGTTGGTGAGCTATGATTGGATGATTGTTTTTGGGGGTGGGGTTTACTGATCGCTCAATTGATGATAGTGTGTTGATATTTATCCCGTTGCCATGGATCATAGATTGACAGAAAAGCAGATGAACTTTCATCTTTGTATCTGTGAAAGATCACTAAAATATTCATGAAGGTGTAACAGGAGATTGTATTGATGGATTATGCTCTTTGAGAATAAAAAGCCTGTAGGCTGTAGCTACAGGATGTGGTCCGCCATGAAGAGTAAAGCCGTTTGGGTGTGTGTTTAAAAACCTGAGCCTGTCAGCGTTCAAGTATGAGCTTCCATTGTGCAGGAGGTCTCATGGGAAGGCTCCAGTTCACAGTTCACACTTTTATCTGTCAATCGCAGTCGAAGATTAGAAGATATCAAAGGCCGCCGTGTCAAAGTCCTCTCATCCTGTCGTCATCCGCAGGGATGCGAGAGTGCAAACTTCTTGGGTGACATGAGGACAGATTTTCAGTTCAGAGCTAATTTTATTCGAGTCTTGAGTGTTTCAGATTTTTAAGAGAGCATTTAGAGACACAATCCCTTCATTAATGCAGAGGACATTGTTTTTCTCCCTCACACATGGGCTAAATTATGGATATGCCGTTATTTGTTTACTCCATGTTGGACTGAGAGATGTGCATTATTCATCTGCTTTGACAGTAGAGACAGCAGCAGAGTAGGACACAGGCCTGGGAAAACATTAAAACAGAGTGCAGTCTAACAAGGACGTTGCCAGGATTTGAGCAGTCATGCACATGCAACACAGTAATTGACTTTCTCTCGATAAGCATGTTTTCAGCCTCTGAAAGAAGATGGTTCACTCAAGAAAACAAGTTGAAATGATTTCCAAGACGAATATGTGTTTCTTTTGAGGATATTGGTCATGTGTCTGTGCTGCTGCTCACGGATCTGTGGGTCTGATTTGCTGGCTTTGTTTTGAGCACATCAGACAGACAGGGCTTCCGAAGCTAATTGGATTTCTTTGTGTTTTCTTCTCAGTCCTGAGAGATGATTTCCGGCAGGCCCCGAGCGATGTGGTGGTGGCTGCTGGTGAGCCAGCGGTGTTGGAGTGTGTGCCACCACGTGGTCACCCTGAGCCCACTGTGTCCTGGAAACGCAACAATGCCCGAGTCAGCACCAAGGATGACCGCATCTCTGTGAGTTCAACATGAACACTGAACAGGGACTGAGCAAGTCCAGCTTCCCATCCCAGCCATTTAACCTCCTAACCTCTCCATGTGCAGCCAAGCATCAGCCACGTTTCAATCCAAAATCAAAAAATGCATCATGACTGAATTCCCAATTTACTCCTACGTTTAAACTACGGTGCCCAGCTGCTTTAAGAAACAATTTAGCCTTTTTTTTAATTAAATAATGTGACACGTTAGATTTACCTTTTAACAGTAACAAATAGTCTTGCGGCTGAGAGCTTAAAGAAAAAGCTGTGGCCCACGGGTGAGCGGTTAGCAGGTCTTTCTTTCAATCAGAGGGTCGGTGGTTCAATCCCCGGCTCCGCTAGTCCATGTCGATGTGTCCTTGAGCAAGACACTTAACCCTAATTGCTCACCGTTGCTGTGTCTGCGGTCTACTGTATAGCATGTAAGTCGCTTTGGATAAAAGCGTCAACTAAATGAAATGTAATGTAAAAATGACATTTACAAAACTGATATCGAAAACATAAATCATAATACGTTTTATATGTTATCATAATATGTTTCTTTATAAACACACCATTTATTCAGTATTGCTGGTGAAAGGCAGAGATATTCATTTACAATAGTTTCCATAATTCAATTCAGACCCTCTGGCTTTCTATGGACTATAAAATGTCTTGGATTTTGCTGTAACTTTTGTTCTCTCCTCTCATGTGTAAAATCAACAGCCGTTCTTCTCTGGTGGTTTTTGAAAGGCTTTTTATTTTCTTGAATTGTAGGAAATCAAAAGCTGAAGTTAAAGTAAGTAAACTAACAAAACCGCACTGAAAAATACTCCAATAGAAAAACAGGTTTTACATTGAAAGTGTTTAGTGAAAGTAAATCTGTATTACGATCTGAAGGTTATTAAAGAATCAAAAGTAAAAGGAAATGGTTTCCAGTGTGACACTATTCATTATTATTGGGTTATCATTAGTGATGAATTAAAGTGTAAGTAGTATTTTCCTCATAAGTTTGTATGTAAAATACAAATCTTCAAAGTAACCGTTTGAAATAAATGTAGTTGAGCCAAAAGTACAATATTTCACTCTGTATTGTGTTGGAGTAGAAGTATAACGTAAACATGGAATATGTATTCATTTGAGGTACTTTACTTGCGTATTTCTAATTCCAATGCTACACCTGGAAGACAAATCTTTTGAACGGTCACTGCTGTTTTCCAGATGCGTGGGGGTAAACTGATGATCTCTCACACCAGGAAGAGTGATGCTGGCATGTATGTTTGTGTGGGCACGAATATGGTTGGAGAGAGGGACAGCGACCCGGCAGAGTTGGTGGTATACGGTGAGTAAAAGGCAGCAGCATTGGGTCCTTTACGGAACAGATGATGGACATGCCTGATGTCTTTTCTTGTCCTGCAGAGCGCCCTGTGTTGGTACGGAGGCCGGTGAACCAGGTGGTCATGGAGGAAGACGCCGTCGACTTCCTGTGTGAAGTCCATGGCGATCCCCCTCCCACTGTCCGATGGCGCCGAGAGGAAGGGGAGCTTCCCCGTGGGAGGTGAGCGAGACGGAGATAACCACAGACTAATAGAGAGTCAGACGGGTAATGCACATACACATCGTATGAGGCTGAATGAGTAATACAGCTCTACCAGAGGAAAGTGCATTATTAACACCGAGGAATATGCGGAGTAATTGTTCATCAGTCCATAGATGATTAGAAAGTTTGCATAATTCTCCTGTGACCAGTTTCATCCTTTTTTCCATCTAATCTCAATATAATGTATATTTAGCTTTGTCTATTAGATAATTACATTTATTTCAATTTACAATATTAGACTACTCTAAAACGTACTCCTATAAAACACTTACACAGCGCTACTTATAGGCTTATAGTACAGCCAACAATATGTCGAGCTGAGGTTATGAATTATTCATGCAGGTATTCTATACTTTGTTTATTTATTTGATTAATTAATGCATTTTCTCCCTGCAGCGCTGCTCTACAATAGTTGTTGAATATATTGTCTCATTATGAAGCTGACATTGATATCAGACCTAATGCCAAAAATTAAAAAATTAAATGGTAAAACTAAGTCAATTATTTCAAAGAACAGTGCAATATTTTGGGAAATGGGCTTATTTGCTTTATTTTCTGAGAAAGCACTTTTGAAAGCAGGAAATTATGATGATGGCAAAACATGAAATGGTTGTTTTTTATGTTTGCAAAAAGCTATATTATATTCCGTCTTTCATCTTTTTCTTGTTATCTTGTATTTTTTTTATGATGGTTTATGAGTCGATGAAATTAAGTGAATTATACTGGTTCACTGCATCGTGTCCCTTGCATAGACAAAGACAGCTGAATTAGCTTTCTGTATTTGGTATATAACAAAAATAATCTGCTTAATCCATTTTAACTTCATATTTGATCTACTGAGATAAAATGCTGTTTTCCAAAATGAAATGAAAAATCCTCAAATAAAAAGATAAGATGCTCTATGTTAAATAATCTTACTTGTTTCTAAAAGATTTTCAGCTGTTGCAAGAATTTTCCAGGAACCAGTAAGAATATCTAAGGCACATCAGACAATTGTTCTGGTCGTTTCAAGATAATGTCACTTGATTGGAAAAAAAAAAAAATCCTTGCAACAGGTTGATTGACAAGGAACGAAATGACATTATATTGTACAACTGGCAAATTTTCATCGCTTTCTGTAGATTAGTACGGCCAAATTAATTTTGCAGTTCTCCTGTTAGATCTTTCATTATCTCTCATTTTCTCATTCCCAGGTTTGAAATCCGCAACGGCAACAGCCTCCATTTGATCCGTGTGAAGGAGCAAGATGAAGGGACGTATACCTGCACATCTGAGAACAGTGTGGGCAAGACGGAGGCCTCAGCCATGTTGCAGGTCCACGGTAAGAAACACGTCATGCATATTGTATATGCGCGCACACACACATACTCAGGCATGCATAAAAAAAAAGCTCATGTTCATGCATACAGGCACATGGCAACAGAATTATGCCAAAGCCGGCTCCAATTTCATATCCAATGCTCTGTGTTTTTGTATCGGTGAATCTTTGCGAGTCCTGTCCAGCGGTGCTGCCAGGAGCTTATGCTAAACCGTATGGATTACGCCATTTGACAGATGTTTGGTAGATGTGTGCTTTAACTCACTGCCAGAGAGCAGTCCCAGTATTAATAAGACATGACTCCCTCCCTCCCTCCCTCTTCCTGTCTCTTTATCTCGCTCCTATCGCCTCCTCGCTCTCTCTGTGCCCTTTTTCTTTCTCTGTGTGTGTGTCTTGGTTTAAATAGTCTCAGACGACTTTATCCACTAATGCTTTTTATCGGTGTAAATGAAATCCAAACCGAGCACATTTTCATTCATTCTGCTGCTGCTTCTCCTTTTTTTGCCTCTTTTCCTTGCTATCACCAGTTTTGTTTTGTAGCTCAGCGTTTCAGATATCTCATTAATTTTCCATCTCTCTCCATCCTGTTTCAAACCCTATCATCATTCCAGTCGGCCCTTTCCGTAAGTTCATCTTCCATCTCATTTTTCTATAAAAAAAGACGTTTGTTTTTTGCTCAGTAGTTTCTGAAATAGTGCTCTGGTGTGTACGGTATTTTTAATTGTTTTAAAACAACAACCAATGCCTATGGTGTTAATAAGTTCCTCCTTTAGGAACTGGGTTGTTGACAGCATGCCTGTTGCTGCAGTCATACATTGTGTAAGCCTCAAACACAGTGACTTAATGTACAGCAGATTAAGAACTCCTATCAAACGCACACATCTGCTTGGTGGAGATGAGTGTCAGGATAGTGTGACACCATGTAAAACCCTCCCTCGTTTGCAGCTGCAAGGTTTTTAATTACAACATTGTCTTGGTCTCTTTTTGGAAGTAAAGACATGATTTGACCTCCGGTTACATTTCTGACCATTTAAGAATCAGCTATTGTTGTATTATTCTAATAATTTATGGTGGATTGCATGTCCTTTTTAATACTGAATAATAATACATAATTATCATTACAGAGGAACCAGACATTTAAAATTGATCTTCCATAACATTTGGGCACTCATTAGAGATTGGGTTTTGTCAAGCTTGAGAAAGATTCCTCTAGAGCTGCAGAAGAAATTATACTATTATTACTAGTCAACTTTCAAATATAAAAATGCATGTATGTATCTTTCTTTTTATATTTATGAGAATTATTTAGAAAAGCTAATTATATTATAGATAGTGTCCAGTGGAGATTAGTGAACTCAGACATTCAGATGCAGGTGTTGAACAATCTGATAACCATCAGATAAAATCTCAAAACAGCAGAGAAGCAATAAATCAGAGACAGTCTGTGGATACTTTTAATAATTCCCACTTCAGGCACGATTCTTTATTCATATCTCCTCAAATGAAAAATATCTTCTTTCCCAAACAGTCTATATGTAGCTTCTTCATATGAAGCTATTTCACACCAGCTGCGAAACTTCGAACTTCTAACGAAACTACCAGCATAAAACACAAAATCTGTGACATGATAAAAAATTACCATATCATATATTAGGAAAATTTGATTCCACTCTAGAATCATATAAAATACCTAAATAGATGAGACCAATCTATTGCTATAAGTCATTTGACCATATTTAACACATTGGATTTATTTGAGCATTACAGCATCTCAAGAAAAGAAAATTCACACATCGCAAAACGTGCGTGCGTGCGTGCGTGTGTGCATGTGTGCGTGCGTGCGTGCGTGTGTGTGTGTGCTGCACAGAGATTTGTAGAGCGGATGAATCCTGGCTGGAGAAGCTTCTCATGCGACGGGCAGCATGAGCCCGTTATTCAGACGGGAGGTAGAAGGGGTGGTCAGTGTAAATCTACAGAGGGTGAGATGAGGTGGCTAACGCAATGATCTGACCCGAGCTGGAAATTGGGAGCTCTGCCCAGACCTTTCCAAAAATAACTGTGTAAATGTCATGTGAACGCAGGCGCCTAGCGCCTTGATGATTTGTTATTTTTCAGAGGACACTGAGGTGATGTGTCTCATTAAAGATGAGAGGGTGGTGGAGGGTGTAGTGATGGATCAAAAAGCTTGGAAGGTTAAAGAGGCAACTCTTAAATCTTTGCATGTTCGGAGCTGATGAGTGCTTCATCGATACAGACCAGGCTTCAAAGTAGCAGTGGAAAGTAAAGAGTACATTTTCTCAAACCTGAACAACAACCAATGCCTTTACTCCACCACAAAAAAAGATTTAGATTTTACATGAAAGGTATATTATGCGTTGTTACAGATTAGACCAGGGGTTTCCAACCTGTCTATACAAAACAAGCAACATTTAGTTCTGACTCCTTGCCTCCTTCAGATGTCTGTGAGTTGTCAGCGCTTCCACCAAAGAGGGATTTCCCTTCTAAACAGATGGTTTCTGAAAGGTGAACTGTTCGAGGCCCAAAGACTTAAAATTATCCATATTTCACAAAAATAAACCAAAGATCAGCAAAACATCCAAACATTATTTAAATGTTGTCTTTTATTTCCACCTCATTAATCATCTCAAGACCCCTCCGATATTTAATGTGTGGTACGCCTCTTTCCCTCCTTCAGTACCACCTCAGATTGCCACGAAGCCCCGAGACCAGATTGCCACCCAAGGGAGGAGCATCACCTTCCAATGCGGCACCACAGGAAACCCTCCACCTGCCATCTTCTGGCAGAAAGAGGGCAGCCAGGTAGGGGCTGTTGCAGGGAACAGGAGATCCTCTACTGCTGAATATTGCAGCACCATCCTGTACAGTTCATTTCTGTGCACGAATCACTGGATGAGCACGTATGAATATGTTTGTTCTCCAACAAGCCTCAGGTTGTTAATTAAGTGTGGCTTTACTCATCCTGTATCCATTCTTTATATATCCACATGCACAGTTTCACCTTGCCTTTGTTTTAAAGGTGAGAAAGACTCACCACAACATGAGTAGGTTTTGTCTGATTTAGTATTTGTTTTTTTGTTAGCTCACACTTATGAGGATACTTTTTAACAAGAGAAATGGGCAAGAGGCAAACAAGAGAGTGTAGCACATTTGCATTTGGCTCAGAGATATGAATAGAGACAAAGTGTTGGAAAGCATTGCGGTATTGCGTTGGCGAGGAATGTTTCTCCTGCTTGTGTAAGAGTGTAGTGAGGGGGGAGTAGAAATGAAGGAGGGAGAGGTGGCAGGAAGTACACCAGGTGTGGAAACCGCTTCTTCAGGGCAAACCTGCAGACAAACACTGTCCTCCTTCCACATTGTACCCGACTATAAATACCCTGTTGCTCAACAGCAGCTGGGATCAGTGTCTTGGAGGAGCAGCATCAGATGTTTTCAGAAGCTTGTCGGAGAGCCAACAGGAAGTTCAGCCGCAGATTTTGTGAATAAGCTTCCGTCTGCAGGATGGTTGAGGCATGGCGTGGCTGTTTTTGGAACTTTTTGCTGCATTTGGGGGATTATCTGTAGCCTTATAACCTAGGTCCCCTACCAAAATCTAAGCCTCTTAAAGGAATGAAATATATGCTTAATGGATTGATGGATCCCTTCCCCGTTGTTCACATGCATCTCACTTACAGAAAAACAGAATGGGACAGATATAAAATGTCTGTTATTTAGCCATTATCCCCCCAAAAAACATACAACCACCTCTTCCTCTTTGTTTGAGCCATTCTAGTGTCGGTCCACCATTTTGGTCCAGACTGAATTATTAATCTACTATTGGATGAATTTCTGTAAAGACCGTTTTCCTCCATCGCCACCATGAGGTTGACATTTGTGGAGAAATAGCTCAAAAACTGCTGAATGGAGTGCCATGAAATGTGTTACAGACATTCATTAGAGATCACTTTTCATAATTAACGTAAAATTTGAATTTCCATTAGCCTCAGCTCTACTGCTGTGCTGTATGTTTGAATGCTAACACGCTAAGCTAAGAAGGTGAACTTGGTTAACATTGTACCAGCAGATTGTTTGGCTATGTTTCAAAGTTGATGAGACATGCCCTGGATGGGATAAACATCTGAAGTGTAAAGAACTGTACACACAATTACAGTTTTATTTTTTTTAATGGATAAATTTCTCTACGTTTAAAAACAATTCCTTCCACCCAACCTCCGTTGTCTCTGGTGGACATTAAACCGGTGGACCAAATTGGGCACAGCAGACGCCTCCCGTTGTGCATGAAGTGGTGCAGCAGTCTTTAGAAGGAAGGTAGTCATTAGACAGAGCAATGCTAACAAAACAAAAGCAAAACGTTAATCAGCCATCTTTGTTTTTGTTTTGAGCATGCACAAATTGAGGAGATGATGTCATTCCAAACGCTTTTAAAACACAGAATACTTTGTATCTATGTGGACATGTAAAACAATATCTGTTATAGTGACCTGAAACTCAGTTTGCGTGTGGATGAGAGGCCAACAGGAAAATATCCGTTTTAAATATGTATTTCCTTTTCTGCTGTCTGTCCGTGTGTTTAGATGTTGCTGTTCCCCGGACAGCCACCATCACAGTCTGGTCGTTACTCGGTCTCCATGAGCGGAGAACTGACCATCACTGATGTCCACCCCGAGGACTCTGGTTTCTACATCTGCCAGGCCATCAGTGTGGCAGGGAGTGTGTTGACCAAGGCTCTGCTGGAGGTGGAGGGAGGTGAGACCTCAGTTCACACAGTCGGGTTTAAACCAGGGGGAGGTATATTCTTTGTTGTTTACTATCAGCTAATGAGGAGAAAACATATTAATTACTAAGTAGGTGCTTAACAATGAGGCTCATAAAGACCAAAAAAGAACACAGTTATAGACCTCATGCTGGATGAGCAATGGATTTCTGGCTTCTCGTTCCTGCTCAGGGTGCTTGTAAGCACCAGATTTAAGCTTATTTTTTGCTTTTTAAGCAGCCTATTATTTTCTGCCTACTAAGCATCTAATGTATTTTCCCCCTTTGCACTCTAACGGCTGGCAACTTTATACTCTTATTTTCTATGGGCCTTTACTACTCCAAGTATGTTTTCTCTACTGTTTAGCTAACCATAAGAGAGACATAATGTTCTGCCTCCTCTCCCTTCTAACTGGTAGGTCCTTCAGGTCGAGTCCCGCCGATTATTCGCCAAGGACCGGCCAATCAGACTGTATCTCGGGGTGCGACGGTGCAGCTGCACTGTCGCGTAAACGGAGGGCCCTCAGTCAAGATTTCATGGGAGAAGGATGGAGAGAGTCTTCTGGGAAATAAACTGATCTTGACTCGACTGATCTTGATGGAAAATGGCACTTTGCAAATCACAGACATAAAGGTGTGTGTGTGTGTGTGTGTGTGTGTGTGTGTGTGTGTGTGTGTGTGTGTGTGTGTGTGTGTGTGTGTGTGTGTGTGTGTGTGTGTGTGTGTGTGTGTGTGTGTGTGTGTGTGTGTGTGTGTGTGTGTGTGTGTGTGTGTGTGTGTGTGTGTGTGTGTGTGTGTGTGTGTGTGTGTGTGTGTGTGTGTGTGTGTGTGTGTGTGTGTGTGTGTGTGTGTGTGTGAGAAGTGGGTGTCATTTATTGGAAAAGGCGTGAAAAGGATGAGTTTAGCTGTTGTACTGAAGGAAAAACGGACTGCATGTCTGATGGAAACTACTAAAAAACAACACAGAATACTGTAAATCTTCCCAGCTGATCTCTGGCCTTCTTTCACTTTCTCTGCAGCACATGTGGTAAAATATTTTTCCCCTTTCCCATTACATATTCCGTTTTCGTTTGTAAAATTAAGGTGAGACTGAGTTTCAAAGACTAATCTCTCTAAGGTAAAGCATATCTCTCCAGTGCAATTATGTGCTCATGCGGTGTGTAATTGTAATGTTAATGAAGGTGCTTGTTTGTAAATGCTAATGTGCTCTGCTTTGATGGAAGAGCATTCAGCAGCCCCTTTGTGCTATATCCCCACCTGGAGGTCAGCGAGTGCACGCAGGACGGCGCTAAAGCAGCATCGTTTTCGTTAATTGACTGGCGATAGATGATTAATCGTCTGACCGGCTTTTAATTGCATTTCCTGCCCCGCCTATGCATATTCACTGCATCTCTCATCCTCTTTCTCCGGCTATGGTGCGTAGCAAACTTGAAACATTAAGGTTTGGTTCAGTGCATCACCGAGGCTGGGGAAATCTGCCATGCCACTGTGCTCAATGGAACAGAAGAGATGCATTAGTGTGGCATCAAGGGGATGACAAGGGGGAAAAAAGGAGAGAGGGAATGGAGATGACGAGTGAGGGACTAAAAATATTTAGCCTGCTGATGCCCCTCCCGCCATCAATATTTTAGCAGCCGTTAAAGTCATCTAAAGAAGTTCACCTGCCCACACGCGGTGCTGTCTGTCAGCCAGAGGTCAACACTGCGGCGGATGATCTCATATGGGCGGATGATGGTTCCAGCAGACTGGCTCTCAGCCAGGCTGGAGCTGCTTTTATAGCTGCTGAGACTCAGATGAAGAATACTGAGAACGTTTAGGTATGCGTGGATTACATTTGATAAGAATGATGCAAGCCACCAAATAAGTATTCAGATCCTTCATGTAAAGCTCTACTGAGTGTGTTGGTGTCTATCAGCTCATTGTTAAGGTTTCATCACCTGTATGTTTCGGTTTTGTTCACTCTTCTGCTCTCATCAACATCAAGCAGCCGTTTGCAGTGGAAAAGCACCAAACAGCAGAGAGACAAATTAAGCATCTAGCTTACTAGCGGCAGAATCAGAGTTAAGAAATTAACATAATATGGAAGTACTTCAAATGGTATGCATAAAGCACAATTCTTGAGTAAATGTATACTCTTCTACTGCCAGACAGATTGAGAATATATTTATTTTGCTGAAGAAAGTCTAAACATTCTTTCAGTGAATCAAAATAGATCTAAACTATCCTTTGACAAATTAAATATCTGCTTGCAGCGTTTGTTCTCTTTCCTTTTCTTCCCGTCTGAAATGTTAACTGCTGTTCAACAGGATGCAGACTCGGGGATGTACACGTGCGAGGTATCCAGCGCCACAGGGGAGTCGAGCTGGAGTGGGATGTTGACTGTCAGAGGTACTCACACCAAAACTCTCCACACTCTGTCTCTCTGTTACACTTCACACTCTGTCACTCTCACACGACACCTCCGTGCTCAAGAAGCTACACCCGCTGTTTATAAGAGCACAGTCTGTAGCCACGACCGGACAAACCCACTCAAGTTTCAGCAAAGACATTGAGCAGAATCCATCTATTGTGGTTTAACGGTGCTGTTTTCCTGTTTGTGTAACAGAAGATGCAGCTTCCTCTGTATCCAGAGCTTCTGAGTTCATCCAGCTTCCGGGGCCTCCGCAGAAGCCGGTAGTGACGGAGGTGACAAAAAACACTGTCACCCTCACCTGGCAGTCCAACCCTCATGAAGGAGGGGCCGCTGTTACCTCCTACATCATCGAGGCCTTCAGGTGACTCACTGATACAGGATGAACTAACACCTAATGTTTGTTTTTTTAGCCTGTTCAATGTACATGAGTATATTTTTAAGAGAGGTTGAGTTTGTAAATCCAGCTTCAAATATGAAGCTACTGCAGTGTGTTAGCTTAGCTTAGCATGCAGATCTAGCTAGCTAGCCTAGCTCTCTTCATACAAAACAATTCCGCCTACCAGCAGCTCTAAAACTCACTAATTAACACGTTATATCCTGTTTGTTTAGTCCGTAATGTCAAAATGTCTACGGGGTGTAATGTGCAAGTATCCGTACCTATTTCAACTCTATTCACGCTCTTCTCTGTTTCTGTTTTAATACGTTAGCATTCTGACTGTTTCAACCTAATGAGGTCTCCTTCATTTAGAGTCATTAGAGTTTGAACATGACTCATCTCTGCTGGAGGGAGAGACAGCTCTGTTAAGTGACACTCACTGCATCAGTGTTTAGCCGTGGCAATCCCGAGGAGAACCATAGCAGCTCTAACAACCAACCAGAGGCTTTAGTGAGACGGACAGTGAGGGAAAGAAGAGACAATTACTGCAGTGGTCAGCTCGACAGCTCTGTCCTGGGGCAAAGGAAGGAGGGGATGCCAGCCCAGTTGGGCAGTTCACTCATTACAGAAGCAGGAGAGAGTGTACAGGCCCAGTGTGTGTGTGTACACACACACACACACACACACACAGTCGAGTTAGAATGAAAGCTCAGTGTGGCAGACTTGCCCGCAGAGCTGATGATGAAGATCCACTCACTGCTGCACGCTCCACCACCACCAAATTGTTTGTTTTCAGGCTTCAGCAGGAAGAAAGAAAGATGTGCAAACCAGTATTTTTCTGTTATAGTTCTTTTACACAGTAAATAACAGCACTAACATTTCTGTTTCCAATTTAAAAGACAATACATCCTGAAGGTGGATTAATATTAAAGCAGCGACTGTTTCCAAACCCATTTACAGATGCAATTTCTTGAAGAAGAAAAAAAAGCTGGATGAATATTTAAATGGAGAAACTGTTTCTCTGGAGAACATTTGGTGGGAAAGGTGGCAGTGGAAGAAACACTGATGATAGGAAAATACTGTGGCGTGCCTGTTGTAATTAACTCGCCATTTTCCCCTCCACGGAGTTGAGGGAAATGTTAAATTGTGCTCATGCTGTTTGATAGTCACCCGTCTCTGCACAGCGTCGGGCCGCAAGACCCATTCAGAAGCCGTCGTTATAACCTGCTACATTAAAAAGAGGAAATAAATTTCACGGTTGTGTCTGTCCCCAAGCTGAGACAAACCCTATTTTTAGATCAACAGAATCTCATCAATCCAAGAAGTCAGCTGATATCGTATTTATTCATTCAATAATGTCCGTTAAGACCCATCAACATTGAGATTGCTTTGCATGCCTGACACGGTCCTTGACATTTTTTGTCCTTTTTCTTGTAGAGTTGGATGAGAAAATCCTTACCAACCTTCTCATCTAACTCTATGCAAGAAAACAATAAGCATATTTCCCAAAATGTCAAACTATTGCTTTTAAGATACCAACCAATGTTTAAATAAGTAAATTAATTGAATAGTCATAGAAATCATCAAAGTCCTTATTCAAAACAAAATGTGACTATTTCTACCTTCTCAAATCTGAGAGTTGGCTAACTTCTGTGTTTAATTCGTTTTAACTGACATGAAAATTGTCACCAGGAATTTGGGACCAGCAGTTTTTACAATTTTCTGACCCAACAATTTATCAATTTATATAATTTTGAACTAATATATCAATATCAATACATTACGATACCACTTTTTTTTCTCATAATCACAAGATTGCACCATATTTATTTTTTTAAGCCTCAATAAAGGTAGCCAGTTGTAGTATTACTGTATATGTGATCTACCGGGTATGTCACTGCTCAAACAGAGGGCAGCACATTTGACCATTGAAACTGTGTTCTAACATCCTCATGAGAGATTTTAAGAAATGTTTTCATGTCCTTTCCTTCAGCCAATCAGTGGGCAGCACCTGGCAAACGGTGGCGGACCACGTGAAGCAGGAGAGGCACACCGTCGTGGGCCTCTTCCCCAATACGGTTTATCTCTTCATAGTCAGAGCGATCAACTCTTATGGCCTCAGCGACCCCAGCCCAATCTCTGAGCCTGTCAGGACGCAGGGTGAGTTATATAAGCAAAAACTCATCTTTTTCTGATTACACTCTTGTGTAATAAGAGTCCTATTGTACAATCTTGATGTCAGTTTATATTTCTAAAGAAATACATCAGAGATACTGAGGCACCAAGATAATGAGCGACATGGTTTAGAAAAACGTGCTTTTCATGTGCAATCTCAAACCGAATTGCTTGCTCAGTGGGAAGCTCTTCTGCCTTGAGCAATGTTGAATTTCATCTAAAAGCTTTGCTTTTTATGCTGAATGGTTGCTATTCAGCAGTTTTCTTTTGGCCTGGACTTACTGATTTTCTTTGTTGTTTCAGATGGGAGTCCGACAGAACAGGGCGTGGACCACAGACAGGTGCAGAGGGAGCTGGGAGAGGTGTCTGTCTACCTGCAGAAGCCTGTGGTTCTCTCTCCTACCAGCGCCAGGATTTCTTGGACTGTGAGTTGAATACTTAGCTGATGAAAAAGTCTACTTTTCAAAGTCGGCTTTCAGAGTGAGGAGGACACGCTAATCTCCAAACATTAACTTCAAAACCTCCCTCAAATGTTACGTGACACAAACAGATTAACTTGAGGTACAAACACAGCTGGTTCTGATTTTCATTACTGATGTAAATGTGAAACTCTGTTCTCAGGTCGCCCTTCAGTCTCGCTACGTTCAGGGATATCGGATATTTTACCGGACTATCGGCAGCTCCTGGTTGGTCCAGGATATGGAGGCCACATCTGACCACAGCATCATCTTAGTAGATCTGTACAGCAGTACGGAGTACGAGGTCAAGATACGCCCTTACTTCAATGAGTTACAGGGACATGACAGCCTCATGGTTCTGCTGCGCATGCCTGAGGAGGGTAAGAAACGCTTATCAATAACTTTGTCAATAGCATAGGACTGTAATTATCAAGTAAAGCTGAGGAATTATTAGATAAATGATTGATATTACTGTACTTAAAATAATTATACAAAGTACAATAGGTAGTACCACATGTGTTTATGGTCCATAATTTACTAATATGTTCATTCATTACTTTCCAAAAGGTTTCCTTGAAATAATTAAGTTATACAGAGACAATGTCTAATTAGTACACTTTAGTTAATTTGCAAGTAACAGGTCAGATGAACATGCATTCATATGACATTGAGAATAAAGTTCCCAATGATAAATGAATGATGGATGAATTATTAATTGGATTTAAACTGAGCCTTTCTTTCCTCTCATTCTTTGGGGGGGAAAAAGTAGCAAATTACAGTTCTTTAAAGAAAACCTCTTGGATATAATTAGAAAATTATGATGAAATTATGGACCTGTGAAATCGAACGCTACCATAAAACAAAAAAATATATATAAATGTGATTTTCCTTATCTCATTCGGCAGTTTTAAGTGCAGCACCACAGGCTGTTTCAGTGGTTCAGCTCACCAACAGCTCCAGTATCAGCGTGTCCTGGGAGCCGCCGCCTCATAATAGTCAGAGCGGCATCATTCGAGAGTACAAGGTGAGACTACGACCTTCTACCAGAGGTTTTTTGAGCTTTTTTTCGAGAGTTTTTCCTTATCTGAATTGAGGGCCTAGGGAGAGAGTATTGTATACTGTCGGGATTGTAAAGCATGAGGCACATCTGTGATATCGAGCCGGTTGTAATGAATGTCATTTTTTAACATTCATAGCTTCTGTTGAAGTTTAACACGCAATGTTTCTCTAAGTTATTATTAACCTACTCGGAAAGCTACTTTGTCACCAGCCTGCTCTAACCCGTGATATTCTGTTAGTTAGTTTACCCGGTTTATACGCATCACTACTCTATGTATCTATGTATGTATGTGTGTATTTATGTATGTATGTGTGTGTGTGTGTGTGTGTGTGTGTGTATATATGTATATATATATATATATATATGTATATGTGTATATATATATATATATATATATATATATATATATATATATATATATGTATATATAATTTGAATAAAATTGACTTGACTGCAGCTATCAGCGTATGACTACATCTGATTATCTGTCTTATTGTCTGATGTTTATTTCTGCTTTTAAGTCTGTCAACTGGTGACGTATCAGAAAAAATAAAGTGTAACTAAATGTTCTTTTAATCCATGATATTTTTAAACAATCACTACTCAGCGTTGTCCAAATTTGCTGTTTGGATACTTATTATGATTTTAATTAACAATTAGTAATTACTCATGCCTCTTATCTGCTGCCAGTACATGCTCTATGAAAGAGACCCAATTTGGTCATCAGACACTGACTGTCCCTGTCATCTGTTTGCTCCGTGAAAAAAACACGGAGTTCTGATTATCCGTCTCTTAGTATGAGCACAACACTGTTTACTAATCATCTGGCTGCTATTCCAACAAAGAAAAAAATGAACTCGCTGTTCTATTGTTTTGATTTATTCTTCCCATCTGCGTCGCCGTGCAGAAAGTTGGTGAGAAAACCACACAAGTCTGATCATGAAATACCAGATCCTTTTGTGTGTGAAAGGCTCATCAGCTGAAGGCAAGGATCACACTTAATCCCCTTTAACATTCAATTTGCTGAAACCGCACGCAATGTTTTGTACGAGCCTCCCTGTGGCTTAAATGTTAAAAATCTAATGTTGAATTGGCAGAACAGTGTAACAGGATACATTCTCATCACAAAGGCTTTATTGATTGGCTTTATTTATGCAGATCATACGAATTAAAAAGGTACCTACAGTGAGAATATTTGCTCAAGTGCTGTACGGGGGGAAATATTAAATTTTTAGTCCACTGTATTTATTAGTTATAAGTTATAGATAATACTTTTAGCTACAAAACAAACTGTATAATAATTGTATGAATGCACGATCCATTGTTGTTAATTAGTTTAGCCAACAGTGTACAAAGTAGTTGAAATTAGCTCCATCTCGATCCGCTGCAACATCAAAACCCTACTAACTTTCTGCATGAGTTCTTTTATTTGAAAACATTAAATACATTGTGCTGTTGATTTTGTTTAGTATGTTTAAAGCGAGACTAAACACAAGAACAGAACACATTCCTCGTCTAAAAAATGAAAAATGAATTCATAAGCAGTAAAATGCTTGGAAATGTTTCTATTTGATACACTCGGCACTACTTGGTCTGGTTTGTCCAGTAGCAGTCAGTTGACTGATAAATAAAAATAAGTTGTAATTAGTTGTTTATCAACTCTCTAGTAATCAACTAGTTCATTGAGCACTAACTTCAGCACTAAATAAAACATTATAATTTAAAATAATAATTTGCAGAGTTGTTTGAAAATATAACTTAAAAGGAATAGTTCACCCCAAAAATTATAATTTGTCTATTAATTATTATCTTGAATTCATGAAGAAAAGTACATGGGCGCCTCGATTAAGAACAACAAAACCTCCATTGAAAAACTCTCGCACAACTCATAGACACATACGTTACATAGACTGACTTTGGTGCAAGAAACATTTTGGTGAAAAAAATGGACTTATATCTACAATGTTTTTGTCATATCAAATACGCATAATCTTTCAATGGAGAGAAACCCGTTTAACACACAAACTGAATACCTAGAGGCACGTGCACTTGCAACATCAGGATTATAAATCTGGCTTTTAACTGTCATTGCATTGACATCCTTTCTCTTTCTCTTATCCCTGCTGTATCTCTGCTGTCATTCTCCGCTGCGTGCAACCAGATAAAGCTTTAATGCCAAAAAAATAAAAAAACACGTCATTATCAGAGTGTCTTATTCCAATAACGGGTCACATTTAGTCACAGGGGATTGTCTTTATGTGTTGTCATGTTTCTAAGATTCAAGCATTAACCCTCCATGTCTGCTGTGGTTCAGGTCTGGTGTCTGGGCAGCAGCACGGAGCAGGAAAACCAGATCAACCGAACAGTGGATGGAGCCGTTCTGTCCATCTTGCTGACAGGCCTGCTGCCTGACGTCCGCTACTCCGTGCTGGTGGCTGCTGTCACCAGTCTGGGTGTGGGCGCTCAAAGCCCACCTGTCAGCCTGCTTCTCAGTGAGTCACTCAAACTGTTACAGCCATTACAGATTGATATATGGCAAGATGCGCTCTCAGCGGGCTCAGTTTAACACTAATTAAATATGTATGTGAAGGGTTGATTACTGTATGTTGTGAGAATGGCTTCACAACGGGGGCATCATCAACACTGATGTTCTGAGTGTAAAAAGTAAGGAAGTCAGAGTAAAGCAAAGATGTTTATTAGAGCTGTGATTAAAGTCTTGTCAGCTAGTCGTAGACCAGAGGAGGAGAGTTGTATTCAGTGTTTTCCAGGATCTTTTTCTTCTCTTTAATTCTGCTGTGGTTTTGTCAAGGAATAATGTAACATACTTATTCACTCGCTTGGCAAGATATACGATAAATGAGACCACTTTCATGTCTTTGCTGTAAAGCCACAGCCAGTTAGCTTAGATCAGCATAAAGCCTGGAAGCGGCTAGTCTGGCTTTGTCCAGAGGTACCTCTAAATCTCACAAATTAACATATGGTTTGATTAACCCATTTCAAAAACATCCAATGAAAAAAAGAAAGTTGTGATTTTTCAGAAGGCTATGTGCCACACGCCTAGTGCCTCGTCACTTATTGTTGTGGGTTTTCAGGTCCCACAAACATGTCTTTTGTTGCCTTTGGACAGAGTACCTTTGTATTCATCCCCACTGGGCAGTTTCCCTGGCAGGAATAAAGTAAAAGACTGTATTGTTTCACATTTTAGTATGGAATATATTATTATCTTGTTCACTGAGATGCCACAGACTTATTTAAGAAACGGCTTCATCGATTCATCAAATAGCATTTGCATTTTTATGTATTGCAGGCATACTGTATATAGATGTGTTTATGAAGGTCATCGGTATATCTTCATAAAATATCAATTTAAATCTGCACTCTTAAACTCTTTATTTTTTGGGAATGGATAAAAATTCAGTTTGAAATGTGTTTATTTATCTGCCTGCAAGTCCTTTGTGTCTTAGGGCAACATATGTTCTGCTGTAAAACACAATGAATTTTTTGAGTTTACTCCATCCAAAGGTAACAAAAGACACGTTTGTGTGCTAAGCTAACCAGCAGCTACATATTAAACTAACAAACATATCAATCCTCTCATCTTCGTCACTAGATCGTTATTAAACAAACAAGCATAATAAAAACACAATAAAGAGCAAGCCTCCACAATGTCTTCTTTACTACGTTTCCTTCAGCTCTCCCTCTGGGCAAGACGCCCGTGAAGAAAGGCGGTAACCTCAGCATATCGGAGCAGATCACAGGCGTCGTCCGGCAGCCGGCCTTCATCGCAGGTCTCGGCGTGGCTGCGTGGTTGGTGCTGATGGGCTTCAGCGGCTGGCTCTACTGTCGACACCGCCGGAGGAAGCAGCTGGGGCACTACACCACATCCTTCGCATACACACCAGCAGGTGTGTGGGGAAAAGCTTTGACTTGTACTTTCTTAACTAAGTTTTAGCATCATGACAGGTGTTGGATGTTCAATGTATTAACTGGAAAATATCAGTAAGTGGCATTTCTGGAATTGTACATGTGTGGAGTTTTTCAGCAGATTTAGATTTTTATGTCAGGAAGATTTTCTCCTTTTTTAAGAAAGAACTGAAGCAAAAAGCAGAAAAACCTACAATGACTCTCTACACCTTGTTCGTTATAAGAAGGAAGTTGCAGAGGAAAGAAAGGCGTCAGTTGTACAGCAAACCTTTTAGCTTTTAGGTGACAAGTTCTTAATAGACCGCTGGGAGGATATCTCCAGCGATGATGAATGTTTTCAATTTTAGTTTGGACGCACTTGCACTGCAAATTCAGATAATTAAAATGTATTCATCCCCACTGGGCAGTTTCCCTGGCAGGAATAAAGTAAAACACTGAAGACACATTGAAGCTTATGTAAACAATAACCACTCTTGTTTACATATAGTATATAGTGTATAATTTGGCCCATTAACATGGAAAGTTGTTTTCTGACTTGAGAGATATTTGTCAATTTTTCATAAATACTCGATGGGCAGGTCAAAGCTTAAAGAAAAAAAAGTATGGAATTTGATTATAAATATTGTACAGTGACTATTATTCCTACAAAGACTGTATTGTTTCACATTTTAGTATGGAATATATTATCTTGTTCACTGAGATGCCACAGACTTATTTAAGAAACAGCTTCATCGATTCATCAAATAGCATTTGCATTTTTATGTATTGCAGGCATACTGTATATAGATGTGTTTATGAAGGTCATCGGTATATCTTCATAAAATATCGATTTAAATCTGCACTCTTAAACTCTTACTTTTTTTAAATGGATACAAATTCAGTTTGAAATATGTTTATTTACTTCCTGCAAGTCTTTTGTGTCTTAGGGCAACATATGTCCTGCTGTAAAACACAATGAATGACTGAGAGCTTTCTCTTTTTTCAGTTGGCTTTGCTCACAGTGAAGGATCTGGAATCATCAATGGAGGGTAAACCAAAGATAACGATTTGATTCAGATGATGTTCGTGTATTTGATGTACAACGTGTAGATATAATCTCACCTCTCTTTCCAGGCCTGGCCTGTTGGGGTCCAACATTGGCAACTACCCCTGGCTGGCGGACTCCTGGCCCAATCCAAACCTCACTCACAACAGCAAAGACTCGGCCAACTGCTGCAAACTGGACTCAGACAGATATTATAACAGTAAGAACTCTCTGACTTTGAATGTTTGATGAAATAACTCTCAGAATACTCTATCTAATTGTTTCTGTTGATGACCCTTCGCTGCCCAGCAGTCGGCATCATGAACTACCCGAACCAGTCCGAGAAGCGCAGCACGGCGTCCAACGACAGTCCCATCTACAGCACCATCAACACGGCCGCTGAGGATGACCTGCTGGCGTACTACGACACCTACTCCAGTACGTCCTACAACCAGGGGCCCGACCCGTACAGCAGCAACCCAGTGCTGTCAAACAGTGGCCTTGTGGGTCTGGAGCTAGACCTGGACCAGTGGACCATCCAGTCCGGTCAGTCTGGGTCTGAATATGCCAAGCTCCAGTATACGAAGAAGAGCAACGGTGAGGGTGATGATACGCTTTTTATTTCATGTAGTGAATCATAATTATTACATCTCACAGGCTCTGACACAGTTTGGGTGACCAATTGTGTTTCTTATACAATGGCAGCTTTACAAAGGAAAACCATATACGCCAAGTTAGTTTCATCTTGGAGTGGCTGTGAAGCATGAAGCTTGAGTATTGTTGCCATGGTTACATGCAGCTAAGTACACTTGGCACAATTATTACGAAAAGTGGTTTGTTGACTGTGTTGGATGCAGGTTGATACACAGTTGGTATGCATATGTTCAATGTGTAAATGTCCCTACTCAAAGAATAGGCAGGTCAAATTGCAAGACTTTAAGAATTGTTAAATGTAGGCTTGATTCTCATATACAGCATGTATGCCTCCATGCTTGCATTTTTGTTTCAAATTGTAAACACACATACAATATACACCAGAAACCAGAATGGAAAAATGCATTTATGCAGCATAAAACATGTGAATTGCGAGAAAGGTGGAAATATTGATAATGAAGATTTGATAAAGGTGAATTAGCACAATTAACAGATGTTGCACAACTTACTTCTCTTGTTGAAAGCAGCATGAGTTTCACACTGCCACTTATTGTACCCTGCCTCTGATATAGAAAAGCATTATGTAGTCTACGCATAGATAGATAGATAGGTAGATAGATAGATAGATAGATAGATACTTAATTAATTAATACAAATAATAATACAGAAGATTTAATGGCACTCTAATCCTATTTATGTATGTATTTTTGTATTAGCCTTGTTATGTTATATGTAACTATAACTCAAATACAGTATAACATACAGCTGTGACTCTCATATCGTGACTGAGGACGTAAAGCCATGAAATGGCTCAATCAGTTTACGATGCAGACATTCTAAGGAACCATGAAGGGCTCTTGAATATACAAAAAGGGTCAATGAGGAGAAACGTCCTTCAGGCACTCATAAGCAGAGCAACGAGAAGCAATGGGTTTCAATAATCTGTGCTTGAGCATATTTTTCACATAAAACGGCCAGCAACGTCAACTTCCGGCTCTGTGTGGAGATGATGAAAACACAGTGAGTATCGCTTGTACACAATATGACACATTGGGTTGTGTGTTTCTAGACAAAGTGGGGAAGCAGAGGTCCACGGGGTCCTCGTCCAGGTCGGCTCCTCTCACCTGGGTCGATGTTCTGTCGCTGCCTCTTCCTGCCATTAAAGACAGAGGTCACACAAAGACAGACAAAGAGGAAGAGCAACACAGGTGAGGGTTATTTAGACTTATTTCAAGTTGTACATCAAGGCCCTTTTATCCTATAAGAGCACATTTGCTTTTAATCGTAATGCTGCGTTTATTTATAGCATCAAGGCCTCTGACTTCACCTACATGACAGAGAGAGTTAAAGCAGATGGATATCAAACCTGCCCTGTAACTCTGCCAAGGCTGTCAAACAAATCTTGAGTGAAGTTTGGAGTCTGGGGAGTTTTTTAATTAAAACAGTTGTGTCTGCAGGCAGCGAGTAGATTGAGCTGCGGGGTTTCGGAGGGGAGTGTCTCCTCTAACTAGTTCTGACAGAATAGATTGTGGACGTCACAGGGTGGGGTCGGACGGCTGTTCTGACTGTGCCGTGTCTTTTGTAATGATATTAGCCACCATCTGACAGTCTGGATTAGTACTTTCCATTTTCAATGACACGTCCATCATTAAATTAGCCCTGCCGGCACTGAAGTGACAACACAAATCATGAAGGGTGGTTCTCTCCAACTCTGTTGCTCCCATTTTTCATAGATTATTTTTAACAATTCTTCCTTTACTTATTTAAATATTTTCTTATATGTAGTCATTTTAGCCATGTCAGTGGTATGCCTCTATGCTAGGGTTGGTCCATCGATTTGGTCCAGACTTGGATATCAAATAGATTGCCGTACTATTTGGTACAGACATTCAAATCCCCTTAAAACCGATTCAAGGGGTGATCCATGAAAAGAAAACGTCGCTGATTTTCAACCGTCTTTGTATTGTTACAAATGAGTGGTTCAGTTTGCTTTGGAGGAGCTTCTGTCCGTGTTGCCGGTGCACGGAGCTCCCCGCTCACCCGCCTGAGGGTCCACCAGATGATGTGAAACATGTCATTTCGCGTCATCCAGTGGACAACTGCCGGTGGGTGAAATGGGACGCTCCAGACGCCGGTAACACACACATCCACATTGCAACCCGAGTTACAAGTTCCCTTTTTTAATTTTCATTTAGGGACAATACCAGGTTTGGTATTTGGTTTATGACCAAATATCTGAAATACAAATTCAGCTATACATTTGTGTATAGTGCTAATACATGTTTTTAGCATGTTAATATGCTAAACTAACTCACATTGTTAGCGCTCAAAGCACCGCTGTGCAGCGCCGCAGAGCTGCTAGCATGGCTGTGAACTTGTTTTACTTACATGTATTATATATTAGATATAAAGTAGGTTTCCCAAGTGTTCAGTGTTTTTTCCTCACACACACTCATGCTGTTACTCACTGTCCATCCTCTAGCTCTGGGGAGGAAGATGACAACTGGTGTCCTCCCCTGCCTGCCAGGACCTACCTGATGGACGCTTCCAGGGAGGAGCTCTCCAGCCTGCCCTCCAAACCAGACAAGCTGTCCTACGCAGCAACACTGATGTCGAGCCCCCAGCGAGACACGCACAAACCCAGCGACGGTCCACGGCTGCAGCACTTTGACCTGTTGGCCCGCCACCACTCGGGCTCCCAGGTTTCCCAGTCCAACCCGGATCTGTTTGCCAACACCAAGGCTCATGTTGCCGGTCAGATCTACCACACCAGCCACTGGGCAGAAGATTTGAAGGGGGAAGGCCTCGGTAAAGGTCTGTTCATATTCAGTGTACAAGTGCAATGTATAAGTTCTGGCCACATGCTCCAAAGAAGAGGGGTCAGCATTCCCCCTCTTCTTCTGGGTACATACAATATACATTTACAATCAACAAAACACTCTGCAAGTGGTATTACAGGACAGAAAGATAATATGTCTTCAACACAATACGTAGACGTCTTTGACATCAACACTGTGAATTCTTCACCTGGCGCTGCTAATGTCAGTTTTCTTTTAATGTTTTAAACTAAAATTCAGGCTAGATTTTACACATTGCACCTTTTTAAAGTCTTCCATCTTCTGAAGTGACTTCCCAAGAGGCAGCGCACAAGCACACAGTGTCATGTATAATTTAGTTGATGATGTTATCCAGCAGAAAGTAGTTGTACGTGGAAATCATGTCACATTTATTCAAAGCGCAGTGTTCTTTAGTTTGTTCCAAGTTTCCTGGAGATGACATCAGTGTGCTTTCTTGTCAGGAAAATCTTCTGCTCCAGCTGCCGAGTCCAGCCCCGCAGCCCCAGCACACAGATCCAGGAGCAAGAAGAAAACTCTCAAGGATGGGCCACTCAGACGAGAGCTTCACAGCCAAGCAGGTATGACACCCTCTTTGTATCATTGAACTTCTGTTTTAGTTTGGGAGGGAAAGAAAGAGGAATAATACTATTTAAGTTACTCATTCATGAGCATTTTAAACCGCGCTGGCAGCACGGCTCTATTGAAGAATGGAGCTTGCATTGATTGTGGTCTAATCATTGTAAGCAGGTCGTGGTATTGCTAATGTCCAGAAACATCCATTACCAGTTGCCTGGAAATTGATAATAGCCAGAAGAACTAGCTTGGCACAAAACCCCCCATAAAACCAATTTATGTTTTACTCTGCTTCTTTTGTGCTGATTATATAAACAAGATGGAATATGTTAATCAGTGTGCTTTAGAGGCGCTATTAGAGGAACTTTACTTTTGAACAGAGCCAGACGAACTGTTCCCCGTTTCCAGTCGCTATGCTCAGCTAAGTTAACCGACTGCGGGCTGCAGCTTCATATTAACACACAGGATTTAAAGTGGTATCGATGTTCTCATTTAACCTTTAGCAAGAAAGCAAATCAACTTGTTTTAAAGTCAAACCATTCCTTTAAAGCGGTATTTCCGCCTGTAGCTCATAATCACTATTGTACTCATGTGCAGAACTTCCCCCTCCACCAGCCCCTCCCCCTACAGATGACTCCTTGCAGCTCTTGGCTGAGGTTTTGAGCCGTAGCCGAACAGACACTGAAGGAAAAGAGGGAAGTGACTCGTTAACTCTTCAGAAGAGGAGAGAACATTTCTCACCCCAAAGGAGAGGAACCACAAAGTTGTTATCACAGGGTAAGAACAATAAGATTCTCACCGCTGTAGGATCATTCCGTTTACAATAGATGATAAAAGAACAATGTATGTCCCAGCAGCACATGACATTTGCTTCAACAGCTGGAACCCAAATAGATGTGTATTAATCTTATTGTGACGCTTCATGCAAATCCCTTTGAGCTTAAAAAGAACCAACTGCCACCCGTGAATGCACACTTATTCTGCCATAGTAGTCGCTCTGCTTGTAGTAGCAGGGGGTCTGTTTTCAGTCTGCTCCATCACTTAGGGTTTAACCTAAATAAATACAGCTGTAACTTGGAGTGATTTGTTTGTCATCCACAGATGAGAATGTAATCCCATACGGACAGCCCAGCTTTCTGCCCCAGGTCCAGATGTCAGGCTACGAGTCCCTGGGTGGAGGAGTCCTTTCACAACCCTCCACCGCTGGCCGGAGGAGAGACGAGGTATGTTTGGACTTACGGTAGTTAAATGAACATTGTGTCTGTATAGTGTGCGTCACACTCAGGTCAACAGTAAACTGAGGGCAATTTCAGCTGCTTGTCAGATTCCTTCAGACAGTACATGGTATAAGTTTCCCCTGGATGTTTTAGTTATCTAGCATAGGGAGTCACGAGTTTGGGTGCTGCTCAAGTTTCCTTCTTTGCAAGTATGTGTACATGGCCATAAGTGGGTTTAAAAAAAATAAAATAAGAAAATGTTATTTTCATTTTCAATTAAATTTTATTAGTATAGCCCAATATCAGAAATCACACATTTACCTCAGTCCTTAAGAATCTGATCATACAGATTTGCTGCAATAGATATGCTTTGATTAATAAAGAGTAGTGATAGAGAGATAAAGTAGTCCACTCAGAATCTGTCCTTTGAAATTGCAGCTCACTTCCTGTTGGTGTGAGAGATGGCTGTAAATCCTTTGTTGTTTCTCAATGACAGAGTGGAGACTGTAATGAGACGTATTTCAAGGCTTCAAGCTTCAGTGGATGTTTAAGTCTATGACGATGTTTTATGGCCATTGTAGGTAAAAAAACAATTTAGAAAAAGGAAATGCAGAGGGGGTCATATTCCAAAGGTTTTCTGGTAAATGTATGACTTTAAATCAAAAAAGTTATGCTCTCCGACTATTACCCCCCATCTGCCGGCTCCGTAATTATTATTATTTTTACCAACAATGGCTTACTGCCAAGTAACATGCTTTGTTTTATCAATACACCAACTTTCCAACTTAAGCTAAGAAGAAACAATTTTTATTTGTGAAAGTTTTGGCAGTTATCATTAGATGCAAATTGAAAATGTGCATGAAAACCAGGGGGTTAGAAAGTAACTGATTGTTTGTCCTTTTTGAGAAGATTATTTCCCAATATTAAAATGTCCCTGTCAGAATGGATCTTGCTCACAATTTAAGAAGGTAACCCTAAAACATTGATTTTGGTATTGCATATAACAGTTCAGTACTGGCCATCGCCATACTGTTTATGAATCTCCATGTTTCTGCCTGGACGCTTTATGTAAATGTAACTCTCACACTCGCTGTGTTTGTTTCCAGAACCTCATATAGATGAACGCCGATGACTTGACTTCCTCTTTTCCTCCCCGGTTTCCTGTCTCTGCAAACCATCAATCTGTTGCCATGATATCCTATGAAAATCTGAAGACTTGCCATCTGCCTTTTCACAAACTATTTTTGTTTTATCTTAATGATGTTATCTTAATCTTCACCCTTTCTCCATGTATATAGTCATCTTTGCAATTTTTTAAAAAATGTGTTGAAATGATGTATTACCAGAAAATGAATCTGGGGTTTAAGAACTACTGTATTTTTAGGCATCGGGAAGTTCATGTAACAATTACATTATTGTACAGCAGATTAATGAATGTATATTCTGTTTACCCCTGACCATGAAACCGTGTGTGTGTGTGTGTGTATGTATGGTGTGTGTGTTTCTCTTTTTATCTCTCATTGCTGTGTGACTGTGTACTGTGGTATCCCTGTAGATCACCAGTGTGTTAGCTCTGTCAAGATTAATTATTATTTTTAAACTGATCAATAAAACATTTATTACAAAAGATTATTCTGTGCATGTCTGAATTAAACAGAACATTATGGAGGGCGAAAGCATTTTCTTTGCCACTCTTGCACCGTAGCTCTCGGCCTGGTCCAGACTGATATTTGTTTAAAATCTGAATAGTTTTCCATGAAATTTGGCAGAGCCACTCACGTTAGAATTTTGGTGATCTTCTTTTTCTTCCTTTCATCTTTTACAATTAACCATTTACCATTATTTTTCCAATTGGTTTATGACTTGTGGAGATTTGGACCTCCCACATAATTATAATCTGATTAGTAACTTGCACCAAAAAAAAAAAACAATGATGGTGACGGTCAAAATGCCAAACTCTAGGCTTCATACCAGCAGTTTGGAAACCAATAGGTGACGTCACAGTGAGGATGTCCACTTCTTCTATACAGGCTATGGCTATTAGCATGCTAACATTTAGCATAGCCATGCCCAAGTGCAGCCTCTTAGATCTGCACATGTGACTCTTCGTCTTGTTGATGTAGCCAGTTAATAGAAATATTGTTTGAATGGTGTTTGGAAAATGCTTACACACACTTTTATATTTATGCTGAAATAATTATTTTAGGCCAGCCTACAAACCTTAAGCAAAGTGAACTAAATATATTTCTTCATGACATTAAACTAGGTGTGTGTGTGTGTGTGTGTGTGTGTGTGTGTGTGTGTGTGTGTGTGTGTGTGTGTGTGTGTGTGTGTGTGTGTGTGTGTGTGTGTGTGTGTGTGTGTGTGTGTGTGTGTGTGTGTGTGTGTGTGTGTGTGTGTGTGTGTGTGTGTGTGTGTGTGTGTGTGTGTGTGTGTGTGTGTGTGTGTGTGTGTGTGTGTGTGTGTGTGTGTGTGTGTGTGTGTGTGTGTGTGTGTGTGTGTGTGTGTGTGTGTGTGTGTGTGTGTGTGTGATAATTCCATGAGTATGAAGAGAAGACGGAGAGAAAGGGGGGAAAAAGAAGAGTGAGCTCACATTTTTCCATCAGAGCCGTCTCTGAGGGGTTTGTTATCTCGTGTTCCAGTAAAATGGCTCTTCTGAAGCAAGCTGCTGCCGATGATTTGATGCGTTCTTCAGATTGCAGACTTTTAGGATTGTTGTTTGTGAAAATTACTTAATGAAAGCAGGTAACCTTCACCTGACTGTGAACATTCTTGAAATGTGAAAGTATGATGGGATATAAAAAGGCTTTCTTCGTACCTGCACCTTCACAGCTCTTTTGTGCAGATCTCATTGGTTTAAGTGTTTTGGCAGTGAGGCCATTGGATGGTGTGGAAAGTGAGTTGGACTCCACAGCCTCTGGCAATGCTCACTGGGTCCCACCAGACTAGGAGAAGGATAATGGTAATCCGATGCAATTTAGAAGGGTTCTACAATTTTATGCTTTTAGGCCTGTAGCATGGATTAAGGTCTCTGTGGTTTACACACACACACACACACCCACACACACGCACGGATAGCCAGTCTGTGACCGAGGCCACTTCACATATGTTCACAAATGTACATAACAGGAAGATCTTTTTGCTATACAAACTTATTTCCTTAAATCCATATATTTTCAGTGCAATGTATGATGTACTTTAAAGATCCCTCCGGACACTTTTTAAGACAAAAGATATAAAAGTACTCTGCTTAGAATAATACAATTTAAAGTTTCCACATGAAACTGCACGTTATTGCACCAAACAGGTTTGTGATTTCAAACCCTCTTCAGCAGATGAATTTGAAAACAGCGTTCAAGTGGAAAGGGGAGTAACAATAGAAGCAGTGTTTTCCACATGTGAGTTATGGTGGGTGGTTCGGGTAAGTCAAAATAGAAGGGAAAACTAATCCATAAAACATTAGTGGAATGAATTCAGACCTGACCAATATTGAATTAGATAATCCATGCCTACATAGACACTTCCAGGATCACATTACACTATTAGCTGAAGCCCCAGGGCCAGTCGGGGATTATCCTGCTAAAGTGTATCCCTACCTGCTCTACAGGTGTTCATCTGTGTCTGATCCTGTAGGATCAATGAGCTGAGCAGGAGCTGCTGGAGTCATTATCATTATGGAAAGGAGATTATTTGTAAATCCCCCTCAACAACAACACAATTAAACATGCTTTACATAAGACATGGAAATGCATCCAACATACATAAGGCAGCATAACAACACAGGAAACATAACAAGTGAAATCTGTCCCAAATACAATTTAATAAAAACAAAATGGTTTAGATATCAATTTAAAAGGACAGATATGGGTGTAAAGCATTCTGGATTCAGGATGACTGGTGGTAGAAATGGATTTGGGGTAAAATATGAAGATGACATGGCTGAGCAGGGAATAAAACATCACAACTGAAGTCAGAATCTCACAGTGAATTAAGATCGTGATTCTACCATTTCATCATGGCACACTGGGAACAAACCCATTCATGTGACACCAAATCCAACTAATGGTTCAGTCGTCACTGCACAACTGAATAAAAGTCCCCATCTAGTGGTCAGAGAGGAGACACACACGGTGACTGTGGCGCCCAGTGACCCCGTTACAGCTGTTATCAGTGAGCCCTCCAGAACTTACAGCTTGTGGAATTTAATGCGACATACCAGGACATCCACTGACATTAGAAGATTCAAGCTTTTAGCCCGACTCCTCATCAGAAGCATGTGGTTATGTGACAAAACATCAGGTGTAACATTTAGACTTGTAGCAGGAACAGACCGGTGTTACTAATAACACTTAACTTGCCATGAGCAGATGTCAATCTTTTCTAAACAGTGGTCAAAACGCTTCCAAGGAATGGAAATGGATGTTCGTAGGTTTACTGTACAAAAAAAGGGATTAAAAGAAGATGTATTTCTATTGAGTTAAATTATGGAACAACGCTAACATGAATATAGGATAGGAATATGTAAGCATTATGCTTCTTCCTATACCTTTTCAATCTTTCTTTTTTGTATATTAGATTGTGGCTAACTACTCATACTATTACTAAGTTGTTTACATGATGTTGAGAGCATTGTGCAAAAGGTCTGTCTACTATCTAGGCACGATAAACACAACCCCATTTGAAGGCATATACACACGTTTAATACTAACCCACCTCTGTACATAAAGCTAATTGTATTCTTATGCTACTTGCACCAAAGCCCTGTGCATATAGTTCATAGTAACAATTTACAAGCTGCATAGTAAAGCATAGTAACAGTAAAGTGGGACTCTACAGCTGCAGGCTAAGTTTATATGTGTTCATTGTTAAGCTTGATGTATTTGTTTAGTTGTATGTCTGTATATTGTCCTGGGAATTCAAAGTAAATTGAGTTTACTAAGAACTGTGTCAACATTTGGTTATCACATATATTATCACACATTATTAGCTAAATCAGCTAAATCAGCATCAACCCCAGCTATTTATTAGGTGATTATAGTTTTACATTTAAAAAAAAGAAGAAGCTTGAAACAGCATATAGGGCAGATCTTTTGGGGCAACTCTTGCCGCTGCCAGATGGAAATCAAGTGTTTTATTTATTTATTTATTTGAAACACACTTTTCATAGTTGGCACTATTGATGAATCTGATGTTCTTGATTAAAAGCTCCTCTACCATTCCTCCCTTACTCTTTCAATATATATGTATAGTGATCTGATTTGAGGCCAAGGGTCATTTAGTGCAAAGCGCCACCTGCTGGCAGCAGAGAAACTTGTTCTCTACTGAGTAATTTGGAAATAAATGTCATTCTGGATTGATGCATGCCATAAACCCCTGGTTTCTGCTGAAATCATGGTGTTCTAAATGCAGCCATACAGCATCTCTGCGGTGGCTCAAGGAGCAGGTCCACGCTACCATTGCCAGTGATGCGAGAGTGGGAAAACAACAATGTGCATGCCCAAAGTGGATGGCACAAATTTGAATCCAGATGAAGCTGATTACCTGCAATTTGATTAGTTGCTTGCCTGATACCTTTGGCACCATGTGCTCGTATTTGGCAGAAGTGCTTGGCCCAGTCTCAACCTCCACACTCAGACTCACAGACTTTGTGAAATCCGTCAGGGTTTAGTTCTATCCCTCTGTCAAAACACCGAGTGTTTGAGGGCTCTCGCACAGATATTTTGAGCCCTTTATGAACCTTTTCCGTAAGTCAGCATTGGATGCAGACTTTGCCCGAGGGAATTACCCACAATTCATTGCAATGTGACGTTAAAACACAAAAGGTGAACAAAGAGGACGGCACATGGGTGTTCAGTCTGGCAAATGACATGTACTCAGAAACATAAAGATGGAGCATACAAATACATGAAATTAGAGGATGATTATTTATTTATTCATTCAATATTTAATTTTGCCATTGAAGCTGTTTTCACATTTTTGATATGTTGCAGCAAAGACAAAGATATGTTGTCCCATTCATATTTACACACATTTCAAGTATTCACAGCCTCTCACACTCAACCATTTCACGGGTGATGCCAGTAAGTCCCAAGGGTTCAGGGGTCAAGGTCTTGGGGGGACATTGGGATGATTTTTATCTTTTTGTGTGTTACTCGGCCGTTAGCTAGTCAAGAACAGGCAGATCTCGACTGTGAGCTGTAACAACAAGAGAGCAGCATGACAACGGGGTATAATTAGGCAAACATGGCTACCCAACTTTTGTGCATTCAAAAGGGAAAATGGAGCAGTTCAAACGCAAATTCAGGTAGTTCTGTACCCAGATGGACTTGATGTTAGTACTTTCCCCACCATTGTTTCCACTTTAAACACCTCTGAGTTTGCTACACCATCAAAAAGAGACTTTAATTTCCCACCCACGGGTCACGCTTTTATTGCAGCTTCTTCAACTAAACTGCACAAACCGTATCTTTTAGCCGCCCACCATCCAGCTCCTCATACTCTTCTGTCACGTCTACGATACACACCGTGTCCTGTGAATGTACGCTGCTGGTTGTGTTCAGGCTCACTACAAGGTGTTTGGTTTTATAAATGTTTGAGCAGCTTTTTTCATCTGTCATAAGACATTTGAGACTACATGTGTCATTCATAAATGAACCTTGCATTGTCAATATGAGGGATGGAAAGACATTAAAAGCACTCTGCAGTGATGGCAACTTCTGTATCTTAATAATTTACACCACATGCCTGAAAATGATTTATTTAATGTTAATGAACACAGTGCACAACTTGAATTATAATATTTGTGTACACAAAGTGGAACAGATAATTGATTTAAGACAGAAATTACCAGATTTATTTATTTGTTTTGACTGAAAATGTGTTTTGGATAAATCTTTCTGTCTATTATGATCATGGTAAAGCAACAGCTATTGAAAACAAATCAAAATGGGATCAGTTTTTACATTTTAGCGCTGAAAATAATCTCTGTTAAATGCATTTTCCCGGCCAAGGCCACGGGGAAGCCTATTGCAGTCTATGGGGTTTACTGTGTGTGGTTGTGCTGCAATTTGAATTAAAAGCCCCTTGTCATCAGTATTACTGAGTTGTGTGCAGCGCTTTGACAATTTTGTATTTTCAGCAGATTCCCTAAAACACAAAACTCATCCTTTGTGATTGGTTGTGGCTCAGCATGCTCCATTGTTCCATCAGCACGTTTGTTCGCTTGGTTTCCTACACACAAACAAAACTTTCCTGCCTGCCCTGCGCAATATTGGGCTCCTCTGTGCTTTGATAACCCCGAAATATTGGAACCTCTGACTTTTTCTGAAGGAAGAAAAATAAAGGTAGGTCATTAATATCAAAACATTGTGTGTAATGGTGTATATGTGAGCAGAATGTTGCATGTTAAAATGGATAAAAGGTGTTTTTCTTCATTCTTATGATTGGTAGTTAACCTCTCCGAACCCTACATTTCCCTTACAGTATTGTTTCAAGTAGCTTGGGGAAACTCAGTTTTTATGAACTATTGA
Source organism: Cottus gobio (assembly GCA_023566465.1). Lineage (NCBI taxonomy): Eukaryota > Metazoa > Chordata > Actinopteri > Perciformes > Cottidae > Cottus > Cottus gobio. The sequence continues at coordinate 13,291,449 of CM042220.1, forward strand.
AATCCAAGATGACATTCATGTATGCAGAATGTAATTTTAAAAACTATTCTCAATATGTTGTTAATCATTCTGTACACTTTTCCCCATAGTTCCGCATCACACGTAAGATATCTTTGGAAACCTGGTAGTCTATAAATAAAAAATGTATTTCTGTGGTTTAGAAAAAGGGTTTTAAAGATGGACTCACCTCTCAGTCTTGCAGGTTAATGACTGTCAGACTGAGCTGGCTGCGTGTTCAACATGTACCCTGTGTGTCATTGCCTAATGAGAACTATTTCCATAATCAGCTATGTCAAGCTCCAGTACAACAGTGGTGGCATCCCGCTGAATGTATTTAGATATTGCTTTATTCCTATACAGTGTGGCCCCGTGCTCTGTAACAGGAAATGCCTGCTTTAATTGGTATAGCAGAGGGCAGATGCGTGCGAGTCCATGACCGGCTCTGTTTCTCTTGATGTCAGTCAGTGTTTTTGGCAGGATGTACAGCTTCATGGGAGGTGGTTTGTTCTGCGCTGGAGTCGGGAACATACTCCTCATTGTCTCCACTGCAACTGACTACTGGATGCAGTACCGTCACTCCAGCAATTACATGCACCAGGGCCTGTGGCGGTACTGTGTGCCCGGCAAATGCATGGCGCACACAGACAGCATCGGTAAGACTCACTGTCTTCCACTGCATGTGCACCGGCAGATCCTCATTTTTATTCATTAGTTTGCCGACAATCAGTCTGTGAACTTCATACTAACTCTGCTCAATACTGTATTGCATAAAGGGTCCAGGTAGTCATATATCACAAACACTAGGTAAAATTACTCATTTTCTGTCATCTATCATAAGTTGAAATAATCAAATTAGGTGCAAACCCATTCCCAAACACTAGATGGCAAACTAGAGCATAATCCTGTAAATGAAGAAACTCACATAACACTGAAATGACATTGTAAAGGTCACCTGTAACGGTTGTGTGTATCAAATTTAAGAGTCATTCATTATTCTTACTTTGGTCCTGGACATACTTTTTATGTCTGGTTTCGTCTCCTCCACAGCCTACTGGGATGCCACTCGGGCCTTCATGATTCTTTCCCTGCTGGCTTGTTTCATTGGCATTGTGATCGGCGTTATGGCCTTCATCCACTACTCCTCCTTTGACGGGTTTGACAAGACGTTTGCAGCTGGCATCCTCTTCTTCATCTCCTGTAAGCTTCTCCACTAAGGCTTCTAGCGAGCCCCTCTGACATGGTACAAACCATCAGTTAAACCCAATGATGTTATCTCTTGTAGGCTTCTTTGTGTTGCTGGCCATGGCTGTCTACACAGGAGTGACAGTGAACTACTATGGTAAACGCTATGGCAGCTGGCGGTTCTCCTGGTCCTATATAATGGGATGGGTGTCAGTGGTGCTCACATTCTTCTCAGGTATGTGTCGTACTTCATTGAGGAAACAGTCTGCGTCATTCTTAAGTTCATATCATGCAATTATCTGATTACTCTCTTCTAGGCATCTTCTACATGTGCGCCTACCGGATGCACGAATGCCCAAGAAACTCTAACTCACGCTGACCTGCCAAAGACTTCAAAACACAGCAGCACTGGTCCATGATATAGGGCAGAGAAGAACTTTCCAACTACTTCCTGTTAAACAGTATGCTAAATAAAAATAGAGAAAGAATGTGGTCTCTTTTCTATCTACATTAATACAGCTTGCAGAACGTGCAAAATGCTGTAGTCGTGTATTTTCTTACAACGGTCTGTTTCAAAATGAGAACATTAGCAGGTAAAGTGTTCCTGAGTATCTTTAACAATTACAAGATACAAAAGAAAGTTATGTCGTAGAGCAGATTGTGAATACATACTTTAACACAATTGAATAAAATGCTATGGTAGTTTTTCTAATTATAATAAAAGAGTCAGTTCAAAGTTTAAAAAACTTTTTATTTAGTCTCATGTTGCAAAGTACTTAGAACAAACTGAAAGAAAAACACTGGTAATACAAACATAACTGGATACAACACAGCCTACCAGAAAAGCCACAGTGGAAGTGTTGCCCTAAGCCTCATGTTCAGACAATCCCAGAGATAAAGGTTCAGAAGGAAACACTCTAGATAACACAGAGATATTATGTCTGTGAGCAACCCTCACACAACCCTCAAAAAAGGAAAGAGAACAAGCTCATGCAAGTCTGGTCAACTTCTAGTTTAGTCAACCTCCTCGATGGTGGGGCCGGATGATCCACCGCCTCCAGGAGCGCCACCAGCGCCGCTGAAGCCGCCTGGCATCCCACCGGGCATCCCGCCGGGAATTCCTCCTGGCATCCCACCTGCATTTTGGTACAGCTTGGTCATGATGGGGTTACACACCTTCTCCAACTCCTTCTGCTGATGCTCAAACTCCTCTTTTTCTGCAGACTGAAAAAAAAAAAGGGCAAGTTAATCAATCTGATTTTAGCCCGACATATTTTGACCGATGCTGACGAAGGTTACAACCACAAAACGTCATGCAATTCACACCTGGTTCCCATCCAGCCAGCTGATGATTTCTTTACACTTCTCCACAATCTTCTGTTTGTCCTCATCGCTGATCTTGTCCTTCAGCTTCTCATCTTCCACAGTGGACTTCATGTTGAAGGCGTAAGACTCCAGACTATTCTTGGAAGACACCTTCTCCCTCTGCACATCATCCTCAGCCTTGTACTTATCTGCTTCCTGGACCATACGCTCAATGTCCTCCTTGCTCAAGCGACCTGATGGAATTTTTATGAAAACAAAGCTTAATAGCGTACGTCAAATTTAACAATTAAGATACAGCGTTACAGTTCTTCTCCATGTTACCTTTGTCGTTGGTGATTGTGATCTTGTTTTCCTTCCCGGTGCTCTTGTCAGCCGCAGACACATTCATGATGCCGTTGGCATCAATATCAAAGGTCACCTCGATCTGAGGAACACCGCGAGGTGCAGGGGGAAGTCCAATCAGCTCAAATTTACCCAAAAGGTTGTTGTCTTTGGTCATGGCTCTCTCACCTTCAAACACCTGTGGAGGACAAATCATTAATTAAGATACATTTGAAATGCAAGAGATTATCTATAATAGTGTTACCTTTAGATAAATGGCAGTCATACCTGAATGAGCACACCAGGCTGGTTGTCTGAATAGGTGGTAAAAGTCTGGGTCTGCTTTGTGGGAATAGTGGTGTTTCTCTTGATGAGAACAGTCATGACTCCTCCAGCAGTCTCAATGCCCAGAGACAAGGGGGTCACATCCAGCAGCAGCAGATCTTGCACATTCTCCGATTTGTCACCTGACAGGATGGCTGCCTGCACAGCTGCAAAACAAATGTGAATTTTTAATTTGCTGCTAATTTCTTTACTCTATCAGAGGTTTTAGGTTAGAATAAAAGTGTTGCTACATCTTTGGAGATGAAAGGCTTACCTGCACCATAGGCCACAGCTTCGTCAGGGTTAATGCTCTTATTGAGGTCCTTCCCGTTGAAAAAGTCCTGCAGCAGCTTCTGGATCTTGGGAATACGAGTTGAACCTCCCACCAAGACAATGTCGTGGATTTGAGCCTTGTCCATCTTGGCGTCACGGAGAGACTTTTCCACAGGGTCCAGGGTTCCTCTAAACAGGTCTGCGTTCAGCTCTTCAAACCGGGCCCTGGTAATTGAGGTGTAGAAATCGACGCCCTCGTACAGAGAATCAATTTCAATGCTTGCCTGTGTGCTGGAGGACAGCGTGCGCTTGGCCCTCTCGCATGCTGTGCGCAGACGACGCACCGCCCTCTTGTTGTCGCTGATGTCTTTTTTGTGCTTGCGTTTGAATTCAGAGATGAAGTGGTTGACCATCCGGTTATCAAAATCTTCTCCACCCAAATGTGTGTCGCCCGCTGTGGACTTGACCTCAAAGATGCCATCTTCAATGGTCAAGATGGAGACATCAAAGGTGCCACCGCCCAAGTCAAAGATAAGGACATTTCTCTCAGCTCCGACCTGTAGTTTGAAATAATTATGTCATTTGAAGTTTGTGTATCGATACGTCCAGACATGTGCTAAAGATACATTTAAAATAAAGATTCTCTTAAAGAAAGCTCGAGCAGAATAATGTTACCTTTTTGTCCAGGCCATAAGCAATAGCAGCAGCAGTTGGCTCGTTGATGATACGAAGGACATTGAGCCCAGAAATGGTCCCTGCATCTTTGGTGGCCTGACGCTGAGAGTCATTGAAGTAGGCAGGAACTGTCACTACTGCATTTGTTACAGTCTGCAAAAGGACCATTGTTACAAGTTAAAGCAGTTAATGAGACATCAATGCTCAACAAGTACAGTTTTTTTAGTTTTATTTAATCACACAAGTACCTTTCCAAGGTATGCCTCTGCAATCTCCTTCATCTTAATCAGCACCATGGAAGAGATCTCCTCTGGGTAGAAGGTCTTGGTCTCTCCCTTGTAGTCCACTTGTACTTTAGGGCGTGTAGCATCATCAACAACTGTAAATGGCCAGTATTTCATGTCCGACTGGACAACTGTGTCATCAAACCGACGTCCAATGAGACGCTTTGCATCTAAAAGACAATAAAAAAATGCAATAAATAAGAGGAAACCGCAAAGTTAACTCATCACATACTGGTTAAACAAAAAACGGGTTGTACCAAATACAGTGTTGTTGGGGTTCAGGGCCACCTGGTTCTTGGCTGCATCCCCAATCAGCCTCTCGGTGTCAGTGAAGGCAACATAACTGGGTGTGGTCCTGTTTCCCTGGTCATTGGCAATGATCTCAACTTTGCCATGCTGGAACACCCCTACACAGGAGTAGGTAGTGCCCAGATCAATGCCGACTGCTGGTCCCTTGGACATGGTTTCTGACAGGATGAAAAGTGACAATGTGAGCATAAGACAGATAATGTAACCACCATTAGGAACACTTGATGTAATGAGGCTATTATCAGAGTCTGAGCAGCTGAAACAGAAGTGGAAACAAACTCTGTGACGTGAAGGTCTGCAGCACCTGTTTTTTAAGCCTCTTACATTTGACAGCTTGGTAAGGGCTGCGTTTATTATGGCAACAATAAACAGGGCGGAGCAGGCCTTTTGAAGCAGGTCTCCTGGAACCTGACAACTACACTAAACTGCCATTTTAACTTTCCTAATTTTATTGTCATGTTTATAAGTTAAATCAACTGAAATGTATCACTCACTAATTTAACTGTTTGTCATTTATGTCTTATTTAACTGGGAAGAGAATATCTTCAGGTTTGAGAAAAAAAATAAATCATATTTTTAACACTTACTTTATGTGAATACAGTCGCCCAGAGTTGAATTGTTAGTTACTGGGATAATTAGTTATACCATATCAAATCTGGAAAATGAGCATGTGCAAACAAATTTACCAAGATGACTCAGCAATATCTTCTTGGAATAGGCCCTATGTTTTCTGTTACCACAGCAGCAGATTATAAATATAATGCAAGCCTAATGTTAAGCCACATGGGAGGCCATTGCAACAAGCCTCGACAATGCGTCTCAGACTAGCGCACACTATAGTGTCCTTGAAGGGCAGCGCACAAGACAGAGAAAATATAAATTAGAGCTTAACCTATTTGGATAAAAAAAAAAATCTAAATGATTAATCTTAAACTATTGTCACCATCCGTTAAATGCTTCAATCCATTTTACACAATGTAAAATTGATTTTTCAGCTTTCCCAGATTTGTTAATTTATCTTGCGTGTTACTTTAGTCAGAGTTGCTCATTGCAGTTCTGAAACACTTTAATCCAGGTTTAATGAAGTAAAAGCACCGTGTCAGCATTATACTTCATTCGTCACATCATAAAAATGCAGAAATTTGAATGCAAGGATTTGGGTTTTGGGGATTAAACTGGAGTTTTATTGACAATGAAAATATTTTTCATCACATGTTAAGAAATCTACCTCGCTGGTTGGAGCTAACTCTAACCTGCATTTAAATATTTGTACAAAAGAAACATGGCGGTTCATGGCTTAAATTAGCTCAATTCATGACAACCTGGATCCTGTAATTACTACAATGCCGTCTGTCAATTTTATCCATGGTGTTAAAAGATAGTTTAGTTGTGAGGCAAGGAGAAGTTATTATAAGAAAAAGAAAACGTTTCCCAGCCGCTGGGCCTAGAGCCGGTTTACCGGCATCGTGATGCCAAGCCATCCACTGCAGGCCTAGTACGTACGGGCGTGTCCTTGCACACTGCTTGGAACTTTCTCGACCTTTCCTTTCGTCTGAATTTGCCCACATTTTTCAAGGCGTTACGTAACCTGTTCCGCACATGACGTAGCATATATTAGCAACTTAGCCCTCGTGTTTCCGGCCTCGATTCATACCCGTTGTTCGCAATTCTTTGTGTAGCCCTCGTGTTCAATGTAGATGAGCCTCAACGTATATTGCGGAATTACAAAGCGTGCTTATTAAAGCATCAGTTATCGTGAGAAGTTGGTGTATAAAACGCATATTAGATATTTAGCCCGCGTGTTTCCGGCCTTCATTCAACCCGTTGTTCGCCATTTTTTCTGCGGCCCTCGTGTTCAATGTAAATGAGGCTCAACGTGCACTGTAGTATTACAAAGTTAGCTTATTAAATAATCAGTTCTCGTGAGAAGTTGTTGTGGAATAACGCGACGACATGCAGCTATCTTATATTTCCGCAATACTAAGTGAGTTCCACGTGCCGGATAACGCTAGCTTAAACGTTTAGCCGTGTAATTAACGTGACGTCGATTTGAGCATCTCTTTAACATCGATTGACATAATATAAAGACTAATATAAGACAATGACCAGTCCAAGTTACCAAAATACATTATTCACCTCACAAATACGTACCTCTGTTAAATTTAGAACCGGTCGTGTATTCGGCTAATCGTTGAAGTAGCTGTTGCTAATGGTGCAAGCTGGATTCCCCCTGAGTGACAGAATGCCGGGTGCCCGCTCAGTATGTATGGGTGATGACGCGCCTCCTTCACTACTCCCTCCCCTTTAGAACTCTCCAGAACATGGGAGGAGCGATGCTGGCCAATCATCATCCTCGATAGTCTCTGTAAATGGTCCAATGAAAATACTGTTTGCTGGGTTCCTCGGCAGTTGCTATGCGGGATAGATTACAGTCACGTGTTGACAATCACGATCAGACACTGGTCGAAGGAAGTCTTCTGATCCTTCACTTAGGAATGCCGAGTGGGGGAAGAAGTACTCAGATCTTGGATTTTAGTAAAATAATAAATACCACAAGTCCTGCATTCAAACTCTTAAGTAAAAGTGGATACGTATTAGAATAAAAATTGTCCCAGTCATATATATCTGCATTATAATTAATAACATGTAGCCAAAGCATCCCTCGTGTTGCAGCTGGTATTATAGGGCTGATTTTGAATTACTCAGTATGCAAATGGTTAGCTTAATATATCCCATTACAATATAATTTATGATATGATTTATATTCTGTATTACCTGCAAATAACTAGTAACTAAATCTGTCAAATATAAGTAAGAATTGACTTCCTAAATAGTTGAATTATAAAGTAGCCAACAATGGAAATACTTATGTATACAATTGTAGTTTAGTACAGTAGCCTAGTAAATGTAATCAGTTACATTCCACCACTGCTAATGTTACATTACTCCATTAAATGTAAAGGCCCTGCATTGGCAATGCTACTTCAACTAAGTACAATTATTCAAGTAATGTATACTCAAGTAAAACGTTGAGGTACTTTTACTTTTAGGTAATTTTATGTTAGGCCTACTCTACTTCACTAAATTTCAGAGGGAAATGTACTTTTTACTTCACTTCATTTATTTTAGAGCTATCTATAGTCTCCATATACAAAACATGATCAATTTATAAAAGAGAATACATTATTACAGATTAAACTTTCAAAAGTATATGAAGTAGTTCACATTAGCTATACTATCATAGTAGCCACATTGCATTTTGAGTACTAGTATTTTTGATACTTTAAAGCTCCTTCAAGGAACCTTCATTTGTATGTTAATCTTGGCGGGCCATGCGGACAAAAGTAGTAGTGTTGCTTAGCACCTTTAGAAAATCTCTCATTTTGTGGCCCCCTGCAGCATTGTGTCGGTGTCACCTGGAGGAGCACTGGGGCAAAGCTCTGCTCCTTGTTGGAGGAGAAGACGTTGCTGGGTTGCTGGGTTTTCCTTCTCTCATCAGAGCTTACGACCGCTGGTCTAAGGCCCCGCCTGTCCGCTAGCAAAAGAAAATTGATGCTACAATTTCCCAGGCTCTCTAACATTGGACATTAGAAGATTGCAATAACGTTGCCTGCTCTTTGTAAATCATGTGGCTCGGTCAGACCGGGACCCCAAAGTCTGAGGCCAAAGTTCTCTGCCGGAAAATTATGGATTTCTCCAGCAGGATAAGATAAGATAATCCTTTATTAGTCCCGCAGTGGGGAAATTACAGGATTACAGCAGCATTGCTCAAAAAAACAAGTAATATAAATAAACGGTAAACAGTAATAAACATAATAAAATAAAAACAGTAAAGAAGAATACTTGAATATACAATATATTGCACAGAATGAATTAAAGTGACGAAAGTGACGAAAGTGACTAAAGTGACGAAAGTGATTCATAATGTTTGTGGACTACTCGGAGGTCAGCATACCATGTAACATACCATGTAACATTGCACAAATCTCCAAATCACCTTCCCAATTTTGATGATTGGTTTTAACTTCAGTAGATCCAATAAAAACCTTATAAAGTGTCTGTGTGAGTATAATCAGTATATATAATAGTAATCCCATAACACCACATATACGTATAGTCCCTTGATAGTGTTCATTCTGCTGCATTATGACCTCTAAACATAAGTACTGAGACTTTTGAATGCATGTAAAAGAGTATTTCTTCCACCACCCAAGTTCAAGTACTGCATTGACTCTTTGCAGTCAATGCAAGTACAAGTAAGCTTAACCGCACCTATAGGTGTCGGGTTAAAAACCCAGTACGTCTCTCTCTGTATTGCAACACCAAATATTTATTTGAGAACTGATACTGAGAATAAAGATTCCCTCCCAAAAAAACAGCAAGTGGGTCACTGATCCTCAAGTTGTATACCTAACCCAGGTATTGTTTTCCCATTTACAGGGCAGTTCATGCAAGGATTGTGTCCTGTCGTGATTTATAAAAAGGGCTCCTCCTATGTTCCTGATATAACTTGCTTTGATACTGCTCAGATGTTGCGTGATAGTGTGACTCAGAGTACAGCATTCACTTACAGTCAATAGCTGTTGTTGAAAGGAAATCTATTGTATGGTTGGCCTAATTTTTTAAATGAAACGTCAGATTTTATGAAAACATTGTCTGTTCTACGTGGACCTTGTGTTATGTAATTTTGGCTGTCAAAAAACAGTGTTTTATACTGCAATGTTCCCCTAGTGTCACTTTCACATAACACTAACATTCCGTGCACTTTATTTTATTTTAACCTTAACTTTGTATTCTACTGTAGCCCCAATTGCAAATATGCATGCTCCCATTTATTGCACTCTGTCTCTGTTTATTGTTGAATGTTAAATTATACGCACCTTCCGCTAGGACAAATTTCTTGTATGTGGAAACATACAAGGCAATAAATGGTTCTGATTCTGATTCAGATTCAGATTCTAATAGTGGATGTATACTGAATTGCCTTTACTGTCACAAGCCACAGAGACAAGACAAGTGTTACCTAACTTGACCACCATTCTTGTTTTAGTGTAAACATGCATAGCCTTTGTTCCCTGAGAGCATAGTATTCACTTTACAGACACATGAAAGTGTTTTGTACAGAGTTATGGCATTGTTGCAAAGTGTAAGGGATGCATGTTGATAAAGTAAAGCTCAGTAATTACTCAAACATTACACTGTGGGTCAAAAGGGACGTATACTGTGGTGATAATAAAGACTTATTGGAGTTTAACAAGGTTGGTATAGACACTAGATCCCGCTTTTCTTTACGATTGTATTGGAAAAACAGCAAGTACACACATAACTTAGTTAGGTGATAATACCCTTTCACTTACAATTATGTGGATGATTGTTAATACTGAAATATTGCTTATAGACATTTTCAAATAACCATTTTGAGTTCAAGCAATCTATGTAACAATTGTCTTTCCCTCAATTGTCCTTTGACATTTATATTTGTCACTTTCAGCTAGTTATAGTGAAATACATTAAAAACCTGCTGATACTGAAGGCCAATAGCAATATCGGTATTGATATTTGAGAGTTAGAAAATGTGTTTTTTAACAAAGCCATAACATAAGCATGTATTGTTGATACAAATTCCTTATTAGAATAACCCTTTTTGGAAACAACATGGTGAAACAGCTACAAGATTATAACATTTGCCCTCAAAAGCTCACTAATTAGGTTTGCAGTAACAGCCGAACTTTACTCATCGATCGTTTACATATTTTGGAATCCTTAAAAAAACACATTTGTGTGAACGTAATTCAAACAAAGCTTTAGCAAACTCAACTTTATCTTGTGTTTTTGATTATGGCTCCTGACCTTAATCTGCAACAGGCCCATACCAGGTTACTATGATTATTCCCCAAGGGTGGCCACATTTACTGCCTCGGATCCAAGTTTTGTAATGTGCCCTCAGTAACACTAATGGCTTGCAGACAAATGCTTATTTAGACCACAAAGGGGATATTAAAACTGGCATTTGACATTGGATACATCTAAAGTAATGTAACAAACACTTTTTTTCAGGCTGTATCGTCATGGTGTATTGTGATGCTGTTCTTCAGGGACCTGAACTACACAGTAATCCCTTTCATGTTGTGATGCTTCACAAAAGATTTAGAATTTCTCTCAGATAGGTGTGTCTTTTATCCGCAGACTGTACAAAACAGCCCCAACATTTTCTATTAACAGTTTATAGCCTGAGGCCAGAACAAAAACTGATCCTTTACAAAACGTGTTCTCGGTAGAACAATAGCGAGACTTTTATCACATCATAAGATCTCTAAAGAGAACACTTGTGATCAGATCACTGACCCTGCTCTTTCATACTCCTAAGAGTAATAAAACACTGTTGGCGTGTATACATTATGGTTTCCTGTGCAACGCTCACCCTGCACCCTGCCTCTACTCAAGAGAGCAATCAAGTGTTTTCCATTGCACAGCATCAATACCATCCATTAACCTGGCATTGATTTGCATATGAAGCTATATCTTATGCCAGAACAAATGTGAAATGGTTGCTAATGCATTACTGGAAGTTTAAAGCTGACTGCTGTAAATGTGGCAACAAGAGAAGAAAAAGTCAGAATCAGTCTGTCCCCCTGCTGAGAAACCTCCCTGTTCCAGTACAGAACACATGATGAAAGCAAACTATGAATTGCACCATTTTGAATTTTGTACATCCAAAAACACATTATTAGTTGGTCATATATCAAGGAAAAGCATGCAGTGTCTGTCGTTAAATGACATACTGACCTCATTGAGGACTGGCACAAGCTAAAATACATTCTCTCTGCTGAGATCAGTATTGTCACATAAATAATGCAACCAAGCTGGCATTGACATTGATTATTTCAAATGAACAAATAGCACCAAAACAGGCTTGTATCACTGGAAGCATTGGTTTCAAATTTCTTTGTGACACGTCATAACTATTTGTCAGTTAAAAAGGTCAACATTTTAATTCAGAAAGTGTGGTTAGAGTTATAGACTGAACTTGTTTAAGGGCTTAAACATTATATTACATAGATGGTAAATGTTGATTAGGAAATCCTCATTTCAGTTAACTAAACAACACAATTAAGACAAAACCCTTATCTACCATTTCATATGACAAATTTTGCTTTGCATATGTATATAGAAGAACAAACTGTATGTCTTATTACTAACACTCATAGCTCAACACCAGTTAATTATAGCTGAGAGCTGTCGCTGTCCGTGATTTCAGAAAACTTCAAAAAAGTTACAAAGTGAACTGGAGTTGACATCATTAATCTTAAAAAATGGCTTATTTAAGATTTATTGTTATTGAAAAACAATATACATGTCCAATATTCAGGGAAAAAATTTAAATTATGTAAAAAACCCAACTCATGTTACACTTTTGTCTGAGACTCCCTCACACGCCCTTGTGGGAGAGTATAAAGGGAGAGACTTGTCAGGAAGCTGAACGAAGACTTACAGGTGAGTCCCTGCAATACCTATTTTTGTTTGTTGTTTGTTGTGTAGGTTATATTTATTTATAATGTGCATAATTACAAAGGCTATACTTTATTACTTTATTTAAATATTTAAAATTATTTTTAGATGCTATTTTTACAATATTACCAATGGAGTTAAAAGGCAGTTTTCTTAAATGCAGTAATTTTGTCTCTAGATTCATTGATATATTGATATATGAGGTATAATGCAAAAGTCTTTATGTGTTCAATGATGGCAGATTATTTCAAATTGTCTTGATCTGAAAAATGCAGGATATGTTAATGAGGAAGTACAGCTAGTATTTTGTATTTTCTTCATAATTGTGTCTTGAAAAGATTTTTTCTAAGATGCAAATTAATAGTAGGATATTTGCAATTTCATGTTTCAATTTTCAGATTTTTCCCCCCTGAAACTATATATAAATCAAGATGTAGCAGAGGCTACAGCATGTCTTTATTTTATCTTTCAAGTGACTGCTTCTGAATGTTGCATTTGGGGTTTATGTTACTCTATAACCTGAGTAGGTGTTTCCCTCATGTACAGGAAGGCTGATTGTTATATTTATTTTTGACAGTTTTCTTTCAAAGCACTTTCCTTTGAAAGGAGATGGTGAATGATGTGTATCTTATTGTCTTTCTGTTTTCTCACAGGTCCACAACTCACAGAACAATGAGACTGGTAATCCTTGTATGCCAGCTTTGCCTCATTCTGAGGATCGAGGCCCAGATACCAACCGCTTGCATTTTGAGTCCCACAAACAGACCTCCAGGTTTGTGCCATTTTCCTTCGTATGCTCAGTAATTACTGTTATTTTCACTCTTCCATTTATATTTTCATTTTTTTTATCCCTCCCAGAAAATTCAGACATACAAGTGATCTGTGGCTCTAAATATATGGACCTGAGGATCTACCTTTGCCCGATGTATCAAGCTCTTTACAATGAGTCTCAGATGGTCCTCAATAATCAGATAAACACACCTGAGTGTTATGGGACTGCTGATTGGAGCGTGGACCCACCAGTTTTAAAATTCAGATTTCCACTGAATGACAGTTCTGTCTCATCCTGCAAAAATAAACTTACGGTATTCATACTTCATAACAGCTAGAAAAACTTTTTGTTAAAAAGAGTACATCAATTAAGGTACTTTATCCATAAGATGTATTGGTAGATGCTATGACAGTTAAGAATATTTTAGTTAAATGCAGTGAATTTCTGCTTTTGGTACATTTTGATAGAATTAAATAAGAACATTTATTTAAAGTGATTTCAGTCTAATATGTCTGTTTTTTTCAATAGATAAGCACCGAGGTTGGGACTGGAGAGTTTTCTGACTTCTCAAATATCCAGTACTTCAACTTCTCTGGCACTGTTAACTCAATAGACCCCTCTGTGGCTATGATCACCTATCGCTCGCAGATCCAGTACAAGTTCTCCTGCTACTACCCGATGCAGTATATCATGAACAACACTCAACTGGGCGTGTGAGTATGTCTTGAATAACACTGCGTGGGGGAAAGAAATCTGAACTGAAATATATTTTGATTAATCCTGGTTTCTTTTCATTTAATACAGATCCGGTGTGAATCTTGCAATACGAGACAATAATGGCAGCTTCATCAGCACACTGAGTATGCAGCTCTACCAGGTAAGACCTCCTCCACAGTAGCTTTTAAGAATTGAAGAATTATTTTTTCATTTTGTAGTCTTTTTTTACATTGTGTAACTTGATTTTATTCATACTTTTCTGTAAACAGGATGAGCTCTACCAAAAGAAGCTGTTTATCCCACCAACAGGACTAAACCTGAAGACCAAGATTTATGTTGCAGTTAAGGCTGACAATCTAACTGATAGGTATTTAACTCTCACCAGTTTAAAGCCACAAGTCACATAAATAAGACATGCAACTTAAAATCCTCCCGTCTGTCCTCGCAGGTTCAACGTGCTGCTGGACAGATGTTTCGCAACAACAAGTCCTTATCCCATACGCAACACCTTTTATGACCTCTTTGTAGGGTGAGCCTCATATATAACCACAGAAAATAATACCTTCCACTCTTCAACTCAAGTCTAAGCTAGCTCTTTGTGCTTCCACATGTGCAGTAACATTACCTTTCTCCTTTTCACCCAAGGTGTCAACGTGACGCTCAAACTAAGGTGGAGCGCAATGGGGTGTCCCAGGTGGCATACTTCTCCTTTGAGGCCTTCAGATTTGTGGAGCACCAAAATAAGACAGTTTCCAGTTTCTTCCTGCACTGCGTCACCAGGCTCTGTGAAGTGGCCACATGTCCCCAATTACTGCCGGTGGGTAGAATCAACAGTTCCTGAAAGAGTCCTGATTTTGAAAATGTCACAAATAGATGCATACTATAATTAATTCATACTTAAAATGTTGTACTAATGTTTGTTTTCTAATTTCATTCATTTTGAATAGAACTGTGGAAGGAGAAAGAGAGAGGCACCAGATGTGTCGGACAACGCTACAGTCACCTCATCTGTCATTTTTGTCGGGCAACAAAACCGTGGTGCGTCTTTAGGTTAAAATTTAAAAAAATTTACCCTTCCTATCACAATAGAAATGTACAGTGTGAATAAATATACAACAAATAGTTACGTATATTACCATGACATGTACAAATTCTTATTTCAATCTGAGTGGGTATTCTTGTTTTAACATGATTTGTCAAAAGTATTTACATTGTTTGGCCCTGCATGAAACAACACATACTTTAGAAGCCAGCTACAAGCGTGGCTTATTTGTGTGAGAGACAACACACAGATGCACCTTGTCTGTTCTTCACAAATAATGGCAGCTCCTAAAGAGATTAGCGTAGCTGCCTTAATAGCCTCAGTTAATCAGAATTGGAGTATTTCATCATTGAAAGAGGAGCAAAGAATGGCACTGAAGTCTTTACTGGATCGAAAATCGATTTCCGCTCATCTGGCAACTGGCTTCGTCAAAAATTTGATCGATAGATGGTTGATCCAATAACCTGTTGGGTATTTATTCTAAGTGCCTGTCCTTTTCCAAACAGTTTCTAATGACAGCTTCTCATATGGTTCTGTATATCAAACCATCTGGCGAGTCGGCAGGAGAATATCATTTCTTTGTGCCTTCCAAAACCAATACAAATCACTGTTACTTAGGTTTAGGTAAAACATTTACAAAAACGTGATTTAAAATGACCCACCATGCTTTCTCCTTCGCTCCATTCAAACATTTATTTTTGGGCTCTTACTGAAATGACTGACACTGTTGTTTTTCTTTGAAGGACACACACACAAGTAACAGGTCTCAGATCTGTACGCCACATAGCCAGTTGCTAGTTAGCTTAGTTTAGGATAAAGACTGGAAAGTACAAATTGTGATTTTTAAATAGAGAAAATATGGCTAACAAGTTAATGATTAAGGCTTGATGTTTGCATTTTATATTTTTAGCAATGGCTTCATATTTTGCATACACCCATTAAAGTGGCATCAATTTCACCTCCAATTTGCAGCAAGAGTGCAAAAGAATGTATTGCTCAAAATATGAAAAAATGTAATCCGTTAATTTGATCAATACTAATGAAAAGGGACTTCTGTCTTTTATTTACTATTTTTTTGGTTACATTTTTCAGAAGAAGCTCAAACCTTCTCTACTTCTTACGGTAAGAATCTTGGTTGGTCACTACTTGCTCAGTCAGTATTAGCAACATCAATTAATATAGCCATGAAGGAAACTAATGTGTGATATCATCATGCCTTCCTTCTTCTCTGCTCACACAGGCTTGTCCTCTCAGAGAAACTATAACAGCCCTGTGGTGGCTGTTATTGTCAGCATCGTCATCTTGGCTAACATATTCTAACTGAGAGCGCACGCCCTTCACTTATCTCCCAAACTGACAGTCCAGTGCATCATCCTCATCATTATCATATTGTAGCTGCAAAGATAGTAAAGTCAGAACAAACAATACATATCAAACTGTCTTAATACTGTTTTCCATTTCAAAAACAACATTATAACAAGGTGGTTGAGCAGTCATTTATGCTTTCAATCTTATAATCATTACAAATCACTTAGTTTATTAATGTGGATATAAGGGCACACAATGTGTCCTATAATTGTGTACTATTATGTTTTAGTTTTAATCATGTTGTCATATTCATATTGTTATATTTAATAAATGGTGTTATTATTAGAGGTGGTGTACTTTTACATTTTTCAATAAGAACAAATACATGACTTGTGTTTTATTCTTTGATAATACATTCAATACAAAACCATTAAACTATACATTACAATATTGTGACCGTGTCTTACTGTATGGCTGGATTACACAGATCTAAACAACAGTTGTTGCTGAACCCCTTTTTTTCCAGTTTGAATGACTTTAAATACCTTAATATACTGCACTGTTGTGTACAGACAAGATTGTGTTCGCTATGCGTGGCTCAACCTAAAGCCTTGTGTTATATGTCATTTACTCTTTAAAGTTTTATTAATTACAAAACTGGTTGGTACCCACTTTTGACAGCCTTTCTAACAGAGAAGCATTGGGTGTCAAATTCTATATTAATGTTTAAAACCGTTACTATTTTAGTTAACATAAACTTTAAATTGTACATCTTTAAACCTGCACTAACTGATGGGCTTTCCTTGGGAGCAGCGTGAAAGCTTGTTATCGACCATTTGCTTATTTAGCAACATCCAGCAGTTACGGATCAACATGAACACTGATTGGAGTCATGTTTCTGGCCATCTGGTTAATATAAGTCCAATGTTCACTAATTTATCACCATTTTAGCGTGTTTTTGGTCTCCACCAACTGCTGAAGGAAATATTTGCAATGCTCCACTATGTTCACCAGCTAGTCGCTAACTTTGCCTATCTGCTGCAGAGGTAGGTAACCGAGTACATTTAATAAAGTGTAGGCTATACTTAAATACTATTTTGAGGTATTTGCACTTTACTTGGGTATTTCCGTTTTCTTCTACTTTAAACTTATAATGTATTAGAATTCAGAGAAAAGCGTATTTTTCACTTGACTGCAGGAAGTGCTAGAAACTTCAGTTCCTCGAATGGCAACTTGAAGCTGGCTCAATAAGCAAGTGAACCTTTATAGACCCCCATGTTAAAATGATAGACTTTATAGCAGAAATATACATATTTACAGCCTGGTACCAATTTAAAGTTTTGGCTGGATAGCTCAAATAATGATATAGATGCTTTTAATAAAGTTGAATTTGCAGAGTTGGTATGATACCTTCAGGATGAATCGATATATAGTATGCAATTCATAAACACAGTTCATTCAGCTTTGGTTTTCATACTTTATAAATGATGGATTCCCCATTTGTAAATGAAGTATTAAGGACTTATTGACAATTAATAAGATAATTTGTAAAGTGTTAGTCAATGATACAAAAATGTTGTAATTCATGATCAATTCAAGTAGTTACTACTCATTAGTTAAGTATTAGTTAAGTAGTAACTACTGAATTAATCAGAATGTTTTTTATGCTTTGTAAGGCATAAATAGTCTTCACTTTAGATTAGGTCACAGAACATTTTCAAAATGCCAAAGTTATACGAAGTGATTTCCCAATTTAATTCTGGGTAAATGAGCCTTCATAGCTGTACCTGCGTTATCAAAACACTTGTGATTATACTATATACATATATATATATATATATATATATATATATATATATATGGGTGCCTACATCATTCCCAGGTCGGCAACTGCTGCCCCGGGCCAACTTGTTTCTTCCGGCGTGCCGAGCTTAAGCCGGATCTGGGCCAGGCCCTTTTGGCTACCTGGTGAGTCTTCCCCTTTCAGGGTTTGCATGTAACTATTCCTAAGGGACTGTCACTCCTATGAGTATTCCCCTTTCGTGATTTCCATGTAAGTATTCCTAACAGTCCTCTCCTTTCAGGATTTGCGTGTAAGTATTTCAAAGAGTTTTTCAAAGAGTCCTCCCCTTTCGGGGTTTACATGCAAGTATTCCTAAGAGTCTTTCCCTTTCGGGGTTTGCACTGCATCACCAGGCTCTGTGAGGTGTCATTTTGAGAGGGATCATTTTGATTGCAATCATCACAGATGACAAACATACTTTGAGGTAATTAATAGTTTTCTTTTCAACAACACTGTGGATCTGTCCTTCGCATGTGGAAGAGAGAGGCCCAGTACATGTCAAACAGCACTACAATCACTTTTCCCACTATCCTCATGGGCAAACTGAGCACTGGCCTGACTGTCGGGCTGAGACCCACAGATATTCCCTCAACCTATCAGGCTGAAAAAATAGACAGATATGATAATAAAAGTCACACAAGAATGTAAGGTTCTTAATTTGTACCAGCAATAAATTATTCTTTCACTGTTAAAAGCACCATGGGGGGACATTCAATTTACTTAAATAATGAAATACCATGTAAAGATAAAATACAAAACTAAATAAATAAAAGATAGCCCTTAAAAAAACATACAAAATGTGTATTAAAATAGAGGAAACTGCTAAAATGTAACCAGGTAGATAAAACTAATTAATTGCTGACACACAAATGACTCTATGGCATTACTGGACTCCAAATGTCTCTAAAATTGCTCAGCAGGTAGTGCTCTACGTAACTTCTAGTGTGTAGCAACCGTGTGACCACTGTCCGGTTTAACTTAAGTCCTTTGCGTCCCATCCTCCCCACAGTCCTGCTGCCTCTCCTACTCAAACTGCTGCAGTCGCTTTACTCAGCTTATAGCTGATAGCGTCATGAAGCTGTAGATGTCCAAACTTTCCACCACCAATTCTATGGCTCCTCGTAGATGTCTGCTTGAAGGTTGAGCTCTTACAATATTATTTGATGTCACAATTGTTGTCCTTTTGACACAAAAGTGGAAAAGGGAACAATATTACCTTTAAAATATGCCCTTTTGCTTTGTTAATTTCATTATATATATATATATATATATATATGACTGTCTGTATGAGTGGGCTGGGAAAGTGAAATGTGAGGACTAGTTCTAAAAAGTCGTCTTGTATGTATGGACAAATTACACAGACAACAGGTCTAATTCAAATATGCAACATTTAATAGAAACATGCAGCATCGTAACCTGAAAAGTCTTGATTCTTCTTGTCTTCTTTCCTGACATCACGGCTGCAACAGCAGTCCTCTGGTGGTCGTCAACTGCAATGTCATTTTAACTATTTGTTTCTCTTTATCCCTCTCTGAGACTCTCTTTATCAACTATAATGTGAACTAGGTTGATGACATATTATAAACAAGTCACAGGGAAACGGAACAAGACTATCATGAAAAAACATTTCTTTTTACAATCAACACTTGAAATGATGAATACGGATAGACATAAACATAAGATTAAATAGCTATGAATAACATGGTGCACCAACGGTGTATATTTTGTTTTCCATTGTGGATTGTACACTTTCAGTAGCATTACCTGATGGAAGGCTCAAAATTATCCTATTTTGAGAGAAATGACCACAAGCACAAGAGCAAAAAGTTATTAATTTATTTTCTTTCTTTTCTATGTTCACCATTCGCTTGTTAGCATACTAACATTTGGCACAGTGTAAATGTTGGAAATGTGTGTTTTGTATTCCGCTGCTGCCACTTCAGCCGGTTGCAGCAACTTGTGTAATTCTGTTTTTTATTTATTGATTTCTTCTAAAAAAAAAAAAAAAATAGTAAGATGTTTTCCTGGGATTAATAAATTATTCTGTTTATCTCTTTTATCACCATTGAAGAAATGTTGACTCAATGATGGCGCTTAATAAAAAGTGAAGCGTTATTCGGACAATCTGTAGGATAAGCTCTATAAGCTCCCCTGACTTTTATCATAATTATGCCAAATAATAAATGTTCTTTAAGAATAATTTAGAAAAATACAGTTAAATTAGTTTAACTGTTGAGGTGAATATTTACATTAACCTTTTGTTACTGCTGTTTGCCATTACATTTGGATTAATATTACCCTTCCTTACATAACAACCTTGATAATTCTCTCATGAGATATCTACAGTGTAGACATGTGTACTGCACATTGGGAGCAACTATCAAAATGGTGGAGATTTAGACATTGCATGGAGGATATAAATCTAAATCCTGGTACAGTTGTGGTTAGTAACATTTTATTCACATCCGTGTGTGTATATTAATTAAAGCCTATCAACAGATGTTCTGCAAGGCTTGCCTGTTATTTTTTATATTGTTGTTTGTTATTACATTTTATTTGTACTTTGATTGATGTATGGTTTCTTGATTACATTTCCCTGTGTGCCTTCATTTTGTCTGTGGTACTATTGTCACTAGACAAAATCAATCACAGGGAGAGGCAGCCATTTTAAATCCTTAGAAAGCTTTTCCAAACAGAATTTAAATCTTTAAAACTGTTGATTGACAGTGTTTTTATACTGTCTTTGCATAACTTTTCGTTATTTGAAACCAGTTTTTGCAGAGTTCAGCGCTCTTAATGGGAGCACATCCTCCACCCATTCATTTGGGGTGGCCATCATGCGCTCCCACAGGGCCGCCTCATAAGGAGTTGAGTCCATCCAATGCACCGGTGCTCCATAACTTCTGCCTGCGGGAAAACATGGAGACACAATAATTAAAACACAAGCGCTCCTCAGGTTCCTTCATTTAAGTTGGTTTTTGAGGCCCAGAGAGGTAGAATTACCCAATATGTTCACAAATAAAGCCTGAAAATAAATAGTAAAAAGTAATATACCGTAGTTTCATTCATATATAGTTTTTTTTCATATAGCAATTACACCACATTTGCGAGTTGATATATATATAGCAAAGCGATGCTCCAGCTAATGACCACTTCTTTTACAAGAGTCCAATTGGTTCAGTTTGTGTATTTTGACCGGTACCTTTTCCAACTCCAATCCTCAGGCCCCCCAGCAGGTGGCTGGCCAGCCTGTCTTGGTCCCAGACAGTGAGCTCCACGCAGGCTTCTGATAGGTCGGCCTGTCTGATGCCGTCGTACACCATCGTATGGTTAAACGCTGGGTCTAATGTTCTCCGCAGCACACGCGTCTTCTGGCGACTCTTCCTGCTCGTGTCCGGCAGCACAAAGCTTGGGATGAGAAGAAACATTTTCACTGCTACAGCAGAAAACTGATGGAGTCATCTTGGGAGAGTACCTAATCTCTTTCTTGCTGAGAGTTAAATGAGAATATGGATACTATGGATAGCTTCTTCTCAATATAAAGTTAACGTCACAGCTAGAAAAGGGTTAGCTGAGCTTAGTTTAAGAGGCTGGAACAGGAGGAAATGGTGGCTCAATAAAATGCACCTAAAGCTTATGATTCTACATTTTCTGTAAAGCTCAGTTGATTTACACAAAGTTCAGTGAAGACACTGAGATATCACTGCACCCTCTTGCAGCCTGGCTACAGTTTTTGTTATATAACACAAAATAAATAATATGTTAATTAGTGAGCTTTAGAGCTGCTGGTAGGCGATTTCTTTACTTTTGGACCCTGTTTCCAGTCTTTGTGCTAAGCTAAGCTAACCTGCTGCTGGCTTTAGCTTCATGTTTAACAGAAAACTTGAAATTAAATTTGAGTATTTCCAATAATGGCAAACAATATCTTTAACGTAATATTAATTTATTATGCATACCACTTAACATATGGGTCGATAGTGGTCCTGATTGGATGCAAGTTCTTGCATTCTTTCACCCAAATGTGAACTTCTCCAGTGTTTGAACCCTCCTTAATTAATCCTTTGACAAAGAAAAGAAATGACAAAATATATACAAAATATTGAAAGAACTGTTTATATACAAGGGGAAGGGGTAGGGAGGGAGGGGGGGGGGATTGTGTTTTACTAAAATGTACATCAAGAAACAAAGCCCATTTTTAAGTAACAGAAAACAGTATGCGCAGACCTTGACTGTGGATGATCTCTGGCAGGAAACGTATGGCTAGTCTCATCTCTCCTTGACCATGTGATGGCGCCAGAGTGGGTGTGGTCTGAAACGTTTGACATACATTATACATAAACAGTAGGTCCCAAATGGGACACAGGTTATACAACTGTATGTGATATCACAAGCTCAAATAGGCTCTGGGCTCTGGGGAGGCGGACCACATTCTGAGATAATCCGCTGTTATTTGATGAGAAAACAACTGCTGTGGATAAAGCAAGCCCGTAAGCGTTTTTTCCTTTTCTTTTTACCCTTGCTTTCAGGGCTAAGTAGTTCATCTGGGTGTGGTCAAAGTCCCACTTGGAGAGGTCCACGTCTACCTCGCCCAGGAAACTGTTCCTGCCAAAGGTGTCGTGATGCCAAACAGAGAGAATGAGCGTCTGGGTTCTGAGGTACTCCATGCGAACACGATACTGTAAAATGAAAATGTAATATAAGGACAGGGAAGAGCAAGCTGCTTTTGTTTGTTGATTATCATGCAAGCCTAGTATTTGGCATCACAGTGTGGGAAAGTGCCTTTGTTTGTTTAGTACTACGACATTATGGATTCTTACTCGGAGGATTTCGTTGAAAGTTGGATTTCGTGTCTTCTTTTTCACAGATGTTTTCCTCTTTCCCAAATGAGCTTTGTCAGGAAGCAGGTAGCTTTTGACATACCTTCAAAAGTAAAAAGATACACCCTCAGTATATAATACCATGTGGATGTAAATCTAGTCACAGTTACTGGAAAAAATTTACATTCTGACTTACATGCAAGAAAAGTTTACACATTTTCAGTGCTATAATAGTATATTGTTTACCCATCGGAGAAAAATACATTGAAAGTGTACCCTTCTTATGCAGTGGGTCCAGTCCTTGAAGCATGGAGATTGCAGTGTTTGTTTTTACCAATAGCGTGTTGTGCAATTAAATGTAATATCCTGGTTTCAGCCCTCATCACAGTATCCAAATGTGGTACCAGGTGGGCTCCCAGAGAAACAGATATTTATGCATTACCCAGGTTTTTGATCACACAATTTTATATGGGCCGTGTGTTTTGTAAGGTTGAGTTATGTAGAATAAAACAAAAAATAAAGGTAAACAAAGTAATGATGATCTAAATGCTGAAATAAAAGTGACATTCACCAGAGACAATGGCTTGTGCATGTGGAGAGAAACAGTGTTTGTGTTTGACTCTACAACTTAAACTTAACAGTTATTCATTTTACTAAATAAACAGTACATACAGTAAAGAAATATGATGATTGAATATTTCAAGTACAGTACTCACGGATCAGAACGGCCCCTCTTTGGGTCAACTGCCGCCAGGTCTTCGCACTTAGTCACAAAGATGTGAAACTCTCTGAGCTTCTGGACGTAGTTGATGGAGAACTGGATATTTCCCTGAACCTCCACATTCCCAAAATCCCCGCTGTACATGGTCATCACACTTCCACTCAGCTAGGAGCACACACAAACAAGTAGGCAAACATTTTACATCATCAATCATATCTGTAAAAATGTATTTAATAATGTATCTCCTGCAGATAAAAGTTAAGGACAAAGCTAATTGGTGTCGCTTTAAAGGGGAACTCCATTTTCCACATCTTAGGGAGGACCTACTACATTTATGAAATAAGTTGCGTGAAATTTGATTGCCACAAAGCATGTCACTCCTGGCAACGTTGGTTTAGACAGAAGACTTCAAGTTTGAATATGAAGAAGCTGTAGACCACTCCTCTTTTCTGCTTGAGGTTAGCAGCTTGAGGTTTTGATATACGTGCCCTCAGATCAGTATCTCCGAAGATACTGATCGAAGTCATGCCATTGTTCCAACGGCTCTTTATTTCAAAACCTCGATAGTAAAAGAAAATGTCCCTTTGGACCAAAAACCCAACCACCACCTTTATGCTGAAGGTCCATTGTTTCCAAGGCACAGTCGCAATAATTTCTTCTCTACTATAGCAAAGGCATTACCTGCCCTAGTCTGCCTCTGATTGGCTCTTAGCCTGACCTAACTCACTCATCACACCTAAACCTAACCAACGAAGGAAAAGAGTTTGACAGATTTTAACATGGGCCAAGGATGATGCTGATGACACATGAAGCAGACCCCCTTGAGGGAACAGCTGCTGCTAGCATAACACTACAGAATCTCCGAACAAACTATCAGCATCAAGGTTGCATTGTGGGCAATGTAGGCGACAGGTTACGTCAAGGACGAGCAATGAGTGGCATACAAAAAGATAATATTTCTCCTGCATCTATTATACTATAATATGATCTATTCATTTTTTTAACTGTCAACTCAACATTGAATAACACACCGAAATCGGTGGAGTATTCTTTTTGGGGTTGTGCCTGAAGCCCATTCTTTTAAAAAGCTGAACATGTGATACCACTCCTAACAAAAGACAAATAATAAGCTTAATGTCAATCTCTGACAAATACAATTTCATTTTGCAAGCCAACGATCAGTGTAAGAGAGCAGTGTTTAGCGTGCTCATGCATTAGTGTGAACATACAGAAGACAAAGACGACAAAGAGCTGCCCATCATTAGTCTTCCTGGTTGGTCCTCGCAGGTAGAATCAATGTCTCTGCCATCGTCCTGAAACACAGACGGCAGGCACAGAAAGCTTCGTGCACAGGGATGCAGAGCAGACTTTGACCTACTGGACTAAAACATGCAGGGGGGGGGTTACCTCCTTCTGTAAAAACGAAGGAACCGATTTGCTCATCTTCTTCAGATGCTTCGGATCCGAAAATAAGGATGGTGACGGCGACGGGATGGATGAAACTAAAGAATGGTTGATTAGAAAGCAGAAGATACAAATCTTGACTAATTTGCTTGCAAACATGTCCATAATGGAAAAGATCAGGCTTTTTTTTTTACCATTACTAATGCGTCTCATGTCAGCAGTTGGGTCTTGCCTTGTTTCTTGTCCTGTGAAAAACAAACCAAAGAAACCACAATCCCCCAAAATGATCTGCGTATATGGACAATCTGACTTGGAGGTTGAGGACATACTCACGTGGTGATAAAGACGTGTGTGCCGTGATGTCCTCCATACTTTTAGCAAGATTCTTCGGCCTTGCTTCTGCTCTCCGCAATGCTTTCCTCACAAGGTTCTGGCAGTCAACATCATTCTCACCTGCAGTACGTATTGGAGAGAAAAATCCACTTACAGGCTTCCAGTACGGGACGTTTTTCATGCTCGAGTTGGTTGATGAGTCTTTGTTTAAAGTTACCATTAGTAAAAATATGTGTAACGACTTTACATTGATCTAAATGTGAAGATTATTTTACTAAAGCAAGTTTATTGCTCACGTAACTTGATTGGCTATAAATTAATTACAGACCAGTGAGAACCTGGAACCAGCAACGTTTGGCATTTTTGCAGAAGATTTTTTATTTTCATTTGATTAATCTGCTAATCATTGCAGCTAATCAATACACACAAAATCTAAATATTTGTTGTAAAGTTAATGAATGTACAAAGTGTGAGAATCAAGGTATTCCTAGCAGCCAGGGTAGGACCTGAAGAATGATGCAGATAATGAATGGTGCTTTTATACTATAAAGTGTATAGTGTAATTTGTATGGCGATTACCTAAAATGTTTGGGTTGGATTCATCTGGTAAAGAAATGTTGGACATTTGCTCACATAAAATGCATAATAGCCAAATAATGGTGCCTCAAATGTGCAGTTCGGTGACAGTGTAAAACTGATGTTCATGTCTGAGGGTATATAGGTACAGCCTCTGCCTCAAAGCTTTTAAAATGACTGTGAAAGAAAGTTGACATGAAGCTGCTTGAGTTGTGGGTTTGTGAATTTTCTTTTTTTTATCTGTGTCAGTGAAGTAAGAGGAACATATTGCCTATCCCACAAATTAAACACAGGCAGCTGACTGCAGGCAGAAAGCATACAGAATACAGTATACAGAGCTTTGCTTCTGCCAACAAAGATAACTTGACACGGACATGATATCAAGGATACTGCTGGATACAACCCATAGTGATAATAATCATTCACAAGTCTGCAAACAGACACCAGGAGTTGGAATACTTAAAAAAAGCTTAACTTTTAAGACATTGTTTAACTACGTATGAAATTTCCTAAAAATGAGAAAATGCAACTGTAAATTTATGATGTTGATTATATAGGACATCTACATTGTTCATTCTCGACTTTTACAACATTTGATACGAGCTTTGTGAATTGTGTTATAATCTGATTTACTTGATTTCTTTCTTCCAAATGTAATATAATTATGTCTGTATTGTAATACTCTGCATCTTAACTTTTGATAAATAATAAATTAAACAGCTTAACTGATTATAAATAATTTAGAAAAACCTTAAAGATTTTTTTAAAATATGCCACTTATGTAAAATTCTGTTAATTTCAATAAATATTGTTTTTGCTTTTTTAATAGGCATCTTCTTGTTTTGTGGTTTTGTGAGGTAGTCTTAGAAAGTTTGAATTAAAAACTATATCTTTTCTATTTACATTGTAAAACATCACAGTCAAATTTCTATCTATATAAAATGTACTTATTTTCTTTCTCTCTCTGTCTCTCATGTCATACCATTTAATAAAACACTGTGATGCTCATTTGTATAACATTGTCTCTATAGAACAAAAAACTGTTGATTCATTCTGGACAATGTCTTGCTGGACACATGCATTTTTCTATATTTCTATGTGATCCTAACGTGCTCTTGGGACATCGCAAGAATCCAGCTGCCGCATAATAGTGTGAAATGAATTACATTGTGGTGTGTTGGCAGGCTTGTGAACATTACATCTTTATCCCTTGAGCTGACTTGGTATGTGCAAGCACATGTGTGTGTATGCTTTTTCAGGGGTGTTCACAAAGGTACTAAACTGTGGTAGTCACAGGTGATTCATGGAAAACCATACATTTCATAGTAATACCAAAAGAAAATCTCTGGCGCTGCCAATGCGTATTGCCCTGTTAATAAAAAAGTGAAGTTGGTGCTTACGGTTGGAACTGTTCCTCGAGTTGGACCAGGTTTCTGACGTGCTGCTCACAGATGATTCCTGACCTGCGTCTGAACTGCTGTAGTTTTCCCAAAGGGGCCGCTGACTTGCCTTGCTGCCCCCTCTACTGTAACGCTCCTCTAAGCTCTCCGGAGTGCTGGCACTCACCGGCCCATCCAGGTCAAATTCATACCCAGACTTTCCTCCTGGCGCCTCATCCGTCACAGCCGGGGGGAGAAAGGTGTGCGCACTGGTCTCGTCTGTGATGCCCAGGTAATGCCGGTAGTCTGCGGGAACATATGCCCGCGCATGTGGAGTCAAAGTCTCAGTTTCCTCAGCTGGTCTTCTTGGCGAGGCACCTTTTTCGGCGTTCTGCCTCTGCTTTCTGCTCTGAGAGTGGACAGGGCTTACATCCATTTTACGCTCTTTTTCATCAGGATCACTCAGAGAAAACATGCTAGTGGCACGACGCATGGAATTTCCACGACTGCTCGATCTGCTAAAGCTGTCTTTTCTGCTTGGCGAACGGATCTCTTTTCCTGATCTGCTTGGGGATTTGGGGGGTTTCTCCTCTCTATTAGCATCTTTGGAGCTCCTTCTGGACTCAGCTGTCGCATAATTGGGACGGTTGTTTTGGCCATCAATCACTACTCTTGACCCTGTCTGTCTGTCCTGAGGTAACTTTGATCGAATCGGAAGAGGTGGAGATGATTTCATGGAAGCAGGTCTTGGTTTCTCTGATACGCAGTAATTCTCAGGGTCACCACACTTTAACTCCTGAGATGAAAGCTGGACATTTATTAGCTCCTTCTTTTTGGGGCTCTTGGGTTTGTCGAAGGAAGATGATCCCTTAGTATCTGACTTGACCTCACCCCAGAATGCACGCAGATTACTAAATTGTGTTCGGTTTGTGCGTAGGGTAGGGGACAACTTGTCTATTGTCTGATTCAAATTAATGTGAGAAGAATTGTGATAATTTCTATCAGAGTGTTCGCCATCACTGCCTGAATCATTTCCAGTCATGTCCAATGATGTCAGATCGTACTCCGACTTTGTAAATCTTTTATTGAGTTTTGATTGATTTACACCACGACCAAGTTTAACATCACCAGGAGGTCTGGGTTTGCCGGAGTACATTGGAGGCTTTTTCCACTCCTGCTCCCAGAAAGACTTGAGCTGCTTTATCTTCTCTGCAGTGCTTTCTTGTTGTGGTTGACCTTGTCTGTTTGCGGGTGGGCTGTTCATTTTGTCTTTGTTAGACGTACCTTCCTTTCGTTTAGGAGACACGCTTGATTGCATGCTTTTATCCTCACTATCCCTAGTCTGTGTGTCTTTACTTGAACCTCTATGCATTTGTGTTTTAGGGGCGATTGGCTTATCACCTTGCTTATGGTTAACATATGGGCTGTTTATGGTCAAATGGAGCCTCTCAAAGTCTGGATCTGTATCCAGGTGAGACACAGGAATAGTATTCGACACTTTGTCTTGCACTGAGGTTGTTCTAGATTGGGAAATACTATCAGGTTGTGCACTGGACTGGATGGGTGTCCTTGGCTGCGGACTAATTCTGTTTACAGATAAAATCTCAGTGTCTGAACCTCTTCTGTCAGCTACTTGTGGACTGGCTGCTAACTGTAAATAATCAGAGGTGTATGTTGAGTCGTTTCTGTTCCTCTCGGCTGAAGTATTGATCACCATACTGTGTCCAGTATCTTTCTGCTGTTCTCTTGCATCCCCAGGATTTAAAGGAGACTGATCACAAATTCCCTTTCCGTTGTAAATTCCAGGCACAGTGGGCATATCAGGCGCTATGTGTGGTTTGTTTACTTTGTCCTTGTCTTTCTCAGCTGAGAGGTGACCAGGTTTTTGTCCTTTGTCGGCAGGAGAATTGCTGATAAGTATTTTATGTCCCATGTTGCTTTTCTCCCAGAATGACTTCAGATGAGAGACTTGGGCTGGTTGGCTTTCATCGTTATTATCTTTAAGTTCAAGTGACTGAATTCTTTCTCTGGTGTCCTTCTTCACCTCTTCTTGGGTTTCTTGTGTGTCTCTGTCTGTTCCTCTTAACTCTTTAGCCTCATTGGACTGTCTTTGTAGGTGATTTCTTCTCATTTGAAGAGGTTCATTCTTTGTGTCGCTTATAATATCCCCAGAATCTTTTCTAAATGAACCTTCGCCTTTTGATTTGTTTATTTCTGTATGTTTATCAAAGCTCTGCTTAGCCTTTGGACCATCTTCAGTCTTTGGCCAATCAATGCTGTCTGAGCTGCGGCTAAACCAGTCCAGCACCTTAGCGATGGAGTCCTCATCACTAGTGGGACTGGTGGTCTGAGAGGATAGTTGAAACGCGTGTTTTTGATTTGATTTCTTCTGGGCTTGCTGATCAGACTTATCAATAAAGTTGAGATCATAAGACACTGGGGGCTCTGGATCTGAAAAGAAAGGTATATAAAAGTATAGGTCTTAATGTAGTCAGAAAGCTACTGATGTCTGTGCCGCAGCAGTTTTGCCTTATCTCCCAGGGGCCCACCGCTTTTATTAACAGGACTAGAGTCAGCCATGCCAGCGGCACTTTGAAGCTGTACTTTAAAAAAAACGCTAATGTCAGAATGCTAACATGCTCACAATGACAATGCTAACACAATGATGTTGAGCGGTAAAATGTTTTATAATGTTTCCCAGATTCACAATCTTAGTTTAGTTTGTTATCATGCTACCATTTACCAATAAACACAGGTGAGGCTGATGTGAATATTAGTATCCTCTGAGGACTCACTTGATGCTGTAGTTTCATACACCAACAGTTGCTTTTGTATTCATTCTGTGGCCTTTTCAAGGAATAGACTTTACAAAAATAGTATTAATGTTTTATCCACAGCAGAATAAATAGAAGCAGGTACCTCAATGTCAAGATGTTTTAACAAAACAAATAGTCTTTCAGCCTGTATCACTCTCAAACCTGGGAAGAGGCTGTGTGTTCGGCCATATGTGTGACTGTGTGTCCGTGACTGTGTGTGGGTGCACCTCTGTTTTTATCCACAACTTATCTCACATTCTGCTGCATCCTACTGCAGCATATTTTGGTGCCCAGCATTGGCTTCATGCTCAAGGTCTTATCTCTTTTATATGCCATTGACTGCCTGATTACTCCACACCACTCTTATCTGAAGGGTCACAACATAATTTTGTCACCCAAAAGTCTGTTCTGTTTTTAATTTTCTTAGGATTACTGCAAATGTCCCCTCTTTAGACCTCCGAAAATCTAAGAAGAAAAGGTTACTCTGAAGTTGAATTGCACACAGCTCTCGTCACAAGTAGTTTGTTTCATTTTAAGACCAAAGGTGAGGAACTACTGCCTCAGTTGTAATTTGATAACATACTTTTAACTACAGTAAGTATATTCCTTGGACCCAAACTCACCCATAGTGCTTTGGGGCAGACTCAGATCTTCCCGCCTCATGGCTGTACCCACACTGCTATTGTTTTCTCTGTTTGAATTCTGAATGCTGGCAGTGTGCAGGACGCCATCATCATCTCGTTCACGGCTCTGCTGTAGGATCTCTCTGTCAGTGGATGCATCGCTCCAGGTGTATGTGGCAAGTCTGAAATTATGCAGGTTGTGAGTTGCAGTGAAAGGAGGAGAGAGCTTAATTAAAAATGTTGGGCTCAGAGTTCAGGACTTGTCCACTGACCTGTCTTCTGTTATGGAAGATGGGTTTCTTTCTCTCTTCAGACTGGAATTAGACGAAAGCTGAGATACATCACAGAGTGGCTGCTGGGAGTTTTCATCTAGAGGTTTGGATGGCTGAACTGAATGAGATACTTGATAAGAAACAACACTTTTCGGAGGTATTTCATCTTGGCTCTTCAGGTCGGACTGGTTCGAGTTCTCACTGGACCCTCGCTTTAGGCTGTGTCTTGGGGTGGGAACAATCCTCGCTGTCTCTCCCAGAGCGTCTGACGCCGGGCCGATGCTTTCTGACTGACTGGAGCTACGTCTTGATCGAAATGTCCTCTTCTTTGGCACTGGCCTGAAGCCTACAGAAGAGCCCTCTGATGTGAGGGAGCCCGCTGAAGTCTGACTGCTCTCTGCTGGGTGGTTCTTCAGGGGAGATATGGGCTCTGTGGGAAACAACAGAAGAAAGGCTCAGTATAGATTATGCTTCAACATTGGTCTGCTAACGCTTTGCACATTGATTGTTGTGTATTGTGGTCAATCTGTATTTCAGAACACCACAAAAGTGTTTTAAGTTTCAGTTCAAACCTGTTTCAGATGACTCCTGGTCCCGACTGGTTGACATGTCATCATTATTTCCAGGTGGCTCAACAACAATAAGGGAAGCACGGTTGAAAGGGTTGTGCCTTGGCTTAAAGGGAAATTACCATAATTAATGTTTGACATTACAAAATGTGCAATTTTTTTGTGACATGGTTGCAACAAAACCGTCACAGAAAAAAGCAGATCTGTTTTGTAACAGTCATTCTTACCGTTCTCGGAGAGCGGACCGCTGAATTTAGATTCTCTTTTTCTGCATCGCTGTGGAAAAAATAATTAAAATATTAAGTCAGGAAAGGGAAACTTAAAGGAAATACAAGCACTGTAAAGCATTATATCCATTCATCCATTTTCATCCGCTTATCCGGGGTCGGGTCGCGGAGGCAGCAGGTCAAGCAGGCTGACCCAGGCTTCTCTCTCGCCCGCAACATCTACCAGCTCATGGGGGATCCCGAGGGGATCCCGAGGCGTTCCCAGGCCAGCTGGGAGATATAATCCCTCCAGCGTGTCCTGGGTCTTCCCCGGGGCCTCCTACCAGTTGGACGTGCCTGGAAAACCTCTAAAGGGAGGCGTCCTGGAGGCATCTTAATTAGATGCCCGAACCACCTCAGCTGACTCCTTTCGACACGAAGGAGTAGCGGCTCGACTTCAAGCTCCCTCCTGATGTCCGAGCTCCTTACCTTATCCCTAAGGCTGAGCCCGGCCACTCTACGGAGGAAACTCATTTCTCCCCCTTGTATCCGAGACCTCGTTCTTTCGGTCACGACTCAAAGTTCGTGACCATAGGTGAGTGTTGGGACGTAGACCAACCAGTAAATTGAGAGCTTCGCCTTCCGGCTCAGCTCCTTCTTCACCAAGACGGCCCGGTGCAACGCCTGCTTTACTGCTGAAAGTCACGAACAGGACAAACACCCACCGGGAACGTATCTGACTTACTGCCGAGGATACGAACACAGCTCCTACTGCAGGCGTACAGAGACCGGATAGCCCGTTGCAACGGGTCCGGCACACCATACTCCCGCAGCACCCCCCACAAAAAGCCCTGAGGGATTGGGAAAACTCCCAGGACCCCTCCAGTATCCTTGCGAGGGTAAAGAGCTGGTCCACTGTTCCACAGCCAGAACGACACCCGCACTGTTCTTCCTGAATCTGAGGTTCAACAAACATTCGGAGCCTCCCTTCCAGCACCCTGGCATAAGCTTTTCCTGGGAAGCTGAGTAGTGTGATACCCCGATAGTTCGAGCACACTCTCCGGTCCCCCTTCTTAAAGATGGGAACCACCACCCTGGTCTACCAGTCCATGGGCACTGTTCCCAACCCCCAGGTCACGGCCACGAAAAAACTACATTGAGCAGCCACCCTGTGGACCCACCACCCGCAGGGTCAGACATCGGGGTCGGGTGCTAAACAGAACAGGTGGCGGGTCGGGCAGGGGGCCTGGGAGAGCCGATCGCCAGCGACATAGACTAGCTCTAGGGACGTGGAACGTCACCTCGCTAGCGGGGAAGGAGCCGGAGCTGGTGAGGGAGGTGGAGCGTTACCAGCTAGATATAGTTGGGCTCACCTCCACGCACAGCGCTGGCTCTGGAACCAAACTCCTGGAGAAGGGTTGGACTCTGTTCTTTTCTGGAGTCGCGCAGGGTGAGAGGCGCCGGGCGGGAGTGAGGATACTCACGAGTCCCCGGCTGAGCGCCGCCGTGTTGGAGTTTTCCCCGGAGAACGAGAGGGTCGCCTCCCTGCGCCTACGGGTTGCGGGGAGTAAGGCTCTGACTGTTGTTTGTGCTTATGCACCAAACAGCATTTCGGAGTATCCGGCCTTCTTGGAGTCGGTCGCCTGCCGACTCTATAGTTCTCCTGGGAGACTTCAACGCTTACGTGGGCGATGATAGAGAAACCTGGCGGGGAGTGATTGGGAGGAATGGCTTGGCTGATCTGAACCCGAGCGGTGTTTTGTTGTTGGACTACTGTGCTAGCCATAGTTTGTCCATAACAAACACCATGTTTGAGCATAAGGTGGCTCATAAGTGTACCTGGTACCAGAACACCTTAGGCTGACTCATAAATAACGCTGGCAACAGAGAGAAAGAACTCTACCCAACCTAATCAAGCAGGTTTTGTTAATAGAAAGTAAGAGAGCTTCTGATAAGATCTGGCATTCTGGGGCTGAATAAAAGGATTCGTATTACGGGAAAGCAAAAATGTAATTGATTGATTGCATTTAGAAATGCATGTGATGAAACAGGAATTACACTGCAAAAACTACAGTAGAACTATCAGGCTACAAACAGAGTTAGAACATGTTGAATACAAATTGTCCTCCACTGGAGTAAGATGCACACTGTTACTTTGACAGCAACAAAATCCCCTACTAACAGGATAGATAGGAACATCCTGATCCTTTTGGTCAAATTTAATTCCAGAAATAACAACCCCAGTAACATAAACAGAAACCTCTCAGTCAGTGTCATTATGCTGAGAGCTCTACTGAGTTATTAATCCCTTAATACGTCGAACCACATCCAGCAGGGTTGTGAGCAGTATCTGCTGCTGGGCTATAAAACATATTCCCAGTCAGCACCACCTATGTTTGCACAGGCTTAGTCACAACACACACACACACACACACACACACACACACACACACACACACACACACGGAGATACTGTATACACAGACAAAGTGAGAAAGCGAGAGAGAGGAGTTGCTCTCGTTATTTCATGGAATCTGAAGACCAAAATTGAAGAGGTTAAAGAAAGACAGATCAGTAAATCTATGAATAAGAAAGAAGTGTGTACTTGATCTCCTGTGGCTGCAGTGCTTCTAAACTTCTGGCTGGTTTTGGTGGAGCGCCGATGTATGAACCTCGACTGCTGGGTGTCTTGGCTCTTTCAATTCTGAGAGAACCGTCTGCAACAGAAAGGAGCTCAAATATAACAACAATCTAAATATTCTGTTGTAAAATGAAATGATGCATTATGTTGATGTTTACGTTGAGTTCTTTCCGAGCCCCATTTTTGACCCCGGCACTCTTAAATGCTACTTGCAAAGTAAACTTTTGAGGGAAACCACAGATATCAAAAATCTGCACCCAAGGATACATTTTTGCTTGGGGAAAAAACGTTTAAATCCATTATTTTCCTAACTGTGTCACTTCACTCTGATCTTCTCTTCTGTAATATACACTAAGTCCCCTGTGTAGGCATTGTCAGAGAGCGGCGTAGAAAGGTTGGATTTAAACTTTGGTTTCGCCCCGGTGAAACATTGTTTCCTTCAAGGCAGACAGAAGGCATCTAAGTGATTGTGAAAATACCGTACCTCTGAAGATATGCTGCTGGATAAAAAAAAAGTCCGGAGAGCTGAGGTCACAAATGGAGCTATAACATGTGCTTTTAAACAAGCCCTTTGTCAACAGTGTAGAAGGAACACACCTAAACTAGCATTCCTCTGTTTCATGGAGGCCAGGATGATCTCCGAGCCGTGGATCTTGTCCATGTGTCTGCGAGACTTGGCCTCATAAAACCACTCTCCGGTTCGGTACTTCAGCTCGGTGTCCGGCTGTGACTCACTGTCAGGTATTTTATCCAGTTTCCTGGAAGAGAAACACAAAGGAGACAAGTACAAATGCAAAGTCTAGAGGCTTTTTCTCTACAGTCATTCATTGTTTATTTATGCAATATGGTAATCCTAGTTGAGTGGCATTTCTCAATGCATGTTTTTAATAATGCACAGCTTTTTTTATCTCCTGAGGCACTTTATGAACTCAGTTTAAGAAGGTGAAATGTTCACTCCGCTTCACTGCAATTACAGTAGCACATGATTTATCTCAAGGAAAGAATTCGGAAAACATTCCTATCAAGTTCAAATTGAATCAAAGAGGAAACCGCTCATCTTTCCTCTTGATGGAGAAACACAGCGGTCATGTGAAAAAAGGGCAGCACATTATTACGGCTGTCGGCTTAATCCTTTTACAGCGGACTGGCAAAGACACAGTGAGCATTCAGCCTCCTGCTGATAAAAGAAAAGAAGTTGGCCGGTCAAATCCTTTAATTCACAATGAAAAGCACCTTGTTTCATTATATTATTGACTCATGTAAATTAATTAAAATACATCTTCAAAGAGGACTGTTCTGTTTATTATTTACATGCACGACTGTATTTTTTATTTTTAAGGAAAATAGAGGTTTCTCCTTTTTGTTCTGCACATGGAGGGATCAGAAAAGATACTGGGCCTTTTGTTTGTCTTACCTAGCCTTGCATATACACTGAGAGGAATGCTTGACCCCTCCCAAAGGTTCAATGGAGAGCTTACCAGCTGATTTTAAATGTTTTTTTCTGAAAGGAAGCAGTATGAGGCATCACGCTCTTCACAGTTGAGGTGTCTCTCATCATTGAGGCCTTTAAGGGTTTCTATTCTTGTCTGTCAGAGCAGCATGACCCTCTTCCATGTGTGGACTTCATCTCGGCTTTAATCTAATTGCCCATCTCACATGGAGGATTCTCAGCAATGGCGTCTGTGTCCGGCCAAGCTGTTATCGTGTTATTCCATTTTGACCAGACAAGTATTATTTTGACTGTCCCACAAAGGCCTCTCACAAAACTGGCGATAGAAGGAGTAATTATGTAATCATTAAAATTGCATTAGCTGAATAACATGACATTAGTTTAAATGCTGGCCAAAACATTTCTGGTCAAATGAAATAGCCCGAGTGGGATGCCATTGTCATCTGAAGCATTTACCACATTAGAAAGAAATCCAAGGTTCTAAGATGCTTATTTCTTTTTGCCTGATTTCTTTCTACCTGATTCTCTCCTCCTCAGCCTTCTTCAGTTCGGTGTCCCTCCTCAGCACCGTCATTATCACCCCTTGCTCTTCCTCCGTCAGGTAGCTCAGATCAATCATGGCTCCTCCTCCTACTTCCCTCAGCCTGCAGGTGTGGAAACGCTCAGCAAGCAGGGAGCAATCAGCTGGGTCTGTCACTGTCAGGCAAAGGCAACAAACCCCCATTGTCACATCAAGTTGTGTCTTTGTTCCAATAGTTCAAAACCTTGCTAATGTCCAGTAAATATGTTTGTAAATGGTGTGAATTACATGACAGTTTGGTGAGTTGTTTCTAAAAAAAACAAGTGATCAAAACCACAGCATGTCATTCTTACACAACCACTACAGTGACTTTCATACAACAGGCTTCTAATTAAGGCTGGAGAATGCAGCGGCCCCAAATAATTATATTTAAATAGAAACAACTGCGACACTTGGACCTGTTCCAACAATAACACCTATTGATTGAAAAGTGACCTGTTAAACACTGAAGCATCTGAAACAATGGTGTAAAGTAACTAAGTAGATTCCCTCAAGAACAAATACAAGTACAATTTTGAGATACTTTATTTAAGTAGGCAACACCCATTTTGTCTATCTTTATACTTCTACTTTATTACAATTCAGCGGGAATCATTGTAAACTACCATAATCCCTTTTGATACTTTACGTATATCACTACGTTTACACCACACGCCTCTTATGTGCTCCTTTTGCTTGTTTATTTAAGGAACTCTTTGTTGACACATCAAGTAATTATATACACACACACACTGACTGTCTTGCCACACTCACGTTGCTACTTTGACTTTGTTATAAAGTACTGATACAATAACTTGTAAAATGATACAATGTCTTGGTCCAACATATCTCTGTGCAGTTCCAGATTTTGAGATAAAAGCGAACAAGCTGCAGGACGCTGCTGGGGAGGCTTTCTTGTCCACATCAACGAAGAGAAGAGCACTTCTTGCTTGTTGCTAAGATATTTATTTGATTACAACGTATTGATTTTCTGCACATCAATTGTACCTTCCATCTAAGCAATCAACCATTTTTTTTATGTATTCATGTTTACAAGTTGTTTGCTCTGTTTGGCAAGCTACATTGATTTTTAAATGATGTTTCTTCTAGTGCAATTTGTAATTCCTCCCTTAAATTATAAGCTATATAGTTAGACTTCTTTTAATAGAGTTTCTAGCAATGCATTGTCAAAAGAAACAGAAACAGTAAAATCAGGCCACCGATAACATTTTAGTTTATGTCTCTCCTTTAAAATGCTAGCAAACGTTTGTAAAGAATAAATAAACAAATAACTTCAGTTGTCTTTTCATGAGTCAGAGTGTGTCGCCTACCTTACAGGACGTCTGCAGGCTTGTCACAAAGAGCGACACTGACTCCCATCCTGATGAGTCGGTTAACAAAAGAAACAGGTGGTGTGGAAATGTTTGCCTCCTACAAAGATCTGCTGCTGCTGGATGTGCTGCCTGGTCAGGAGCCGAGGAGAGAGGGATGGACTCTGTGTGTGTGTGTGTGTGTGTGTGTGTGTGTGTGTGTGTGTGTGTGTGTGTGCATAGGGAGGACCTGACATGTACCGCCAGCTGAGTAGTTACTTTGTTCGCGATGTCATCTGAGCTGTAATGGCAGGTGGTGTCCAACAGGTGTCCTCAGTTTCCCCACTACGGCCTATGTTTGGCATCGTCAGTGTGTTTGACAAAGAGGTGTGGAGAGGCCAGAGGAACCGGAGGTGTTTCAAACAGCAATAACATGTTCACAATGCAAATAATCTGACATTTGAAGCCCTTTAAAGAGTTTGCAATATACCGACAAGCGCGGCCCTGATGTGACTCCAGGTTGTTCTCTTCTGCTCTTCTGGTTAGTTGACGATCAGCCCAGAGAGAAGAAAAAAAAACAGCTGGAAACCAGACTGTGGCTGAAGCTGGGGAATCCTCTCTGGTAATATGCTGGTGACCTACTTGTAAACGGATGAACACCATGAGGGACACCCCCCTTCTAAAGCCTTCTTAAGAGATGTTTATCTACTGGATGAGTAAACCATGGGTTATGCATATTTGTTTTACTTGTGACCCAATAACATGTCATTGTGTGTATAGACCTGTCATGGCCTTTGTCTGGCATTCAATAGCAGAAAAGTGCCTTCTATGCAGTACCAGGTATTTACAGCATCTTAAATGAGTAATAGTCTAATCTCACAGGTTCATAATGTATCCGAATGTTTGCAGTTCAAATTCAATAGATATAAAATTCACCTTGAATAAAGAAATAAAAGTAATGTACAACAGTTTGTGGAAGCTGCTCTTTATTTGTAAAAGAAAGAAAAGATGTCAGTCATTGTCTGCTACACGTTCTAATTACATAAAGAAAATATCTGCGGAGACAAACGCAGAGAATATCCTGAATCAAACTTAGGTAGAGTCAAATTTGATTGAATTGCTTTCATATTTCATACATCTTTCACTTTTGTAACTCAAAGAACAGTCAGTGTTTATATACATGAAGCACCGATCAACAGTGCTCCTCCACGCCCCCCTGGTCCTCTGGATCGTTTTATACAATTCATTTACATCAAATCTGTGACCCTTTCCCCCGTTAGCGTAGCGACAGCTAACCAACAAGCAGACACCCTCCGCCGCCTCAACCCCCTCCCACTCCCGCTGAGGAACTGTCGTGTGGAAAGATGTGTGCAACATGAAGACAACTCTTCCACATTCAGAGTAAAGGCAGCCTTGAATACGGTCAGTGAGTCAACGGCATGCCAAGCTTAAAGCGAATGGAGCCCCCCACCCGGTGTGACGCTTCAGATTCGTGGATGAAGTGTTTCTCAACTAGACAGGAAACTGATCCATTGCAAAAAAACCTAGGCACAGAACCGACTATATACTGCTAACTGACTCGTACTCTAGCCCCTGCACTTTAAGTACAATGGGGATTGTGAAATCTTTCCTCTAGTAAAAAAGTTTCTTAACACAAAACTCGTAGAATATTTAGTGCTCTATCATTCCGCTTAATAGGTGTAATTTATATAATAGCTATTCTTAACTCTACCTCTCAATGATAGTCTGAGATCCTTGTTTAATGCTGAAGCACTCCCACAGGTGTTCAATGTACTGTAGATTTTACATTATTTTCTTCCTCCCAATCTTAAACCAATAATCATAAATAAATACAAACAACACACAAGGAATGTCTACTGTAAACACTGTAAAAAAGACAAAAACTAAACAGGTGTAAACGCCGTTAGCATCACTACTTAGTGACAGTTAAATAACTGTAGGGAGTGGATGACTGATGATCGGATCAAGAAAGGGAGGGAACGCTCTCCTTGTCTCCTTCCACCCCTCCCCCGCTGAACATCAAGCCTTTACATCCAACCACAGCATTTCCAAATACATAACATCAAAGTTTCTCAGCGCCCATATCAATCTTCACAGAGTACACTGTAAAATGGATAAGGACTCCTCTTTTAAGGGGGTTTAGACGGCAGCATCGCTCCACGTCTCGGACAAGTTACAGAATAATAGGTGTGAGCTATCGCCAAACGTCGTTTGGACATGGTTACCATGGTTTCTGACAGTCGCCGCACCATTGTGATCTCGTGTCTGTATTTGGGGGGGTGTGAATGTTTCTCCGAGGAGTTAGACTGCAACGAGGACAAAGCTTTGCTGCAAAGTGCTTCATCTTCCGAGAGACACTTTTCTTCAAGTTACATGAACTGCATCTGCAAGAAAGGCGACAGGCTTCGTTAATGAAAGGCTCACGGGAGGAGAAACAAGGACTCCGTCTAATTGACTGTTCCTTAAACTCTTTCCCAGAAGCCATCGCAGCCATAACAAGGCAGCTTTGAATTTATCTTGCTGGGTGTTCATGTGCAGGTTGTTTTCCTTCCTCTGACCTTCCTCGTCGTACTCTCAGGACTAACTGGAGAGTAGAAAGGACCTCGGTCTGTCTGCCACCATCGTTTGACTAGTTCAGTACTTGTTAACTTCTAACTCTGACATAACAATGGCTGCTGCTCCGACCATACAGCCATGTGGATTTAAAAGGGAATGTCCGTTCTACTATTATTCTATTTCTATGAGCTAAATGCTGCAACACAAACAAAGGTGTCTCTTATTACATCGACCATCAACTGAGGATGCAGAATTCCCCGCGGGATCTGTTCGTCGTTTCATAGTTTTGAATATTAACCTGAATTTCGATGTCAAAATAGCCATCTTTATCATTATGAACTGCATATGTGCAACGTGAGAGCAAAAAACTTTCCAGGAACTTGCAAGGACAGAGCTTAGCGAACAAGCAATTAGGTAAATTCAGCAATGGATACAAAATTCACAGGAAACAGGTTCAAACAATCAATGATGACAGTGGAGGACAAAAGGGTCAGAATGAGTCTGGCTATGTTAAAGATGCAGCACATCTGTCAAAACAAGCAAGAAATCCAAGCAAGGAAGGTCAAACTATAACAAAATTAATGAGCAATACACAGCATCTAATTACAGTGCCTTGTGAAAGTATTCGGCCCCCTTGCCCCTTTGCGACCTTTTGCCACATTTCAGGCTTCAAACATAAAGATATAAAACTCTATTTTTTTGTGAAGAATCAACAACAAGTGATACACAATCATGAAATGGAACGACATTTATTGGATATTTCAAACTTTTTTAACAAATCAAAAACTGGAAAATTGGGCGTGCAAAATTATTCAGCCCCCTTAAGTTAATACTTTGTAGCGCCACCTTTAGCTGCGATTACAGCTGTAAGTCGCTTGGGGTATGTCTCTATCAGTTTTGCACATCGAGAGACTGAAATTTTTGCCCATTCCTCCTTGCAAAACAGCTCGAGCTCAGTGAGGTTGGATGGAGAGCATTTGTGAACAGCAGTTTTCAGTTCTTTCCACAGATTCTCGATTGGATTCAGGTCTGGACTTTGACTTGGCCATTCTAACACCTGGATATGTTTATTTTTGAACCATTCCATTGTAGATTTTGCTTTATGCTTTGGATCATTGTCTTGTTGGAAGACAAATCTCCGTCCCAGTCTCAGGTCTTTTGCAGACTCCATCAGGTTTTCTTCCAGAATGGTCCTGTATTTGGCTCCATCCATCTTCCCATCAATTTTAACCATCTTCCCTGTCCCTGCTGAAGAAAAGCAGGCCCAAACCATGATGCTGCCACCACCATGTTTGACAGTGGGGATGGTGTGTTCAGGGTGATGAGCTGTGTTGCTTTTACGCCAAACATAACGTTTTGCATTGTTGCCAAAAAGTTCAATTTTGGTTTCATCTGACCAGAGCACCTTCTTCCACATGTTTGGTGTGTCTCCCAGGTGGCTTGTGGCAAACTTTAAATGACACTTTTTATGGATATCTTTAAGAAATGGCTTTCTTCTTGCCACTCTTCCATAAAGGCCAGATTTGTGCAGTATACGACTGATTGTTGTCCTATGGACAGAGTCTCCCACCTCAGCTGTAGATCTCTGCAGTTCATCCAGAGTGATCATGGGCCTCTTGGCTGCATCTCTGATCAGTCTTCTCCTTGTATGAGCTGAAAGTTTAGAGGGACGGCCAGGTCTTGGTAGATTTGCAGTGGTCTGATACTCCTTCCATTTCAATATTATCGCTTGCACAGTGCTCCTTGGGATGTTTAAAGCTTGGGAAATCTTTTTGTATCCAAATCCGGCTTTAAACTTCTTCACAACAGTATCTCGGACCTGCCTGGTGTGTTCCTTGTTCTTCATGATGCTCTCTGCGCTTTAAACGGACCTCTGAGACTATCACAGTGCTGGTGCATTTATACGGAGACTTGATTACACACAGGTGGATTGTATTTATCATCATTAGTCATTTAGGTCAACATTGGATCATTCAGAGATCCTCACTGAACTTCTGGAGAGAGTTTGCTGCACTGAAAGTAAAGGGGCTGAATAATTTTGCACGCCCAATTTTCCAGTTTTTGATTTGTTAAAAAAGTTTGAAATATCCAATAAATGTCGTTCCACTTCATGATTGTGTCCCACTTGTTGTTGATTCTTCACAAAAAAATAGAGTTTTATATCTTTATGTTTGAAGCCTGAAATGTGGCAAAAGGTCGCAAAGTTCAAGGGGGCCGAATACTTTCACAAGGCACTGTATATAATGAAGGCATCAAATATGTAAAGGTAATAAAGAAACAAGAAGGGTGTTAGCACTGGGTATGCAACACATGCAGGTGCACCCGCTAGCAAAGAGCATGCTGTACCTAAAGAGATGCTCTACAAGAAATCCTTGAGAGAGAGGTGTGCAAATGGGTCCTGTCCAGGGGCTCGGAGAGGACTCTGGCTGGAAGGACTAGAGGCTGCGGAGGGCTATTTCAGGAAGAAATACAGGAAGTAGGAGGACCAGAGGAGAAGTCAGACAGTCAGTACAGAGACTGAAGGAGGGATGAGATTAGTTTGGAGAGGCTGTGATGTATGAAAGAAGGGTTAATAAAAAAGGAGTTGTTTGGGGGAGGGAGTCAAGACAAGGGAGATGATTCACAGTTTTGTCCATTTCAGCTCATGAGAGTGAAGGGTCCTTTGTTAAAACTGTCATCATCTTCAGCAGTATTCACACCGACGACAACGCTTACACAGTGACTAATTACGGTACACGTCACAGCACAATGAATACACCTATTTACCCAACCTCATAACTGAGCAAATAGATACTGACTTCATTGTGCATCAGCTCGGTGGCGTTGTCAGACTGCTGCACACCCACCTGAGCACTAGACACAGAGCCGAAGGGGTTGGGGGGCCTCATCACAGGCTGGGAGTACATCATGGTGGGTGGATTCATCATCCCCATCGAGCCCATTGGTGGAGGCTGCAGGGTGTTGCACAGAGATGAGAGACATCATTTCAGTGATTGTGGATTTAGGTCAATTGTTCTACAAATGTAATGCCACTCTGTGTTGAGTTTCTATGTGTAAGGATTATTTTCATTCTCATTTTTGAGATGTATTGTTTAACCATTTGGTCTGTAATATAATGTAACATAATATA
Organism: Cottus gobio; assembly: GCA_023566465.1. Classification (NCBI taxonomy): domain Eukaryota; kingdom Metazoa; phylum Chordata; class Actinopteri; order Perciformes; family Cottidae; genus Cottus; species Cottus gobio. Next base: position 13,334,718 of record CM042220.1, read on the forward strand.
ATATAATATAATCTCTCAGAGCCCAAGATAACATATTTAAATTACTTGTTTTGTCTTAAACCCAATGATATTCAGTGTAAAATGGATGGCAAAGAAAAAATAATTATTTATCTGTGAATTTAGAATTGTGTATTGGCCACTAGGGGGCACCACTCTCAAATGTATTTAACTCAAACTACACACGCTGCCTTTTTAATCAGCATCATAGATCACTAAAAGTCTCAAGACCAGAGCTAAAGAATATGTTTACCTTTCCAAATAAAAAAATATATATATAATTAAGACAACCTTGTGCCAGCCAGTAAGATAAAAATATATATTAATAAATAATAATAATATAGTTTAGTTTGCTTTAAATAAAAACATATTGAGAATCCTCCACCCTTCATTGTATTTATAAAACATAATATTCATGAGAGCAAAACAACGGCTCACTTAACCCAGTTTAAGTGCATTCAATACATTTTCTAAATAAAAAGGAGAAGGTAAAACAACTAAAAGGTATTTATCTGAAATTAACTGTTTTAGCAACATTCATAATGTAATATCCACTTCATTTTTGTTAAAAATAGATTAGGACTGAACATGAGCTAGACTATACACTGATATTCGTCGTCATACTGACCATGCCATATCCCATCATGCCTGTGGGTGTGGTAGCAGGGAAAGCCATGACTGACGATGGCTGAAGAGACACAAACAGGTCAGTAAGAACACAAATGACCTCCAAAACAATAGCAAAGCAGCACACCATTATTATTATAAACTTAGACAGAAATATAAAAGGAACCGAAATGTGTCAAACTCTGTGCGTCACCATGGAAACGGGGTTCCATGTCGTGCTCGGCGCTGCTTTGGGCTGCCAGTTGGTGCCGCCGGTCATCCTCTTCTCCCCCGGCTGGCTCCAGTGCATGTCACTGCAGATTAAGACAGTTGATGTTAGCACCAGCTTGTGACTGCCCTGAAAGCACAAAGCTGCTGCTGTTTCTGTGTGTGTGTGTGTGTGGTGTGTGTGTGTGTGTGTGAAAGCCACAGAGCGCTGATGCGTCACTTACTTTTTCATAGTACCGTTCCCAATGCCGAGGTCTAAAAAAAATAAAAATGTATAGGTGTTAGCTGCCTATCTGCACATATTTTGTCCTTTTTGAGCACTAATGAACATGAGCTTTAATTTGTGCAGCTGAAGGGCAAAGCAGCACACTCACTGCCGCAAAGGTTGGCCAGGGAGGAGTCAAGGTCGTCTGACACCAGCTTGTCTGGCAGCTGACCGGGCGCCTGGTTGGAGCCGGCAAGAGTCGGTTTCAGGATGCCCCCAGAAATATCTGACCAGACATAGAGAGATAATAAACCTATTTAAGGAACTCTGTATTTTGTCAGCAGTAGTTATACAATAAAAATTATGGAAATATGTCCAGGATTATATTTGTATGTTTTATGTTATGGTATGTTTTATTGTATTGCATTATCTTTTATGCATTTGTTGCATTCACTAGATAACCAACAGTGACATGAGATAGGAAATGAGGAGGGAGTTTCAGTGCACAGTCTTCTGCTGCGTTAACTTGAAAACATTAATGCTACACTGCAAAAACATAAGTTTTAATAAGTAAAGTGGTCTAATTTTCCTTCTTCAAGACCTAACTTTTATTAAAACCTAAAAGAAATTTGATAGAGGGAAAAAAAACATATGCACTCCCTGTTTTCTTCAAGAAATTACTGAGATTTTGAGGACAGAATAGGCAGAAGAGCCAAAATGGTTGGCTCTTACATTACATTAATTTGGCTTTTGCCTAAAATGCCTGACAATAAGGGCATTTAAACTCAGAAGGAACAAAATGCAATGTTCCAAAAACGAAAGTGTTTAGAGAGCAACTTTGCAAGTGCTAAGAGTTTATTTCATTATTTTTAAAGGAAATGAGACATATTACACACTTTACCATGAGGCGACAAGTTGTAAAAAAAAAAAAAAGCTCTGTTAGCAATATTCTGAGATCATTATTGATTCAACAATAAACTAAATAACAATGGATTTAGAGATTAGTCAGCATTAAATGGGGACATTATCTACTCGGCTGTTTGCAGAATCTGATAGAGGTGGTAAAAATAGGGCGGGGAGGACTACTTGTACTTCGACCTATGAGACAGTGTTGCAGGTGTGTCAGCCGTATCTCACGTCAGGATAAGATACAGCGGTCTGAAACAAACTCTCATACTTACTGTTGTGTACCTCTCGGTGGTATTTCACCATAAAAGCACTGGGCCATATTCATTTGTTTCAATGTTTGACTTGTTTTCTGCATTACCCTTTTTTCCTTTTTCTCAGCTGAGTGACTTTTATTTGATGTAGTTCCTTATCAAACATTGGAACAAGGCTGACCTTTGATTATTCATTTGCACATAACATACCACGTATACTGCACTAAAACACAGAAACATATTGCACAGGTGTCAAATGTTCACTTTTATGTAAATCCAGAATCTTTACCATCAGAATTGAGGCTGTTGCTTCCTGCGGCTTTGGCTCCAAAAACGGACTCAAAGTCCACTTGCAGTCCCCCTGCTGACTGCTGTGGAGGGCCCTGTGGTGTCGAGTATCCTTCATTACAGATAAAAGAGAAGACAGTTGCAGTTACAGAAGTTACATGAGCTCAAAACTGACCACCGCTTGGACTTTTATGTTCTGCACTGGCCCTTGTAAGTACAGTGGTTGTATATCAATCACTGGTTAATGTAGCGGAGAGCTGAATACCAGCGCTTCTCTTCCTACAGAACAGAAAACTAGCATCGATCTAGTACCTCTGAATAGACCTGCTACAGTAGAGGGCTCAGTGGGGAGATGCTGGGCAATGGACACTGGACCACAGAAGGAGTCTGACAGGCCACAGGAAGCAAGATGAGGAAGACAAAGAGAGAGAGGAAGAGGAAAAAGAAGAAGAAGAAGAGCAAAAGGCGTTTCAAGGCCGAGCAACAGTGACAGGTTGGAAATGACAGCAATACAGGCAGGAAGAAGACAGCTAACATGTCTAACAATTTTGTAGTTGTTCAATTTTGTGTGTTTTAAGTCAAGTTAAAGAGATGTAGGATAAAATAGTGCAGAACAGTATTGTGGCAACCAAAGGAAGGGATTAAAGGAATAGTATGACATTTTTGGAGATATGCTTATTGGCTTTATTACCGAAAGTTAGAGGAGAAGATCAATACCAATCATTAAGCTACAGCCAGCAGCTAGTTAGCTTAGCATAAAGACTGGAAACAGGCGGAAACAGCTAGCCTAGCTCACTCCAAAGGTTTAAAATAAAGCCATTTGATTGGCTGTATGGAGACTGTAATCAAACTAATACATGCACAAATAGGGGGGGCGCCACTATGAAACCAATAAATGTGAAATTCTCCCTTTTTGGTTTCAGGTTTTTTACAGAGCAGATATTTATGAAGGAGTAGAAAATAACCAACAGATATGATTGTTATCAATCTTCTCATCCAACTAGGCAAACCAGCAAATAACTGTATTTTTACGACCACATTTCTACAATACATATCAAAATAAGAGCCCTGGGGGTATTGCATAGGATCCTATGTTTGCCAGGGCTCAGGAAACATAGGCTGAGATGGTGATCCATCATAGTACCTGAGATGGAGTGTTCTATCCGCACTGTGCGTTTGTAATTGGTTGAAACGGATGAGTTTGTGTCAATAAAGGGATTGTAACGATCTGGAGAATCAAAAATAAGGTTGGTAAAAGTAGTACAGGTATCAACTTAAAAAGCTCTACGGCATGTTTGTATTACAATGCAACATCATTGAAAGAGAGGATGAACTGTGAAGCAGAAATGGTTGTATGGCCTCTACAGTGGGACATGAAGGGCCCTGGTTGATACATTAAGAGGTGTTCTCGCGAAAAAACAACATCATTTGAGCTTGGTATGAACTGCAATGAGGATCATTGTACAAACAGACAAAAGAAGATCATTTAGAGATTTGCACGAACAGATAATCAACATTCAGCAAAGTTATCATGCAAACTAGTCATGCTTATAAGTGACAACAGAGAAATGAACATGTGCGACAAGACTTTTGAGGAGAAACAAAATGAGTCGTTACCACCAAACATTTCATGACCAGATGTCCTAGAGGAAAAGCTAACACCGTCTGAGGACACGACAGGTAAGTGAGTGGCATCGACAACGAGTTTTGAGAGGAAAGGGTTAAGGTTTGGCATGGATTCATCTCCAGCTTCAGCAGAGGTGAAAGGATCTAGACAGGCGGAGGAAAGAGACAGAGAAAAGACAAAGACAGAAAAGAGTGGTGGGCATCAGAGTCAGACAACAAGAGAAGGAGAGCATGCAGAAAAGGTCCAGAAAGTCCAGAAACACAGATGTGGCCTGGAGGCGTTGAAGAGGCAGCTCTTTACCTGCCCACGCTGTTGCCACTGGAAGCCCCGTTGAGCCTGATTGCATGGAGGGCTGGAAAGTTGACTGCAGGTCAAAAAGGTCGCTTTCCATCTTCACTGCGCTGCAGAAAGAAAAAGAAAACCAACTGATATTTTGAAGCACAGCTCTTTTTTTGTGCCAAAGCCTAAAAATGAAATCCAAAGTGAAATGGTGACAGTTATGATTAGAAGTCTTTGAAGTCAAAAGTAAAATAAATAAATAAAGGCATTGTTCAGATTACCAACCCAAATCCGTTTTTAGTAAATCCACATTGTATCTTGACTGATTTTAGAACATGCGGACTGCAAGAAAACTAACCTTAAATGGGATTTTTGCCAAAAGGATCCAGACTACATCTGGAGGTTTAAAATGTGATTTCAATTGGATATCTACAAATGCACCTCAGAAAGGCAAGTGTGGAAGCTGAGCAGAATCCATGCTGCTACTAACAGAGCGCCATACAACATGGAGAGGAACAAGAAAATAAAAGTGTCTGCTGGCCCTTTTACTTTCCTGTCACTTTCTGCTGCTTCCTCCTAGCGTTGCAATGTTCTGCACGGCGACTTTACAGTGCGATTGTGTTCGAGGGCGAATGTTTCCTCGTTAGAAAGGCGCGTCACCAGCGCAGCTTCATAGTTACACGTAGCCTACACCGTTAACTTTTAAGCAGCCATATTCAAAAGGAGACGGATGTTGCAGGACAAAGAAATAGCAGAATGGGTATAAGATAGTTTAAAATGATATTGAAAAACATATTTCGTAACTAGAGAGGGGATGAACTGTAGATGAAGCTGTACCCGTTAGAGCAGCTGGGTGTGGAGAAGAGGTCGATGGCTGGTGCGGTGCTGATAGTGCCACCTGTGGTGGAGATCGGCGATGTATCAGTGGTAGCGAAGGAGGGCCTCTTGGACAGCTCTTTGAGCCTCTGTTCCTGAGTGAAAGAGAAACTCGAATTCAAGCATACGGGCGACATCGATGCATCTTTAAGTGCACAGCCTTGGGTCAAACAGCAAGGCCACCTTCAGAGCTTTGAGGCGAGCCTGTTCCTCTTCGAGAGCTGCCTGCTTCTCCCGCTCATCCACTTTAGTAAAAGACATCCCCGTGCTGGCGAGTGATGACACTGCATTTGACAGAGTGCTGGCCCTGCAGGAAAGACACAAATTCACTCTTGATTGATTGATCTATCCATTTTATTGGATTTATTATTACATCTCCATTCTTTTTATCTCTTGTGTGCACCAGTCTCAAATTGTTTAACTGTTTACGTCCGTCTCATCATCATCTTGTCAGAAAGGTTTGACTGATTTATCGACTAGAAGTAGCACAATCTAATAAAACTTTAAAACATGGAGCAATATAAATGGAAAGGCCGTCTCTGAGAATCAAGGAAAAGACGAGAGGAATTCAGAAATAGTGAGGGGAGTATTGATGTACCTGCTGGCTGCGGTTGAGTCCTTGACCTTTTTGCCCTCTAAAGAGGCCAAGTGCTGCTCCAGAGCTTCTAGAAGGCTACTGGGAGCCTGGCGTGACAGAAAACACACAGTCAGCAACTTCCTGAGACACAGAATATGTAGTCTGCATGGACGTCAAGACCATAAAGGACAGTGGTGGGCAACCAAGATAGAGCAGAAAACCCAACACTATAAAATGCACCAGACAGACAACTGATGTCTTTGAATAGGAGGTTCAATTTAGTTAAACTACACAACTTTGGACTATCAGTTACCCACCACACGTCGATTACTGCATTGCATTCCAGGCAGAAAGCTACTATTGATGAGAGTAACATCTGTGTGGGATGACGTACTGCACCACGGCACTTTCAACAACCTGGGCGTTGTTGAATCGGCCGTGTCTACGCACAACGGGGAAGCCACTTTACAGGAGATGAGCTACACTGGTTCACACCTCAATGACGTGACCAAAGCGATCAGAGTTTACCACAGCGAGTGTTTTTTCCTTCAACTGTTTTTCACCATCATGTCGGAGACAGAGTCAGAGCAGAGGCATGCGAAAAGACAACACTGAAGCAAGTCACAGACATAGAAGAAGAGTGAAATGATAGTACTTACACAAACTGTGAACTAAAGTGGAAAGATAAAGGGGAAAATACAGAATATAAAGGTGGTGACAGTCAGCGGGGGGATGCGTTTTAGATGCAGTTTCTGTTCCCCACAGCACAACACGACGAGTATGTGCAATTTAATTTTAAATAGAAAAGTCCAGCCGTCACTGTGCAGCTTTCCTGGTTGCAATTACTGTGATTACTTTAACACACTTAGTGTGGACAACACCTTTATTACTGTAGAAAGAGGGAGTAGAGGTAGGGAAGGGAAAGAAGAAGAAGAGAAGAAGAAGAAGAAGAAGAAACAGGAGAAGAAGACCACCTCCTCTGGCAAACATGCGCTCGAGAAAGAAATCATGCAAGGTGTCTTATCTTAAAGAACATTTGTGCTGGGTGTGCTACTCTCTAGTGTGATAAGACAACTGATGATAAAAGAGTGATTAAAGCTGGAAATAAGAGAAAGAGGGCAAGGAAAGGGTTCCTATAAAGAGTGGGACCACCTGTGATTTCAGATTGCTGTGACAGGCCGGTGCTTACCTGTGAGAGATCTGGAATGTCTCCTCGATCGATGCCCACTTGCTGTTAAACGAGAAAGAAAACCAAGTTACCATTGTGTCTCTGCAGCATTTACCATCTGTGAAAATCAACAAACATCTGGTGTCATTTACCTCTGCTACTTTGAGGAACTCTGATATCCGGGTCATTCGGGTGAGAAACTTCTTGTAAATGTCCAAACCTTCTTTACACTGAATCTTTTTCATGTCAAAGTATTTCTCTATTTGGTGAAACAAAGAAATTGGAATGACCAACCACGAAATATTGGGACAAAATGAAGCAAAGAGAAAGAGAAGGTTTCTAAGTGAAAGCGGTCTTACCAAGCAGGTTGATAATGCCTTCATTATAAGCAGCAAAGAGCCTGATGGAGTCTTTGAAGAGGAGCATGAAGGCTGCATTGATGACTCCATTAGTCAACTCGTTGGCATTGACCTGCGGGAAAGCAATCATTTATCTTACAGCTTTTCCACAGCGGTTTGTTGACGCAGAAAAAAAGGAAGCCTGTGAACTACGATAATGCGGCCGAACGCCAGCAGCTTTTTCTACACGAGCTGCGGGAGGCTTCACCTTAAACTCACATTGAAATCGAGGAGCGCATCCATCTGGTTCTGAATAATGGGGATAGTCTTGAGCAGCTTCTCTGTATTCATGGTCCTCATTACGCCATCCACTCTGTGTGGACGCAGCAGGAGAGGGCACGGAGGAGAGAGGAGACAGAGGGATGGATGAGCAAGCGCTGGAGCTCTTAAAACACGATAACAGACGGACTTCATTTCCTTCAAATGTCTTGTTGAGGATGAACAGCCCAAACTACCAAAGGCTTTTCAGTTTACATAAAGAACAGCACCAAATCCTCACATCTGAGAAGTTGAAACCGCATTTTTGCTTAATAAAACTGCTATTCATTAATCATTGCAGCACTAATCAATTTTCCATTTAAAATTATAAATCTGGGCATTTGTTCCACAAATATACAGACACATGAGGGCTAAAAAAGAAAGACAATTAAAGAGTTAGCTGAATTACAAAACATGTCAGACTATTTTGTGTTTCTCAGCTTTCTATAATTATAAACTGAATATTTTTGGATATCGGACAGTTGGTCAAACATCCATTAATTTGAAGACATCACTTTAAGCTCTGGGAAATTCTAATTGGTATAGTTTACATTTTGAGTTGATGAACTATAAAACTATTGATGTTAATCAATAATCAACATAACAAATTACCATTCATTTTTCAGATTTATAAAAAGGAAATAAATACATTTAATACTGTCTAATAATCACAAAATTACTCCTTACCCGCGTTTAACTTTGGTGAAGTCAAATGCAACCTGTCTGTACGAAACGGCTTTTTCGTTCAGGTATCGACTATACCTCCTGATAAATGTGGACATGTCATAACCTGGAACGTTAAACGGCAAAAGGAAAACGTACTTATTTACATTGTGCATGAATTCAGAATGACTTAGAACTGACATCAACAACCGGCATAAAGTTGCTACCTTGTAACCCACTTTTGTCCAAAAAATTACTGAGGTTGAATAATGTGTTCCTTGAAGCCAAGTACTGAACGAAACGCTGCAAGAAAAGGGAAAAACGGTTACCACCAGACTATTGATTATTAATACATTAATGCTTGAATAACCTGCTGGTGTCTGATGAAGCGCCTCACCTCGTTGCCGTACACCATGAGGTGGTGTGTGGTGATAAGCGACTTAAACACAACCACCCAGCTGGTGTTGGTGGTTCTCTCAAACAGCGAGTCAGCCAGTTGGGGAATGTTCACGTTCATCTCGTTGGTGCAATGGATCAAATCTGAAGCAAAGCAAAAGAAGTTCATGAGATCACGAGGTTCAGCGCATCTTCACAAGGCAGTGGATTTGTAATGATCAATCAAAATAAATAGCTGATCTTCACAAGGCAGTGCATTTGTAATAATCAATCAAAATAAATGTGTAATTGTCCTCGGCTGCAAAACAAGTCAATCAAAATGTAATAAGTCGCACAGCTCCTCTTCAATACACCATGCTTTATTCCTCAAATATTTTGAATGTCAATCAATCAATGTCAATTAATCAATCAATCAATCAATCGCGAGTATCTATCAAAAACTATTTTGATAATCAAGTAAAAGTCAAAGTAATTTTTTAGGGAAAATAAATTACAAAAAGTACACAATAACTTTCCCAAAATTAAATGTTTTTAATTGTAAATCAAAATGTACATTTTTGACAATCTACTTTTTTGCATTTGACTGATTTATTGATCGCTTTTGAAATCACCCACCAAGCTCAAATCAGTTATATTGTGTGAAACACAAAGAGTCATAGCCAAAACCACGTAATGAACATTAAGGTGTTGAGTCATCGTCATTTTGATATCAATTGAAATAATATCGCAACATTGTGTACAGAGCTGAGGAGCAGGCAGAGATAATGTATTTTCAATGAGGATACAAATTTAAACTTTATTCAGAAACCAGTTTTCATCCGTTAAGATACATTTACTCACAGATACAACGGACTGCGAGTTAATTGCCTTGTTGAGCTGATAAGCAGACAAAAACTACCACAGATGCACAAACCAATTTTTGGAAGGTCTGAACTAAAAACAGCATGTGATGTGACTCATGCATGTGTCCTCCACTGCAGGTCACACATGTGCAGTTTGGTCACCTGCAAGCAGCAACAACAAAACTTTGACTTTGACTGGATGTTTTACAAAGAGAAGTTTGGTTCAGACTAAACTGGATGTGTTCAACAGATTCAGAAATTGAGCTCCAATAATTTAAACAAAACAAAAAGTTGGACATCTTTAGTCCACAACACAATCGGATTAGTAGGAAACTGAACTAGATTAGGGCTGAGACGATTAGACGATTAATTGATAAGTCGATCAACAGAATATTATTCAGCAAATATTTAAAGAACCTATTGACTTCATTTAGTGATGCCAAATGCCAAAGATGTGTTGCTTAAAGCTCATGAAATGTGAGGATGTGTTGCTTTTCTACATTTTATACGACTGTAAATATAACAAATCATATTCACTCATTTAAAAGTTTTCAAAATAAATTGTAGTAATGTGTTAAAAAAAATGTATTTGTAGAACGTTAACTCCTCATGTCATTATAAATCACCAAAATGTTTAATAACATTACTGCAGCGCATGACCTCAGTGTTTCCAAAGGCAGCTTTAATGGATATTCTTCATTTTTTCTGACATTTTAGAGTCTAAATGATTGATCGACTTGTGAACAAAATATTCAACAGATTAAAAGATAATAAATATAATTATTAGTGTCACCGAACTACAAAATATATCTCAGTCACAATAATGCAATTATTCTAACAGTGTGTTAAAGCAAGGACGCTTTCTACATAATAAACAGTACATCCCCATCAATGCAATCAAGGATCCCTGTCGCACAAGTAGACACTGATTTCATTCATTGTAAGTGTTAAAGGCAACATAACATGCTTTTGACAGAGCAACATGAAGTGCAAGGCATTAAGATGTTAAGCACATGTTCTGCCCCACTTCCTCCGCTAACATGTTCATCCTGCATCACTGTGCTGCTTGAATGATGTTAGTCAAAGTGCTGATGACCCTGCCATTCACAGCGGTGATCAGACTGACGAGGTAATTGGGCCTCCTTTTCTGTCCTATATTTGACATTTCAAAAGGCGGGGGACTTTAAGTAGGACAGGATCACCTTCCAGAGAAGCAGCAGCAGCAGTTAGCATGGCGGCTGAACTGCCCAGAGAAGAAGATGACGGAGAGAAGACAAGTAGGAGGGAGGAAGAGGAGGAGGAACATGGGGGTGGAGGCTACACTGGCAGCTCAGTCATGTTGCAATCAGCCCGCTAAATATTCACAGTGGTTGACATTAATGATTTCTAATCTAATTCATGGGACATAAATGTGTGTCAATCACCATGAAGGCTGGGTTTTAATTGGGATCAATATACATCCCAATTAATCAATTCAGGATATTGTTATAAAAATGTCTTCTGGAAAATATGTTGTTTATTCATGAGAATAAGTTTCCAGTATATGATACATGGAAAACAAATGTTTCACTCCATAGCGTTGCCTAATACAAAACTATTTACATGTGAAACAGAAAATATTAAAAACTAACATTGTTTTTCTTCTATTTAGATATTATGTCACTGGATAAAATACTGTAGTATAATGATAGTGTTGTAATACAACCTCAAAGTCAATTTAATATATAAAAGTGTCATAAAAATATTGATTTATCACACAGCCGCACTAACTCTGTGTCCCACCGGGTATCAAACCGTAACACTGTATTTGTAGCACTGATTCATAATCTCATTTATTTAAGGGCTCCCTGTGGGGTCTCTAACGCGACGCCATGGATCAACAGGTGGCGGTAACACGACAAGATGCACAGCAATGTCCCAGGAAGGGAAGGCAAGAAGAAGACCGCAAGCTGGTCAACATGGATGTAAACAATGATGGATTGAAAATGCTTTAAAGAATTGGCTTTGTAAAAGAGGAAGCAAATGTTGTTAAACTTTTGTTTGATCTTAAGAAAACTATTTTCTCATTTTGATGACAGTGTTACCATATGTTTTGCTTTTTATAGGTTAAATTGAAATAAAAAGTGTTAGACAACTTTTAACAATTGAAAACTTTGGTGTCTTTTGTAAAAAAAGAAAATGGGTTTCGTACAAAAATGTGTTGATACATTTTCAAGTAGTAACATGCAAATATTGTTTTGTATTGGTGTCAAAACTCCGAAAGAAGTCGGTTAATCATTTAAATATGTTTTCAAACAAGCATGACAAATATTCCCTCCATTTTAACGCAGAAGGACACATATTATCTGTGTACACATATTAATCTGTTGAGTACTGAGACACGTCAGTCACATTAGATAGCTGGCTGGATTGGGACGAGCCAACTGAGTGTCACTCTGCCAACTTTCACTCATCTCACCTCGGGGGAGTCGCCTGAGCAGCACAACAGGTGTGGAACCTGCAACTTTGACCATTAAACCCAAATATGCAGCACAAGTTACCATAATTCCCATTTAGGAATTCCGATATTTGCTCTGTTCCACTCCACAAATGAGTCTGAGCACCTTTCTTTTTTTTCCTGGACTATTATTGAACTATTATAATGACGCAGGGCCTTCATAAAAAAGAAAATCACTTTCATTACTGCCATCATGCCTTTGCAAGTGCAGATCGATATGCAGAAAATCTACCACTGCATCTTTTAAGTACAGGAGGACAATGAATCCTCTGACTGCGAGTGCATCAGACTAATGATCACACGAGGATTTAAGCTCCTATGCGTGCGTCAGGGTGCATGCAGAAGTGTGTTTGAAAGAAGGAAACTCGCAGACCTCAGACCTCACGAGCTGTGATTTCACCGTGACGAGCAGCAGGGCATCGCATCACTCAATCACTACAGCTGAGTGACACTTGTCCTGCTGCAGGTGCACCAAGATGGGAGATGAGATTTGGATTCCTGAAAAATGTTAATTTCGGGGCCTGTGAGAGGCCCACTTGTTCACACTGGTTATTAAAAAGGTTTCATTGTTCGACAATGCTCAAATAGACACGTATCCTGATGTGTGCTGCTGCAGGCTCGAGGTTCAAACTCTAAACCGATGAGGATGACGACAGCGGCGAACAAAACCAGCCCGCTAGACAAGCTAACTGTGACAGCTATTCATGACGAAACATGGGGAGAAACGTCCGTTATCAGCTTGAATAAAGGGCGAGGCTCCTTTGAGCGCCTGTCAGCTCTGAGTGGCACAATGTCAACAAGGCCTGAGCTCGATGTTATAACAATATAATCTCTCTGGCATGAAGCAGCGGTAGCAGCTAGCCTCTCATGAGGCTTTGAGGCCTTGTCAACCGCCGCCGTTCAGATAAAGCGCTGCTCGCGCGCGCGGTGTTTCAACGCTCGCGCGCTGTGTATTTTTATATATGTATATACTTTATTTCATAAAGAAGATACTCACAGTCCAAATGTTTCTTCTTCGGGCCCATTACTTCGTGAGTGGTGGCCTTGCATACTGTTTTGGACACGGCGCATCCCGTTACACTGTGCTGGGCAGCAGTTATCCTGTCTGTAATGCTCTGCCCCGACATCTTCTCGCACTCCGCGCAACAAAAGACGTTCACAATGTAGTCTGGGTTTATCTTCGGGTGGGAGCTCTTTTAGAAAAGTAAAGAAAAACCTCCACCTCCTCCGCAACCTTGCCGGACCCCCCCACCCTCCCGGTTTTCCCACCTTGGTGGAGATTTAAAAAAAATCTAAACTAGGCTATGGCAGACGCGGACCAGGGGAGGGCGGAATAAAGAGAAGCGGAATCCGACAACAACAATCAAAAAATGTGTGATTGCTTCGGTCTCGTCGCGCCGCTCGGCTCCGTCAGTCAGATGTCTGGGCTTCCGTGATTTCAGGGTCCACTCGCTGACTCATCCGACGACCCGGGTCTGTGTCTCGCTCTCATCCCGATGTGGCACACCGGATCCCTGCGTCTCTGCTCCTGCCTGCCTGCCTGCCTCCGCCGCTCCGCCAGTCGTCGCCGCCGCCGCCGCCGCCGCCGCCGCCGCCGCCGCTTCTCCTCCGCCTCCTCCTCCTCCTCTTCCTCCCGCCGCCGCTGCTCTGCTTTAAAGCGCGATGAAAGAAAAAAAGACCACCGCGGAGGGGAAATGGCGGGCCTACTATGCTGAGCTCTCCGGGTGGACCAACAAAAAAAAGGCTGCACACACAACACACACCGCCCCTGCAGAGCCTGAATCAGATGTTACACCGCTGAGCTCCACTTGAGTCTGTTGTGGTGCAGGTGTACACTAACTGACCGCAGGCCAGCTGGAGGGGGGCGGGGGGTGGATGCACAAATGCTCAGTCACAGGAGCGCTAGAGGCCTGGATGAGAGGATGAAGCCCGAGCAGTGGGCATACTGAAGTCAGAGCAGGCTGCAACAGGCCTGACAGAGTGAAGCAGTGAGACTTTATGGATGCTTTGAACTGAATTCTTAGTAGTGCTGAGTTGGAGCATCTCAAATTTCACCTGAAACCCCCTTAACAAAACTGTAATAAAGAGTATGTGTATAAACCAGAAATGTGACCTGGCCTTGTTTTCGTGTAAAAGATGCTCATACATCCTGGTGTGACAATAATACAAAGAAAAATAATCCCAACACGGGAAAAAAATGATGTAGTTGATACATACCACACACCCTGTCCGAACAACTAAATCAACACTCTCCCGGTGATTCTAACCGGAGACGTGTTGGTGTTCAATTACAAGAAAGTTCAAGCGGGAAGGCTAAAGTCTATTGATTCTTCTTACGCACATGAGTCTATAAGATATAGGAATATAGACCTTTATCATGATACAGTGTCCTTTCAAAATGAATACAATCCCAGAGCGATTATGGTGGTTTGTGTGGGACAACTCCATTTTTCAGTAAAGTGAAGTCTAATAATATTTCAGACTGAAAGGACAGTGTCTATAAATCAGATATTGTATTGTTGTATGTGTCACACTTCCTTGTATCACAATATTCATTCAAAAATTCAGAAAGAAAACAAAAATCTGCAAAATGTACTTACTAGTTTGAAACAACTAAATCAAAACTCTCTTGATGAGGCTAGAAACAATTTATTCGATGACAATATAAAGTTGAAAAATGATTTAGTGTTTGTAATGATTTATTTCTAAATGTATTGAGATTTTGTATATATATATATATGCTTGGTTTGTTAGTGGTCTTTCTTGTCCCTGCAAATGCCTTTTCTATGGATCAAAACTCTTCCTTTCTTCTCTTCACTGTCATTTGATTGTTTTGAAATGTGTTTTTAGTCTGCTCTCGTGTGATGCAGCTTTGTAGCTTTGTTTTGAAAATGTTTATACAAATAATGGTTATTATTGGTTTGCACCAGAATGTTGAAAGGACATTTCAACCTTAGATTTAGTGAAGATCTAAATAATACAAGATTGAAACTATATTTAGTCAGACAGGACAGACATTTGTTGGTCTTTGATTAATTGTCAAGTTCTGTAAATATGTCTATTCTTCTAATGCATTGGGTTAAAACAGTGCTCAAGTTCAAAATGATGCGAGTGGATAATGTAGGCAAAGCATAGACAGTTAAAACTGTAATGAAAGCATTAATGTAATGCTGACTGAATGTCTGAATACATTTCTTTTTACATAAGATTCATTCAACCTTTTCATTTCAACAGGTTACAATAAACTCAGTAACATTTAAAATGCAAACACAATTCCTGTTGTCAACATACTTAACATAAAATGGACTGGAAACCAGTGCAGAAAGTACTCAGATCTTAATCAGAATTAAGAGCAGCAATACTCTGTTATAGGTGAAAGTCCTGCATTCAAAATGGCTAAAGTTAAAGAACAATAGTCCCAAAGGTACCTGCAATGCAGAATGACCCATTTCAGCATAATTGTATGGTTATTATTGATGCATTAATGTGTAAGCGTCCCTTTAATGTTGCATCTGGAGAAGGAGGCGCTAATTGTAAGTACTTTATATACTAATCTACAATAATACGTCATCATTTATGAGTTGATTATTTTGTGTATTCATAATTTGAGTCGGGAAAGCTGTCAGATGTTCTGCAGCGTGACACAGTGAACACAGGGGGGCAGCACAGTGCCACGATTATCTTCAAATGTTAAAGTCTGTCATGTTGCTCACTTATGGATTGTGGATCAGATCAAATTGTCAAACTTCATGTATTAATAAAACTGACTGTCGAGTTCAGAATAACTACTGTGACAGAGTGCGGTAAATAATCCACAAAAAAGAAGAATTGGAAACCCTCCAGTTCTTCCTTTAATTTTTCATAATAACTTTATTTTTCTGCTTAAATGTTAATTTCAACCAAATTCATTTTTCATGTAACTTATTCAGTATATTTTTGAATACTACATTGATTATTTTGTATCTAATCTTGATTTCCTTACTCCATGTGTATGCATGTATATATGAGCATGTGTGAAATATAACAATATCTGTTTCCTCTGGAGGTCATGTTAAAGAAAACCAGTGCTCCTCACTTGTTGTTTTCTTGGGTCTCATACATAAACAGTAAGCCAGTCTGTTGTTTTCCCTTCTCTCCTGGGAAAGTTGAGAAGGGAAGGGTTGAGAATTTCAGAATAAATCACCTTGAGAAAAAAAACCTGTTGTTTTAATAATCTGCATCTAATAATCTGTACCACAAGTTTCATAAACCGCAACAAATCAAACCAATCTTAGCATTACTCAGTGAGGATCAAGTCGCAGCACAGCCTTTGATGAAAGCTTCCATTTGCCGCCAATGTTAAAACTGGAGCGTCACATTACAGCCGGCACTCTCACAGGTTTTGTGATGCAGCCCAGAGTGTGTGATTTTAATGTGTGCATGTTCCAGGCTGATCAGATAGAGATGGCGCCATCGGACAGAACGTGTGGTGGTCGCTCCTGAGTTAAAATGATGCAATGCATGATGAAAGTACTGCTTAGAAAAACCACATGATACACAAGGCATTGAGAACTGTTTTGCATGTATGTGCAAATGTTTTTCACAGAACCACCAGTGTATTATTTCACCTTATATCTTAAAGAAAGTCATGTGACTGAAACACAAGCACAAAAGTAGAGACTAAACATTGGCTAAATGGAACATTTTCTGGGCGGGATGTATAAAATAGACAGGATGGCGATGGGTGCACCATATGTATTAATTTCATGTGGATGTTGCCACCTGATCCTGTTTGCTCTGAATGACACTTGTCTGCTTGTAAGCGTTTCATATTTGATTTCAGATCAGATCAGCAGCTGTGCATAGCAAACACCTGCAGCCAGCTGTGTTTCTCTGGGCTCTATCGGGCCTTGAGGCAACAGGATGAGCGAGTGACACACAGGAGAGGTTTTTGATGAAAGAAATTGTATCATTAGTAGTAGAGGAACATCAATTCAAGCATATTGTTCCTATGTGATCTTATTTTTTTATTTTATTAATGAATATACACACATACAAAAAGACAAGTTTTAAAATGATTCACTGGGAAGTCCCTGGGTAAATGAGCTGTGGACTTCACAAACATTCCCCTAAACTATTTGGGCCAGAGCCCCAAAAAACAACCATTATTTCTCAATGACAGATATTTTTCACTGAAGACATTTGACTTGTTATACCATGAAAAGCACAAGCACAAACTAATAGCACTGATGGTGGTATCATTTTACTGCATTCCACTAAGCAATGACAGAAGTTTCTATTCTATTTAAAGGATCAGTGTGGGGGATTTAGTGGCATCTAATGGTGAGGTTGCAGATTGCATCCAACTGATACCCCAACGCTCACCCCACCTTGTCCCAGCGTGTTGGAAAACTACAGTGGATTTCAGGTAACGTAAAAACACAAAAGGCCCTCTTTAGAGCCAGTGTTTGGTTTGTTCGTTCATGGATGCTGCAGAAACATGGCGGTGCAACAAAAATACAACGGTTCTTAGTTGCCATAAAATATATCCACTATTGTTTAGTGGATATGAGACAATGCAACCAGATTATCTAATTAAGATAAGGCCAGTAAAACATCTAACAATGTAAAACAATGTGGAAAGCATGAAGGAAATATGACATTTCTGTGTGTTTCATGTATTAGTTTGAGGAAGGTTACGTTCCCAGTCGTTCATCTCAGTGGAACATTGAGTGATGTTTTAGTCACATGCTTTGTGTGCTTCCTGATTCATTTAAGTCTGTATCCACTTTCCATTTGCTCTCCACTCAGGTTTTTATTTCTTTATGTGCAAACTGGAAATACACATAAAACAGGTGGATAGAAACGCCAGAATGCAAAAGTGTCTTCAGTGAAGACTTATTTTCTGCCCCAGATTTTATATTATTTCAGTTAATTTGTGATCATTTGTGATTAACCACAATCTTTTCCTAACCCGGACAAAGCATTGTAGTTGTGTAACCTTCATGATTCCACTAGTGACTGCACTGCATTGCTATCGGATTAGATAGATAAAGACCAGTACTGAACACGTGTTGAAAACTAATACTAATGAAAAATCAGAAATCACCAAAGTTCACACACACAATGAATGTCGATACCAAAGTGCATAGCAACGCTTCCAGAATTTGTTGTTTTTACTCTGAACAAATCAGGGTAATCTAGAGTTTAGCATAATTTCAGTATTTTGACACAGAGCCCAGATCAAAGATTAAAAAGTAAAAAAAAACAAACAGCTGAAGCCTCCTAAGGGCCCGTACCATTCCAGTGTTGTGTTTTCCAACTGCGTATTTCCTAAAGATTTGCAATTAAACAAATTAACACAAAGTATTTGTCATTCAGACAGCCTGGGGCCTCGGGGAAAATGCTTATTTTGCTCGGTTTTTAATTCAGCCGTGGTCCTGCAGATGTGTCTAATGTTACATCTGTTTCCAGAGTGCACAAGGGAATGAAGACAGTTAAGAACAAAGAAACTTTGAAACTCCATCTGCAGTGGAAGATCGTGTGATACGATACAATGAAGCTCCAGAAAAGCTAATAAATGGACCTTGTGGTCACAAAGGTAAGCTCACTAAGCTGTTCGCCTGCTTAGCAGTGGCTGAGTGGCGGCGGGGCACAGAGTGTACTGGTAGTCCCAACAGCTGTTAGCTGTTTGTGAAGGGAGGAGTCAGCAGGCAGTCAATAGCAGCATAAAACAGGTAAGAAAATGTGTTTTGAGAAAGTGCAAATCACCACAACCACGAGATGACCTTGAGCATGCTGCCATAATGGCCACAAATATATATTGTACATTTTGCTGCAGCAGAATGCAAGATTAGCAGTGGACCAAAACAGATGTGTACACTCACTCAGTCACGGCCAAACACACAACCTCTGCCCAGGCTTACACCTGGCGGAGATAACAAACGCACTATCTACTCCAATTTGAGTAACATTTGCCAAAAAACGACGGTGCCCAGCTGTTTTAGAAAACTGTTAGGCCTTTATTTTTTAATCAAACATTTGACCTGTTATTAAAGATGTATGTCCTCAGTAGGAAGCACCGTACTTTGAGTGAGATTAGAGAGTGAACTTGGAAAGGTGGTGTTGGTGATTTATTGACCAAAAGACAATTATTGTTTGAGGCTCCAACATCCCCTATTTACACCTCTAAATCAATTATTTCCTCTAATGCTTATTAGATAATAATAATTATATTAAAATAACTTCTGTTAGGTACGGCAGTAAAATAAAAGTGAGTGGTCTCACAGGTGAGTGGGTTATTTCGAGGCCGATAACAAACCATAAAACAAACACATGAGGTTCCACTTTTACCTTCAGCAGCGCGGTACACACGATGCTGGAGCTGTACACGCCACTGAATGTCTTGACTCTAAGTGATGGCTTGTGCATCACAATTACCCACACACAGCCCTGCATCAGACCGTGAGTTGACTTTTATGTTCATGTGAATGTAGGCCACAGCAGCAGCCGATGACAGCTTAATTCAAGGGCTGGGCCCCCCCTGCTGAGGCCCACCGATTGTGTGAGCTGACAGACGGAGATCAGACCGAGGAGAGACGAGTGGGAACCCTCCGAGTACGCTCAGGTTTCTGGGCGCTGTGAAAAGATTTGTCCAGGCCATTCAGATCTGATGAAGTTTCCCATGTTCTGCAATGCAGCAGAGTTTTTGTCAAAGTGTTTGGATAATGAGTCCCTCTATCTTTCTCATCACATTAAACAGATACACGTAAAGGCTGATTTGTGTTTAGTTTAGGTCCCTGATGCCATCAAAAACTACATACCTCAGTGTTGAACTTTTCTCTCGTCGCATACCAGGGGATGAGGGGGTCCATCCAATTACTTTGGGAAAGGCAGGAAACAGGTGTAGAAAAAGTGGGGATGAAATGAGCTGGAAAGAGGGGTGACCTCAGTTTAAAAGGGGTTGGGTAATAGTGGTTTGAGCCAACATGAGCGCCTGAGGTAAAAGGGGGCAGAGGGAGCAGGATAAGAAGGATCAGGGGACCTGAGGAAAGAAGGTTGTACTACTGTGATAGAGGTCAGAGCGTACAGCAGTCAAGTAAACAGGCAAAGCTTTGTGGGCATTGTTTTTGAACATTTTTATTTTGAGATAAGGGCTGTTTTTGAACACAAACCTGAGTAATGTGGTTAATGCAATGTTGACCTTCTGAAGATGACACTGGGCAAACCCCTCTCAGGTGCAGAAATGACACGAATGTGCTTTTTCTTCCTGCTGATGAGTAATGCCGCTTCGGTCTCCACACAGTTTAATGGATACAACTGTGACGCCAGCTACCACAGCAGGTTTCCTGGTGAGTATACTGTCACATAATATGCTTTCTCTTTCCAATCTTCTGCCTACAGGTATGACACACCAGTTCAACTGCAATGCATGGTTTATAACACTTTATACATTGTAATAGTTGTAAGCAAATATAAAGCAAATATAATATCATTTTTAAAGGGGATTTGTAATATATTTGTCAACATATAAAACAATTATAAAAAATCCTCCTATAACACATTCATGTTTGATGTTCAAACAGTTAATGTATGCTTAATGATACGATATAACATGATATGATTACACACATGAACGGGGCTTTCAGTGGGATTTAACGTATTTATGAACTGTTTATACTATATATATTATATGTACAAATCAATGTTTATGGATGCATTTGAAACATATGAAGACAACTTATTACATATGATTAACCATGCAACTACAACTGCTGCAACTATGTTATATTACTTTATTATGCATTCATCATATCATGCATTCTCCACTTGAAGTAGCTGAAGCAGTAAAATGATACTCACCAACAAGGGGTGATTATGTGCGATGAGTACATTACTTTTGATAGTTGAAGTATTTTTTCTATTAATGCTTACAAGTAAAATTGTTTTACTGTTGTGGGCACTGAGACCATGTCCTCCTACAATATTTCAGAAAACAATACTTGAACAGCTACCTAAAGAGATTGATTAGAAAAATCAAATAATACAAATATAATAGGGATAGACAAAACAACAAGGACGTACGGTTGAAAAGCTCTAATAGGTGTCTCATATTCAGTTGAAAATTAAAATATGAAAGTGATAATTGTCAAACCTCTTTCACAGCTAATGAATATCAGTAACTGGACTTCAGGCTCACATGCCTCGTCTTTGAGCAGTTGTTGTGATTTTAAGTATTTTTATTCTCAGCCCACTCCATATTTAAGTTACAGGTTCTGCTGGGATTCATTCCCACCAACTAATCGGAGACTATTTTCCTCCTGAAATGTTAGATGAATGCTTGTCGCTTGGCAGCAGCGCTCTGAGTGACAAGGGTAGAGTTGCATGAACATGTGATTGCCTGCAAAGGCTCAAAAATGTATCTGCAAATGTTCGAATAATTCCAGTAGCAGTGAAATTGCTTCCAACAAGTGCTGAATTGTAAACCACTGGTCTAACAGCTTTGGTGTTGTTGTTTGTTGTCTTAACTCTTCTTGCTCCAGGTGAGCGGGACATCACTGTGTACTGCGGGGTTCAGACCATCACGTTGAAGATCAACTTCTGCCCCGTGCTCTTCTCCGGATACACTGACGCAGATTTGGCTCTGAACGGTCGCCACACTGACCCCCAATGCCGTGGCTTTATCAACAACAACACCTTCCCCACGGCGGTCCTGTTCAGCATCAGTCTCAGCACTCTGGAGGCCTGCGGCAACAGCCTGGTGGTAAAGAATACACGAGCACAAGCACATGGTTTTAATGTAATCAATAATTTCATCATGTTGTTTATTGACTCTGGAAAAAACTAAGTGATGTGGCTGAGATGTTCCTCTCTGCAGGTCAGCACAGCCTATGGGGCCAATGCTTATGGGAACATGTCTCTGGTACAAATTGGGAATGTCTCAGGCTATATCGACACCCCTGACCCGCCAGCTATAATCAGCTACCTGCCCAGTTTATTGTATAAGTTCAGCTGCAGCTACCCACTGGAGTACCTGGTCAATAACTCACAGCTCGCATCGTAAGTTGCTGCCAGAAAAATGATGTTCAAAAGAGAGCTTGACCTTCAGAAAATTACTCAGTGGATTTAATATTAAGATTTATTCATTTAATCAAGAATCAATTAAGATTTGTTTATTGTTCTCCTAAACTGTGGTGACAATTAAGCACCTGGTTTAAAAGCCTGAGTGGGTTTGTGTCAAATGGTATTCTGAGAACCATTTATTTTAAAATATGCATATTTTCTTAATGATTTAGATGCTAATTTACATGCATTTAAATAAATGTCTTTTATCTATTCACAGCTCCTCTGCTGCTGTAACTGTCAAGGACAGCAACGGTACATTTGTGAGCACGTTGAGTATGATTCTGTACAACGTGAGTACACAGCTGCGTTCAGCCTTTTATATGCAATAATTTCCATTGTAATGCATACATTTAGAAGCTTTGGATTGGGTCATAATCTTTTAATCAAGTTATTTTTTAATGAATCTGTAAACTGTTACAGATGTAAAAATATCACTAGATTTATCCTTACAAATTAACTCTTTGTCAACAAATCCCATAAAAAGATCCGAACCAACAATTAATGTTGTGTTTTTTTCATTTTGTAACAATGAGCATTGGCATAATGTTTGTTTTGTAATCAATCCGGCTCCAAAAAAAATACTTGCTGTTGCAAATACTCAGAAAAGCACCAAATATTTCTTAATCTGCCACTGAAACAAGTCGCCAACAAATGTACGATGGCATCTAATGCATCTATTTCTGTTTGAGTGATGCTTGCTTAAAACTACAGTGTCAAGCTGTTTTAAGCCTTGTATAAAATGAAAGTACATTTTGTGACTTTTTTTAAAGGTGCTAAATAAGATTACAAGATCATTATCATAGCAGCAAACATATATTTGCTATGGTAAGATATAATATAATGATCCAAGCTTCTGTCTGCTCGGTCCTGAGAGCCGCAAAAAGGCTGTCGAAGTTAGGAAGTAACGAGAGATGGATTAACACGCTGTTGGTTTTGGTCTTTTCAAGGAATTTTATTGACAATAAAAGAAATATTGAAAGATCCTACTTTGTAATATTGCCAACCTTACAATTTAAATGCTTATTATGTCAAGACTGAGCCCATTTGTTAATTACAATTTTACCATTTCATATATTGAGTGAAAGAATTATCCTATTTTCCTTTTTTTCTTCACTTTGACTTTTTTTTCTGGACAGGATTCATCATACAATCAACCTCTCTCTATTCCAATGGCTGGACTGGCTCTGAAAACCAGAGTATTTGCTGCTGTGAAAGCCACAAACTTAGACAAACGGTACAAGATACCATCAAGTTTTTCATTACTGAATCTTTATTTTCTCCTAATTTTCAGGTATTAAATATTGATCATGTGGCAGACATATTGTTTTCCATTACAAGAACAACTTCAGTAAAGCAGAGACAATATTTTGGTCAATCACAGCATCTTTCCCACCATCATTTTTACGGCTTCAGTCCTCTTTTTTCTATGGTTTGCCTCCATTCATTATGCCATTATGTTATTATTCTACATGAAGGCGCCAGTCTGCAGCAGAGAAAGCCCTGATCTGTGCTTTCCCATGTGCAGTCAGATCTCTATCCTCCATCCCGGCTCACAGTTTTGTCCGTCTGCAGGTGGAACATCTTGATGGACTACTGTTACACAACCCCCTCGGGGAATCCTAATGATGAACTCCGCTATGACCTTTTCTTTGGGTAATCTCACTTTTTTTTCTCTTCAAGATGATGACTTGATAAACCACAAAAGGGAGTCATTATCTATTCAGGCTCTCCAAAGGGCTTATCCCCAATGAATGCTACTTTTTTTCTTCTTAATTAGTGCTTAAGCATAAATCTAGATGTCAAATCTGCCAGTGTGTGCATGTTCATATGTAAGTTGTTGTCTTTTGATACAGCTGCTACAAAGACCCACAGACGACAGTTTTCGAAAACGGGAAGAGCCAGTCTGGCCGTTTTTCCTTTGAGGTTTTCCGTTTTGTTAAACACAGACACCAGAAGATGTCAACCGTGTTCCTGCACTGCGTCACCAAGCTTTGCCGGGCAGACGATTGCATCATGCTCATGCCGGTAAGTGTTAAAATCATGAATCACAGTTTGTTACTTGTGACCTCGATGATGACTGAAATCTGATGATGTGATTGGCAGATTTGTGGGCGAAGGCGCAGGCGGGATGGGGAGGAGAGCCTTGATTCCCCACCAGCGGCATCTGGGACCGCTGTCATCACAGCTGGACCAATCATCACCAGGAGTGGTATGAATGATGCACCGACTCTTAAAGGAATAGTTTGACATTTTGGTAAAACGCTACCACTTACTGTTAATGCCAGAAGCCAATTAAGTTAGCTTATTATAAAGACTCACTGAAAGCTCACTAAAATGTCACTGATTAACTTGTTATATCTTGTTTGTTTAATCTGTACAAAAAGAATGAATAAAAAAAACGTCATGTCGTGGTTATTACTGAGCTTTAGAGGGACTGGTAGGTGGATTTTGTTACCTTTAACAAAGCCATGCTAGCTGTTTCCACATAATACCCTGTCTTTATGCTAAGCTGAGCTAAACGGTATTCATATTTAATTTAATGATCAATACAACTCGCATGTGGTATTGATCATTAAATTAAATATGAATACCACTACCCATTTATCGAAGTGCGCTTTACACTGAAAAGAGGTCCACAGGTTACAATATCCGGGAAGCTCACGTGTTAACTACTTGGCTTTTTGTCAGAGAGTTAGGTGTTGGTCGGTTCAGCTAAGCTTGAAGATTGGCAACGGGAATATCTTTCACATAATCTTCTCTACAAACACAACTCGTCATTTTTTTACATTGGTTTACTTTGCAGATTAAAGAAACCCAACGTGATCTCACAGAAATGCGTTCCATGACCACAACCTCTTGACAGCACACGGCACCACAGAGACAATTAAACGTGCTTAAACACCACTAACCATTGTTGAATGTGTGTTGACTCATCCACCTCCTCCCCCTGTTTATACTACATCACTAGCTCTGCGCATATTCAGGTGGATGCGTTTCATTTACGTGCCCACCAGGATCCAAAGTGTCTTTCCATTGGCATTCTTTCCCCATCATTTTAACAAAGGATGTCATTATTTCCCGTATTTCTCCGAGCTCAGACTGGGAAACCTGATATATTGTGTCAATTAGTGAGCTTTAGAGGTGCTTGTAGATATATTTTTTCCCCTCTGGGCAGAATCAGGCAAACATGTTTTCCTTGTTTACAGTTTTTATGCTAAGCTAAGCATATCGGTTGCAACTTAATGTGAGTGGTATCATTCTTCTTATCTAGCTGCAAGCAAGAAAGCAAAGAGGTGTATGTCCCAAATTGTCAAACTGTGTCTTGGACTTACGTAAATAGATCAATACATCCACAGAGACATTTAAAATATAAACATCTGTAAAATATGATAATAAATACTATTTATAAACAATAAACAAAATGTTTTTTTTCAGATGAAACTCCTGTCAACAACTCCCAACTTGGTAAGCTCCCTTATGCAATGTCACAAACCCGAGAAAGGTTTCAAATATCATGTGTGACTAAGTCCTGAAAAGGTGTAGAGATAGTAGATACCCGTGCAACATGATGATTTAAGGCAACAGAAAAATGATGTCACGCCCTCGTTGAAGCACATGTCTGTTTTAAGTTTCTGCTTTTCTCCGCCCCACCCCCAGCATCTGGAGACCCCTCCCACCCAATGAACCCAGTGACCAGTGCTCTGATTTCAGGCGTGGTCATGCTGGGTGGGTTCAGTGTGGGCTTCCTCCTGCTGTCACTCCGCCTCCTGCAGAAGTCCCGCCTCCCAGCAACAACAGCCTCAGGTGTTTGGAACACCACCTTTAAATGAGTAAACATCTGCAAATAACGATATCTTGGTCCTGAAAATATATGCAGAATGCTTTCACATGTTGGGTACACAAACTGAACAATGTGTACATGTGTGCTTCTCTTTGTACACACATTATTAAATGTGTATATGTTATTGTTGTAGGTGTTGTGTATTTATTGCCTTCAGTACCTCAGTATTCTTGTTATTCATTGTCGTCTATTATTTTGTCAATCGCAGTATTTACAGAAGCTTTACACTCATAACTCCAATGCTAATGGGCAAACGTTAATTTGTAGAACTTGTAATAAAATTGTGTTATATGAAAATTATTATTCTTTAAAAATGTGGCTAACATCAGATTCCAGTGTGAACTGGTCACGATCCTGAACGGACCTGCATGACTCTGCAAAAGAGCAATAACAAAGACGTTACAGGCTGACGTACGAAAGAAAACATGGAGGCCACCGAAGTCTGCGTTTACAGTTTCATGGATAAGATTATTTGCAGTGGAAGCCAGCTAATTTATGGTAAGATGATGACAAGGACGATGATAAAGAGAGCCAACATTTTCTATCTGTCTTTTTGTGGAGCAATGACTTCTACTAATGTACGACGGTTGCAGAGTCATAGACAGAAGTGTTTGGATCTAGTCAAAGGTTGTGTGAATTACCACTCAAAATAAGATACAGGTACATCTCAAGGGGTTTTATCCTTATACATACATTTGACAACAGAAATAGACATACAACTAAACACATATTAACATCTACATACTGTACAGATAACCTCTGCAGAGTGCCAAGGGTGCTGGAATAGATAAGGGATGATTAATGTAACAAGTTGCTCTATAATCATGAGTTAGGTGATTATGACATTATATACAATGTGCTTGTAGTTATATCTGACAGTGATGTTATTTACATGTGTAAAAAAAAAAACTTTGTATTTCAACAATACAAATATGTAGCGAAAGGTACCAAAGGTACCAAAAAGATAAGACTTAACACAAAAAAGTTGACGTTTTGAAAGGTGTTTTTCACAAGACTGCAACCACATGTAATGCTTAATATCAATATAAGCCATGTCATGCATACACTGTTGGCACAACCTGGCTTTGACCCGTATTTTCAATACCAGTAAACACAACCTACCGTCTCCTAATGGCTGCCTAATGACACGATTTGTATTGTGAGCAATAAATCATTATTTTGTTTCATTTTCTCCATGATTTATCTGACTACGACCAGTTTACTTATTCATCTTTAATATTGACACATATCTGTAAAACTTTTTCAAATGTCATGACCTCATTGATGCCCAATCTCCAGGAAAAGGAACAAAATACCAAACACCGCCAGAGCTCATTTGATGGAATTAGTCTTTCAATTTTTGCCATATTGATTTCCTTTTCTGATGACCTATATAAAGGGCTGTTGGCGGCAGTTGCATCTCACGTGTCTGACTCTGCGGCTGTTTTTGTGACCCACACAGCTCTGCTGCATTCACTGTTCTTTTTCACTAATCCTTCATTTCAACAGCCATTTTGTGATGTATTCAGCGTCCACAATAGCCACAGATAGCTGAAAGGAGAGGAATAAATGCTATTATTCCCCCCTCTCAATTTACTTCCAGCGATAATTGATTCCACCTCCCGAAATGTAAATGAGGCTGGGATTTGGCTTTGAATGCTGAAGCCAAGTTCAGAAGAGTCAAGAGCAGAGAGAACGTATTCTTGAAAGACAGGAATGCATATGAGGGTGTGTGTGTGTGTGTGTGTGTGTGTGTGTGTGTGTGTGTGTGTGTGTGTGTGTGTGTGTGTGTGTGTGTGTGTGTGTGTGTGTCTGTCTGTGTGTGTGTGTGTGTGTGTGTGTGTGTGTGTGTGGAAGAGAGGACAGAAGGACTCATGGCATGTTGAAGTTTCAACTCCTGACAATATTAATGTGTCCTGTGTTTGATAGTGTGATTTCATACGTTTGATAAAACATTGACGGGGAAGCCCATCCTCCACCTTGACCCCGATCTGAGCTTTCTGTTCCCAGGTGGCTCATTTGACAAGATCATATTTCCAACTGTCATTTTCTTTATGTTAAATCTCAATACTGAACACATTTTTATTCAATGTCTAAATGTATGGGAATGTCTCTTCTGCAAATACAAACATTCAAACGTATTTCTTTATTCTATTAACACTTCAAAAATAAGACATTTACAAGGCTGTGAGTCACACTGTCAGTCTGACTAATATGTTTGTTTATGATAACGAGACTATGAGCACAAAAAGCCATCATATAAAAAGTATTTTGTGCCAATTTGTCACATTGAGCGTCGTCGCATTAAATCCCTAAACACCGCAGAAGACGACAGGTCCTCTTTCCTCCATTCAGCGTGAGGCCCCAGGTGAATAGAAACCATCCATACTCTTTCTTTGCTATGTTTCACACTAGCAGGAAAAGGGGGCTGCATTTCACGCACAAAGGACATTTTTGAAGCATGTAACTTTGAAGTGGATTGTGTTGGGTTTCATCATTTGCCTCCCGGAGAGGACCTCAGCCACAAAAAGTGAATTGTTTAGGCAAACTGAGCCCCACCAAAGTAGCATTGACCGGTTTAATCCAATCCTAAAACCTGCCATGTCATGTTCACCATACCGCTCTCTTATCCTAAACCTGCAAAGAGACCGAGGAGGTAAGATCCAGGAGGCAAGCAAAGTTTCCTTGATTGACAGGATGATGCATCTTAATGTGGATCTATATTTTGAAGAGGGCCTCGTTGGACTTCATTATGAGTTTGTTAGTTTGTGAGTTTGACATGTGTGTGCTTGCTTCAGGGCAGAGCAGGGAGATGTCTTTATTCAGCATCTTCATCTTGACCTCGCTGTGTATTTTGGGCCCAGAGGCACTCAGCATATCTGTCTGCGGAGCGGATGCCAGGCGACCAGGTAAGATTAGCGTGACCTTCAATCTTAATTATTTATTTTAGACTGAAGGAGTCAAATCAATTTTAGTTTAGATAGGGAGTCCATATTGACTTTAGTTCACGCCATATATTAACTATTGCACTGGGAGATGTCTTTACAGAGGACATGTATATGTCGTTTTAAGATGATTTTTAATATGAACTAGATATATAGGGCTGCACGGTGGTATCTGAGTGGCAGCACCACACAGGGCCGGGGTTCGATCCCCGATCCCGGGCGCTCCTTCTGTGTGGAGTTTGCACAAATATTCCTACTGAACTTGGGTCCTGAACAGTAGTTTGGGTTAGCATGATTATTTTCAAATCAGTATCTTTAGATAACAATGCAGTCCCATCATGATACACTGATATTAATGTGCTGTTGCATCTGCCATCAACCTGGCGATTACAATCTGCACGGTTGTCTACACTGGATACGACTTGAGCTTATTGATCCTCAACCGCCTCCAGGACAATGTGGTCTGTGTGTGTGTGTATTGCGTCAATAAAGTGTCCTGATTTCATGTTATGGTGGTGGTTGTGAGACTTGTTAACCTTTAGCTGAGGAGAGTTAGAGCAGATTTAGGGAGCTGAAAGAGTAGATAAGAAGATGTGAAAAAGAGGGTCCAAATAAGAAAATGTCCAACTGCTTTTGATTTAAAATTACACAGGCACATGCAATCTCACAACTCTCCTTTTCAGAGAAAAATGAGAGAGTTGTTCCACTTCCTTTCTGTGATTTCATCATTGCCTCCTGCTGTGTAAGAGACGTTGGCCAACATTTATGTTTAAGCATTTCTTAAATAATCATGCTTCCATTAAATAATTCCTCAGACCACGAAGATGCCAAGGACGGGAATATTCTCGGACTTCTCCAACATCAAGACAGTCAACGTCAGCGGGGTGGTCCGATCCTTTCACCCCATCTCCTAACACAGAGATCTATTATTGTATGTGGGTTAAAAATTGCATTAATACTTCTAACATTTCGCTTGTGAGCCAAGTGTGATCTCGTTCTTGTCTTCCTCGTAGGTCATCCTCCTCCAATGCTTTGATGGAAAACAATGGGAGCTTTATCAGTACCCTCAGCATGGTTTTGAACCAGATGCCAACTAGCATCTTTCCCACATACTACTGATTCATTCATTTATACCTGGCACCGACACAAACTCATTAATATTATGGAAGAGAGTGTATCATTTTTTCATATATTCTCTTTCTCTGCCAGGATATAAATTATACCAACTTGCCTTGACACCTCTGGGTATTGAACTGTGAACAAACATCTACAGTATACGTGCAGGTGTTTGCATCCAACTTGACATCACAGTGAACCCTTTACATTATGTGACGCCTGCAGCTTCTTCATTGTCTGGACCTGGAACTCAAACTAAAAATGTAAAAGTATTTTTTTTAGTAAGAAATTAGGTAAACAGCTTTTCATTCTCAAGTTTGGGAGTAGGAGTTAAAGTGAACAAGTTATATTTGTATCTTTCCAAAGTTTAGCTTTTCGTCCTGGATGGCTGAAACTCAGGTGGATGTAGAGTAAAAGACATTGTCCATCTCTCATTGTCTCCTACTATGTGACTCCACAGCCCTCCAACGCCAACTCTTTGTCTCGTAAGTCACAAAGAAATGAAAAAATATTCTGTTTAAAAAAAGTGGAAGCTTTACATTATTTGTAATTAGTTCATTTCATCCTCCCTTCAAGGCTTTATAATGGATGCTATCTGTCGGGCCAGCAGTTTGAATTAAAACTCACCTATATCCAAAAGGGGGACCTAGTTTTGATTTTGTATCTCCATAGTTCTATCATTAAACACTGCCTGTATGTATCCGTGGGCTGTGCAAATGGGGCACTTGTGAGGTATGCCTTTTATTGAAAGGTTCTCCATCTCACCACCATGCTAGAGAACAGGATAGCCAAAAGGTGGGAAGACACTGAATGCATTTCAAGCAGAAATATCCAATTCCAGCTGGATCATAAGCTCATGTCTCTCTGTCTGGTTTGATCCACAGCAATGCAACAGGACGAGTGTGGAGCCTGCGGTTGTCCAGAAAAGCTTCACTGAGCCATCTGTGCTCACAGTGGTCATTAAGACCAGGACAGAGACCTTTATGTCACACATGCATCTTTTTTTGTGTGCATATGAGCAGTTAAAGGAGTCAGACAAAATATCTGCACACTGTAAAAAATAGCACCCACTAGATTTGAAAAAAAAGCAATGTTTCTGTAGCAGAACTCTTCATCAGATATTGTCAAGTAAACAAACCAAATTCAGACATTGGGATATGCACAATCAGAGGAACAGTTTGACAATATTTTAGGAAATGCACGAATGAGCCTTCTTGCCAAATCATAAATGAGAAGATTAGGCAAGAGTGGAAACTACAGCCAGCAGCCAGATAGCTTAGCATGAGACTGGAACGAGGCTCTGAACAAATCCATCACCCGAGACGTCTGAAGCAAAGAAACAAAGAAAAAAGGGTAAAATGTATTAGTGGCCGTGACTTTTTTTTCATCCCAAGGTTGACAGGACGTCGGCGCTACCAGCACATGCTGCACAGAAACCACAATGTTGATTTTTTTGATTTTCTTTATGTATTAAACAAACAAGAGTGTATATGTTAAGTAGTGAGCTTTAGAGGCGCTGGTGGATGGACATTTGTTCTTCTTTGGACAATGACAGTCTAGCTCCTTTCCCTTTCATCTAGATTTTATGCTAAGCTAAACTAAGCGGCTTCTGGCTGTAGCTTCCTATTTAGCTGTTGATCTATCTCTCTGCCACATTGGCTGTGCCTTTAGAAAAATAGCTAATATAGAGAAAAATAATATAATATATATTATAAAAGCACATATTGCGTCTACCAGGCTACATGACAAACATTTGTATCTTCTGACTTTTGTCTCCTGCTTTTGCCATTTTTCCCTCTGTAATTTAATACATTTTTCCAATGTTTTTCCGAATATAAGAATCCCTGCATAATAAGACGCTGACCCTGTCTGTCTTGCAGCCATTTAATCCAAAGATGGCGTAAGTATGTAATGTTATGCCATGAGAACAACCTTTCACAAAGTTGTACTTAATTACATTCCTCCAGAAATGAAAAGCTTTTTTTGCAGCAAGTCAATAAAGTATCCTGTTGTACGCTGGAATAGTGCATCCCATAATGTCCCTCTGATTCATGCACAGCGCTGACTGGTGGTCAGTCTGATGACAAGGGGCACGTCTGCTGGCCTGGGAACAGCTGTGGCCGTCCTCGTTGTGATAAGTGTGGCAATCATTTTGACGGCAGCATCTTTTAATCAAAACCTGAAGCGTTTAAGCGGCCCATAATGTTGATGAGCAGAGGTCAGCACAGGGTCAATGGCATTATGGGTTTGACGGGGTGACATTCACATACCGGTGGAAGTGCATAATGTATGCATGTCGGACTCTACTGTACTGAGTCAAACTATTGATTGGAGCACTTTGAGTTTCCTTCCAATCCTTCACAGACTGTTAGCCATTATGGAGGTTGAAGTCTGACTAATGCACCTATCATGATGCAAGACATGGCAAAAAGAAAAGAAAGAAAGACATTTGAACTTGTCATCTTAAAGGAATAGTTCAACATTTTGGAAAATACACTTATTTGCTTTTCTCCAGCAAGTGCATACACAAGAGTGCCATACATCTTGTGAATAAGCATATTTTTCACAACGTTTACTTACTTACTTTTTACAAGGTGGAGGCAATGAATTATAATTATCACTCTTTTGTCCCACATTAAAGTTGGTTTATTGTCAGTGCGTAAATATTCTTTGATTCAAGTACTTAGACTTCTCATTTATAAATAAATATCTGTATGAATCGTGAACATGAATGATGCAGACATGGAATTCCCGCCTTGTAACAATCTTCCTTTGGATGCATCGATTTGCAGCATTGATTATTTTTCTGCAAGACAGAGCTGACATGTTGCATGTTATATGTAGAAGCACGTGTGCAATTATAATCAAAATGCAAAATGAGAGGGCAAGGTAACACATGAAATGCCACCATGAGAATGAGTGGGTCCATTTTGTTATTTATTTGAGTTTAGATCCTGCATTCAAGCCTGCATCAAGGGAATAAACTTAGTTGTAATACGGTGGCAACTCCTTAGAACATTTGTATATACCCACAAAGTGAATGACTGCTGCTGTATATAATTGTGCCATATTCCCATGTCATGCATTATTATTATTCTTATTAAGCTTGCAACATATGAAACAAGAGGTTGTGTCTTCCACACTCACTGTTCGAGTGCATTTCACAGTCCACATGAAGCAATTCCTACATACAAGATGGCTTTGGTTGCCTTCAGTGCGGTCTTGAAATTTGAAGGACATGAAAAGGATTAATTCATCAAACTGAGTATAACTGGCACACAAGCGCACTATGCTGTTTTATAACTGCGGAGGAATGTAGATCGTACAAAACGTGGAGCTGTTCAATATGAATATTGGGTTTCAAATGTATACTTCCAGGAGTTTCCTTCAGTTTGACGTTTGATGTGCTTGGCTTTGGAAGCACAGAGGAGAACAGAAAGTTTCTGTTGAAGTCTGTGAAGTGATGTTTTTGTAATGACCCTCCACTAGAGGGTGTCAAATCACCATTTTCTTCACTTTATGTTTTTGAAGGCTTGTGATTTTTTTGTAAACATGTCCACAGTGTCATTAATTAATACAGAAATACAGAAATATTCAAAATACTACCGTAGAACCTTTCAGTCAATCAGGATGAGATTAGTTTTATTACTAACAAGCGACAACACCAGCGTGTCAGCTTTCTGAAGAGCCGTAAAGTTCCCAAGCTGACAATACATCCAGTGTATGTGGTCATGGGAAGGTAAGATCGAGGATTTTTTCAGTAACCCAGCAATAAGCAAGATTTGTCCTCCTGTATATCATGAAAAAAAAAAAAAGCAAAGCAATCAGCTGGCTTGACAAATGATCTAATGAGTTCCTGTATTGTTAAGTAGGCCATGACAAACTCCACGACAAGACGACCCACTTTGAAACGTGAGGGGGATAAATCAGCCGAGCTGGAAGGTAGTGCTCCATTAGGACTGCAGTAACTGTATGTTTGGGATAAATCCCCCTTTATGAGTTCGCTGTAATTTAATTAAACCAACAGGGATAAATGCATGCTCTGTCGCTCTCTAATGGTGTGGACATTAACCTTTGCATCCAGCTGCTTTGCTCTCTATAATGTTAATAGCCTTGGGGGAACTGGAGTGAAGAGCTACTAGAAAATTGTTATGCATTGTTGCTCGATGTTGGGGCAGTGCATATTTTCTTGTATAATACCATATTTGAAGTCTACTCATGTTGTGATACATCTTTGTTGACAGCCAGTGTATAGCTGTGTTCAAAACTCTATTTATTTCAGACTATTATCTGCAAAAATATGAAATCACTGTCTGTGAGGGCTTAACATTTTGGCCGGTTTTGTCCCCAGCTGAAAGAATAATTGTCCTGTCATTTCATTTCTAATTAATATGCATATGAGTCTGTCTGTGGGCTATACATTAGGTTTAGTAGAAAGCACAATCATAAAATAAATGATGGATCAGCTGAAATTTGGACTGGCGTATGAACATGAAGACTTGGGATATGATGACTTTGAATAAACAGTGTCAGAGTGGTGCCAGGATGATGGGATGTGCTAATGTGCCAAAAAATAAATATAGCTAGGATGGGTTCAGGGCAGGTAACTGTGGAAAAGTTAACAAAGGTAGACTCTGCTGGACTGCTGAGCAGGCAAAGTCACGCTGGAAGGTCCAGCTGTTCCATTAACCTTTTGTAATGAGACAGTGAAGTTGTGGGCAAAGTAATGTCATGTTCAAATCATATCAGACGAAGCAGAAGAAGTGCGAACAGGACACCATTTGTGTTACATCCTGTACGTGTTTAAGGGAATACTTCAACATTTTAGGAAGTACTATTATTTGCTTTCTTGCTGAGTTATGTGAATGAGAAGATACTGTCATGTCCGTTTGTTAGCTTAGTTTGTTTCTAATTGTAAACTAATCCCCAACAACAATATATAACAATAAAAATATTGTAGTGTAGCCAAAGCTTGAAAGTGTATTTCTCAGTACTAAATGCAATATATGAAAAACACATCAATAAGCCACATTGTTGCACTGAGTGACACTCAGTAATTTACTCACTGTCCTGCTGTCATAATCTATTGCCCCAAATGTGCATTAATCCACTCCTGTTTGAGTAATGTTTGCTAAAAAACTCTGCGGTTTTAGGTAATTATTTAGCTTTTCTTTAAAATTGTAGTATATATTGATGTTTTTAAAGATGTTGTCTTCAGCAGGTGAGTGACCCGCACAGATTGGGGAAGCTGGAAAGTATTGAGATGGACTAACACACCTTCATGGGATTATAACCTTTAATATTTAAACCTGCATTATATTGTTGGCCTTTTGTAGGCCGTGCAACACACCATATTAACATATAATAACTTATTCAAGTTAAAATGTTGCCTTTCATTATTTATCAATCCAAGCAACATTATTATTAATTTAAGTCAATTCTGTAAACCCAATGAAGTAAGTTGAATAAACACTCTTTTATTTTTGCTCTATTTTTGATCTCAACCAACTCCTGGTCGAAACGTTTGACTCCTTAGCTGCAAAATGCTTCACTTAGTTAACCAGCTAGTCACTAATTTGTCTGCTGTCTAGTGCTGGTCAGGCAATATCAGAACGTTTTCTGAACCTTTACTGCAGATGAAAATGCTGATGAGAGCATTGAGAGTGAAACAAACCAATTATAAGTATAAGACTATAAAACCAATTAACTAATGGATGCCAAAAGGCTGAGCAGAGCACAGGCAAAGTGCAAAGTTGTGTAATGATTATCTGACTCCTTTCACATTATACACAGTCATTTGATTCAGTCCACTTTAAATACTAATGTCCATTGTCTATTTTGCACCTGATTACACAGCTCATCGAGTAAAATTACAAGTAGGTGCAAGTCTTAGGTGTGCTGACGGAGGACAAACACATTTGAGGTTTTGGTCTTCGTGCAAACTTAAATCAGAATAAAGACAGCTAAATGTCAAATCCGTCCAAAAGGGGGAATAATCCTATTCTGGATGAACAACTCAAGTGCTTCTCTGTACCTTCAGTTAAAATCCCCTCAAAGGTATTTCCAGGACTGCTAGATTATCAGAGTAGGCATCCTTTACACCTGGGTGAGTACAAAACAAATCCCTGGAATTCTTCTAAGAAGGGCTGGCCACCCATGAGAAAAGTCTTAAGTGTCTTCTGTGCCACCTCAGACGCTGTGAAAACGTCTTCAAATTCCCTCTACCAGTTCAGTTTAGTCGAATTTAAAGCTCTCTGAGAGAGGACCCATTATCCACTGTTTCCTTCCTTAGAATCATGGCAATTTATATTCAGGATCATTTCGTTCGGATATTCCATTGTTGTGGCTCGAATAAATTGCCTGAAAAGTGAAAAAGGCCAGCATCACCTTGTCCCACTTCATCTTAACTTATTTGTCAAGCTGTCCATCATCCTTTCAACAGGGGGCTACTTGTTAATGATTGATGCAGCACCTCTTAATGTGATGGATGAATCTCCTGCTGCATGATGGGACGGGGGTGAGTCACACCCCTGCTCCCCTCCGCAACCACTCACCGCAGCTCTCCGTTTGAGACACACGCCTCGTGTCCATCGATGGAGGAACAAAGGCATGTTCAATTTAAGCCCCATCAATAATGTACAGCTGAGGAGGCCTTTTGCTAAAGCAGCCTTGTAAAAGCCGGGTCATTGTCGTGGTATAGAAATGGTCTTTCTATTGGTTTATTATCTCTGGATCTTTACACTGAGTCATATATGGTTTCCTCGTTTCATTCATTGCCGCATGGCAGCGTCACTGTGATGTCTGAGAGCCCTTTTGAGCTGTTTTGTTCTGGAGCTGCAGGCCTGCTGCTCGAGAATATGTCAAAAGCAAGATAAGAAGAATGCCATTGATTTTTATTTATTTTTCACCCATGTCATACATTTACACACACACTGTCTGTAAAATGCTTTTGCTTTAAGTAGACGATTGACTGAAGCAGAACTGTGTATACAATATGACATTTTTCAGAGTTTGTTTTATATATATATATATTTATATAAAAAGACAGTAGAGATGAAGGGATAATAAAGAAAGCAAAGACAGAAAATGTAGCAATCAACTTTCAAGATACATAGTAAAACAAAATCACAGAAACACATGGCATAAAAATAAGACTTAGATGGCAAAACATGATTTTGACTTTAGGACACCCAAATTAAGAATCTGTACACACGATATCTGATGGGTATTTTAGAGGTCAGGCTCATAGCTTGTGGATAAATTCAGATGGGCTTTGGGCTTCAAAAGTAATCAATATCTACCCCAAAATGGAAAGAGAAACAGTTGATGATGTTATCTGTCAGTAAACACACCTGCACAAACATTTTGCCCGAACAGAAGGAGAACAGAAAGCTGCTGTGATATAAATGTGATGTGATGGAAGCAGGACTAACACTTTCTGAATTTTTAGCAGATAGAAATGCTTAAAAGGTGCCAGATCTGAGATTGGGAGCATTTCGAATGCCTCTCAATGGCTCTCATCATGGCCTGCCGCTCACAGCTAACAGTGCTAACAGTGCTAACAGTGCTAACAGTGCTAACAGTGCTAACGGTGCTAACAGTGCTAACGGTGCTCACAGTACACAGTACTACGGCAAAGGGTATAGATGCCGAGGGGGAACCGGAGGGTGCAGAACTTTCACAACGATGCTGTCGGTCGGGATGGTGTTTATCAGCTGTAATTGCCTCATGAGAGCAGTAGACAGCAATGGGGTTCAGCTAACCAATGGAGCACGCTCACGTGCACAAACATGCACTAAAAGCATGCACAGATGGGCTATGCAAACAAAGCAAGTGGAAGCTGGGATAACAACAAACACAGCTAATTAGCACAAAGCACTATCCTCAGTCTTTAGTCACTAAAAACATTCCAATCCATCCTCTGAGCGCCATGAATAGTCTATCAATGCCAGATTTCATGGCAATCCTTCCAATAGTTGTTGAGATTTAAGTCTGGACCTAAGTGGTGGGCCGACTAACTGATTTGTCGCTCCTTAGTGTGGCTAAAAATAGGAGGCATCGTTCCGTGACATCTGTCAGAACCGCCTGCCATTTGTGACAATCATATTATTGAGTGCTACAATGAGGAGCTCACATTTGTCTGTATAAAGCTGTGACATTCAATTTTAAAGGTCATGAGGAATGTGAAGGAGAGTATCAACAATGCCTCTGTTACATGGACCACATCGTACAGCTGTATCATTTGTGTAAGAGTTGAAGGTCTGTGTAAGAGTCTTTTCGACTGGGGAGGATCCACATTTTCCAGGACAAAAAGAAAAAGTCAAGCATCTCTTCAGCTGCATTATGGCAGCACAATGTTTGAGCCTGTCAAGGAGAATCACATCATCAGTGGTGTCAAAAGGTCTAGAGCGATCAAAACGGATGTTTTCATCCGTTGGCTTATAAAAGACGAACATTTAGAACTTCCATTACAGTGAGTTTGAAAGCAAGACTGAAACCTCGAAAAAAGGATTGTTTTTATTCTTGAATGCAATCAGCTGATTAGCAATCGCTGCTTTTTTTAAGGAGCATAATTGAAGTTGGCTCTCTGGCTCACTTCAGGCTGAATGAAGAGCTTCACACTGGTCAGACATTTGAGTAGTGACCTAGAATAAACCTAATAGTCATCCTGGTGGTCGAAAGCCAAACATATTTCCTGTGTCACTGTCAAAAAGCCATGAAATATTTTTCAACATCCTCACTTTTTTTTTTTTTACTAGCGTAAGCTAGGGGCAAACAGCAGTCACACCTGTTCCCAAGAAGGAATCTCTAACCCATTTAACCTTTCTTCTAACCCGACACCGACGCGGGGCACAGAGGGCAAGGGGACTGCAGCACTTTACACAAACAACAGCATCCCCTCATACAAGACAAATGCCCTTCGACACCATCAGCTGAGATGGGCAGCTTTGCCCCAAATCCATCTGTGGCCCCAGGGGAGCATGTGGGGATCACGGTTCATAATTCATAGAGGGAGCCATACATACTGAGAGAGACAACCCCAGGCCGGGTCTTTTCGTTATGCATTGGATCTCTGACACCAAGACTCAGAAAGCATACGCTGGTTGCTCTGTGATTTTTTGAGAGCTGTGAATGTGGGTTATTAGCTTCGTCGGATGTGTAACACAGTCACTCTCTCTGGGCTGGCAGGATATGCAAAATATACAGTAATTGCATAAACTCCTAGGTAAAGTAGGATTCATAGGTCAGTGATTAAGCTGGATGAGCTACCGAACTCCCAGGATGTAAAGTCAAAAACAGAACTGCACTAAAGGTTTTGATAAATCCCATTAATGAAGTCAGACTCCAACTTCTTACATCCTGCAGAGCTGCATTCTCAGGACTTAAAAGAGATGAGAAATTCTTTGGTGTACAGAATAAATTACACTATATTTTCACCTCAGTCATGCTTAAGATTATTGTTGAACATATTTGTCTCCAATATGTCATGTCATTGTATGCTGCTGAGGTGTAAAAGACAAATATCTACTCCAGTGGAACATAGAGTTGTATTGTATTGTAGTGATATTTCTGTCCTGACAAAGTTAAAGGCTTTTGCTTTTGGTCATTTTCAAATCGTATTCATTCAGAAATGTCTCTCTTTTTTTATCTGACTGTCCAAATGTCTTTCTATTATGTGTTGGATACCCTATAGGAACAGAAAAATCGAAAGAGTCTAGTCAATGTGTGAGCTAACCATCAGTCATGGATGTGATAGAGCAAAATATAGCTTTGGGTCTAAATATGGCAGCAGGTTAAAGCTGCTCCAATCAATACTTGTATGTTAACAATGGATCAAATGATTTGTTTTATTGTG
The DNA here is from genome assembly GCA_023566465.1 of Cottus gobio. Taxonomy (NCBI): domain Eukaryota; kingdom Metazoa; phylum Chordata; class Actinopteri; order Perciformes; family Cottidae; genus Cottus; species Cottus gobio. Next base: position 13,374,645 of record CM042220.1, read on the forward strand.
AAAGGAGTCCCTCATAATGAAGAACTCACACAGCAATGTCACCCAACTCTGCAGTTCCCCCATCCGAGTTGTAAAGAGGTTTTTAGTACCTTTAAGCTGTCCTTTAACTTGAATGTTTTGGTTCACTCTCATCAGTGTATTGTTCTACTGCAGGTAGCGACTAGCTGGTGCACATAGCCGCGCTTTTAGCAGCAATAGAACTAGATATTTCTTTCCGGAGTTGGTGGAGACCACAAACAGAGCTAGAAGGAACGTCACTATTGGACTTATATTAATTAGGTGGCCCAGAAACGCCAAATGAACGATACTGTTCTTCCTTATCTGCTGGATGTGTCATTAAATAAGACACTGTTTTCTAGCATATTCTTGATATCAACCTAAAATGTGATCATATTTCAATGTATGTGATTATACAAGAACTATAGCTTTTTGCACCGCCTCCAAGCGATCAAAAATCATTTACCATTTTTATTGCTGTGCAGAACTCCAGCAAAATCGGCCTCACAACTATGAGGACCTGCTGTAGTGTCCTTGAGCAAGCATCGGCTCACACATTGACCTTGAACTATCACATCATTATTGCACTGCTTTAAATAATTGATTATAATATGAAGTTGTTTTTATTAGGTTGGCATTTCCTCCAAGCATTCAATCGATTGATTAATCGCTGTAGTTCATTTGATGATTTTGTCTGATTCTAGTGGCATAATGGGAAGGACAGACACAAAGAAGCTGTTAATGTCTTGTGTCTATCACCGCGAACAATAACCAGCGCACATAATAGCTAATAACATATTTCCATTATCGTCCAAAGATTGACAAAGTAGCAATATTTGCTTGTCTGGCGATCACCCACTCCATAACTGTCTCACACATTAAACTATTTCATTCCACCTTTAGTTGAGCAGAATGATGAATTGCATATTATGCTCCTCATTTGTCTCTTCTGTCTTCATCAGCATTTTTTTAAACATCCTCTCATTTTTCTCTCTGATGGAGTGTGAAAGAGGGATTTCTCACTTTAAGGTGCAAATATTCAATGACTTCCTTTTTTATTTTCCTTGTTCCACCTGCAGCATCTGTCTCCGATTGTCCCTTTCGGTTTAGTTTTGTATAGTTTCTGTATATTTTAAATAGTTTTATATGCATGCTAATTCTGATACAGCTTATTTTATTTATTTTTGCTTGCTGATTGGACCATGTATATCACTTCTTCCCCCCAAGTCCCCCCTTTGATACTGTATACGTGTGGTTTGAAATTGCGCACACATTTATTTGCATAATTAGGGAAATCAAAGCTGTGTTTGCTATGTATGTTCTCTTTTCATCTTTCTTATATGTACACGTCTGCTCCTGTGGGTGCATGTGCATATGATTTTTGCAAAAGCAAACACTCTGTGTGAGTAGAAGCAACCTCTTTGAAGTCATTGTTCACTCCGCTGAGGGAAATGATGACATGTTATATTGTGTGTTTGAACGAATTAGTGTATAAGCTGAATATTTGCAAAGATGTGCTTTTAGTGAGTACATTGTTTTTGAATGGCACCAGCAGGACAGGGAACAATACATGTTGCCTTTCAGTGTGTAGTTTGCAGTCTTTTTGTGTTCTAGAGCTCCATGAAACTTCATAATGTGACTAAGTGTCCTATGTTTTGCAAAGATCATTCACCGTGATGAATGTATCGTCAGTGTATCATAACACTTTACGTGAATGCGGTAATACAAACCAAACTCACTGATGCATTGGGTACAGCATCGCCGTATGAAACCATGTCTCCAGTCTAATTAACCACATGGTTATCTTGCTGAAGTGTCCATCTCTTGTTGCCATTACCGTGTTTCATTCATAAATAATCACTTCCTCTTTTTACTGTGGCTGTAATGCATGTTTGCAAGTAGCACTTATCATAAAATCTATATACTTTCAAGATGCCGGTAATCTGAACTACTGAGAAGAGAGACACTCTTGTGGTCAGCACTCCAGGAAGTAATAAATGAAAAACGTATATTTCCATACAATAAAAAGGGTGATCATTATTTTTTTAAAGGACAAATCTGTACAAAATAGGACCTCGGTTCAGAAGTATTATATCTGTTTGCAAAAAATCTACATTTATATGAATCTACATACATTTCCTGTGTCATTTCCGTATGCAGCCAATGCTCAATCTGCTATAAACTTGTTAAATAATCTCACTTTTGCAATTTCATTTGAGAACTCTTTTAGATATGTTACTGGAGGCAAAATTATTAAGTATGTGCTTCGCTACCTCGTGTTCTTTACCCTTTTTAAAATGCTGAAATAGTGCAGCGTCCCTGTGGGATTTTTCTGAGGAGGGAACCCGAAACACAGCAGCTTCAGTGCACAGAGAGCTGCTCCCATTTGTACTGGAGAAGGGGCTTTATCCTGTTTTGGGGGAAGCAAGATCTGAGATCTCAGCATCTGCTCTCCAGCGTGGCACTGTGAGTGCTGGAGGCAAGGCACATCACCACCATTTGATTAAAGATTTATACCCTTTCAGACATGTTTTCTCTCATTTTTCGCAAACCATATCTCCTGCGTTTTGCTGAGAGCTGTTTAAGGTGAGGGAGTAGCTCTTGTCTCAATTGTTTTGCTACTTTTTTTCAGCATTTAAAATGTCAAACTAAAGAGTTGTAGATTTTCACTAAATGTACTCAGTTTGGCAGAGTTTAATAAGCAGTAGTAAAAGGATGTAATGGGGGGGCAATAGAGGTATTTACATTTTCTCACATATTGAAATCATTAGATTTTTTAAATTCTATTGATTTTAGGTTTGGATTATCTTCACTTAATGCATGATTGGGCAGGAGCTGAACTCCACTCACTCTCTATTCCAAACAAATGTCTAAAAGCCTCCATTCAGCAAATTTGCATTTGAATTGGAAATGGCTCAACACTGTCTGTAAATCACGGTCCATTATTATAGCTGGTGTACGTGTGGATTTCCCCCCTCAAATTCATTCAATAAACAGATACTTTTAATCAAACCATATGCATAAGGTGAATAGTATGACCTGCAAGGAGCAGAGTCACAAACATTAAAGGTGCATTTGAGGATGCACCTGACATTCCTTGATTAATTTAGCTGTTGTTTGTTCTGGTTACCTCAGATAACAGATGGCCGACATGGTAAATGTAAAATGTTTTAGAGTTGGTCCTTCAGAATTTAAGGGAAGCGCTTTTGCCCGAATAAACATATGTTGTGAATATGTTGTATTCATTCTGTCAGGTGGGAACTATTTTGGATTTAGAAGGGCCCACTGCAGAAATATATTACACCATAAGTACTGCTTTTAATTACCCAGCACTGAATTAATTACAGTGCACACCGAGGACCAACAGGCCATGTCCTTTTCAAAATAAGCACTTTTCTGAGCATACATTTAGACGTGTCATCTAAATGGAATTCAGCCATCATTGATTTCATAATTTACTCTTGAACTCTGACTACATCTACGACTGTTATCTGACTACATCTACGACTGTTATCTGATTCCATCTACGACTGTTAACTGACTACAGTTTTGGTCACCATATGGATCATACATGGCAATCTGCACCTATTTTACAGCTATGGCCGTGGAGGTGCACCCTTCTTCTGAGTATATCTTAAAATAACTAATTTCATCGCAATATCAACACTGTAACACAAAATGTTGGTCGGCCCACCACTTTGTCCACAATGAAATGTTTAACTTTTGGGTGGATTGCCATGAAATGTTATCAAGTCTCAAACTTTGCAAACATGTATCGTCATTGTTTATTGTCCAAGACCAGATAATCAAACTTTGAAGCTGATGCCGCTCCGATACTGTTTCTCTCCACTGATCCGTTTGTTTTCTGTCGGTGAAAGGCTGAATCATTCAGGGAACTCTTGAATCAGCTGCTGCACCTTTTCCTCGCTGTTTTGGTGGTTGCTATGGTCACACAATGAACCGCAGAGACGAGTTGAAAAAGTAAATCCATCGTGAACTGAATGTCACGTCTCAAGGTGGACCCAAAAGCAAACCGCAGGCGAGCTGAGCGGATGGTGAAACAAAGGGGTTTATTTACAGCACACAAGCAAGGATAAACAGGAAACTCAGCCGCTGGTGGCGACGCTCGGCGCGGGCTGATGACGTGTACACCGTCGCTGCTCGGCGACTCTCGAGGTGAGCTCGTGAATAGTTCCAGTGGTGTCTCGGTGGTCGATGAAGTTGAGTGGCGTGCGTGGTTGCAAGCATGGCAATCTCTCGACACTGGGCCTCCGGGAGGAGGCCCCCCTTAACTGCTTCCTGATGATGGAATGATCTGCAGCTGTGCGTGGCGGGGCGCGCTCCTCCCGGCTGCCCAGTATCTGCCTGAGTGAAAAGACAAGAGAACAGCATTCTGGCCGTAACCAGGGTTACCATAATGCCACCTGGTGGTGGTGCCTCGAACCACCACAGTACCCCCCCCTCAACGGACACCTCCAGGTGGCTTACCGGGCTTACCCGGGTTCTCCCGATAAAAATCCCGGAGCAGATCCGGGGTTATCTGCCGGCAGGGAAGCCAGGACCGTTCCTCGGGACCATATCCCTCTCAGTCCACCAGGTACTGGAAACCGCGGACCCGGCGCCGGACGTCCAGGATCTTGGAGACGGCGTGAGCGGGTTGCCCGTCGATGACCAGGGGGGGCGGAGGGGGAACGGCCGGAGGGCTGAGCTCGCTCTCGGCGACCGGTTTCAGAAGGGAAACGTGGAATGTGGGATGGACCTTCAAAGCTGCCGGGAGGGTCAGGCGAACGGCGGAGGGGTTGATGATCCGAGCTATGGGGTACGGACCGACGTACCGGGGGGTAAGCTTGCGAGACTCCGTTGGCAACGGGAGGTCCCGGGATGATAGCCACACCCGCTGTCCCACCTTGTACTCCGGGACCGGAGCACGATGCCGGTCGGCCAGCCGTTTGTTCTTTGCGGAGGACCGCGTGAGGGCAGCCCTCGCCTCGACCCAGACTGCCCGGATCCTCCGGAGATGCTCCGTCACGGACTGCACCGCTACCTCCACCTCCTGGGCCGGGAACAATGGTGGCTGAAACCCAAAACATGCCATAAAAGGAGACATACCAGTGGCTGAGGAAGACAGGGAGTTGTGAGCATACTCAACCCATGGCAAGAACGTGCTCCAGGACACGGGATGGTGCGCGGTGACACACCGGAGCGCCGCTCCCAGGTTCTGGTTGGCCCTCTCTGTTTGGCCGTTCGTCTGCGGATGGTACCTGTCCACAATGGTCATGATGACGGTATTCCCCTCGGATGGCGGCAACCCGGTGACGAAATCCACCGCGATGTGAGACCAGGGCCTGCTTGGCACCGGCAGCGGTTGCAGCAACCCGGCCGGGAGCTGGTGAGACGCCTTGCCCCGGGCGCAGATCGAGCAGGCCGCCACGAACTCTCGTGTGTCCCGGTCCAACCCCAGCCACCAGAACCGCTGGCGGATGAAGGTGGCGGTCCGTCGGAATCCCGGGTGGCACGTCAGGTTGGAGGAGTGACCCCACTGGAGAACCTGGGAGCGAGCCGTCGGCGGAACAAACAGGCGGTTCGGGGCCCCACCCCCCGGAATCGGAACGCCCCGCTGTGCTTCCTGGACCACCGACTCGATCTCCCAAGTTGCTGCTCCTACTACACAGGCGGGAGGAATGATGGTGGCGGGGTCCGGGGTCTCCGAGGGGGGGAAAATCCTAGATAGAGCGTCCGGCTTACCGTTCCGGCTCCCGGGGCGATAGGACAGCACGAAGGAGAACCTGCTCAGGAACAGTGCCCACCGGGCCTGACGGGGGTTCAGCCGCCGGGCCGCCTGAAGGTAGGCCAGGTTCTTGTGGTCGGTCCATATCAAGAACGGCTGCTGGCTGCCCTCCAACCAGTGCCTCCACTCCTGGAGGGCCAGGACAACCGCCAGCAGTTCCCGGTTCCCCACGTCATAGTTGCGTTGGGCCGGGCTCAATCGTCTGGACAGAAAAGCACAAGGGTGAAGCTTCTGGGTGGAGGGGTCCCGCTGGGACAGGACAGCCCCCGCACCGGCCTCCGACGCGTCTACCTCCACCACGAACTGGCGTGCCGGATCTGGGTGCTTCAGGATGGGTGCACTGGTAAACAGGGCCTTCAGCTTAACAAAGGCGGAGTCGGCTGCGGGCGTCCAGCCGAAGGAGGTACTGGTGGAGGTCAGCTGGGTGAGGGGTGTGGCCACCTTGCTGTAATCTCGAATGAACCGGCGGTAGAAGTTCGCGAACCCGAGAAAACGCTGCAGCTCTTTGCGGGTGCTCGGCACCGGCCAGTCCATCACCGCCTTGATTTTGGCCGGGTCCGGCTCTAGCTGGCCCCGGGCTATGACGAAACCAAGAAAGCTAACTGACGGGACGTGAAACTCGCATTTCTCCGGCTTTACGTACAGTCTATTTTCCAGCAGCCGCTGGAGAACCAGCCGCACGTGCCGCCGATGGTCCGCAAGGGAACGGGAGAAGATGAGGATGTCGTCAAGATAGATAAACACGAACTGGCCCGTCATATCCCGAAACAAGTCATTCATAAGGGTCTGAAAAACGGCGGGGGCATTAGTGAGGCCGAAAGGCATCACCCGGTACTCAAACTGGCCCAGCGGGGTGTTAAACGCCGTCTTCCACTCGTCCCCCTCGCGGATACGAACCAGGTGGTAAGCGTTCCTAAGGTCGAGTTTGGAAAAAACTTGCGCGTGGCAGAGGGGCTCGAACGAGGGGTCGATTAGTGGCAGGGGTGTCTTATTCTTTGTCGTGATCTGATTAAGGCCGCGGTAATCGATGCACGGGCGCAACGACCGGTCCTTCTTCTCTACGAAGAAGAAACCGGCCCCCAGTGGCGCCGAGGATGGGCGAATCAGACCGGCCCCCAGACACTCCTGAATGTATCTCTCCATAGCCTGTCACTCGGGACGCGAAATACTATACAGTCGACTGGTGGGTAGCGGAGCGCCCGGAAGCAGATCTATTGCGCAGTCATAAGGGCGGTGCGGCGGCAGTGTACGCGCCCGGTCCTTACAGAACACCGGGGAAAGATCGTGATACTCGGACGGCACGGCGGACAGGTCAGGGTGGGACGGCGGCGCGGCGGGTCGAGGGGATGTGAGACTCGCCGCTCCGAGGCAGCGGGCATGACAAGCCACACTCCAGCTGGCGATGGACAACGTAGCCCAGTCCAGCTGGGGTTTGTGGAGTTGCAACCAGGGGAGTCCTAACACAATCGGGGCCGCGGGCGAGGGAAGAATGTATAACCGAATGGTCTCCGAGTGATTACCAGATACTTTAAGGGTAAGGGAACTAGTGCGGTGGGTTACCTGCGCGATCAGGCGGCCATCCAAAGCGTTTACCACCCTCGGGCGATCGAGCGGCTCTAAAGACAGCCCCATTCTGATCGCGAACCCTGAATCTAAAAAATTCTCGTCCGACCCGGAGTCAACGAGAACCGTGGTCGGGTAAGTCTGGGACGGGGTGACCACGGTAGCAGGAAGTGAAAAACGGGGCGGAGAGCTCGGAGATGCGGCGTTACTCACCAGGAGGCTCTCCCCTACTGGTGAGCCTCCCCTTTTGGGGCCTCCCGGCACGTGGCGGCATAATGCCCGGGCTGGCCGCAATACATGCATAACTGGAGCCGCCTTCGTCGCTGGCGTTCGGCCTGAGTCATGCTAGCCCGCCCCAGCTGCATGGGCTCATCCGGCTCCTGGCGTCCCGCCAGCGGCTCTACCGGGATCTCGACGGGACCAGGACCGGGACCCGCGAACGGGACCGGGTGCGGGGCCCGCCGGGCGCGTTCGCGTCGGCGCTCTCGAAGACGGTTGTCTAGTAAAATGGCCAGGGAGATGAGCTCCTCTAGCGTCGTGGTACTGTCTCGTGAAACTAGCTCATCTTTCAGCCCCTCGGACAGGTTACGCGCAAAGATGGTCATTAGCGTTCGCTCGTTCGCGCCGCTCTCCGCGGCAAGAATCCGAAACTCGATGGCGAAATCCGCCACGGATCCGGATCCCTGCCGCAACGAGAGCAGCCGGTTCAGCGCATCCTGCCCGCGCACCGGGTGATCAAACACTTTGCGGAGCTCCGCAGAGAACCCCGCAAAGGAGCCCAAAATGGTGGACTGGCTATCCCATAGTGCGGTAGCCCACTGGGCCGCCCTACCGCGGAGCAAATTTACGCAAAACGCGATACGGGCTCTATCGGAGACATAACTACGGGGCTGCAATTCAAATACCAATGAACAGTTCAACAGAAAGCGGCCACACCCCCCGGACTCGCCTGCATATGGTTCTGGAAGGGGGACGCGTGGCTCCATAGCGGCGGCCTCGGCCCGCGGTGTCGAGGGTCCCTCCCCACCGGGGGCGCCAGTAGGGGCGGCGGGGGCATCAGGTTGTGGAGTCCTCTGAGCGGCTAGTTGGACAACCCCGCTCCGGATCTCCTGAACGGCCTCCATAAGCGCAGCGACATCTCGGTCGAGTCTCCCGATGCGAGCCCCCTGGTTGCGGAGGCCCCCCTGAATCCCGTCCAGGTCTGCTGGGTCCATGTCGTTGGTCGAGAGATTCTGTCACGTCTCAAGGTGGACCCAAAAGCAAACCGCAGGCGAGCTGAGCGGATGGTGAAACAAAGGGGTTTATTTACAGCACACAAGCAAGGATAAACAGGAAACTCAGCCGCTGGTGGCGACGCTCGGCGCGGGCTGATGACGTGTACACCGTCGCTGCTCGGCGACTCTCGAGGTGAGCTCGTGAATAGTTCCAGTGGTGTCTCGGTGGTCGATGAAGTTGAGTGGCGTGCGTGGTTGCAAGCATGGCAATCTCTCGACACTGGGCCTCCGGGAGGAGGCCCCCCTTAACTGCTTCCTGATGATGGAATGATCTGCAGCTGTGCGTGGCGGGGCGCGCTCCTCCCGGCTGCCCAGTATCTGCCTGAGTGAAAAGACAAGAGAACAGCATTCTGGCCGTAACCAGGGTTACCATAATGCCACCTGGTGGTGGTGCCTCGAACCACCACACTGAAAAGTGTATTGTTTCTGTCTTCTGCCCAGTTTCAATATGTGGTGTGATGTGTAATCATAAAATAACACTAATTATAACAGAAATACTGACAGCGTAATGTATTGTACATGGTGATATTTGGAGAATATTTTATTTGTATTATTTTTCCCAATCTGTTGTATACTTCCCGTCTACTTTAATGATTTGTCTTGAGAAAATACACTGGGTTGTAATCCAGCGTCACAGCAGCCTCAAGCATGATGTGTTCCTTTCCTTTTTTTCTCAACAAGAAAAACTAGTTGTCTATATTGTTATCGCTCTACATCTACATGTCTGGGCAAATTCTGTGAGGAATGTTGAACTTATTTCTGGAAAACATTAGCTGATGTTGAAATAAGAGAGGCCTAATGAGGTAAAGAGAAAACAACAAATATAAATTATAGCTCTGGACACAAATTACCTCCTCGAAATCAGTACATAGCACATACTGATGATGGATGAGAGGAGTCATTTTACTTTAAAGGCTATTGGTTCATGGTGGTCGATACTGCGTTAAATACTCGTACTCGCATCGGTTTCAATGGCCGATACCAAGAACCGATACTCACTCAACAGTATTTCACTACAACAAACTGGTCGCGCTTTGTGGAGAAGCAACCCCGTGGCGGAGCCGGAGACACTCTTCTCTGTCTCAACTGTCTCAACAGTCTCAACTTCTGAGCAGCCAATCACGCTATCCAAGTTGTTTTGCCGTCCAATCAGATGGCCAGTTTGTCTCAACAGCAGAATCTGGAGCCGCCATCTTGGATCCTCGCTACGCAGCGCTCACTTGTTTCAATAGACAGGAGAAAAGTGAGACGCGAGTACAATACAAGACTTTATCGATATTGTGCTTATTAACCGGTGTTGCATACGTGTGTATGACATATTAGTGCTCTTGTTAGTGGCTGACAGCCCCGGAGTTACTTGTAATCAGTCCGTCCCAACGCGACGCAAATGTTTCGCGCGACCAGATTACATGTAAAGTCTATGCACAGACGCGTGTGGTTGCGACAGACGCAAATTTACGCCGGCGGCACGTTAGACGCGAGAGTTGAAATTTTCCATATTTAATACATCTATAATTGAGAAGCTCTGCGCGTCATCACCGCCGTCCTGCCTGTTTGAATCAAACGGCTGCTGATCCACCTGAAGTAGCGCTGGCAGCGGCCTCATTCAGACGCTGTTGTGCGGCTACGGATGATATTATTGTAGCCGAGTGTCTGTTGTGTGTCTATATTTGTAATTCTAATAAAATGAAAACACGCTGCAGGGTAACTTGAACCACTTTTTTATCTCCTTCACACACGTATATCCCACAATTCCACTCTTTTCCTTTCCGTTTCTCCCTCCACAATAAAAGCACCGGAAACATAACTTGGAACACAGCTTCCTATATAATTGCTCATCCCTAATATTATCGCTTACATTATGAACCCGGACACGGGGCGTTTTATGGTCCGACATTAGAGGGACTTCCACAAGAAGTTTAAAGCTTGGGATAGCCTTCTGTTAATTTTGTACTATAGGCTTGACATAATCTGCAGAGCAGTGGCGATTCTAGAAAATTTTACATGGGGTGGCAGAAGGGTGGCAAGTTGAAATGCAAGGGTGGCATATCACACACACACACACACACACACACACACACACACACACACACACACACACACACACACACACACACACACACACACGTGCCTGGTGTCTATATATATTTATTTATACAAATCCAGATAGTGAAAACAGACAAGAGCAATGGAATAGCTTAACAGTTAAGTTACATACGTAATGAAAATAAAAACTGAGAAAAAACTGCTATAACATTTTCTGTCAGTCCACCTTACTGTACTAAAGACGTTAGTAAGACGGTTAGCTAAGCTAACAGTAGTAACTTCAAGGCTAGCTAGCACAAGCAAGCTGTATAGCGAGCTAGCTACTGTATGCTACCGACTTTTGCAAGCTAGCAATTAAATAAACGATTGAAATTACAACGGAACTGTCTATCACATATGACCACCCATCACATTTTCTTGATTCACGATTCAGCAGTACTGTACCTTCTTTCATCACTGGAAGCCTACAGTAGGCTTGTCTCCAGTTAGTTGCGGGAGATGGGCAACCACGGTGACGAGAGCAAAGCGGACTCTTGGACTCAACCATTTTACAGGGGAGGGGGAACTTAAAGATTTTAGAACAAGTTACCAAAGAGATCAACAGCTTAAGTAGCAAAAATATAATACCATTATATAAATGTGTAGTATATTATAGGAGACACTTCTGACAACCTGGGTGGCAAGTGGGGTGGCAAGCAATTTTTTGAGGGTGGCAGCTGCCACCCCTTGCCACCCCGGTGGTTTCGCCACTGCTGCAGAGGATAAAATAAAATCTGCCTCCAAATTAATTGCACTTTCATGGAGACCAAATCTAAGAAGTATCGGTATCGGTACTCAGTATCGGCAAGTACACAAATAAAAATATCGGTATCGTATCGGTTTGTAAAAAATGGTATCGTTGCATCCCTAGTTCATGTCCACCTGAGGGTGTCAGTCTGTCTGTGCCCTCCAGCCTTGGACAACACTGTGACTTTTAATTGGTCTCTCGCCGTTAGAGAATCGAAATGCAAATCCTGCTCTCAGCTCTCTAATTATCAGCTGGTTTGCAGGAGTGAAAGCTTTGAGAAGTTCCACTGTTTTTTTTTGTTTTTTTTAGTCATAAGATATAAATGAGCAAGTACAGAATGAATGTGTTCACAAACATGTCCTTATTAGAAGCAAACATGTTTTTGGTGATGTTTCGCTGAGCAATGCCAGGGATCAGGTTGGCCGCTTTAGCTCTTTAATTAATTTTGTGATTTTTTTGTCCAGCAGTATTTCCTCAAAGAGCAACATGGACACAATCAGCTTATTTTAGCAAAAAAGGAATATGAGGTGAAATGAAATTAATTTGGTATAATATATGCTGTTTGCAGTTGTGAGTAAGTGAGAGATGAATGTGGAATCACAGGACACTTGATGGACTTGCTCACAAGCACATCATTGTTGCTCTAAAGCCTTTGGAAATAAAAGGTCTTCTCTCTGAATTAGAGAGGCTAACGGCTGTCAGGAGAGCCCGCGAGCCGGAGAGCCGGAGAGCCGACCTCTGACCCCTTTAAGCGGAATGTGGCAATGTCGGCAAGGAGGCCGCCTTGTCGAGAGGGAAAGAAAGAGCCAGAAGGCCATGCAGGGGCCTCAGTAGTTAAAGTGCTCCTGGAAGCAGAAATACCACCCTGGGGATCGTTTACTGGAGATAATATATCATGACACTCAAGTAAATTGCGTCTTGTTACAACCTGTCTCATTTTTGGTCATGATTCCTTCAAGGTTACAATAACATTTTACTCAAAAGCCTTATCGGGAGACGACAGCTCTAACACTACAATGTGGTCCAGTCAGATGAGAAGCATCAGCCAGGAGATTATCACACACACTGTAAGCAATGTTGTTTTGCCAAAAAGGTTGTGAAGGAACCATAATCACGCCTTTTTTCAGGTAATCCCGTACTATTTTAAATGTTGTACTAACTTTAACCAGGGAAGTGGATTGTATTTATTACGGGCTACTCCAGTGAACAATGAAAACGGATGCAGCAGAGGCTGAGATAACCTGATTTTTAATCCCAAAGATGGATTAAGCTCCAAAGCCACTTAATGTAACTCGTGGCATCTTTCATTCGACTTTTAGAAAGCTTTCCAAAGCTCCCTTGAATAGCACAGAAAACATTGTAGCCTGTAGTGATTTTCACAGTGTACACCCCATGAGATATAAACCGATCTCAAGGTGTAAAATCTATGAAACGTTTCTTTAAAGATAAGATAAGACAATTTGCCTGATCATCTACGGGGACGTTTCAGGCCCTTAGATGTAGCAAAGCAGTTGGTTAATGAAATGTTTCATAACCAATATCAATGATGACAAAAACTGTGAATTTATGACTCAGGTCATAAAAAACATTATGCATTTTTAATCAACTCATGTACTGAGCGTGAAAGTGCAAAGTAGATCAAAGCAATTGCTCAGAGTAATGTTAGATATTCAGACTTGTAGCAGGTGCCGCATAAACATCAGTTGGATTTCACATAAATATATATATTTCAAATTATTCACACCATTTTCGCTGAAATAAGTAAAAGGACAAACACAGACCAAGGTTTGGTATTCTGGTTAATACCAGATATTAGAAAGTGCCGAGAGCAGAGGCACTTATAGGTGTTCTCAGGAATGCAAACAGGTCATTATGCTGCCCACGTACCACACCAGATTAATGGTTTGTTGTCCTTGTGGCAGTTGCCAAGGCTGCTGGAGGATGAATGAAATGTGACTTGTGCCTGTAGAAAATGGACACTGGGATGCACAAAGAAGGGCTTAAAGAGGTTGTCTAATTAGAGACAGAGATATGCAGTCCTAGTCATTATCAATCCATACAGACACCCGACATGAAACCAGGGTTGACAGTGGTGAGTAATTGAATTACCCTTCAGCACTATCTCCCATATGTACTGTAGCAATATGCAATAGGTGAGCAGGATGTAAGATGGACCACTTCAGTGTGACAAGCCAAGGATATCACAGATGTTTTTTTTTTAATCTGCCACTTGTTGTAGCGCATAGTTTGTGTTACCATTTTCCAAAGCAGTGTGAACGTGTTTGTATTACTCATCAGGCAATCTTTGGTTTCCATTTATTATAGAATGGGACCTGTTTGTCTAAGGCTACATCCACACTACTATTGTGAAGTTCACACAGAAACTGTGTAAACATAAATGCTACGAAAGGTACGACAGGAAGTTAAGCCACCGGCAATAACAAAACCGAGAAAATGAGTGAGAGACGTGTGTTGACCAGATTTATTGGCCCACAATCTAGTAAACTTTTTGCATTATAAATGTTCATTTTAAAGTAATGATAGAGATAGAGAGGTAGAGACCTGCAGCCTTGTTTAAAAAAATAAAACTTTTTTTTCTTTGAAATTTGTATATGTAAATATATATATAGAAAAAGATTATAGATGACAATCTTTAGCATCAAGCACAACCTTTACATTATTACAGAGTACTATAATACTGTCGTATTTTCTGTAACAAAGCAATCAATCTACTTTCTACTTCCTGTTTACACCGGCAACTGCATCTCCAGTGTAGTGAATAGTCATGTGAAGGTGCTGATGGACGTTAATCATTTAGAAAACAATGCTGAAACGCTTGTGCGGACGTAGATGGATTTTATTTTAAAACCTTGGTTTTAAATGGAAACATAGTAGTGTGAATGTCACCTGAGAGTTTGAACAAACCGGAATATGATTAAATTATGTGAATTTGTTCCTTGTTTTTTTATCATTGGAGTGCAACTAAGGATTACTTTCAATATTGATAAATCTACTGAAGCTGAAGATGATACTCTAAAATTGCTTGCTTTGTCCAACCAAGAGTCTAAAATATTAACTGTATGCTTCCATAAGACTATTAGTCTACACTTGCATCAAAAATCAGAGGCAGCAAGCTGTTCACAGTGATGAATTACTGGTCACGAGCAAGTTTAAATTCTCTGCAATCTGATATGAATAGTCCACAGAAATGAATGAGAAATAATGGCTGCCTAGATAAAAAAAAAAATAGATCTTCATCTTATGGTTTGCTCTGGAAACGTGTCATGCACGTATATATGCTTTGTGGCTAATGGGACGGAAGACACAAACCAGCCATTGTGATCCTCTAGAGGAGAATCTCATTCAGCAGCAGTAAAATTAGCCCTGATGTTAAACATTTTGCAGTGTACATTTGGAGGCGTGGCAGGTTCACGGGAGGTGTAAGCAACCCATTATCCATGAGAGCAACCCAGCCTCGCTAGAGATGGCTAATCTTGTTTTACTTTGCAAATGCATTTGCTTGCACTTAATTGCAGCAGCAAGCCGCCTGTGAGTGGATCAAAATACAAATTTGAGCGATTGTTTGACCTGTTTTGGACCTTTCATACAATTTAGGGTTAAGCTTGTTAAATTACTGACTAATTAATTCAATTTAGAAAATGTGGTTATCACAGAAATAATTCAGGGACAAAGCTGGTGACGGTATACGTTTAACTTTTGTAATGGGCACCTCAAAAGTAGAGCTTTGAATGGATATCTCAAAATTGTATCTTTCATGCCAAGGACTTTTAAAAATAGGACTGTTGAATCTTTTTTTAGAGGGGTTTGCTTATGATTACTGACATTTGCATGGCTGACTCAGATACTGCAGAAACTTTCTCTGCAGTGCGTGATAAGCTGCACCTCCTGATTCCGCCTGACAGCAGCCTGACAAGCTAATAGACTCAGCTTTCCTTAAATGTTTTCTATTTCAGTAATGTAAGGCTTGCTTTTGAATGGCAAGTGCAGAATGCATCAGTCTGAGATGTTGTTTTTTTTTTCTAAATGGGTGTAAGGTTAGCTTCACGCAGTATATATGATAGCACATATATAACAACATTTTAAATAGGATAAAGGTGCATAAATCAATATATTTGTCACACATGGTCAGTAGTGGTCTCCAACTGTCTGAAAGGCAGGGGCAAAACATATTTTTTTAAAAGAGCACCAGTTGCTTGCATTGGGGCACCTGCATGCAGAATGTATACCCTCGAGGGCACTTCATCACATTTCTTCCGCTGGAAGGGCACCTTAGAGGCACCTCATCACATGTTCTCCACTAGAAGGAGACCTTAGAGGTACCTCATCACATGTTCTCCACTAGAGGGGCACCTTAGAGGCACCTCATCACGTTTTCTCCACTGGATGGGCATCCTAAAGGGCACCTATACTCACGTTTTCTCCACTAGAAGGAGACCTTAGAGGCAGCTCATCACGTTTTCTCCACTGCACGGGCATCTTAAAGGGCACCTACTCACATTTTCTCTACTAGATTGGCACTTTAGAGGCACCTCGGCACCTTTTCTCCAAGCGCAACTTAGAGGCACCTCATTAAATTGTATCCACTGGATGAACACCTAAGAGGACACCTCATATGGTTTTCTCCACTGTAAAGGCACCTAGAGGGTATCTCATAATGGGTTATCTACCATAGGGGCATCCAAGAGGGCATTTTGGCAGCATTTTTTTTTTTTTGCATAAAACAAGGGGGAATTAGCTGCAAAGAGTACTTCTTTAAACATGGAGAAAATAAGCATGGCAGAGTAAGGGCAGCAGGGCAGGGACATGCCAGCTTCAGTCATGATTTTACTATTTTCATCACATACCAGTAAATAAATTCCCAGAGAGACTAAACCAAACAACATGATGTCATTAAAGGTATACCCGAAGGCCAAAACAAATCAAACAAGTACATTTTACCTGAGGCGTGTCACAGTTATCTAAACGTAAACATGAACAACAGAGCAACACATGTCGACACTAAACAGAGACAGAGGCCAGATTTTAGATATGTGCTGTTTTTTTGGCCTCGGGCCGATATCAGGGTCCTTTGCATTCTTTGAATTAAAACATTCCCAAACACCGTGCTGTCCTCTACTGCAAGCTACAACTCTACAACGGCAGCCCTGCACCACACAGCTGTCACTCTCTGCAGCTGAAGTAGCATTGTCATGGGGCAAAGGGAAAACGGGTTAGAAGCAGAGCCGATTGTTATGTTAACATCCGTTTGGTAGGAGGTGTGTTGTAAATGTAGGTGGGGCTAATTGTACTAATGTTCTTGTAGGTCACCGCTTGTGAGCATAAACACTATGGCTTGTTATTCAGAGCCCGAGGGTGTTGAAGTGATAATGTCAGCCCTCCGTGAGCCAACAAACAGACCACTGCTCCTGCCCCAGACCGGCATTATACCTTCAGGGCAAAGAGGCTCCAATCCCTCCACATTCCAGAGTCAGGAGGCTTTAGTCGTCTCTCTTCCGCAGTGCAACCGCCTGTGTTTAAACAGTCTTTATCAGATCTATGTGTTGGACTGTCGAGGGTAGGGCTGGATCCGCATTGTTGCCAAAGACAATGGCCGGCTTTACAGCGGCGGTGTGAGGTGACACCTTTAAGGTTCTTCTTTCACACTCTGCAAACAAGGTATTAGGTAGTCAGTACGCAAACTTCATATATGTGGTGCTTTTCTAAACAGGAGTTACAAAGTGCTCTACAGACCAAGGCCAAAGAAAGGACATCAAGATCGACAGACCAAAACAATATGCAAAGACAAAGAGACATCAAAACCAGAAAATATAAAAGTTATCATCTCAGCTAAAAGCTGATGTGATTACACTGTTTTAATTAGAAGCTCAGTATAATCCCTCATTAAGTTTAATTTGTTGTCATTTTTATAGTTTGAAATCCACAGGTTTTGCAACATACTGCAATTCAGCTCTGTATGTAAAAATGATTGGTTGGTGGTTTAGTTTCTGTTCCTGGCATTTTAAACCGATTGATTTGGAAGATGCTTAATTTGTAATTGTGTTGCGAGGATTCACCTCAGACATCTAGCGAACATAGCAATCAGAGAAGTCTGGAGAGAAATCAAACAGCAGAGATGTTTCGGAATCAGGAAACTGTAACCTTAAGTTAAAGGCAGAAACATTGAGTAGTAAAACTGCTTCACCACGAAAGAACACGCAACTAATTAATTCAGGGAGAAAAAAATGCAAAAGCATTGTCAATGCAGGCATTGTGTTTGTATTTGTGTGTGGCTGTCACCAATTGGGACCTGCACAAGGATTGTAAGCAGTGGTGCATTCAGAAATCTGACACCCCCTCAGAATAAAAAGACAAGTCCTATTCTTAGTCAGAGACAAACATAAATTCAGAGAAGGTTGGGGAGTACAGATGTTTTTCTTGCACTGCAAACTAGCTTCACCAGCTATTTTGGACACTGCCCCATATTTATTTCCATATTTATTTCATGCCAAAGTGGAATAAATCAAGAATGGGTCCGATGAAAGCATCCCACTCCCAGTAAAAGTTGAGATTTAAACTAATAAAACAGGAATAGGCTTTAATCTTTTCTCTTTTTTATTTTTATTTGATGCATTCAGCTCACAACATATTCTTGGACGCTTTTTAGGATTTACCGCCATATTCGCTGCTGCTTCGACGCTGTCATCTCTCCTGCTTCCTGCCCCTTTTAGCTCTGGCTGGCTGACGTGAAATGCATCACTGTTGGCACGCCGGCACGGGAAAGTCGCCAAAGACACCAGACAAAATAACTCTGGTATATACAGCTAAATACCGAGAGATTTCCCGGACGGCGATGGGCTTGATCAGAATGTGTGAACTTGTTTTAAGGAAAGGCTTATATAGGAAAAAGTCTCGCAAACAAGCTTTATGTTATTATGCAACTTGTACATGAAGCTTCTCAAAATTGTGTACTGCATTTCAAATGTGGCACAGGTTGCCAAGATCTCACATGCTCATTTTAAATGTGCTAATATTAAACTGTTAAAATATGTAAATGTAAACATAACCAGACTCCTCAGGCACTCAGTGGCACAGAGAAACCTCTCGGGCTTTCTGGTGCTGTCCCTCAGGGGCATCTCAGGGGCATTGTGATACCATATTCTAAAACTTTTTTATCTGTTTGTGGCATCCATGTTGGAATTTAAGTTGAAGCAATTTGTCAGGATCAGATATCATCGATGATCGGGTGCTTTACATGTTTTTGTCTATATTTTTCTTGTGTTACTGTGCTGTTTTGTTGTGTGTGTGTGTTTGTATGAAGTCCGAAGTGGCTAAGGCTGTAAATGCTATTGCGAACTTGTCTAAGCTTAAATTAAATTAGCTAATTTCCAAAAGTGACAACAATTAAATATTATAGCTACTTCACAACAAATAACCTTCCCAACTCAAAACGTCTTCTGGTGACACATTTTCCAACAGCAGAGCAAGATTATTGTAGTGTGTGCTGAGTTTACAGGCCTCTGTGGCTGAAAGCAGGAGGAACTCTTCTTCTGTATTGAACAAACTACATTTCGATGAAATCCCACAAGTCTTTACTCCCGGACCATAAATGGCACCAACTGATTCGTTTGTTGTTGGAGAATTCTTTTCTCAATCTTTTATATTTAATTACTTTGTCCTCTTTTTTATGTATTCTTGACATGCCCTTTTCACTCCAATATATCTAGATTGTATCTCAGTTTGGCTGGTATCTACCCCTTCTGCTTTAAAGATTAACCAGCGACAGAATGTCAACCTGCGTCCATCACTTTATTGTAAAAAGAAAAAAGAAAAGGAAAGAATCCCAAGCAAATGACAAATTATTCGAACAACCTTGCCTTTGAAATCCCTGCACAGCAAGGAGGTCTAACTATTTCAATTCTAATAACAGAATTGCCATAACATGACTTATCTTTTGTTTAAGAGTTAATTTCATGGAACATTTGGGTGTTGCGCGTCAGTATGAGGAAACGGCAGAGGACGTATTCCCGAAACGCTTGCTGCCATATTAAAGAGGGATAACAAGAATCTGCTATTTGTGTTTATTCTGGGTTGCTGCTCAAAGCAACAGCCTGCAGCAGGAGGCATTTAAGTACTGCCGATTCCACCGGCAATGAGCTGCCATTAACTGACAAACCAACAAATAGTTTCAGGCTTAGGTGAGAAATAAACAATACTGACAGGTGACAGATGCCTGAGTTGTAGCAGAATGGTCTACATCTTCATGAATAATTTCTTTGCCTTTCATGTTGCTAGTAAATTACCTTTATGCATTCACAACCAGGTGATTGGGCAAAAAAACACACAAATAGCAGCCAAGCCTGCCAGACTTTGTCGAATATATCACACACCAACAGCTGCATCCAATGCAGGATGCAGGCAGAGACAGACTGTGCACATTTCACCTGTAATACATCTGAACTCTACTTCTTCCCCCACAGCCCTCAGTGTAATTGATTCGGCCTCACAGATTTTATCCACAATCAGCCGAGTTGGTTTCCTTGCCCTTTACATTAATTCCTCAAATAATCCACGTTACTTGATTTAATGTTATCAGGTAATATTTGGGCTTCCTGTTCGGTAGTAAAGTGTTGAAACAAAGAAGCTGGTTCAACAAACACAACAAATATGAATGTTTTGATCAAAATCATCACTGTTGAGCAAGACTTTGTAGCCTTTGAAGTCTTGCTTGTGTGCCTTGATGTAAATGGCAGGATGAAGCAAATGTCTCATGCAAGAGTTTTGTTTACGCCAAGTAAAAATGTGTGTAGTTTTCTCTTCAGAAAAAATATATCATATGATCAATACAATCATGTAGGACAGCAGAATAGTCAAAGAGTTTTGTTTTTTACTATTCATTTTTTCTCCTAATACTTGCGGTAGTTTCTCTGGAGCATCTTACCATGCAGGGCCTGCTGCAATCGCTTTCTTTCACCAAGCACAATGGTTTCACAAGGAATTTGTCTCGGTAAATTTGCACTGACATGCTGCAACACGATTCCACAGGAAAGGATTAACTGACGCCACGCAGGACACCACACAGAGGAAGTGTGTACCAGTGTGACATCAGGTTCAAAGGCTAAATATGCACCGACAACACATCAAAGTACTAATGCAAAGATAGAGTGTAGTAAATAATGTAGTTTGTCATTTGAAGGATCTTACAGGCTCATTGTCAACACCTTAATGGGCTCAAAACCCTTTTTCCTGTCATCTAGAAGGAGACCAGTGTCGCAAACTTTCATATATTTATATTACTACTGCTCTACTACAGTAGTAATGGATTTGAAAATACAATGTTAAAGAACTGTGAAAGAATGAAAAATAATATATTATATATAAGGCAATGCCAGCCAACCATCTAAAAAGCCAGATGTGGTGGAGACCCAAACAGAGCCAAATCAAATGGAAAGTTGGACTTACATTCATCAGGTGGCCAAAAGCACAACTTAAAATGAGCACTAATGCTACCTGATGTACTCGTGAAATAGGCGACCGCTAACTACAATGTTTGTCATGTGAATGCCATCTTGTTTCAGTTGCCCTCCAGTGGCCGTAGAATCTCAGTTAATGCAGATTTAAAGGTACTGCATAATAGCTGAAAACATATGGTCTGAATGACACTTTGTAAAGTGATACACACAACATCTATCATTAGCTCCCACTCAAATTAAACAATGGTTTAGGCTTGGATATAAACAGAACATTCGGTGCATGCTAATTAATGTTGACACAGTTGCCCTTTTCAACCGCCAACATAACAACCGAGCAACACAAGACATGCCTTTTGGTCTCCTCGTTTGTTTCACTGTTGTTATCAAAAAGCAGTTTCTATTGATCGGCTTTAATATAAGTGAAGTATGGATAGCATGAAGAGCTCAAGCAAAGAGATCCATTCTCCTTTTCTTTCTGTAAATGTGAGGATCATTTGGGGGGAAAAGTTAGGCTCTGCAGAGAACAATGAAATCGATAAAACGCAGACTCCTCACAGAAAGAGAGGTAACTCTGCATCGACTGCAGGCTGCTCACACACTCAATCAGATTAGCTAATGAAGCAATTATCGATCCAAATTGTGGCTGCTGGCAGGCGCAGGACTAGCCATTAAGTGGATCTTCCCCTCCCTCGGCCATGCTGAAAATGTCAGGGTCACTGTTTTCGTTGCTTGACACAGTTTACTGAAGCCCAATCTGTAGGAGACTAATCACTTGTCTGCCTCCCAGGAGCTGTTGTGAAGTGGCCAACACCTCCAAGGGATTGGGGAGGGATTTGATTTTCACAACACCTGGAGAAGAGCCAAGTTAACGTGTGCCATATTTGCTGCTTCAACTGGGCGAACACGGCTGTAAATGAGCGATATCCTGTCCAGTAGCCTACGCCGCACCGCCATTTCGGGTTACTGCTATTGTTCCATTTATTCTGACAAAGCTGAATTAGATTATTTTTATACTTGAAACACAGCTATGATAATCAGTGTAGACCTGCAACAAGAGCCAGTTGGGGTGGGGGAGAAGGGAAAACAAGATTCCCTGTCTGCTGCACCCCCCGAATGTCAAAAATATGTACTTTCATTGCCTGAGTCCATAGCATTGCGAGGTTGTTTGTTTCCATGCTTATAGCAGGAGCCGTGTCACAAGATGTCTCACAAGATGTCAAAATAGGAGCGCTCCTTCTTTCATCCAATAAATAAAGCTGGAGCTGCTACAGTTTCTCCAATATGACATGATGAATTGTGATTCATTAGTCTGTGTGTAATCTCTTTCTCCAGTCATGGGGACTGACTGAAAATGGTCTCCTGTGAATACAAAGTAAACCTGAGCTTCAGCTGCTTTTATTCCACTGAACTTTTAGCGCCGCTTTTTTCACAGGTTTAGACGTGTTGGTGACTTGGATTTGGGATTCTGTTTTTGTCGTTTGGTGTTTTACAATATGTAGTCCTTGACCAGCCTCACCTGAAATCCCAATTACGACCAAGAAGTTATTGTTTGGTAATTTACCGCCACGCCCCGGGCTCGGTCATCAGTCAGTGAACACTTTCACCCGCGTGGGGGGAAAAAGCAAAGTAGTTCTCTTTTGCACTCGGCACACTGAGGCAGGAAAAAATATTGCTTTGCGGTTAACTTCTAATCAAATTGCATTAGGTTTTCACAGCCTGTGCCCTCACTCCATTTGCACAAACCATCACAGGCCGACATGAAATTCGCACCCAGGGAGAGGAATACTTCTTCACCCCAATAGCTTTCCTCCCCCAGCCCAACACACATTGTGCACAGACGCACACATTTTGTGATCAGACAAGCATGATCATGCAGTTACAGCACAGGGGTAAATCATTTTATTTGCAGCGAGTGTGGGTTTAATGACATTCTATGTGCTCTGATGTTATTTTTACCAACTTCTGAAATGGACTCGATGAGACAGTCAATGTTATGACGTTTTAGAGCGTGGCACATGAAACCGCCTCATCTATCGTCACAATCTATTTGTCATCGCATGACAAACCTCGACATGAAGTCACAACACAAGCATGCACGTAAACACAGACAGCTATGAGATTACACAGAGCCATAAGCATAAGTGCCAAAGCACTCACATTAATCCCAATTATTAACATAGTTCTTGTATGAGTATTAATTATTGTGGCACTGCTCTTGAATGTGCTTTGTGGTATAATTGAAAACTAAGGAGATGTGAGCGAGGACTTGAATAATTAATTACAGCTAAATTATTTATGTGGAAATTTCCTCATTTAAATTAACCTTGGACCCACATCCTATATGCTTTACCATGAACCGCCTGTCCTGTGCCTGTGAGGCACAAAGCTCTGTGTCATTTCTTGCCTCCAGTCTGAGGCGGGGGTTGATTGAAAGTACATCTCAGTATATGTGTGTGTTTGTACAGGCATGCCTCTGGAAGTGTGTGAGTGTGTGTGTGTGTGTGTGTGTGTGTGTGTGTGTGTGTGTGTGTGTGTGTGTGTGTGTGAGTGAGTGAGTGTGTGTGTGTGTGTGTGTGTGTGTGTGTGTGTGTGTGTGTGTATGTGTGTGTGTGTGTGTGTGTGTGTGTGTGTGTGTGTGTGTGTGTGTGTGTGTTGGAGACAGCAGGGGTGGAAAGTAGCATGTACATTTACTCAGTTATAGCAGTTAAGTACAATGTTGAGCTTCAGTCATTCTCCATCTTGGCAGACGTGTACTTATACTACACTTCAGATAGACGTTGTACTTCGTATCCTTCACTGCATTTATGTGACGGCTGTATAGGTGCTACAAGTTACTTTGCCAGATGCAGATTTCTCAACGTGATAAGCTCATCAAATGTCACTGTCGTGAGGTAAAAATAGTAACTGGAAAAAATCGAAATGTCAACTTTTCTGGAACAAAAACAGCCGTGTCAATCTTGATGACATGTACTGCTTTTTGACAATGAACTGATATTGAATTGGGGAGGAAGGCAATCGTTCAGCTCATCTGGAACAAGACATCTGCAACTTTATAGAGAATTGACTCATTGTCTAAATAAAAAAAAAGATAAATCCTTTGGGTCCAGCTTCTCAAATATGAGGGTTTTCTGTTTTTTTGACATTTAACAGATCAACTGATCTTCTCATTAATTCATTGAGAACATAATTGTCAGGTTACTGCTAGATACATGCTACTTACAACTACTATGATAATAATAATAAGAAAATAATAAAAAGCTTTTCTAGACTCTAAGCGCCAAGTACTAATATGTACTTTATGTCAGTTATGTTTTAAATGCATGTTTAGGATTAGGGTATTTATTGTACCTGGGTATTCTGCACGAGACAAGTCTGAGGTGCTGCTTGATTGAATCTCCCTGTGTGTGTGTGTGTGTTCATGTAGAGTGAGGGCGTATTACATTACATTACATTTAGCTGACGCTTTTATCCAAAGCGACTTACATGATATACAGTATACAGTCAACCGTAGACACAGCAACGGTGAGCAATGAGGGTTAAGTGTCTTGCTCAAGGACACAACGACATGGACTGGCTGAGCCGGGGTTTGAACCACCGACCCTCTGATTGAAAGACTGACTTGCTAACCACTGAGCCACAGTCGCCCGCGTATGTTGGAAAGAGAGCAGTGTGGGGGGAAGGAAGAGTTGAAGATGAGAGTAAAGGGGGTGAGAGGGAGGAGTGAGGGGTAAGGGAGGGGGGTCTAAGAAAAGGGGGGTGAGGGGGTTACACTTGTGTGTGGGAGGAGGGTGGCAGGAGGGGCGGTTGTGGTGGTGGTGCAGCTGGAGGGGGAAAGAGCGGGAGGGATGGGGACGCGTGAGGGAGGGAGGGAGGGCAGTTGGAGAGGGGGGCGGAGCATCCCCCGCCCTCGTGCTCGTCTGCGCTCCTCGCAATTACCTGTTCCTACAGCACTGATGCGAGCGCGAATTGGCGAGCACATGCCACGTTGAGAGAAGAACATCTGAACTGAACACCAGCCACAGGGGCTCACGAGGACCATTTGAGTTTAATCCACCTTACAACTAAAATACAACTCCACCAAGTGGTTTAACAAACCTCTGAAACAAGCAGCCGACTGAGGATCTGAGAGAGCCGCAAGGATGCACTTGTTGTCCGCCAGCTGCGTGTGTGCCCTCCTCTTCGCCTCGCTCCTCCACCAAGGTAAGCTTTTGTCCCGGTTTCCGGGCAGCGGTGCAGCTCACGCGGGGTTCGTGCGTGCACGGAAGCCGCAAGTGACCCACATGAGGCTGGAGTCCCAGCTGTCGCACCTGCGTGCGACCAAAACTTCAGCCAGGGTTATCGATCACATTTCCGGGGGAGAAGTGGAGCAGTGTCGCCCATGTTTTTATTTTTATTTTTAAAGTTAGAAAGCTGTAATATAGTTAATGTTACTGTTAACAAGTATCCAGTCATAGATGCGCAATTTGTGTGGATATGGTTTGTGGTTGTTGTTTTTTAAAAATCATAAAAGAATATGATCTTATTGTTGTTTATTGCTATAAACCACATATAATGCAGTGGTCATTAGTAACCATGGCAGTTGTGTTATCTTATATTAAATAAATCTACATCTAATTATCTATAATGCATAAAAAAAGTCAAGATAAATGAGACCAAACTGTTTCTTTTAGCTTAACTCTCCTCAGTAAATGTTTTATTATTGTACTTTCCTGGTCATACCTATTAAAGTGACTTTTCTTGTGTATAAACGGCTTATGTGAGATGAAATATTGTCCATTGTGCCACCCTTTTTTGTTTATCCCCTTCATGGTGGGAGAGGCAGGCAGTGAGGTAGTCATCACCACCCAGTCTTCACATGTGCTCATGGCATGATGTCATCATGATGCCTCATTTTTATGTGGTTTATTTCTCTGAACGCAGGCCGTTGAGCGGAACGATGCGCGTTTACATCCTGTCTGAATTATTGTAATTATGGGCTGCCTGTTGGCTGTGGGGAAAGCGCTCCTGACAGTCTCCCACTAGTAATTACATGCAGGATTGGATTCATTGTGGATGCGAACAGTTGAAATTGGTTGTACAAGTGAAGGTAGAGCAAAGAAATACAGTTGTTTGGGTGTGATGTGAATGCAGCGAAGTGGTGATTTTCAAATTTGGACAATGTGTGCTTTTTTTCCTCTTCGTCCTGATTTTGTGCAGAAGGTGGCCATGCCTTTCTCCAGGCGTCCTTGTTGTCTGCTCTGTCAGGCCAACAGGTAGCAGCACCATGTGCTCACATCACTCAGCCAGGCCATTAAGCAAAGCTGCACAGGAGCTCAAAGTACTCCCTTGGAAAGGAGAAGGGTGGAGAGGTGGATCTAACCGTACTCCCTTCTTCCACCCCGTCACACCCGGGTGGCGCCTGTTGTTGAAAATTAACACCATGCAGCACCTATCAGTCAGGCTCAGGTGGTTTATTTGTGAGGAAATGAATGGCCCTTTTAAGGGTTTTTACACCGCTGTGCCGCTGCAGTGCTGTGTGCTTGAGACAGGAGGAGTGCACTGAGTTGGTAATGAGGTTAGACTTTATGGTCGTCCACACTGCTGTGTGTTTAGTTGGCGTGATGGTCAAAGCGTGTGTGTGTGTGTTTGCCTACACAACAGATGGTCGGTCTTGTAAAAACTCAAGGTTTCTCTTGAACAGAAATATTTGTGATTCTTCAATTTGCTCAGTACGGGCAAACAAAAAATCTGACTGAAAGTCTCTATTGAGTTTGTGATTTGCAATAAAAAAACTGCATCGATGGTTGTAATAAAAAACAGGCCTGTGTTTATTATGTTGGAACTGATGAAAAAATAACAGCTCCCGGGGCTTCGTCGGTAAAGGCCGAGCCATGGCCACAACCGGAGAGAACAGGAAAACAGAGCTCTGAGAAACTCTGAGAACAAATAGTCAAAAAGATGCATCTGTTTTTTTGTTCACTCCCTTGTCTCCACCCTTCCCCCACCACCACCACCCTCAGCCCCCCCCCCCCCCCCCCCCCCCCTCCTGAACAGACAGGCAGCTCTCGGTGTCACAGCTGGTATTACTTGTCAAGCCAGTGGGGCTCTCTCCCTTTTGCTAATGGACTAATCTCTTGTGGGGGTCACCCAATTTCACCTGAGATATAGTCTGTCTCCTTTCTTTCATCTTTAACGAGGTTATGTTCAGACCTGTCTCTTAAATGTTGTGATGTTAATGCACAGGAACCAGAAAGAACGGCTTTAATTGTACACTTGTGTTAGAGATTGTGTAGAACTATGTATTTGTGTGCGTGTGCACGTCTCGTCTTGTTTATAGGCGCTTTCCTCTTGATGTCTGAAGACTGCTTGTGGTTGTTTCTCCTTTGAAAAGAGATTTCTTTGTGACTTGTATCGTATCCCTTCATGCAAAATTCAAATGCCTTCATGAGAAGTATGGCAACTCAGCCGAATCACGACTTTGAATAGAAAGGCTGCATCTTGGTGCTGTCACTTTAAAACGTACTCTCTTGAAATTGTTTAGTTGTTCTGCAGAACATAATACAATTGTGTCATCAAGTTTAACTATCTGAATAATTGTGGAAAGACATGAGGTAGTATGACAATCTGCAGCATTGATCAATTTGATTGTGGGTGCAAATGATCTTAAACAAACCACGCTCCTATTAATCCATATTTCCTCTTACTTTTTGGAATTAAAATGCTTAAAAAGTCCCTAAATGTGATATCCACACACAACTCATTCCACTGCTGGATGCTTAACGCAATCCGGTAGCTCGTAATGTCTCTTAAAAAGCCCTGTGAGGACTCTCAGTCCTGTGTGTTGAACTGAAGTGTGAAGTGGATTTTTTCCCTGCCATCACACAGTTAGTGCACTTGTGTTTTTGATGAAAAAAACACAGTATTGAGTAGGAAGTGAGACATATGCCATTACTCACCTAAGAATCACAACGCGAGTGAGATAGAATGAAAGGCACAAGGATCATTCTGCACATTATGTCCTCCTCAGGCCTTGATCAGAATATGAAATCAGGGAACATTTGAGCACAGGGGCTTGGTGGAGAAAATAGGGAGGCACTTTCATGGGCTCCTTAAACAAGAGGGGGCCGCTCAGACAGGCGAGGTCGTACTGTAAATTAAAGCAGCATTAGGGTGGGGAGCCCCGTGTCACCTCCCATCAGGGGGTGCAGGATTCCTACTAGCGCCCCTGGCAGCAGCGCTTTATAGCCCGGATGTGGGGCTCAAGCTTAATTAACTACTGACATGGTAACCAGCTTTAAATTACTAATGAATGAAAATAAAGAGGAAGCTAAGGGGTGGCGTACAATTAAAAATAACCAAAAATATAATAAATTAGGCCGGTGCATCTGCTTGTCTCTGGAGAAATTATGCTTATAACATATGCATCTGGACCATATGGCGGGGTAGCTGCTCAGATGCTGTAGACCCTGAATAATAAAACAGACACACAAAGGGTCCTAAATTGTGCAAACGAGTACAATTAGACTAAACTTTAATTCTGAGGTAATACAGTTGAATATAGTCAGGTAGTAGAGATTTATTTAAGTCTGTCTGCCATCACACAGCGTGTTGGAGGAGAACCCACACACACACACACACATCCACCAGGACTGAACAGGTGGAGCAGGTTTCTAGGGCCGTGAAGAGGCCCACTGCCTCATTAGGATTTGTGTATTTGTGCAGTTGTTAAAAACAGTTTGCTCACATTGAGCTAAATTCAAACCATTTCGCCTAATTGTCCACTCGATTATAACTTTTAGAATGACTTGTTTTAAGGCTAAAGCTCTAAAACTGTTGCATAGACTTTGAGATCGGCTCCAAAAGTCTCATTTCTAAATCGAACTTCACCTTTAGATTAGTTGAGGTGAAGCCGCGGTGGAGACATTTGAGCTACCACATGACCACGCTGCGTTTCCGACATGTCAGAGAGAGCAATTCACTCTCTGCTGGACTCACCGAGCTGGGAGATGTATGAGCGCTTTGGCCAGGGGAAAATGAAAGGACTTGTGTGGCAAAAGCAATCACTCTGAGGCCGTGACTCAATGAGAAAAAAGCTCTTTTGTTCGCCTGTGACAGTTTTACGCACATGACTATCAGTAAAACAGCAGCAATTGAATCTTAATTACACTTTGGTGACTCGTGTGCCCCACTTTTAGAACCGGAGTGTGGGATATATTTTATTTGTATAATCTCAGCTAAAATTGCCTCTTTAGCTGTCAGTTTTTTTGCGCGCGAGGTTAAGACATTTTGAATGTATCACTTTGTAGACTTTAAACTGGTTAAACTGAGATGCTGTAGTGTTTTACCAAACAGACTATCGTCTCAGTTTACGCTTTGCCATGTTCTCACTTTTCTCATTGTGCACACAGGTTCCTCGCTCTGCCGTGCAAAATAATGGTTTATTTGTTATTCAAGGGGTGGGACCAGAGCTCTATTGTTTCAGCTATAAAGAAAGGCTTAACAACAGGAGAGGGATGACTGTGCTATGCGGTAGTGCTTCGTTCTTTATGCAGGAATACCCCTATTGAAATGCATGAAGGTATCCTTGGTTTTGGTGAAAGCCCAACAGCACTCTGAGATTGGGCAGCCCTTGTCTCGGGGACACAAAGTGAGGTTGTTTCTCTCTTTTGTCATTGACGCAGCCCCCAAGCTTTCACTGGATTTCCTGTGGACTCCCGCCGACTGTATTGTGATGCTGGCTCTTTTTTAACAAATGAGTGTATGATAGTGACTTCTTGCTCCCGCTCCTCTCTTTGTCATTAATATGGAACGGCACACACCCCTCGGAGAGGGCACAGGGTAGCGGCTGCCTCTCCCTGCACTTCACATGTGCAACCTGACTGGGTAGGGTGGGGGGTTTCTCCTCCATATGAAAAGCCTGTGGCCACACCCATCTTTAGCAGGGCCTGGATCTTTGTTCAAATTCTCCATTAGAGTTACTGCTGCGTTTTAATGAATTCTTCGCGAGCTCTCCATTAACTGTGATGTTAATCGTTTGACCTCAGAGAATATTTAAGGAATACCATGAAGTCAGAGAGTGGGTGCTTATGTGGCTTTTGTTTTTGGAAATTACATTTAATGAACTTCTTTTTCTCATTAAAATGTATCTTCTAGATTAGGCAAAGGCTCTTTTCCCACCACTGACAACAGAGCGTCAGCAGCAGGGGCTCCTGACCCATGATGGGGGTTCGTTTATGCCTCCACTTCCATAAAATCATTATCTCTGCCTATTTATGAGACTGAGTGGCAAGACAGGAGATTGGTAGTGTGTTAGGCCTTTATTTTGACTTTGTCTGAGGTTCAAAGAAGTCAGGCGGGTTGACACAGCTTTTGTACAAAAGGTGAAACATCCATTCGGAGCCTGGGGCCAACTTATAAAATGACACAGTGTTTTGTCTTCCATTCATTTCTGAATCATCCTCTGTCGGGCCGAAAGCTCGTCCCCAGTACTGAGAATTCTCTCTATTCATTCAGACGCTGTTTAGCAGTTTTTCCTTCATGATCCATTGTGCCGTTCTCTGTTACGCACTGCCTTTAGGACTCAACAGAACCGTCTTGTGTCTCCGTTTGACCTCGGTATTCACATTCTCGCCATTTTAAAAGCTGTTTCTTTGTGTTGTGCTGATGTCCACCATTCTTCCCTCATAGTCTGCTGCGGCAGTCTGCGAGTGCCCGAAGCTATCTTTGATTATATACTGCTTCGGTTGAACTTGCCGGAGACAGGAGTTCTCATTCAAGGAGATTCTTTCACAGGGTGTAGCACGAGTATCTCTCTGATTGGAATTAAAAGCCTGACAGTCTGTTAGTCACTAAGAGTTAGTGCTAAGTGTGAAAGAGATAGAAGATTAAATGGTTAGCGCGTGTTCTCAGGGTCATCCATAGATCAATACACTTGGGAGTACCCTTGAACCTTTATGGAGGTCTAGAATATGCTCATGGGAAAGGGGTTAATTTGTCTGAACACCAAGTGTTATAATAGTAAAAGCAAGTCTGTCAGTGTGAAGCATTCAGGGCTATCTTTTGGTAGGAATGTAATATAATATAATAAGCATGTTTTCCTGGATCCCCTGAAAATAAGAATGGCTGTGTTTTGGAGCCACAGTTAACAACAGAGCGGGCCCTATTTACAGAGTCCACTTTGTTGCACATGCATGTTTCTACAGTAATAAAATAATAAACCAAGGAGACTGGCTCATCAGAGGGCCATTTAGTTCACACAGGAGAAGATTCAGTTGGTGGCGAACTGTAGCCTCACCACTAATCACACAAATCATACGCACTGGCCCTAAGAGACAAACATTATATTCACCTGAAATATATATAAACAATTGTGTAAAGGTCATATATCCAACAATTATGGATAGGCCATTTAAATAATTGATACTTCAGAGAATATGTTTACTCCATTCATTAAAAGATGGAAGGGTTGCTCGCTCTTAACTGTACACAAATCATTAATCCTCCAATGAAAGACATTTTCACATTACAGACCTTGAAAACTTAGTCTTCCACTGTGGCCCCAGGGCCACTTTCTGGTGTGCAACCTCTTGTAAAAAGCATGATTAAGTGAGAAGAAATGTAATCCTTGCATCAAAACGATCTCATTAACAAAAAGCATCAGAGAGAGCAGCCTTATGTCCTCAGATTCCACATCAGATTGTGTTCTGAGAAGTGTGATGGCTCCTCACTAGCAATGCTTTGGCTGTTAAATCGCTGGTGGATGTGTTGGATGTTTTGTGATAAGACACTCTTCTTTGCTCTTAAGTATTCAGCTGTTTCACCGCCAGACCTTACACACAAGGTGAAGAGATGCTTGTCTGTTAATTAGATGCAATACTTCATTTTCTAATGGGACGTCTTAAAAGGTCAAGTAGCCTCGTGTTCCTGGGGAGAATCTCTATGCATTACACATCCCACTGGTGCATTTTAAACACCGACTTTTGTAAAGACTTATACCCTTGGCACAGGAAAACAACGCGCATGACTCCCAGGAGCGTTTAGGAGCACACTCACAAGCAGCCTGTCTACTTGAGGCTCTTGCCATATAAAGTTGCTTTATTACAGTGCCTGTCTCGTTGAGAGTGGGGACATTGTTAAATGAACTTTGCAGGGTTTAATTTTGAGTAATGAAGATGCCAGAACCCATTATGCAGCCATTTATTTCCCCCCACATACAAGTAGTGCACACAGAAAGAGATGACACATCATTTCCTCATATAATTATGGTGATTTCATTTCGTGCAGGCTCTGGTCACAAAGCAAAAGATAAACTGACACTGGAAGGACTCTTTTTCAGTGAGAGTCAACGCTCTTTTCTGAGGACATCTCAGGATTACCTGTCTCATTGTCACAGCACGCTAGCGCAGAAATGGAGCCAATACCAACGGACACACCAAACCAAGAGCATCTCACAGCCACGTTTGTCATTTGTTCGCTCAATAATATCTCCCACTGGCTTTCGAATAATTGTCACCTTTCTGCTCAGTGTGCCATTTCCTCTGATATCATGCTTGAATGAATATATGTCTTATTTTCCTCAGTAATGTCTTGTGTTCAATGCATTTTCATACCTCAGGTCATTACATCTGTGAATATACATGCTCTTAATATTAACATAAGAGTAGGCGCCAAAGAAAGTTAGTTTTTAGATGAGATTTTGTAAATTTCTTGTTCCTTCTGTTGAGCAGCTCCAGTGAGCTCTAAAACAAGACTGTACCCAGCATGCTGACGTGCTCACAGTGATAGTGTTATCACGCTGATGTTTACCAGGTATGATGTTTATCTTGTTAACCGTCGTAGTCTAACCATTTGGCATGCTAACATTTTCTAATTCGTGAGACACTAAAAACTTGAGTGCAGATGAGTATGATGAGAAAGCCATTATTTTTCCAGGTATTTGGTCATTAAAGTCTCAGATAAATTAAAATTGTGACCTAAAGAAGCACTATAGGAAAGATAAGGGGTCCCCAAGGAAATTAAAATGCATCCCGAGGAATCCATGCATGTCTGTACATGGGCTGCAAAAGTGATGATTCGTCGACTATCAAAAGAATTACTGATTCATTTTGTGCTGGTTTAATAATCAAACGATCGACTCCACGTAGTCTGGAGCAAACTTCAATGCAATCATTGAGATAAGTAATTAAAAACGGCTACATTTTGACCTCCTGGTGGCGCCAGAGGAAACGCCAGGGGACCATCAAAGTCAATAAGCTTCATTTGTTGGTGTAACGTGAATGTCTGTACAACATTTCATGGCAGTCCATACAATAGTTGTTGAGATATTCAGTTTGGAACAAAGTGGTAGCCCAAACGACCGCCATCGCCATCTGCAGCGCTGTGCCGCTAGCGTAGCTAGAAATATGTTTGCATGGCGTATTTCCAAATACGTGTGTAGTTTCTACAACTATGGCTTTGTTTTTTTAGTTTTTTTACACCACAGCAAACGCCCTTATTTATCAGTGATTCTTTTGTTCTGTTACAATTTATAGCCCTTCCTGTACTTTCAGAGGAGCCGTTGCCCCGAGCTCCTGCATTCTTGTCTGACCCTGCAGTCGAAGCCGCTTGTTGCTCCAGAGGAGTTTCTGACCTGCGTGTTGACTCAGTTCGCTTGAAGGGGGGTAGTCTGTGCCGAGCAGTCCCATGGAGGTTTTTACCCCCGAGCTCACTCGGCCATATTGTAGATATTTTGCAGGGATCTTCCAGAGGTGCTCATTGACAGATTGTGTGTGAAGTGTGGTGTTTGTGTGCTGCTCACTATCGGTTAGATCTGCAGGGCTTGTTGTGCTCTTGTTCTGGATGTACCGCAGAGTGGGAGCGATTAAGGATGAGCAACGCCAGGCTGGATGGTTAAAAGCACTTACACTGATGTATGGCTTCTTCTCATGTCATAATGGAAAAAGAAAACGCAATAGCCACTACTAATGAAATTATCGTGCCTTAAAGGACCCGCCTACCCAAGACGACGGTGACATATGTGGAATGACATAGACTGAGCGTGGTCATCTAATTTTACAGGAACTAAAGACACAAACAAAGAGCACAGGATTGGGTTGGTTATCTGTTATGTGTCTTTAGATATCGCTTATAGTGACCTTGCTTTGAAAGATAAGTTGTCTTTTGGCCGCAAGGTAATTTGTTTCACACAAACAGTTTATAGAATACACACATTCAGCATACAGAAAAAGCAGCTCGGCGCCATTGGAGTTAACACTCGTAAAACCGCTCAGCCGAATAATGTTAGCGGGTATCCCGCCACGTAAGTCTGAACGTCCTGCAGTCATGGAGAGACTCAGTGGTGGGACAGCGCATGTTAATCTCCAGCCTTTCACAGCACTCCCATCAAAGCAGACGTTGGTCCATGGGTATTAAATGTGAAACCACACAGATTTGATGTGCAAGCAGGTACATAATCCTTTGTATGTATTATCGGCATTCCATGTATTCCTCCCATCGCTCTCTGCTCCGGTCAGCCAGCAGAGGCTTTAGGACCTCCCCCGCAGACAGAAGCTAGAGCAGGACACAATTTGAAACCGTCATGCCCTCTTAATACCAACCAGGCTGTTTGGCTTATTGGAATGGGGAGCGTTGCCTGCTCTGTTTGGCAGTGAAGGGTTAGAAGGTCAGGCCCGTCATTATGAGTGCACAACAGACTGCATGACTCTTCGCTCAACTAATGCGAAAGTATGGGCCTCGCCACGGCAATTACCAGTTATGAAAGTTACACAAGCCATCTGCTGAACAAATGAAAATATCTACCTGTTAATATTTTCTGTTGTTTACAGCGTAACACGGCATGCATTATTGATGCGGCAAAGTAGGGGCTGTGCATGACGTTGAGACGATACTACAACTTTTGCACATATTTCCACTAATCATCCGTTTTGTGTTGGGGAAACTATTTGTCCGTGGCTCATGCACCGTCTAATGAAGCACTTTAAGATCGATGAGTCGATGCATTCTTGTTTACCCACGTAAGGAGTTCATCCCGCTCTGGCTGTGTGTGGCTCTGTGGCCAGCTCTGCTGTGTGGACAAGGCTGCCTTTACCTTCAACAGGGCCTTTGTTGTAGCAGCAGGTTTGGTTGGTATCCTCGGGCACCTGCAGCTGTAATATGGACATACAGATAGTATAATAGTAAACACAAGTGCTCCCCCAGGCCCAATGTGCCGCAGATGTTCAAAGGATTTCCTATTTATGGCGGCGAAGGGGCAAGGATAGGGCGGGGCCACTTTTACAGGAAAGGGAGCACTTATGGTGGAGACAGACCTGCAAGTACTTGAACATAAAGATTATTGCAGTTGGGGTGAATAGTGGGATGTGTAGCTGCTTTCTAGGGTAATATAAAAAAATAATAAAAAAATATATATATTACTCTACTGATTTTTTTTTACCAGTATAAGGATGCTTTTAGTCTGATGGGGCAGTGGATGTTTTAATCTACCCTCCTGTAGTGCGCTTTCTGTTTGCATATATCATATGTTGAGCATGAGAGTTTGGCATTGGTCTTGGCTGCAACTAACTATCATTATCATCGCAGATTCAGCTGTTATTTCTGTCAGAAATTAAGTAGAAATACCCAATCAATCAATCAATGATGTGATATCACAAAGTAACATGTGCAAATATGACGGTCCAAAGCACTGAAGATATTTAGTCTGCAATGATATAAAACAGAGAAAGGTAGCAATAGTGTTGGGCATTTCTACCATATAAACTATTAAATTAAGAGCTGAAACAATTAGCAATTTGTAATCTTTCAAATGCCAAGCAGTCTCCAGGTCAACCATCTCAAATGGCAATTTGCTGCTTCGTCTCTCTTTTATGTCACGGTAAAATAAATATATTTTGCACCGTTGGTCAGACAAAACAAGACATTTAATCACCTTGGCCTCTGAGCAATTGTGACGGGCATTGTTTCACCGATCTCTTTCATGGACTAAATATCAAATTCAAAATAAGTATTAAATTATATAATCACTGCAAAATCTTTATTAGTCACCAATGTTTTGCAAGAGGGTTTGTAGTGAGATAGGACTGTAACAAGTGATCAATTTAATAATACAAAGTGAGCTGTTGGTGATTATTATTATTATCAATCTGTAGGTACAAAAGAAATACAATTCTTTAAATTGCTAGGTTTGTCTGACAAAGAGCCAAAAATACATAAATGTACAGTTTTACAACAGAGAGACATCTTTACACTTTAAAAGTTGGAACAAGCATTATGTTTGACATTTTACATTACATTACATTTAGCTGATGCTTTTATCCAAAGCGACTTACATGATATACAGGTAGACACTGCAACGGTGAGCAATGAGGGTTAAGTGTCTTGCTCAAGGACACAACGACATGGACTGGCTGAGCCGGGGTTTGAACCTCTGATCGAAAGACAGAGTTGCTAACCACTGAGCCACAGTCGCCCCTTTTTAACTTGATAAATGACATGAGCACATCAAACAGTTTGGACTATGTATTTCCTGTGGATGGGTTAACTTTGTCATTGATTAATCGTTCCAGTATGAGTCTTTCTCTCTCTTTTGCTGGATCACGTTAGTGCCGAGGACCCTTCAGGCTATGAATAGAACTGATTACAAACGATGTCCAATCTATAATCGGACATCCTGGAAGTCGGTCCTGCTCTGGTAGCCTCAGATGCTTCAGGCAGGCGAGGCTCGCAGGTTTATGGAGTGTATGCATAAAACTGAACCCACCCGTCTGATGTGATACCTCTTGAAGAGACCTGCCGAAACGTCGAGCACTTTGAAGTCAAGAAGGTTGTTTTGAATGTGTCAGGAATATTTTAAACTCGCCTATTAACACATGTAGCTGCACAGGCTGGAGAAAAATTGAAAACGTTTTAACAACTTGAGGATTCACTTCATGGACTTGGATTTATGAGTATCAGTTCAAACTTGTCATTAATTCAAAGGGCACTATGTTCATTAGTGAGAAGCATTACTCACTTTTAGAGGCTCCATCTGGAGCATCACACCACCGGCTGCATCGCTTTAACCCCAACATTTATTTTATTAGGCTGTAAACATTTATTTCATTATCAGTGTGACTGCATTTTTAAGCTTTAATTGGGTTGATGATACTTCCCAGTGATTGCTGGAGGAAAAGGGTCCGTGATTGTAATTACATAGGCTGAAAATAGATTTTTCAAACAGCAAGTCCTAACCTCTCTGTGCATTGATCTGTGCCTCATAATGTCAAACTCTCAAAAGCATTTGGAATCCATTGAACCATGTGACCGTACACCGGTTTTAAGGCTGAACTCAGAGTCTAGTTGAATACACTAAAATGAATCCAAGCTGCAGTTGATGGAATTTGTCATTTTATTGTAAAAACGTGTGCTGTATCAGAGCTGCTGAAACGTTGTTAAAGACTCACCAAGATTGTGCAAATATTTAAAAAATCTTTGGATTTAAGAGCTCAACTTTTTTGCAAGAAAGTCTGAGTAGTGTTTAAGTAACCGTGAGATAAACTTTGATTCACAGCCTCTGTGATTACAGGCAGAGTTGTTGGTGTGGATGCAAGCTCATCGT
The DNA here is from genome assembly GCA_023566465.1 of Cottus gobio. Taxonomy (NCBI): domain Eukaryota; kingdom Metazoa; phylum Chordata; class Actinopteri; order Perciformes; family Cottidae; genus Cottus; species Cottus gobio. Next base: position 13,412,140 of record CM042220.1, read on the forward strand.
GAGGCTTGGGCGAGCGGGACAAATTCAATAACTCTCCTCCGGCATAATAAAGTTTGAAGCCTCTTTGGCATCTGAGAAAGTTGTCACATTTACATGACTCAGCAGTAATTAAGAATGAATGAGTGGTTTCTAGTCACACGTCTAAATTGACTGGATTGGAAGTTATTAAGCTCCAGCTTTGAAATCCTGTATACAAAAGCAGCATTAGATATAAATTCATCAGCAAATTTGATACACATCCTTTCCTTTGATGCTTTCGGGTATTGGAGTGAAGAGTATTGAATGTCAGTTGAACTCAGTTCCCTTGCTTAGAAGAAAGGCAGGAAATGAAATGTATTTGTTGACACACAAAGACACAGTATACTTCTGCATTCCCCTTGCAGAGGTAGAGCTTTTTTAAATTCCTACCTGAGAAACACGGCCATTATAGTACAGCCGAGACATGGGAATCCATTAGCGTCCCCTATAGTCTTGGGTACTGTCGAAGAATTTGAAAATCAATCTTGTTCATTCATAGCCAGGAGCCGTTGGCGGGTTAATATCCGCTCTTCCTGAAACAGGAAAATAAAGTAATTGGCAAAATGTCAGGCACTGCATTGCATTAGGAAGGGTTAATGGATAAGTAGTAAGCGTTGTGGTTGCGCTTTGTTAATGGCCTAATGTTGCCTTTAATGGCACGTCGTTAATGGGAGTTGTTGGCGGACGGTAAGAGTCAGGACTGTGAGCTCTCCTGTGATCTGCCCCGGGTCTACCCACAGGCACCTCACAAGCACTTCTCCCCTCCGGTCCCCTGGCCTACGCCCTTCAAATACATAATTCACGACATAATGGACGTGATTTCTGAGTGCACTTAGCACCCGATCACTCCGGCAGCAGGCTGCTGTCTTAAGAGCAGTCCCGCACTTGTGCAGCTCATCTGCTTTCGCAATTTATGACATTTTTTAAGAGGGTTTTTACGAAGGCTTGTGTGGTCGAGTGTAAAAAGGAGAATGTTTCAAAGACTAATGATCATGCCACAAGATCAATTTCTAGGAAACCTTATGGCGAGTCATTTAGAGTGATAATCACCCTTCTTGTAATGTACTTTTATCTTTCCCCATCTGTCTCGCACTGAGAAAGATTTAACAAAATGGTTCTGTGATACTGCCAGTGATGTGCAGAGGCATACACAAGGCTTTATATACTCTTTGACGGATGCTATAAAAATGTGTTTTCCTAATTGTACTGTATGCACATATGTTCTTAAGCCTTATGGTAAGATGTATTTATGCTCCCATTGCTTCCAGCACCAACAGAAACCTTCCCCCTAGATAGCAGCTCTCTTTAGGGCTTTGCTAAAGTTTCCCAGAACAATTTAAGCCAAATCAAAGCTGAATTGTCTGCTTTGATTGTGCTGTCAGCATCTTTAGAGTGAGACTGTTATTTAAAGGAACTTGAACATCATTTATTAAAAACTAGCTGACAATTGTTGGCTTTTAAAGTCTTATATTAAACTCACTTGCTAATCAAAGGGAAAAATGCAAGAGGTTCTTGAATTATTTGCCGATATTTCCGTGTATTCTGTAAATCTTTATGTGGTGTCTCTCATCCAGCTTCAAGGCTTGAATGACAGTTAATGTTAGTTAGTTAGAGTAAGTCTACAGCAAGGACAGACATTCGGATTGCACATATTCTCTGCATGTTGTTGACTGTATGCTAATGGGACATGGTTTTGGCAATCTACCTGGCAGTCTGAGGTCCATTTGGTGGCTTGGCACTGTATCTTTTCTCATTACCTTGCATAACACAGACAACGTGTCATCATGAAATGTTTTTCCACTGAAGTGTCAATGAAATGGAAAACTTCTCCTTCGGATACATCAACAGGAAACATCCATTTTTGATACCAGTCCTTCAGAATCTCATTTATTTCCCCATTACTTTAACCAATGTAGACAATAAAGCGATACGTTACCTGGACAGCGTCCTTAATGGACCAGAAGGCAATTTGGCCACAAGACATCCTGAGTTTTGAGCTGCAGAGCAGCACTCGCTGCTTCCTTTGGGCTTATTGTTCCAGCGCTATTATTGTCTTCGCCTACACACGACTAACCCGCAGCCGATACAAAGTGTTTCCACCGGTTGTCTGGGGATTGTCAGCAGGTATTCTGGGAATTGTAGGAAACCACAGAGGTGGGAGCAAACAAGATATAATGTTCTGTGCACTCAAGTCCCTCTCTTGAATTAACTGCTGCTATGAGAAGATTTGACAGTCCACAACTCGGCTTATCTGCCTCTGTCATCACATTTTGAAACAAATAATGTCGCCGCATTGTGATTGGTGCTCAGGGGTATGTGACATCCCATTTTCCAATTAAGCCTCATCCACTTCAAACTTGCGATCAAATCCTAAAGAAAATGTGTGAAATGACCAAAACTGGATTACCTTTGGCAGAAAATGTAGTTTTCATTTAAGACCCCATCAGTCGTAGAAAGAAGCTGATTAAAAATATGTTTTGAGGCTCTTCAAAGCCTGCATTGAACATCAAGGATTTATGATATGAAAGATAACAACACAGTGTTTCTTCAGGGAGGCAGCCATCAATTAAACAAGGGGCATGAAACACCTGAAGGCAAAATAAATCTTTTCCTCCTCCTTGAGCCCTTCTCTCCTTCGACTCAATCCCCGACGAAAGGCGGAAGCAGCATCCTGATCCCTCGGCGGCAGGTCTGCGCAGCTGCTGAAGGCCCTCCTCAAGACGAGTCTGAATCCAGAGAAAATGAAGCCAGAATGTTTTAGTCACGAGGCAACAATGGGAAGCCGACAGGTGGGACATTAGCCCCGTTCCCGCCTGCTGTCTGCAGGTGTCTGTTGACCACACATGATGCAGCAAATGAACATTGTTGTTTCTGCCTCAGGGCAGAGAGCTATCTATGTGTCTCTCTCGACAAGCCACACTGGAAACCGCATTTTTTATATCCCGGGAAGGGAGTGTAGCGCAGGTTCGGCTGTTCATTGCTCAGGCAGATTGAAGTGGTGAGCAGTGCTCTTCTGCGCTTTTGCATTCTTATATTTTCTAAAAACCTCCTACATGCACATTATAGTTTTAGCCTTATTTTCCTGAACAACATGCAGCATTAGCACGAGTGCTGTGGTCGGGCATCTGCAGAGCATAAACACTTTTGTTGGTTTGGTTCCACAGAGTTCTAAAAAGTGTCCATCCTGCCGGGGTGAAGGAGGGGAGCCATTATGCTTAATATACTCAGACTAATAATGTGTGTTGTACATAATTCTCCATTTGCTGTCCTCTCTCCTCAGCAGCACACAGGCGTGCTTTGCCCTGAGGGGACAAACGGCTCTGCTCAATGTAAACTGGGAAAATGTGAGAGGTTTTTATCTATTTTATTCTCCACCGGTTGGCCTGTTTTTGACAAGAAAAACAAAATGAATCATAGAGCTGAAATTATAAGTAGATTTATAGATTAATGATAACTATTTTGATTCTAATTTTTAAGCAAAAACTCCAAACATAAACATTTATGCTCATCAACTCAATAGATTTAGTCTTAGACTAATGATCAGACAAAGCAAGGCATTTAAAGACGTCACCTTGGATTCATTTTGAAGGTCATCATCTAGACTAATTTCCCATTCCAATATTTTTTGTTGCCTGGCTGTGCATGAATAAAGCGTTTTATTAATGTCAGAAAATATCACGCTCGGGTTTACGCCATGAAACTAATAAATATGTTATACTCTTGACAATGTTTCTTATGAAACTTGTCGATAAGAATCTGCAGGAACTTGGTCACTTATTAAAAACACAAAAAAAGAAAGAAAGGTTCAGCTGGACTGCAGATAGAGCCTGTGAGGAACATTGCAAAAAATGAAACCTTTGTCCTAAGTGTTTCTGTCCATAAAGGGACCCTCTTTTCAGATTGATTCTCTCTGAACGACCTTTACACCCTTCTGAAGGTCAAAGAGGTGCAGGGAGACATCTTTAGGGTGTTGGATAGCTTTCTGTGCTCTGAGGCAGATGGTGTAGCAAAACACGAGGCTTGTGAAACGGCTCGAAATCGCCACGTCAGACACTCATTTCACACAATGCGGCTTTTGTCAACCCCAAAGTACTTCCACAAAGTTATGCCTGCTGCATTTAGGCTGCACCATCATCAACATCAACACTGGAGCTGAAACCATTATCAACAATTATTCAGCAACTATTGAAATAAATGCTAAAAACAAGGAGAGTCACCTTTCGTCTCTGTGAATGCGTGAGTTTGAGTAATGCATAGACAATACCAATTAATTGAAGAAAAATAAATGGCAGATTTCTGATTAAGAATTGCTTATTGCAGCTCAAATCAGCAGCAATTTGAAGGACGACAGACTACATTGATGATGTGTTTGTAGTATTGTAAGGCTAGACTGGTAACCACAGTGTGGAGACAGAGTCATTCCTTTGCTCGGCTTTGCTCTGAGCCTACCGCTATCATGAGATGAAAGGTTCAGGGATCATCAGAGTCATCGGGATCCATCATGTGGGAACCGGGACTGTGTTTTGTGCCAATCCTTCTAACGGCCGTCGAGATTGACTCAAAACACCAAATTTTAAGGAATCATACAACCGATTTACTGATAGACCAACTTTGTCGTCCCAGAGGAGTTAATGCTGCTAACATGTCTAAAAAGGCCTAATGTGTTGGGGAACTACTACCGCCGCCCTCCTTTCACTGCAACATACAGAACAGGACTCGATGGACAATTTTGTTGTGCCCGCGTCCTTATTACGTGCTTCAAAAATAGAGTCACACAGCTATGGGCATTAGTGTTTTTTGCCGTACAGCTCTCGACAGTCAGGTAAAAAAGTACAAGCTGATGGCCTTAGTTTTACAGCATAAAAACCTGACAAGGCAATTACCGCAGTCAGGAAAAGCTAAATTATAGAGCACACAATGTTGACGCTTGGAATGGTGCCTCCGTGGTTCAGCTTGCCACATAAAGGGAAACCGTGTGAAAGGAATGTTGTGCTGTCAGTTATCCGTCAGCGACGTGATTACGCCCCGTGCCTCGAGACAGACGGGCGGAGATAGTGAGGATGTAGCTCGGTATTTTGCAAGTGAAAAAACTCTTCAGCAAGCCGGTCTGGAACACAAATACAGTCTCGTGCTTTTCATAGTAAGATATGAGCTGAGGGTGTGAGCTGACTAAACAGCCGCCTATAGAGCTCATGTTGGCCTAAACATGGCTACAAGGACGCTTTGGGGAACCTGCTGGGAGACGGAGCGACGCTCCGAAACATTCTGCACCTTTCCATATGACAGCAGTCCCATTTTTCTTGACAGCCAATAATGAGACATTTGGGCTTATTAAATCTCTGATCGCTCCTCATCTCGGCACTTGTTAAATTATTTAAGAAAAGACAAGGACGAGAAGAAGAATGCCCCGGAGGGTTAGCGTTTCCTTGATTTCTCGCTCCTTAGGCAAGCACCCGTTTACTATAAGAATCTTGCTTTTCTTCAAGTATTATTGATCTAGTTGAAGTGGTTCTCTGCTCCATCACCGCTGAAGCGAGGCTATTTGCCATCAAGTCTTTGTGGACATGCGCCATGGGATCTCCATTCACTGCACAATCCTCATTTTCAGCCCTTAATACGTTTGGGCCTCCGTTTTCTTTTGGATGCTGCGGCTGAAGGACATGCACACACACTCAAACACACACACACACACACACAAATGGGAGGGTGTAAGGTAGCAAAACAGGGATATAGAGACTAGTGTGGGTTGGTGGCTGATTTCCCTGGTGAGCTTATATCTGAGCTGTCGTCACCTGTCTCTTCCCAGCGATAGAGGCGCCTTAATCAGCAACATGAAAGTGTCTCCTGTGGTGCTGCCTCCTGTCGCTGTCACTTGCCTCTTACTTGATTTACCCACATTAAAATATTAGCTATTATTTCTGTCCAGAATGATGACTCTTTTTTTATAAAGTAGAGAGAAATTCACACCAAACCAAGCTATTTTGGGTTCAGAGGACTTAAGTGCCAATAAATGATTTGAAAAGACACGGATGTAGTGTGTCTCTTCACCCCGATCACCCAGAGCCTTCTTCATCTTAGTCAATCACTTGTATAATATATTTGTGTATAATATAATTGTATTATAATTGTATATAAAGATGTTCAGAAGTCTGCAAAAAAAGAGGCATTACTTTTGATTGGAGTCTCAGAAGCCCCATTTCTGTTATTGGAGTTCTCTAACAGAACGTCTATTATCTCTCCAAAAAACGTTTGGTATTAGGATGAATGACGACATACTGTTAATGTTTTTGTCTGAATTAGTTGAAAGTTGAAAGTAAAATGTGTTTTATTACGATGCTTTAAATCCTGAAATGTGCATGTCCAGTTTTTGGTAAAGATATAATTAACACCATTTCAATGCTATTCTACAAAGTGAGACAGAAAGAAGAACAAATGAAATAAGTTATTTCATTATGATTTATGATTTATGATTTTGCAGAGGGTCTCGAAGTAAAGCCAGACATGACAAAACACAAGGACAGTTTGTAGCCTTTGCTCCCTCATCATATAGACAACTTTTAGACGTTATTTTGTATGCATAGTGTGCGTGCATGTGTTTGTCAATGTAAAGTCTCACTGTTCACCTACTTTTGTGGTGAAGGATTACCTTATCTCAGTAAGCAGCAGGAGCTGTGTCTTCTGTTACTCTACATGTGCGATTTATTCTCATTGTGTACCGGTGTAATCTGCACAGATAAAGCCTTTTCCTCCATACAGACTCTGAGAAAGTTCTCAGAGAGGCTGAACACAGCTTAATTTGAATATTCAAAACTGCCTATTTGAATTTGAAATGTAAGGAGTCTATTATACAGGAAGTGTGATAACCTTTCCAACCCTCCGGGGCTTGCCATGCAACCCGGATATAACTCCCTCTCGTTACATAACAACTGTACGATCCAGCAGAGCAGGTTGTGCTAGATGGATGCTCAACACTCAACGTCCGGACGGTTCCTCCACCATCGAGTGTTCTGGCACTGGTCAGCTGTAGCACATAATCTATACTGACGGGGCAACTCTAAAGTAACTCCAAATATGACATGTAGCCGGCTATCACGGGATCCGACACATATGCATGTCCTGCACATAGAGCTCATTAACTCAACCTCCTAATAGATTCACAATGGCTCCATTTTCCGCCCCAGCGTGTGCAATCTTTTCTGCCTCGACCAGGAACCTGCATGTGTAGCTCAAGCACATTCAAGCATGAGAGTCAGTTTCATTAGATTTACATTAGAAAGACAAAACAAGCCAGTGTTGGATAGCTACATTAGCATACTGGGTTCGCACCAGTAATCTGCAGCACCATTTCAGGTGCATGGCACACCCAGTTGATAATATCTTGATGTGAGCCTGTCTGTGAAATACATATGCAAATGTACAGCCTGTAGACAATTACATAGATTTCATCCAATGATAAAGAAAATAGATATCATTATGGCATACTTGTGAAAATGGGAATGCAGGAAGTGTGCTTATGTTTGGTAATATAAGCAGAATCACTTATTGAATCGATCACTGCTGAACTTGATTTTAAAGAAGCTTGTAATCCTTGGGATTCACTTATTGGTGTCAAAAGGAGCCGGTTGTAGGTGTGGAAAATCCTGGATAATAAGAGGAATCAATGCAGGAGATAGTTTTAATTGTACTGCGGTTGACAAGTGACAGAGCTTATCCCCGTCTGGTGAAGGATTCCTGGTAAAACTGTCAGCGGTGGAAATGTGGTGAGGTTTGTTTTCATCCCTTGCTGTCACTATTAAATGTCGCTGAGCCTTATTTAAATGCAGGGATTGTATCCATGTGGGGGACGTGCAGCAGTATCAGTGTTTAATAGTTGTTTTATTGTGTTACATTGCTCCGATGCTCACAGATAGAGCTTTAAAAAAATGGATTATAGTCATCACCACAGCACATCTCATGCATGTTTAAAGCGATGTCGTTCTCTTCTGTGTATAATGTTTGTCTCTATTGGTCATTTCTGATGTTTTTGCAGCCATCAATCAGCTCTAAATGGATGTCATAATGAATTAGCTAACACTAAAATGGGTATTTTGTCTTTCTTGTTTGATTAGGTCCACTTTTCCTGTTTTTTTGTACAAAAAGATTTTAAAACGTGGCATACTACTCATGAATATGCACGAAGCAGCCGGTGATAGATTAAGCTACTGTGGATATTAAAGGCGAGAAAATCTTTGGACATACACCGTTTTGCTTTTTATGTCGAACGTTGTATGAGGAGATTGATACCCCGCTCACATATGCCTAGCTGAACATAAATACAGGATACATTGAAACAACCAGCCTGGTTCTGAAACAAATGGTTCATACAGATTAATGAGATGTAACACAATTTAGGAGTGAGCATTAAAGGTGCTGGCAGGTACATTTTGTCACTATTTTGTCCGGTTTCCAGTCTTTATGCTAGGCTAAGATATAGCTTCAAATGTAACACTCGAGTGGATCCATCTGTTCATCTTACTCTCCCCAAGAGAAATAAGTATATTTCCCAAATGTGGAACTATTCCTTTAAAGTGGCCACGGGGCACAGCAGTCACGCCAGTAACACAACTGGCAGGAAACAACGTATAAGGAATCAGAGCCAGACATAAAGCAGGACATGCCTGTAGAAATGGCATTATTAAATTGCCGGTTGTTTGTCCTCCGCTTGCTGTGTCGGCCTCCCCGACTCTGGTTGGTTCAGCGTCAGACTCGGCGTTGTGTCGGAGCCGACAGCTCGTAAAGATGAGTGACACGCGTCGGGAGTGGGAAGTTGCTGGGTGTCGGGGGGACGGCACACTGTGTTAGTGAGGCTCACTGTTTGATACTGTTGTGAGTTGTGACAACATTATAAGAGCGCCAGCTATTTGGGAGCGTGCCTAATTGTCCTGATGAAAATGACACTTGACGAGAGGTGGGAAAACAAACACGGAGCGGGGAGCAGACATTTGTGTATCAACATCGCGAGCCACCGGGGCCCCCAGTTGTTGCTCCGTCCTGGTGGAGACAATGGTAACCACAGTCAAAGTATTCGCTCCCATTCAAACGGCATTCAAATGAGTGTCACGCACACAGCAAATTAATTTACCGCCCCGTCGTCGCACCAAACCTGTCAATGCCTGAGTCGAGCTCGGAGGGAAAGTGAGACGGAAACTTTAGTTGCAGTGCAGACTCCACGTTACAGTTTTGCAGCAGTGTTGTTGCGCGTGAATATGATCACACAATTTCAGGGTTGAACGCACACATTGTTCCGCGCTTATCCTGTAAAATTGACAAACATTATTTGTCACCGATTCAACAGATGGAAAACGGTTTGGCCGCTGCTTTGTTCTCTTGCACTTTGCTGAGCAGCTGATGAGCTGTTTGGGATCATGGCTGTCAGATCTGTGTCTGCACACGCCCACTCGTGCGTTGACTTGGCCTGAAACCAGAGAGGTCTGAAACGTGAATCTGAACACCAGAAACTGAGCAGCACCTCATTTTCCAGTCGGGCCATGGCAGCCCCTTCTTCCCTGGAGCCTGCTGGCTCTCGCCCCTCATCGCAGCCCATTGAGACGCTTCTGCCGGCGCCGCCCTCCTCCCATCCCCCCGCTCAAGCACTTTGTCTCCATGGCAATGTTTTTCAAGAAATTCAGGGCAGACAAGGTTTTTTTTTGGGAGGAGGTTTTTACCGAAGGGGACTGTAAAATTAGCAGAACTCCATGGAAACTGCTGTTCTTAGTATCTGGAGTCAAACACTAAGTGGTATTGATAAATGTCAAATATGTACAGAAAGAGGGGACATCTTAATTCAGAATGATAACGGATTTCAATTTTCCGTCGAAAAACGTCACGCTGTGTTGGAGCTGACCAGATCAGCCCCTCTAAGTAATTGACATTTTTTTCTCTTCTTTTCTCTTTCACAGTCAGCAGTTTGGAGACTGTCATCGGCCTGTATGGGGAAACATTCGAGATCCCCTGCAACAACGGAGCCATAAACGCCGAGGAGATCCTGATAACTAAATGGAAATATGTAAGTCATAGTGAAGGTCAATAGATTCAAAAGGGGGATCTCCGTCTGACACCCACTTATCATGCCCGAACCACGCCCAGTCTGAGTGCCTATGTGCATTAGGCCGCTCATCTGTCCCTCCAGATGACACATTATGGACAGAAGGCGTGGAACAAAACACCGTGGGCTTTTTATTTGAACTGCAAGTCAAAGCCGTATGTGACAGACAGCTTTTGAGTGCACTCTGCTCTGCTCTCCAGGACAAAGGAGAGGGACTTCCAGGAGACCTGCTGGTCAAGCAGAAAAACCAGAACGTTTCAATCAGCACCACTGATGAATACAAGGGTCGCGTGAGCATGGCTGCGAACTCCAGCCTGCTGCTTTCTGCAGCCAGGCTGAGCGACCAGCGCACCTTCACCTGCATGGTGGTGGCCGGTGCCGACATCACGGAATACCCAGTTAGTGTGCTGATCTACAGTGAGTGCACGACGCATGCGTCTGAAATAACTTTCCTTATTCGGATTGCTGCAGTTAAAGTGCTGTAATGACTGACATGCAGCACACAAATCACCCGGTTCATTAATTAAAAAATGTTTTAATGTATTGTAGAGACTCCGGCAGGCCTGGAGATTTCTGACAAAGCGGAGGACCTCGAGATTGGCAAACTTACTAAGGTGGGTTTTTAATGATAAACATTGCTTATACCTACATTATTTTACTCAGTACACCATCAAGGGAAATCCCTCACTCGAGCTAAGGTAACTTGAGGCATAGCGGAGACCATGTTACTACAGTAATGAGTTCTTTGAAGTGATGCTCATGAATTACTAAAGAGCAGAATCTCCTCTACTGCAATTAAAATACCCAAAGGATCGGAGGGGCTTTAGAAATGCTTAGGGCATTCATGGTCGGAAAGGCTCAGAAATGCACAGATGTTTGGCCATTTAAAAAGATGCAGATTTATTCTAAATTTATCGAATGGTTTTTTTCAGAAATTTTGTTTCCAAGTGCTATTTTTCTCAGGTTTTGTTCTTTTTGTTTTTGTTCCACAGCTTGGGACATGTGTTGCAAAAGACTCCAATCCAGCTGCAAATATCACATGGCGAAAGAACAACACACCTCTGGTGGATAATGGGAAAGGTGTGTTTTCTTTATTCTGTTGGATGATTATAAAGGCCAACAAAACCGCTCTTTGGGGTGCTGGCCTTTTTTAAATGTTACATACACAGATGTATTCAATCTCTCTGACCGAGACAGTCAATTATCCTTCAGTGATGAATTGTGCTGAACTGGATGGGGAATGTGTGAATGCAGTGTTTTGGTCAGGACACTATTTTTTCCTTTCTAGTGTTTTCAGACAGAGTTGTTTGTTTTCTGTCCAGGGATTTCCATCCAAGCCTCGGTGCTGGTGGACCCTGTTACTGGCCTTTCAACTACTTCTTCCATGCTGGAGTACTCGGCCGAGAAGGAAGACACGGACGCTGAGTTCTCCTGCAGCACTCAGCACACTGCGGGCCGAGAGCTGGTGTCCTCTCCAGCGACCTTCACAATCACCTGTGAGTCCTCTAACCCCTTTAACAACCTTCACTGGACACACTTGCTAAAGCGCACCGGCTCCTGTCTGCAGACAAGCTGCTATCAGACTGACGTCTGCACAAAATGGATATTTCCCCGTTTACTGCCTTCATGCTGAACTAATCTGACGGTCTCTGCTTCATATTGAGAGTGGTATTGATCCTCTCAGCCAAACATATTTTAGCTTATTTTCCTCATTTAATTTGGTAAACATAAAATATGAAAACAATAACAATTGTATATCGGCTCGGGTGTTTTGGTCGAGATTCTGATGGAATTGTATAAATATTTCCTATTTTTAAAAACAGGAAATAAAACAGAGAGTTTAAAGACTCCTGGAGACTTAAAGCAGTGGTTTCTGCCCCCCCCCTCCCCCCCCAAGCATTTTTTTTTTTTTCACAATTTTATTTTTAAATATTGACAAACGAAACACTGTTTCCTGTTCAAATCTTCAATTATTTGAGGGGTTTTTACTTACGGTCCCCTGCTTACGGACGTTTCTTGATTTGACATGATGTGATTGTCTTCAACACCACACAGCGTCTCCTCAGGACTAGACTACAGCCACCGCTCAACGAAGACTAACAACATCTCTTTTATAAACCCCAGCTGTATCCAGATTCCACATTATATTAACAGAGTTTTATGCAAATTGTTTTACTTCCAGCCAAGAAAGACAGTAGTAACGGCACCTTTTAAAGGTGACAGTTGAAAATTGATGGTGTGGATTCTGTAGCTCTGTCGTGGGATTTATACCGAACGCAGCATTAAATATTGAAGTTATCTGCTCAACCTGGCCTTCAAAGTAAAACTTGTCTGTGCCGAAACACTTTCCTACAAGAAATGTGGAGAGTTTGTCTCAGACGGAGCAGAAACATTGAGCTTTGAAAGGATTGTTTGGTCGAATGCCTTAGAATATGACTACAATTCAACCATCTCCACGGGTTCAAGTTGGTCTTAACAAACAGAGCTCTCTGTAGCGTGCGGACACAGCCGATCTCTGCCGTCCCTGCAGTTGAGAGGCACGCGCTTTACCTAATACGCGCTCCACCCTCATACATCCCGCTCTGACTTTCTGCCTCCTTATTTTCTGCACAGACTCCACGGAGACCATCGCCCTTCAGGTAACCGCTCAGGACCCTCTGGTTGAAGGAGACAGCGTGAGCCTGAAGTGTGTGGCGGACGGTAACCCGGCTCCTACCGCCTTTAACTTCCACCTTAAGGTACACATGCTCATCAATATCTCATTGAGCCGTCATGCCTATTACATGTATTGTGTTTCTCTTCAATAAGTCGTTGAAAGCTAATCACCCACTGTTGTTTGTATTGTCCCTGCAGGGAGAGTTGGTGAAAGTGGAAAACACAGATACTTACACCATCACGAATGTCTCACGTAACTCCACTGGTCAATACAAATGCTCTCTTGTTGACGACCCAACAATGGAAGCATCGAAGAACATCACAGTCAGCTGTAAGAGACCAAAACATGTTGTTTTTATTCAAAAGTAGAAATTACCACAATTTGGCCACACACTGGGGTAATTGTCAGCTTCATTTTCCTTTTCTACCTGTCATCTCTTTTTGTCCCCATGAAAGCTAATTTGCTATTTGCTAATGGAAAGAACGTCCTAATGTCTCTCCGCGCCAGCCTGCCTGTCTCACTGAGTTTTATGAAGAGACATGTTGTGTCGGCCGCTCGGCCTCTAATAAGCTGCATCTGCAGGGCACTGAGCCAAGTGCCGGGTTGTGTGGTTAACAGCAGCGATGTTTCCACCCTTGTCAGGTCTCTGAACAATCTCCTCACCATCCTCTCCTCTCTTGTTAGACCTAGACGTCAAATTAAGCCACTCTGGAAACCTCGTCAAGAAGGCCGGTGAGGCCTTGAATCTAACTCTCCAGATTGATGCCTCCGGAGGTGTCAAGGTCTCCTGGACAAAGGTAAAAGCAATCTTTTATACAACAAAGTTTGAATCGGTGAAGAAACATTTCTGGTTGTTATTGACCATTTTATTTCATTCAGGATAATGTTAAACTGAACAAAGAGCCCAAGTTCACCCAGCTGACTTACGCTGACTCTGGCCGCTATGAGTGTGAGGTGACGATGGGGCTCCTCGGCCAAAAACATTTTCTGGAGCTGGCTGTCGAAGGTAAGGGCTTGAAGGAAACGCCGAGACTTTTGTGAAATGTGATTATTTGCTCTGTTGGTAAGGGTGGGATGAGAAGACTCCTGCCTCTCTCATGCCTCTACAAGCTACAGCCAGTGGCAGGTTGGATTTGTTAAAAAAAAACATTACAGGAGACACGAGGGAACGGGGAAAAAGTTTTAAAAAGATCTGAAGTGTAAAAACTTGTAAGATGTGTTGTTTTTTAACAGATTAAACAAGATCCAACCTTAGTGAGCTGTGGAGGTGCTAGTAGGCTCCTTTTGTTCCCTTTGGACAGAGTCATTGTAGTTGGTTCAAGGTTTCCAGTCTTTATGCTAAGCTAAGCTAACTGTTGCGACATACTTTCCTTCCAGACATTGAGAATGGCATCAATCTCCTCATCTGCCTCTTTTTCCCACAGTGTCAATCTGTTCTCTTCAGTAGGACATCAAGTCGGACTTTCTCCCGCCACACATGCTCACTCAGATGTATCTGACGTATCTGTTGCAGGTGTTCCGGTTATCAGGCGGCTGTCCAAAAAGCGCGGTGAAGACGACAGACATAAAGTCCTGATCTGTGAGGTAGAAGGTTCTCCGAAGCCGGCTGTTTCCTGGAGCATCAACGGCACCTCGGTGAGCTCAATGCTGTTTTTATGGTCGAAGGCATCGGCCGTCGTCCATGCCTCTTTATAGATCGACAGACACGGTCAAATGTGAACCATCTCATGTACTTGTTGGTACTCAAGGAACACTTTTTGATGATGTCCATGCCAGAGGGATGACTCGTAGAGGTTTAGTGGGGGATGCAAACAAACTCACAATGTTTTAATAAAGAGGTTGGGTCATTTGGAGTAATCTACGAGCCGTAAAGATGAATCACATTCGGCTGCATCGGATCCTGTGAGTCCTCGGTGTGTAGATGCAGTTTTAATCCAGCGTGGGAATGGGGGACTCTGCCACTAACAAGGAAAACAGCTATATAGAGGTTATTAATGAATAGTTTTACTCTGGAGGGCTATTGCTGAAAAAATTGCTGACAATAAATAACATGGAGAAAGGGTTTGTTTTAATTAAAATCTCAAGGATTCTAACTTTTAAACTATAATGAAATCTGTATTGCTTCATTTGAATCAGCTATTTCAAAAACTGTAAAATATCCTAAATTGCCCTTTGCATAACTCCAAAAACTGAACCTCAGAATTTATGCAACCCAATGAACCAAAACAAACCAATTTCTCAACCCCAGATTATGGAGAAAGAGTTTCCCCCGTGTGCTTGTTAATGTGTGTGTTCCACCACAGTTAGCGATGTATTGATCAAGCAGCATGGAAACCGGCTTTAACAAGTGACCGCTCAACCCAGCTCTTCCTCAGGTGCTCCTGACCACCAGGGATCACATTTAAAAACAAAGTTTCATTCAGAATGCCTTGAATGTTTCTCTGTCATCCCCCGACTGTTCAATACGGATTGTCATAAAAATCCATGTCTTCCCATGTAAGATGGCAACATGTTTGTCCTGCAGAACCGTACCTGCAATCTTTAGGCCACATCATCTAAATGTTATAAAGTAAGGCAAGCCATATTTATTTGTATAGCACAACAACAAGGCGATTCAAAGTGCTTCACTTAAAACCAGTAAAAGCATCAAAACATAATGCAGAAGAAAACAATTCATTAAAACGTTAAAAAAAAAAAAAGTCAAAAAGCACAGAAATATTCTTTGTATTGTAGATGATGTTTATGTGCAGCAGGTACAAACCACTGAGGCGCTCGGTTGTTACGTGTAATGGTGTTATTTTCCCTCAAAACAAACCTGTGAACAACATCTAGCGGAGATGTGGAGATGCAACTAAACACAGCAACCGGTTTGGGCCTGCTTCCATTGTGAGGAAGCTAAAAAGCCCAAGGTCTGCCGGTGTCGTGGTCCTGCTCTGCTTTCGCCTCCGAATGAATGCTCCCTGCTACGTGCATAGCCGTTTGCACTGCTCGTGTCTCCCCCGGCTACCACACTTATCTAGTCCAAACATTTCTCGGTGGTTGTGCTCAGTGTTTCGAAAGAGTACATTTCTCCATTTTCTCCGAGGCTCAAACACAGTGTTTTGCACCAGGCTGTCATAAAGACAATTTTCTTTTTTTACATGGACCCTTTTTTCTCTTTTGTTTCCGTGGTGTACCTGGGTGCTCCCTGATAGCAGAGGCTCTCAATGAAGCCGTTTGAATTGCACGTTAACCCGAGGGTGTGTGGGATGGTTATACTTCTTTTCAGCCCTTTCAGTCCGTTTCTAACCTCAAAACACAAACACACACTTGTGTGTCCTAATTAATCAACTCCAAAAGTGCACTGCACTCTTTCACTGAAAGATAATACATTTTGGAGAGGACGCACGTGTCTGTATTTCAGTCAAAGTTTATTCTCAATCCTCTCTACGCATCATTTAAAGCCTATTCACAGAGATTATAATGTACGGCTTGAATACAGGCTCGGTTATGGGTATTTCAATTGCCCCATCCTCTTGTATATGTAGAGGACATGAAAAAGGGTGTTGGCACTTCGTCTTTGTGTCTGGGGTTTTCCTGTGGGACCTCAGTGTCTATATCCCAGAGGCACATGCTGTGTCTTTGTCATGGAAAGGCTCATATCAATCCAATGCCGCCCCCTAGTGGTACAAAACATACTCTCCTTACATGTGTGGAAGGATTAAAGTATAAAGTAGGTTTGTGAATGCTAACATTTGTGCTTTTTTCTCCTATCGTTCAGCTTGATGAGAGTCCATTCGTCAACGGAAAGATAACACACAAGATCACAGTGGTGCCTACTGCAAATCTTTCTGTCTCTTGTTCGGTGTCCAATGAGTTTGGCGCCGACAGTAGGACTATAAATGTGTCATCCAGTAAGTACAAAGCGGTCTCTCTCCGCTTTGTGTTTTTCCTAAAGACTAACTCTTAATCTGATGTTTTCCTATTCTGCTCACTAACTCTTTCTGTGTGCATGTTGACTTTACATGATGCTATTGTTTCTTGAATAAAACGACCCCAACTTAGCAGGTATGTGCTGAGTAAACACACATAATTAAGGATTCTTTTTTTTTGTATCTGTGGAAAAGTAGAAAATCACCGAATTTTGGGCTGGCACAAACCTTCAAGATCCATAAGCTACTTTGTATAATCAACCCAACCAGTTTACGTTAATCCATACTCTGGAAAGATTAGTGGAAAAACACGTGCTGAATAAATTCATGATGTATAAATTATCAGCAGTTATTTTTGCTTCCTTTGAGGTGTTAACAGATTTCTGTTTCGTTACATGAGCAGTGGTTCGCCTTTTGAGGATTTAACTTCTAACACCTCACCACTGTCCCAAATGTCATCACTGCATGCTCTTAGCACTTTGTAGACACGGATGCAGTGTTAACGCCATGCTCTGCTCCCCCCTGCTTACTCATTCCTGCGTGGTTGAGACGGCATCTCATCCCTCTTCCCCCCTTCACTCAGTGGTGTGTGTGTTGGGATGCTGGATTTAATCTGTTCCCTCTGTTGAACTTCTTGCATGCAAAAGTAGAATAGAGTTAGAGTGGTTTTCTTTCTGGACACCACGCTTGTTTTTTTTTTCTTTTTGGTTGGAAGTTAATTTTATTTTATATCTGATTTCAGTAATTGAGGAGGTGAGAATGGATAAACAAGGTAAGTTGTAGCGGTCTTCTTGCTTGTAAGAATGAGTGGGAGGGGGGGAGTCAAGTCTTTGGGGGAATTTAATGTTGCTCACTGAAAGAAGGCTCTTGATTTACTATTTACCTTTCACATCACCTTGGACTCTTCAGCTGGAAAATCAATCTTTGGCCAGCGTGTTGTCATTAATAAAACACAGATATGAAGGACTAAGAGGAGTGGAGCTACCAGCATCCTGACAAAATGTCAACATTGACCATAATCCCATTGGTTGATGAAACGAATCACTATTAATATCTGTCATTAACATTTAACTCAATGAGTCATAACCATGTACAGAGCGGATGTGTCCATTCATCGAGGCATTTATTGCACATCATGACTTGCTTGCTTCCCGGTATCAGTATGCAGTCGGACTGGAGTTTGGTGCTGATGTGACTCCCGGGTCTCATGTTTCTGTTTTCTCTTCCAGACCAATCGGATGATAGCGACCAAACCAAGCTGGTGGTCGGAGTTGTGGTCGGTCTCCTCGTCGCCACTATAGTTATTGGCCTGGCATACTGGGTCTACATGAAGAAGTCCAAGTAAGAATTTGACGCTGAACTTTCTACAAATCATAATACTGTTCTACATGTATTATGTAATTTAGGCACACGGTTAAAATATTGTGTGAAAGATTTTATTTTTTTATATTTTGGTATTTAATCATATACCTACATATGGCAGAGAAGAAATATG
Organism: Cottus gobio; assembly: GCA_023566465.1. Classification (NCBI taxonomy): domain Eukaryota; kingdom Metazoa; phylum Chordata; class Actinopteri; order Perciformes; family Cottidae; genus Cottus; species Cottus gobio. Next base: position 13,430,304 of record CM042220.1, read on the forward strand.
CAGATCCAACATACAGATTGTATATAGTAGTAGTATACCTAGTCACCACTACGTTCCCATCAAGTGCACATGAACAGTGTATATGAGATATTATATCCACCATCCTACCATATGAAGTTAGTTTTTATACAAATGCCTGCATGTTGGGTAACAATGTTTTATTCTAAACAGGCAAGGAAGCTGGAAGACTGGTGAAAACGAGGACGGGTCCTCTGAGGAGGAGAAAAAACTGGAGGAGAAAGTGGAGGAGAATAGCCAAAAAGCTGAGGTGTAAAGAAACGGCAACCATCCTTTGGAAATGTGAAAGGTAGAAAACATTTCCGTCGTATGCCTTAGAAATAAAGATGAACAAAGTCACTAACATTGATTTCATTCTCTTCTTTTCAGTGGGAACGTGGAACTTTTGCACATTCCTCTTCACCTTTGTCTTTGGGGGAAAAAAAACAAGTGTACATTGGGATGAAGACACTTTGGATTTGGTTTCAGGGAAAATTTGACTAAAAAGCATATCCAAACACCCCCCTCACCTTAAAGCATTACCCCTCCATTCCTAAAAAAAAAAATAAAAAAAATGAATGGATACTGTATACATAACTTGTCTGCACTACTGATACACGTGTAAACTTGTCTACTATTAGGACTCATGTTTGTTAGAATGGAATTTGGGAAACTGAGAAAATGCAGATCTTTTTGGTTTTGTTAGTTGTTGCAAGTATAATTACTACTAGACCAGTTGCCTTTGCTGTAAGGATGTGTAGGCCTGCATTAGTCTGACTCTTTGGCCCTCGGAGACCTCGCAGGAGCCCGAGGGACATCACCGCCATCGCTTTTTAGCATCACGTCATCACAGTCAAACAACCTCTGCCTTC